>CM077220.1:35157322-35851835 GCA_039654775.1 Spinibarbus caldwelli
ATCCTCTCAAGCTCGGTCAGGTTGGATGGGGACCGTCTGTTGACAGCCTTTTTCAGGTCTCTCCAGAGATGTTTGATAGGGTTCAAGTCAGGGCTCTGGCTGGGTCACTCTAGGACATTCACAGAGTTGTCCCTAAGCCACTCCTGTGTTGCCTTGGCTGTGTGCTTAGGGTCATTGTCATGTTAGAAGGTGAACCTTCGGCCCAGTCTGAGGTTCTGAATGCTCTAGACTAGGTTTTCATTAAGGCTATCTCAAAATTTTGGTGCATTGAGCTTTTCTTCTACTCTGATGAGTTCCTCAGTCCCTGCCGCTGAAAAACAGCCCAACAGCATGAGGCTGCTACCACCACACTTTACTTTTGGGATGGTACTCTGCAGGTGATGAGAAGAGCCGGTTTCCTTCAAACATGATGCTTAGAATTGAGGTTCATCAGACCAGGTAATCTTGTTTCTCAGAGTCTGAGGGTCCTTTAGGTGCTTTATTGCAAATTCCAAGTGTGTTTTCATGTGTCTTCACTGAGGAGAGGATTGAGTTTGGCCACACTGCCATAAAGCCCAGATCGGTGGAGTGTTGCAGTGATGTTTGTCCTTCTGTAGTTGTCTCCCATCTGCATATTATGATCATGGAGCTCAACTAGAGTGACCACCAGGTTCTTGGTCACCAGTCTAGACAAGCCACTTCTCCATCAATTGCTCAGTTTGGCTGGGGACCAGCTCTTGGAAGAGTCCTGGTTGTGCCAAACTTCTTCCATTTGAGAATTATGGAAGCCACTGTGCTCTTGGGAACCTTCAGTGCAGCAGAATTTTTTTTTGTAGCCTTCCTCAGATCTGTGCCTCAATACAATCCTGTGTCTGAGCTCTGCAGGCAGTTCCTTTGACCTTGTGGCTTGGTTTTCGCTCTGATATGCATTATCAGCTGTGAGGCCTTTTACAGAGAGGTGTGTGCCTTTCCAAATCATGTCCAATCAATTTAATTTACCACAGGCGGACTCCAATCAAGGTGTAGAAACATCTATGCAATGATCAAGAGACATGGGAGGCACCTGAGCGAAATTTCAAGTGTTGTTGCAAAGGGTCTGAATACTTATGTAAATGTGATATTTCATGTTTTTCTTTTTAATAAATTTACAGACATTTCTAAAATTCTGTTTTCACTTCATCATTATGAGGTACAGAGTGTAGATTAATGAGAAAAAAAATGAATTTAAACAATTGTAGTATCAGGCTGCAACATAAAATTGAAAAAAGTGAAGGGGGTCTGAATACTTTCCGTACCCACTGTACATACACACACACACACACATATATATACATACACACACACACACACACACAGGTGCATCTCCATAAATTAGAATATCACGGAAAAGTTCATTTCAGTAATTCAACTCAAATTGTGAAACTCATGTATTAAATAAATTCAATGCACACAGACTGAAGTAGTTTAAGTCTTTGGTTCTTTTAATTGTGATGATTTTGGCTCACATTTAACAAAAACCCACCAATTCACTCTCTCAACAAATTAGAATATGGCGACATGCCAATCAGCTAATCAACTCAAAACACCTGCAAAGGTTTCCTGAGCCTTCACAATGGTCTCTCAGTTTGGTTAACTAGGCTACACAATCATGGGGAAGACTGCTGATCTGACAGTTGTCCGGAAGACAATCATTGACACCCTTCACAAGGAGGGTAAGCCACAAATATTCATTGCCAAAGAAGCTGGCTGTTCACAGAGTGCTGTATCCAAGCATGTCAGAAAGTTGAGTGGAAGGAAAAAGTGTGGAAGAAAAAGATGCACAACCAACCAAGAGAACCGCAGCCTTATGAGGATTGTCAAGCAAAATCGATTCAAGAATTTGGGTGAACTTCACAAGGAATGGACTGAGGCTAGGGTCAAGGCATCAAGAGCCACCACACACAGACGTGTTAAGGAATTTGGCTACAGTTGTCGTATTCCTCTTGTTAAGCCACTCCTGAACCACAGACAATGTCAGAGGCATCTTACCTGGGCTAAGGAGAAGAAGAACTGTACTGTTGCCCAGTGGTCCAAAGTCCTCTTTTCAGATGAGAGCAAGTTTTGTATTTCATTTGGAAACCAAGGTCCTAGAGTTTGGAGGAAGGGTGGAGAAGCTCATAGCCCAAGTTGCTTGAAGTCCAGTGTTAAGTTTCCACAGTCTGTGATGATTTGGGGTGCAATGTCATCTGCTGGTGTTGGTCCATTGTGTTTTTGAAAACCAAAGTCACTGCACCCGTTTACCAAGAAATTTTGGAGAACTTCATTCTTCCTTCTGCTGACCAGCTTTTTAAAGATGCTGATTTCATTTTCCAGCAGGATTTGGCACCTGCCCACACTGCCAAAAGCACCAAAAGTTGGTTAAATGACCATGGTGTTGGTGTGCTTGACTGGCCAGCAAACTCACCAGACCTGAACCCCATAGAGAATCTATGGGGTATTGTCAAGAGGAAAATGAGAAACAAGAGACCAAAAAATGCAGATGAGCTGAAGGCCACTGTCAAAGAAACCTGGGCTTCCATACCACCTCAGCAGTGCCACAAACTGATCACCTCCATGCCAGGCCGAACTGAGGCAATAATTAAAGCAAAAGGAGCCCCTACCAAGTATTGAGTACATATACAGTAAATGAACATACTTTCCAGAAGGCCAACAATTCACTAAAAATGTTTTTTTTATTTTTTTTATTGGTCTTATGAAGTATTCTAATTTCTTGAGATAGTGAATTGGCGGGTTTTTGTTAAATGTGAGCCAAAATCATCACAATTAAAATAACCAAAAACTTAAACTACTTCAGTATGTGTGCATTGAATTTAATACACGAGTTTCACAATTTGAGTTGAATTACTGAAATAAATGAACTTTTCCACGACATTCTAATTTATTGAGATGCACCCGTGTGTGTGTGTGTGTGTGTGTGTGTGTGTGTGTGTATATATATATATATATATATATATATATATATATATATATATATACACACACACACACACTCTTTGTAATCATTTATGGTGATTAAAGGGAACTTTTAATACATTTTTAGTTCATGGCAGTAAGAATATTCTCAGAATGGTAAACTGAAATATATGAGCTGGATTTCACATCAGAGATTACAACGGAGTCCTTGCAAGTTATTTTCTGCATGCCTTAGTAATGAACCAATTTTTATTTATTTATTTTTTTTCCCCCTCACACTTGCTCTTGCTTTCCACTGCTCACATCTTCTATTATTCAACTGATATCTTCAAAAAGGCTGGGTTGGAAAGTCCAGTGTATGCCACCATAGGTGCTGGTGCTGTCAACTGTGCTTTTACTATAGTCTCGGTAAATTTAAAAAAAAAAAAAAAAAAAATTAATAAATAAAAATAAAACGTGAAAAGTAAAACGTTAACTGATCTCATGAATCTTTAAAGAGGGACTAACAAGATGAGATGATTAGCCTTAATTGAGCCTTAATTGAGACTTAACAGTTTCCCATAACATTTGTAGATCAAAATAGAACAGATACTGTTGAGCAGATCTCAGTGGTTTTACAAGTGTAGGCAGAGAAGTCATGAGAAGATAATACAAATCAATAAAAACTATTTAAAAAGTAATTTTTTTTTTTTTTGGCTAAAATGTAGCGTTGCAAAAAAGTTTTTTTTTTTTTTTTTCTCTTTTTTGTGTTAATATTTGCAAGAAATTCAATTATTGTATATAATTAACAAAAATCAAACCATCTAAACTACATTATTCGCGTAAACCAAGCCAAACTACATCAAACTTTATATGTGTATCACTGACTTGTCCAATCAACAGCTTTTCCTGGTCGAGCGTATGGGCCGCCGGACACTCCACATGCTTGGACTTGCTGGAATGTGTATCTGTGCCATCATCATGACAATTGCCCTCACATTACTGGTCAGTCCCACAGTAATTTAAGTTTTTTTTTCTTTATAGATTCACCATAATGTTGTGCATCAATAAATAGTTACTGAAAAAAATACACATATAATACAAAAAGAGAAAATCAGTTTCTACACTACAGACTAATTGAGGAATTATAATGCAGAAGCTGGTTGTAACATTAGCAAGTTCCTAGTCAGTGAATGCTGTCTGAGTTAATCTTACTTGTGTTGTCTTTGTTCACAAGAGACTGTGCCATCAATGAGCTACCTTAGCATGATGGCCATTTTTGGTTTTGTTGGCTTCTTTGAAGTGGGGCCAGGACCTATCCCTTGGTTCTTTGTGGCTGAACTCTTCTCACAAGGTCCCAGACCAGCAGCCATGGCAGTATCAGGCTGCTCCAACTGGACTGCCAACTTCCTCATTGGCATGGGCTTCCAGTATGTTGCTGTAAGTGTACAGGAAACAATTTTTTTTTTTTTTTCCCTCTCGCTAGCAATGATTTATTTACCTACTTATGGCTTTAAAACGTGCTATAAATCCATTACATTCACTCTCTCCTTACCGCAGAACCTGTGTGGTCCATACGTTTTTCTCATCTTTGCTTTTCTCCTCGTCTTCTTTCTGGTCTTCGCGTTCTTCCGAGTTCCTGAAACGCGAGGCAAAACTTTTGACCAGATCTCAGCCACCTTCCACTGTCATCCACAAAACATGATGGACATGGAACTGGACATGGATCAGGGGAAACACAGTACAGAACTGGACTACCTAGGTTCTGATGGGACCGAAAACTGAGGTTTGAGAGCAAGAGAGATGGTGTAAGGGGGGCCAGAATGACCACAACTGACCATTCTTGAGGCTAGGAGAGAAAAATGGGATGGATACCAAAAACAAAACATTACTACTCAGAAGAGAGCAAGGCATTTGGTATTTGGATATTAGGTATTATGAAGAAGGATGTTTTGAAGGATGAAGGAGGACTTTGGAAGAGTGAACAAGTTTGAGTTTTTTGAAAAAAGGAGCAACAGACTTTTGGAATCCCACACTTTAAAATGCTCATAGGTTTCCATATTCCACAAAGCCAGTTATGCTTTTGAACACAACTATAGTAGACGTAGACTATGCTTTTAATTTCTTCTACTATTTTAAAAAGGATTAGTAACAATGTCAAATGCTTTTAAAGGATAAAGTGCTTTTTAACAGGTTTTTTTTTTTTTTTTAATAAAAGCTGAAACTTGGATATCATACACTATCATTGCAAACACAATGTACAAAAAGTAGTTATTTTAAACAAAACCTCCAATTTTCTTACAAATCAGTTTTGAATACAGTATCACACCTTTAAACATGCACATTTTTATTCACTAGAATTGTTTGTGTAGAACCCAACTGAATAAAAAAAAAAAAAAAAAAAAAAAAGTGTTTGAGAGAGAGAAAAAAAACCCCAAAAAAAACAAAAAACACTATACTCGTGTTGAATTCTGTTGTGCAGTATGCCACATTTTAAGGTGTGCGCCAAGCGTAAATTTTTTTTGACAAATTTAACGATTTAAAATATGCTTTTGTTCTCTGACTTTTTTTTTTTTTTTAACAATTGTACATGCATTGTACTACAAAAAAAAAAAAAAAAAAAAGTTTTTCAACGAGGTTTGGTACAAGAGTGCAAGGATTAATGGACACAAACTTTGCTACTTTTACATTTTGAGATGTCAATCATGAACACAGACATCTGAATTTTCTGTCAATAATGACTGACCCAAAAAAAAACAAAAAAACAAAAGTGAGTCAGAAGGCTTTGCAAATATTTTATTTACTTCACTGGCATTGCACATAATCCCCACAAAAGAAAACAACATACCAATACCAAAAGAAAAGAAAAAGGGACAATTTTAAACCAGTCTGTATTTTAATTGGATGCACATTTTCCCTTTTTATCTAGTTACAAGCAAGAGAAGAGTATGTGCAGGGCTCATCAAACTGCATGGCATTTCTTCTCACTGATGAACTTAAAGTAGCCAAACTAGTCAAGTTTTCTCTACTGCTCATTGCCCATAGTACAGAACAAAACTACAAAGGGGGAAAAAGTGCAAATATAATGGGCTTTCAGAGCAGGTTTCTCTCTTTTTGTTTTCTTAATTTTAAATGGCTAAAGATGCATCAACCCAACCCTCCCTTCCCCACCAGCCCCTTCCTTTCCATCCATCCTTCTCTTTCTCTCTCCCTGACAGATAAATGATCCAGACCTCAAGTGCTGAATCAAGTTGGGGGAGGGACAAGGATGTAGAAGTGAGTGGCAAGTTGTTTGCACATTGGTTGAATGTTTGATGAGACAAGCAAGGTCCTACCCCCCAAACTAACCCAACCGGGAACCTATGCAGCAACACAGGAAGAGCAAAATATGAGGTATGAAAGAGAAAAATAAAAATAGAGCCAAAATGTAAGAGAGATAGATGACAACAGTTATGGTTAAACATTTAGACACAGGGTGATTTTACATATAAAAGTTCAAAAACAAAAATCAAGTACATGCTTAATTGCCTTTGCCAACTGAAACTAAAATTCATTTTCTACAACTTTTTAAATGGCATCACTTAAAGTCGGCATGAAATCAAAACTGAAAATTCTTATTTTTTAATGGAATACTGTAGTGTTTATTATAAATGTATCCGTGCACTTCATTTTTTTTTTAAATTCATGTGCCTTTGTAATCTTTAGTCAAAAATGTTAACCTCCCCTCCCCCTCAAAATGACTCATCTTCTCTTCCGGTCACATGCGATGGCGCAAGGGCGGAGCTAGTGACGTATGGGGTAAATGCTGGGATAAACGACAGGGGGAAAGCTGAAGCTGATGCTTCACTTTATATAAATAAATGCATTGACCAGTTGACGCGAGCCATGGGGGAGTACACTACTCTTAAAAGTTGAAAGGATATTACCACAACATTACTCTTAGGACATCGCAAACTATTTATTTTATGAATATGACTTAACCTGGTGGAGAATTCCTGAATGACTGAGCGCGCTGATCGTCCTCATCGCTGTCATCCTTAATAAATAAATAAATAAATAAATAAATAAATAAATAAATCTTTATGCTAGGGTGTCAGCGGTGAATCCAGTGGAGAGAAATCCCGCCACAACTAACTGCAAACTGGCATTCAGATCTGCCTCCATTGTTAGCAACCCCCCAACTTCCAACGATCCAATCAATTCTCAATGGACGAAATCAAGTCCCGCCCTCTCATTTCAGATGCCGTTTCACTCGGATATATGTCACAGTAGAGGAAAAAAAAAAAAAAAAAAAAAAAAAAAAAAAAGAATCGCTACTTCCATTTCATGCCGACTTTAAAGAGATAATTCACTCAAAATGAAGATTTGCTGTTAATTTACTCACCCTAAGGCTATCAAAGATGTAGGTGACTTTTTCCTTCTTCAGTCATTTAATAATAATAACAACAATAACAATAACAACAACAATAATAATAATAATAAATTAATACCCGTGGCTCCTGACGCTATAGAAAGGTCTTAAGATACAAACGATTGTTCTGTGCAAGAAAATATGACGAGAATGTAAAGTGAATAAATTACTCTTAAATCAACTCATCTTTGAACAAACTATAAGAAACCATAAAAACTTCTATTTTGCTCCTTCATTCAAGTGCTTGGTTCATGCATACTCGTATAAGCAGCTTATCAGTCTTTCAGTCAGAGTCCAAACGGTTTCCTCAGTTCAGTGTACTGTTGGAGTAACCGGAACGCTGAATCAGTTGGCAAAAACTGGCATTACAGGATCATTTACGCCGATATAGTGGCTCATTTAAAGAGTGACTGTCGGCTAGATCCAAAATGAGTTTTGACTGAATAACTTTTAGATCGGTGCTGGCTGTTTCAGTTTAATTAAGTTAACTGGTTAATCCAGTTCACTCAAAGGAACTAGTTCAAAAGAATGATTTGCTCGCAAACAGGACATCTCTCCAGATAATTTTCCAGAGCCTGTGTAATACAGGTAATGTTGCAAGTGTTTCTTGCACAGACCGATGATTTTGCTTTAAGACCACAATATAATTGTCAGGAGCCACATATTCATTTTGTGTTAAAGGTTTTTTTTTTTTGGTTTTTTTTTACACTCTCAAAGTGACCGTAGCCATTAACTTGCATTTTATGAATCACCAATGACCATAGTTTCAGCTAAAAATCTTTAATGTGCTACTGAAGTTAGATCTTGGATGACCTGAAGATGAGAAAATTAACAGCAAATTGTCATTTTTGGGTGCAAATCCAAAATTAAGCCTTTCAGAAGTTAGTTTAGTCTGTGGTCAAGCTGACAACATCTCATGCATTTCAGCAGCAGTTGTAGTTTGAAGGCCAAAACTATTTACCACCTTCAAAACATATCGCCACTTTAGCTCAGGAAGTCTCACCTCTCGCCGGGAGGGGTGGGGGGGGGTTCCACATGATTCCTTCCAAAGTCACAGAAATCATTCTGAGGGATTGGAAGCTGTGGGGGGAGGTGACTACACAGGGAGAAACAGTTGTTAGTGCACATAGCTGTCAATTGTCATCTTATGACAAATGCCAAGAAACAACATATGGCCAAAATACAGCTTGGAAATTTTTTTTATTTATTTATGTATTATATATATATATATATATATATATATATATATATATATATATATAAAATACATAAATAAATAAAAAAAATTTCCAAGCTGTATTTTGGCCATATGTTGTTTCTTGGCATTTTATATATATATATATATATATATATATATATATATATATATATATATATATATATATATATATATAAAAAATAACATGCATAAATAGCTCACATCAGTTTTAAGGGACTGTTTTGGGGAAGCTTCAGAAGAGGATTTGATGTTAGCAGGCTTGGAGGCCTGAGCTGGGGACTCAAGTTTTTCAGGTTCATCTTCATCCTAAACATTGACAAGTCAGATATTTCACATCTCAGAAATTGATTATCTGTCCAGTTAAACAGAAAACAGCCCTGTTGCAGAAATGTGGCAGCTAATGATAATTTCACTTTAAAGAGGTCATTAACTGAGAAATCAAAATTCCCTCGATTTTTTGATATATGGGAGGTCTTTGTGCCATAAAAAAAAAAAAAAAAAAAAAAAAAAAAAAAACATTCTGTAAGTTTCAGAATTTAAAACTTGTTAATCTGGAGGACTAATAATTTCTTACTCTTAAATTCTTAAAAAAAACAAACAAAAAAAAACACGTGTTAATTATAGGACAAAAAACCTCTGCATGTAATAACCTAGAACACAGTCTAAAACTTGACGGCTGCTCTGTCAATTCTTCGTCATCAGTTAGGAGCCTAGGTGTGCTATTTGATAGCAGTCTTTCCTTCAAAAGCCATGTTTATAGCATTTGTAAAACCACATTTTTCCATCTAAAAAAAAAAAAAATATATATATATATATATATATATATATATATATATATAAATTACGACCTATGCTCTCAATAGCAAATGCAGAAACATTGATTCATGTGTTCATGACCTCAAGGTTAGATTATTGTAATGCTCTAATAGCGGTTGCTCTGCGCACAAACTCCAGCTGGTCCAAAATGCAGCAGCTAGAATTCTTATTAGAACCAAGTATGACGAAGGCAAAGAAAGAAGGCGTAACTTTCTCGCTCTATGTTGTTGCTTCCGCCGGCGCCATGTCGTGGAGAGGTGCTGTGTGTTTAGATGCGAGTAAAGAGGACATAAGAAATCTGTGGCAGAGTTTTATTTACAACACTGTCCCAGAGCAGTACAACACAAATACTGGAGTTTGTGCTGCGCACTTCAAGGAAGATTGTTTTCTGAACATGGGAGTACAAGGCCGGTTGTGTGTAACCGGTCCTATTCAGCCCGCTCCGAGCGAGATTCGAATCGCAGTCTAAGCGCGGGAGATGGGCGCTAAGAGTCACTAGATAGTCACCATTTTTTTCTCTCTAGAAATATGGCACATAGTCTTAGAGTTCGTACTTGACTAACTAGGGCCCAGGTCAGGAAGCAGACAGACTGGCTAAACCGACCGTCTGCTAGCCACCTCACGCCATAGAAGTCAGTTAATTCTCAGCACATAGATACTCCTTCACCTAGATATCACACTATAGAGACCGTGTATGTTCTCCCTTACTAGAAACTACAGAAAACGTCCAAACCAAAGTAATAGTAACAATTTAATTAATGTTCAACAAATAAAAAATGTTTACAATACAGAGAAACAATTGATAAAACTTGGCTTACTGGATATCAGGTCCCTTTCTACAAAAGCAGTATTTCTAAATGATTTGATCAATGATCATAACCTAGATTTGCTCTGTTTGACAGAAACATGGCTAAAACCAAATGAATACATTACTTTAAATGAGTCTACCCCCCCAAGACTGTACTGTACTGTATGGCGTACCTTGTTAGTGTCTGCGCTTGCGTGGCCATTTATTGTGATTAACAGGAAAGTGCGTCCAGCTGAATTCAATTAGTGATTTGTTAGACGGGTATAAAAAAAAAAAGGTTATTATACCGCAGCAGCTCTCGTGTGAAGCCCTCGTCGTGTGAAGACCAAAGTGTGTAAAGACCATCGACTCTACCCGACAGGGACAACCAAGGGATAAGTATTGCTTTTCATTTATTCTCTTTCCTATTACTTGTTTCACTTCTCTTTCAGTTTTTATAATAATTTCTTGTATGTTTGGCACAGTTATTTTTTTAAGGATTACTGTTAAACTAATGTAGTTTGATTTGCATGTTATCTATTTTGATTTTAGTTACAGTTGTAGTCATGTTTGTCATTTTATTAGTTTTTTTTCTATGTCTGTATAAGTTATTTATTAAGTTTTAGTTTTATTTAATTTGAGTTATTTTTAGTACTTCAAGCTACACGGAAATGAAATAATATTGAATATATGGATGTGTGTGTGTGTGTGTGCGCGCATATATGTCTATGTGCACATACACAGTTGTTTTTGGTGTTTGACAGTGTTACGTTAGAATCATTATACTCTTATACCTTTTGTTCTCTTAATATTCTGAATTGTTTGTAGCTTTATTTTGTTTTCATTTAAATGGTAAGTTTAGAAATTGTGTCATATGCATTTTTCATTTATTTAATTTTTTAATGCGTGTATACACTATTTATAAAGTTTTAGCTTTTAGTTTTGGATCAGTTTTAGTTGTTTTAATACTACAATTGATTGTTTCTGTTGTCCTCATTTGTAAGTCGCTTTGGATAAAAGCGTCTGCTAAAAGTAAAAAGTAAGACTACTGCTATAAAAATGAGCCACGTTCAAAAGGTAAAGAGGGAGGTGTTGCTACAATTTATAGCAATATTCTCAGTATTTCTCAGAGGGCAGGCTTTAAGTATAACTCGTTTGAAGTTATGGTGCTGTGTATAACATTATCTAGAGAAACACGTGTTAGTGATAAATCCCCTGTGATATTTGTACTGGCTACTGTGTACAGGCCACCAGGGCACCACACAGACTTTATTAAAGAATTTTCTGATTTTCTATCTGAGTTAGTACTGGCTGCAGATAAAGTCTTAATTGTTGGTGATTTTAATATCCATGTCGATAATGAAAAAGATGCATTAGGATCAGCATTCATAGACATTCTGAACTGGGGATAGACAACATGTTTCAGGACCCACTCATTGTTGAAATCATACTCTACATTTACATTTAATTATTTAGCAGATGCTTTTATCCAAAGCGACGTACAAATGAGAATAGAAGCAATCAGACCATCGAGAGTGCAGTAGTATACAAGTGCCATGACAAGTCTCAGTTAGTCTAGCACAGTACATGTAGCTAGGTTTTTTTTTTGTTTTTTTTTTTTTAAATAAATAGAATAGGAAAAAGTGTTAGCATTAGTTGGTCAGGTGCTGGTGAAAAAGATGTGTCTTTAGATGATTTTTGAAAATGGTTAAAGACTCAGATGTTCGAACTGAGATCGGGAGGTCATTCCACCAGCTGGGCACAGTCCAGGAAAAGGTCCACGAGAGAGATTTGGTACCTCTTTGGGATGGCACCACAAGGCGTCGTTCACTTGCAAGAGCGCAAGCTTCTGGAGGGTGCATAAGTTTGAACTAGTGAGTTTAGATACGTTGGTGCAGTGCTAGTTGTTGTCTTGTAGGCAAACATCAGTACCTTGAATTTGATGCGAGCGGCTATTGGTAGCCAGTGTAACCTGATGAAGAGAGGGGTAACGTGATCTTTTTTTGGTTCATTAAAGACCACTCTGGCTGCTGCATTCTGGATCAGTTGCAGAGGCTTGACAGTACTAGCGGGAAGGCCCGCCAAGAGAGCATTACAATAGTCCAGTCTGGAGAGAACAAGAGCTTGGACAAGGAGTTGTGCGGCTTGCTCTGACAGGAAGGGTCTAATCTTTCTAATGTTGTATGAGGCAAATCTGCAGGACCGGTGCCGTTGTAGCAATATGGTCTGTGAAGCTTAACTGATCATCGATCACAACTCCAAGGCTGTCCTGGAAGGAGTTATGGTTGACGAACCCAGCTGTATAGAGAAGTTGTGGTGAAGTGATGGGTTGGCTGAGACCACGAGCAGTTCTGTCTTAGCAAGGTTGAGCTGAAGGTGATGATCCTTCATCCAGCTAGAAATGTCGCTCAGACAGGCTGCAATGCAAGCAGCTACCGTCGGATCATCTGGTTGGAATGAGAAGTAGAGTTGAGTGTCATCAGCATAGCAGTGATAAAAGCCATGCTTCTGAATGACCGATCCTAATGACGACATGTAGATGGAGAAAAGAATTGGTCCAAGCACTGAGCCTTGAGGAACTCCAGTAGCAAGAAGTTGTGACTTCGAAACCTCACCCCTCCAAAACACCCTGAAGGACCTACCGGAGAGGTAAGACTCAAACCACAGGAGCGCGGTTACTGAGATGCCCATCTTTCTGAGGGTGGACAGGAGGATCTGGTGGTTAACTGTGTCAAAAGCAGCAGACAGGTTCAGCAAGATGACTACAGAGGATTTGGAAGCCGATCTTGCCAGTCTCGGGACCTCTGTAACCGAGAGTAGGGCAGTCTCGGTAGAGTGGCTGCTTCTGAAGCCAGATTGGTTGCTGTCCAGAAGATTGTTCTGTGCAAGAAACGAAGAGAGTTGGTTGAACACAACTCGCTCAAGTGTCTTTGCAATGAATGTAAGAAGGGATACCGGTCTGTAGTTTTCTAAATGTGCTGGACTTAGAGAGGGTTTTTTAAGCAGTGGGGTTACCCAAGCCTGCTTAAATTCTGTGGGAAATGTACCATTGTGAAGAGAGGTGTTGATAATGTGAGTAAGCGCACGTATGACTGAAGAAGAAATGGCCTGAAGGAGGTGAGTGGGGATAGGATCTAGTGGACAAGTAGTGGAATGATTGGGAAGGATGAGTTTGGAAACGTCCGTCTCCGAGAGAGGAGAGAAGGAGGTGAGAGAGTGTGTATTTGTCGTTATGAAGTTATCATTAGATAGTGCTGTGAGGAATTGGTCACTGCAATTTTCTTCACAAATAAAACAAGAACCATCAAAGTCATCAGCTGTAAGAGTTGATGAAGGGGGGAGGGGGAGGAGGACAGAGAAGAGACGAGAAAGTTTTGAAAAGTGCGAGAGTCAGAACAGTTGTTAATTTTGTTGTGGTAGTATGTCTCTACATTTAATACTGTCACATGGAATTGATATTAGTGGTGTTGAAATTCTGCAGCAAAGTAATGATATCTCAGATCATTATCTAGTCTTGTGTAAACTCCATATAGCCAAAACTGTAAATTCTACTCCTTGTTACAAGTATGGTAGAACCATCACTTCTACCACAAAAGATTGCTTTGTAAGTAATCGTCCTGATTTATCTCAATTCCTCAGCATATCCAACAGAGTAGAAAAACTTGATGTAACAGAAACTATGGACTCTCTCTTTTCTAGCACTTGATACAGTTACGCCTTTACGCTTAAGGAATATCAAAGAAAACAGTCTGACTCGCACCCTAAAGAGAGCAGCCCGGAAAATGGAGCGCAGCTGGAGGAAAACAAAACTAGAGGTATTTCGTATAGCTTGGCGGGAAAGTACCCTATCCTACATAAAAACATTAAAAACTGCTAGATCTGATTACTTTTCGTCTCCTCTAGAAGAAAACAAACATAACCCCTGGTATTTATTCAATACAGTCACTAAATTAACAAAAATTAAAGCATCAACAGGTGTTGGCATTTCCCAAGAGCACAGCTGTAATGACTTTATGAACTATTTTACTTCTAAGATCGATACTATCAGAGATAAAATTGTAACCATGCAGCCGTCAGCTACAATATCGCATCAGATAGTGCACTATAGATCCCCTGAGGAACAATTCTACTCATTCTCTATTATAGGAGAGGAAGAATTGTATAAACTTGTTAAATCATCTAAACCAACAACATGTATGTTAGACCCTATTCCATCTAAACTACTAAAAGAGCTGCTTCCAGAAGTCATAGATCCTCTTTTGGCTATTATTAACTCATCAATGTCATTAGGATATGTCCCCAAAACCTTCAAATTGGCTGTTATTAAGCCTCTCCACAACTTAACCCCAAAGATCTAGTTAATTACAGACCGATCTCAAATCTCCCTTTTCTGTCAAAGATACTAGAAAAGGTAGTATCCTCACAATTATATTCCTTCTTAGAGAAAAATGGTATCTGTGAGGAATTCCTGTAAGGATTTAGACCGTATCATAGTACTGAGACTGCTCTCATTAGAGTTACAAATGACCTGCTTCTATCATCTGATCGTGGTTGTATCTATTTATTAGTTCTACTGGATCTTAGCGCTGCGTTCGACACTATCGATCACAACATTCTTTTGAACAGACTAGAAAACTTTGTTGGCATTAGTGTAAGTGCCCTAGCATGGTTCAAATCGTACTTATCTGACCGCCATCAGTTCGTAGCAGTAAATGAAGAGGCATCATATCGATCACAAAGTGCAGTATGGAGTACCTCATGGCTCAGTACTAGCGCCGTTACTTTTCACGCTTTACTTGTTACCCTTGGGAGATATTATCAGGAGACATGGTATTAGCTTTCACTGTTATGCTGATGATACTCAGCTCTATATATCTTCACGGCCCGGTGAAACACACCAAATTGAGAAACTAACGGAATGCATAGTCGATATAAAAAAAAAAAAATAATAAAAAAAAAAAAACACTGGATGAAGAGTAATTTCTTACTGCTAAATTCTGAAATTTAGGTGTCTGAAACAGAGGTGTTAATTATCGGACCTACAAAACCCACATGTAATAACCTAGAACACTATCTAACACTTGACGGCTGCTCTGTCAATTCTTCTTCATCAGTTATGAACCTAGGTGTGCTGTTTGATAGCAATCTTTCATTTGAAAGCTATGTTTTTAGTATCTGTAAAACTGCTTTTTTCCATCTCAAAAACATATCTAAATTGCGACCTATGCTCTCAACGTCAAATGCAGAAATGCTAATTCATGCGTTTATGACCTCAAGGTTAGACTATTGTAATGCTTTACTGGGTGGTTGTTCTGCACGCTTGATCAATAAACTACAGTTGGTCCAACATGCAGCAGTTAGAGTCCTTACTAGAACCAGGAAGTATGACCATATTAGCCCTGTTCTGTCAACACTGCACTGGCTCCCTATCAAACATCGTATAG
The DNA here is from genome assembly GCA_039654775.1 of Spinibarbus caldwelli. NCBI lineage: Eukaryota > Metazoa > Chordata > Actinopteri > Cypriniformes > Cyprinidae > Spinibarbus > Spinibarbus caldwelli. Next base: position 35,172,910 of record CM077220.1, read on the forward strand.
ATTTTAAAATCTTGTTAATTACTTATAAAGCCCTGACTGGCTTAGCTCCTCAGTACTTGAGCGAGCTCTTATCACATAGTCCTCCACGTCCGCTGCGTTCTCAAAACTCTGGCCATTTGATAATACCTAGAATATCAAAAATCGACTGCGGGCGGCAGATCCTTTTCCTATTTAGCTCCCAAACTCTGGAACAATCTACCTAACACTGTTCGGGAGGCAGACACATTCTGTCAGTTTAAATCTAGACTGAAGACACTTCTTTAACCTGGCTTACACATAACACACTAATACACTTCTATTATTCAAATCCGTTAAAGGATTGTTAGGCTGCATTAATTAGATCAACCGGAACCGGGAACACTCCTCATAACACACAATGTACTCGTTACATCGTAAGAAGAATGGCATCTACGCTAATATTTGTCTGTTTCTTTCTTATTCTGTTTCCCAGTCCGTGTCCGGATCAGATGGTGGATCGGCGCCGGGAGATGTGATGTCTGCGACCCTGATCGTCGGCGGAGGCTGGGACACCTGGATGAGCCCCGGGGACATATCCCCAGTGAAGACCTCGACTTAGATTGAGTTGTTGCTTTTTCTTAGATTTTATTTTGGCAGAAACCCGAAGATCTTAGTGCTTCTTTTTGTTGACAGCATGCAGATATTTAAATGATTCTCATTACGAATTTGGGAAGATGTTTGTCGCACGTATCACATTGTCACGTCTTTAAAAATATATATAAAAATGTTACTGAGCAAATGACGAGTAACAGTGTTTTAGCCATAGACTGTATAAAAAGATGGACAACGCGTCTCCGCTTCCTTCCACTATAAGAAACTGAAACCAATTAATCTCAGTATGGCCGTTGCCATCTTGAGAAAATGACATCATTTGGAGCCCGAGTCTGCGCAGTAGAGATCAGTTTGGAGCCCGAGTCTGCGCAGTAGTGTCGTGAGGTGGAGCCGGGGAATCAAACTCCCGCCCAAACTCCCACAGACCCAATCAACCATAACGAAACGCATAATTTTATAGCATCAAATTACTAACTAAAATGAAACTTATCACAGAAATGAACAATTGAACACATCAGCGTGATAACTACCTTAAATGACCAAAACCATATTTCGGAAAATTGTATTGGAAGTGTAATTTATTTTCTTATTTTGACTGAAGTCCCATTCGTTTACATGGAGAGGGCGGGGTTTATGACCTGTACTGCAGTCAGCCACCAGGGGGCGATCAAAGAGCCCACAGCTTCACTTTTCAGGACGAGTGAGAGACACCCGTGATGCGTCCCAATGTGCCTACTTATACTACGCCCTTAAAGTATGTACTCTTTTGGTGAATAAAAAGTACACACTTTTAAGTGTGTAGTAGAAGAGTAGGAAAGCTTTGAGACATACTATCACGTCACACAACTGCGTCTTTAACGGACCGCTCTGTCGCAACTGTTACACGCACCCTGTCACTATAAACTGGCCTGTCAATCATCTTGTCACTGTTAACATCCTCCACATTTAATTTAATTTCCTACCATATTGGAGAGAAAAGAAGTAAACAAATAAATATTTTTACTAGGTTAAATGTTAATTATTAGTAACTCAAACCACTTTTTATAAACCTCTCTACCTAACCATCGGTCGCGCACATCCGCCACGTTTGTAGTTTTTCTAACGCGTTTTATTTGTGTTTGTAGTTCTGGACCGAATCCTTCGCCAAAGCGCAATGGATTGTGGGCAATTTTAGCCATTAGAGTGTGCACGGATACACACTTCAAAAATCGACCTGAAATAGTAGACCATCCGGGGACTTTTGGCATACTCTTTTCAACATACTATGCTTTGGGACACACTTATTCTAATCTCACATACTATTTAGGATGGATAGTATGAACATTGGGACGCAGGGTCGGTTTTAGCCAAGATTTTCCTCGCGTTTTGGACTTTGAACCCTGGCGCCGCGAGTTCGTACAGCGCTGTTTGAATACATGCAATTCGTGCGTGTATTAGAAAACATAACATTCTGTAGTATATTTACTAATCGTTTGAAGCCATTTTGCGATTTCAATCACCGTACAGTAATCAGCAACAACCACCCCTTCCTCTTCTCATTGGCGACATGAGATGCAGCGCTAAACAGTCTCTCGCTGTCGGTGCTTCGTGCTTGTAATGATTTTGGAGTCTTTCTCTGACAATTTTAAATATTTTCACACTGCTGACGTATGCTGCATTAGTGCGCGCCTCTATTTGATCGCGTCACCTCATTGTTCAGTACAATTTATTCGGTCTTTTCGCTTAAAGTTTTTTTTTTTTTTTTTTAATTGCCATTTTCGGCCGAAGAATTTCGGTTGCCGAACTTTCGGTGCATCCCTATTCACAACCACTGCGATCTTAATGACTCTGGCCATTTGATAGTAACTAGAATTTCAAAATCAACTGTGGGCGGCAGATCCTTTTATTTAGATCCCAAACTCTGGAACAATCTACCTAATACTGTCCGGGAGGCAGACACTCTGTCAATTTAAATCTAGATTAAAAACTCATCTCTTTAACCTGGCTTACACATAACCAGTGTTGCCAATTTAACAATTTTGTAGCTAGATTTAGTTACTTCCCCACCCCCTTTGAGACTTTTTTAAAAAGTTTAGGGACAAATATAGCAACTTCTTGGACAAACCTTATCAGAGTTCTCATCTTGCCCACTGATCTATATTCATCTTTATATAGATCAGTGAATTTGCCATTATGATGTCACCTAGTGGCATTTAGCTACCAGTTTTAGCTACTTTCAATTGAAAGCAGTTGGCAAGACTGCACATAACACACCAACACATTTCTATAATTCAAATCCGTTAAAGCATTTGTCTCAAACTCAATTCCTGGAGGGCCACAGGTCTGCACAGTTTAGCTCCAACGCTAATCAAACACACCTGATCCAGCTAATCAAGGTCTTCAGGATTACTAGAAACTTCCAAGCAGGGATGCATCAATCCAATACTCAGTATCGGTATCGGCTCCAATACGGTCATGTTCTGCCGAATCGGGTATCGGTCAGACGAGACCGATCCAAATCCGATATTGTACATATACTATTCTGTGTTATTGTTAAGCCCCACGAAAGGCACAAAAACATTATAAAAGCACCAAAAAGTTCTCATGCACTATATTTCTAGTGTTCTGAAGCTGTTCCATAGTTCAATGTGAGGTACAAATGAATATTTAAGTCATTAAATTCAAGTTCACAAACTCTTCTTTCCGATGCGGCTGTCTGTCATCCTCCATTCAGCATTCAAACTGAGTGTTGCGTTCGGTTACTAGAGTCAAAACGATGAAACTCTCTTCAAGAGCGCACAGTAACTGAGGTTTAAAACTGTTAAAAGAAAAAGGCTCAAACTAACGCACAGATTTAATACACTACGAATCAGTATCTCTTCCCTTTTAACTTTTCTATGCGGACTCGGAGGGCTGCGCAGCCTGCGCGCTGTGACTCCATGTTTCAAGCGCATCATTCTGCGCACGGGATGCGCATAAGCGCTTTGTGCAGCTCTGTATAGAGCTCCGGAGGTTGACGTCACGCAATCTAAACTCCCCCATTTTGGCAGGCAATCAGGAGAGCGCCAGAGCGGCTGTAGCCCTGGTATCGACAGTGATCGATCAATAATTTAAAACCTGGCTGTTTAGACCTTACAAACCTTACTATTTAAACAGCTTGTTGTGTGCCAGGATGCCAGAACAGGCGGGGGAAAGCAAAGGGGAAATCATTTTATCATATTCCTAAGGATCCCGATAGACAACGCAAATGGTTCACTGCAATAAAACTCTAACAAATAAAGCTAAAATGCTAACCAACACAACTAATGGGCAACTAATGACACCTCATTTGGATATTTTCATGTCTGGGGGAAAAAAAAGAAAAAAAAAAAAAAAAGAAAAAAAAAAAAGGGATTAAACAGGCTAAGATTTCATGACATTTATGATGTCTACTGTAGTCACAATTATATAGCTATGCTGGCTACCTACAAGGACAGCTAGAGTCGATTACGTTAGCTAACAACACAGTTGACTTACCCATCCAATAACAACAAAGCAGGTTTTAGCCAACAACAATATTTAATGTATCTGCATTACACTAAGGGTAGGTTTAGGGTTCATGTAGGTGAAGTTAATAAACCGTAAATGTAAACCATAATTTTACAGGTAGCATTTTCTGTTGTCGAATTGTGCTACCTACTGTTTTAATAAGAGGTGGCAAAATCTGAAGAAATTTTAGCAAAAATTGACACCGGCAGACTCCAAGGTTGAATATTCATCACAAAATTAGATTGCGTCCATTTGTATCCCTCCAGGCTTTTGAAGAGTCTCTGGAGTAGGACGAGAGAAAGTTGATGAGGTAGTTTAGATATCAGGATACTGCAGGTCAGGAAAGCTATCCGTTTCTTTATTGAAACATGTTAAAAGCACCCCGAGGGCATTATAGGGATCTGTTATGTTCAATCTATTAAGTTTTGCTATGTACAGGTCTATGTCTTTTGAATTAAAGTGCGCAGTGTACTCTGTTGCCTTGAAACTCATGCTGGCGCCATTCATTTCATATTCGCTCCCGGCTGTTCTTGCCTGCCAGCATGGTGGTGTAAACAGAATGGGTCACGTGACGTCCGGAGCTCTATTGGAACCTTTCGTATTATAATACTTTTCTGTGCAATGAAAGATTATTAATAGTCTTTCTTGTTCCGTCCTACCTACCATATGTTGCTGCCTTCATTACTGTGCTATACATTTAAAAGAAATGTCTTTTAATTTTATAGTATTGATATATAAAATGTATTTACTTGTTTTTTCATGAATGGATTTTTCAACAATACAAAGAGCAATGTGTAACATTTTACCAGATTTAGTCGTACACATTCACTTTTATTTGTAAATAAAAATGTTTCACTAGGTTTTATAAAATTATCGTGCACCTATGATTTTTCTAGAGTATCTTTTGCTGCTGAATTATCCACTAACCTAGTTTATAATAGTATTTTTGTCAGATTATGATTATATATTTTTTCATTTGTTATTTTACATTAAAATGAAGCTGTCTATATGTAGCAGATTGTGTTTAACACACAAAAGAGTGACGATCAGGTCAACGCACAGAAGTATAGAAATTCTATATTGATTTAAAAAAAAAAACCAAAAAAAAAAAACCTGGTATCGAATTGGATCTGTATCGGCAGATACTCAGAATTTTCGGGATCGGATTGGTTCTGAAAAAAAATGGTAACGTTGCATCCCTACTTCCAAGCAAGTGTGATTTGGAGCTGGTTGGAGCTAAGCTCTGCAGAGCTGTGGCCCTCCAGGAATTGAGTTTGAAACCACTGCGTTAAAGGATTGTTAGGCTGCATTAATTAGGTCAACCTAAACCAGGAACAGTTCCCATAACACCCAATGTACTTGTTACATCATTAGAAGAATGGCATCTACGCTAATATTAGTTTGCTTCATTCTTATTCCGAGGTCACCGTAGCCACCAGATCCAGATTGTATCCAGATTAGATGGTCACTGCAGCCACCCGGGTCCAGTCCATATCCAGACCAGACGGTGGATCAGCACCTAAAGATGACCTTGACAGCCCTGAATGTCAGCGGAGATTAGGACAACTAGATGAGCCCCAGAGACAGATCCCCTCCGAAGACCTCTTCACCAAGACGGCCATCGGGACAAGACCACGGGAACCAGAAGAACCAGTGACTTTGTTGCAGCCTAGAATTAAACTGCTGGTTTTGTTTGGCCAGAGGAGAACGGCACACCATTTCCCTGTTTAATACTCTAAAACTGCTTTGACACAATCTGCACTGTAAAGAGCGCTATATAAATAATGTTGACTTGACTTCATCTAAAAACAGCGTATATTGAAGCCAATCTGCCAAAACAACAGGTTTTGCAATGTGTCACTTTATGACGTAATAGTGTGGCTGAACATGGCCTCTGCAGAAGATCAACTCCTGCTTCTACGCTTATATATATATATATATATAAATAAATAACACTATGGTGTGACGGAAAAGTGTAAAAAAAAAAAAAAAAAAAAAACTAAACACTAAAGATAAACCTCTCATGCTAGTTGTAACTAAGAATTATTATTTTAACAGTTATTTTTTTCTACATTTTTGCTATGTCACACCATAGGACATACATTTCCAATTTAAAAATTAAAAAAAAAAAAAAGGTCGCTTGACGGAGAGTGAAACTCTGAAGCACTCAGAGTGTTCGGCGACTTAAAATACATCTGTGCTGAACTTATATACTTAGCCTCCAACTCTCACATTGGCGAGTAAAATCTGAGAATTTATTAGCCAGTGGCTAATATTAGACATCATTTAGTCGCATATGCGAGTGATTTACTCGCATTGTAGAGGGTTGACAAACAAGGCACAATTCGACACAGGATTTTCAGAAAGATTGAAACTAATAGACGATGCTGTGCCGACTATATCAGATATGATGTCGCACCACACAAGTGTGAGTAACTGTTTTCATTACAGTTACTCACACAGAGTATTTATGGGTAGTTGACAAATAGGCAGTAAAAAATGCTTTAGTAAAATACCTTTTTTGAAAAAGAAATGCATATATTTATGTTGTGTGAAGTCTGATCTTTGAGAAAATATAAAGGGTCACTAACTTAGTCAATTCTTTCACTGCTTTTTTTTTTATTTTTTATTTTTAAACATTTTTATTGAACTGTACCATAAATTTGTCCTATGGTGTGACATTGCAAAAATTCAGAAAAAAAAAAAAAAAAAAAAATATATATATAATAATAATAATAATAATAATAATAATAATAATAATAATAATAATAATAATAATACACAATACATAAATAGCATGAGAGAGATTTTCTTTGTTAGACACTTATTTTCCTATAGTGCCATTTATTTAATATGAAATTATAATTAACATCTTTATTTCCCCATGACTTGTTGGACAATTTCAAGACAAACTTTGACAAGACAAACTTTGCTCTCATCTTTTCAAAACTGCTTAAAATTATACCATTTTAAGTTAAGTGATATTTGTATTTGTATGGTGTGACACAAAAGAACCACAAATTTGTTTATCTCAAAATATCTTAAACAGTTGAGTACTGCAATAGGGGAGCTATTGCAATACTCAACTGTTTTTTTTTTTTTTTTTTTTAAGATATTTTGAGATAAAAACAAATTTGTGGTTCTTTTGTGTGTGTCACACCATACGACATTGCCACACTAAATGACAGAAATGGTAGTTATTAAATAATTTCTATTTAATTTTGAACATGAAGGAGAAAAAAAAAGAAAGTTTAATTTTGATACAAACAATATCAACATTTATTTATTTATTTTTTTTTTTTTAAACAATTTATCAACAAAATTTGGTCTCTTAGTCAATCAGTATGTTACTGAAACTCTTCTAGCCCCCCGCTGCATGTGTGGCACACGGCAGATGAATCGCATTCGATTATGAACGCGATATTGCCTTGCTTGTCAGTGAACTACGGCTCTGTGTAGTAAATGCCGCTCCATTTGAAAGCAGGTGATGGCGATTTATTACCAATCACGGAACATGCTTTACTGACGAGATGCACATGACAATCGCATGCGATTACTTGCACAGCCCTACTAAATATGATTGATATTCAAACTATATTCATTAAGATGTGAATGGATTTTTTAAAACTATATGGCTACTCTTTTTAAGGCATCATTTTGATTCTTTTTACTGTCTGCATTGTTCTCTTAGGATCTCCTCCCTTCTACGTGGATCCCTGTTAATTTGTGTCTATATTTCCATGTCCTGCCTCTTCCACTAATTTCTCTCCCTCAATTCTTTCTGTCTCAAAAACAAAGTATCACATTTTATACTTATTTCCATGAGACTTTATAACAGTACAAGTTTTCTGTAAAAACACCAGAAAATAGTTTAATTAAATGTAATTACATTTAAGAACACTGAAAATTATCAAAAAAGAATAAACAGGAGTTAAATAAATTTTAATTATTTAAAATGCTTTTTAAAGAGGCCTTGTCCTCTGGTGTGACATCTTTGTCCTATGGTGTGACAGTACAGACATCAAACCGGAGGACATTATCTGTCACACCAAAGGACATTTCAGCCTTTTTCTGTCAATTAATGACCTTGCTATTCCAAGCTAACCTGTCATTAGCAGTAAGCAAGACAAATGTGCATAATTTTCCATGATTATGTAGTTTAACATGCCGTTTTTAATTAAAAATATAATTTAGGGGTGTCACACCAAAGGACAAAACGTAACACTTTTGTAGTGGTTCCAAAAAATTGACCATGTGCACAGGTCATGGGCTTGACAGGGGGCTTCAGTAACACGACCATGAATGGGGTCCTTCAACTAATTAAAGTTCTCTCTGGAATTGGCCGATTTAAAAACAGGATACAAAATGTAACAAGTTCCTACGCTTCCAGAAATATATGGATGAAAAAAAAAAAAAAGATTGCCATTTACTAAAATAGAAACTTATGCCAGAGGCATTTATTAACATTTTTCTTTTTCCATTTATAAAAAGTTGTAATTTATTGAACCATGCTTGAGACAGTCACACCATAGGACAATTTTGAGATTTCGTTCAAAAATTACAAAAAAACAAAAAAAAAAAACCCCGAATGACACTGCAGCTTTTAGAACAACAGGTCCATGTAGGACAAAGAAATGTTTAACCATTTACTGCATTTTAAATAACGACTATTGATTATATTCATTTTTATCTTGTGGGACAGTGAAAATGCCACATCACGTCAACAACCCTTATACGTTTTTAACCTAAATCACATCAGCGTCCATCTGTGAAGGATGTAGGCTGTCAAACATACACAACTGTAAGCCAATCATTCCAGTGGGTGTTTACTTCAGATACATGTAGCCCTTCACAGGCTACATGTATCTGCCACGCCAAACGGAGAGTTCCGATGAGGGGAGTCAAAACAGGACAGAAAACAGCCAATTATTTTTTTTGATGTAAAAAATCTTGATAACATAAGTGGACCTCAGAGAACAGTACAAACTAAAAAAACAAAAAAAACAAAAGGCAGTTCATGACCCCTTTTTAAAGTCAGGCAGCAAAGACAAAGCTAATGGTTTCAATTTCAGCAGCTTTACTTCACTGCGTTTTTCTAGAAAATCACTCACTTTAGAGGCACCAGATTCAGATTTCCTCTGTCTGCGCCGACTAAACTGTCTGCGGGGTTTCCGGGGCTGCCCTTCAGTCTGGTCCCTATTGGTCTCGCTCTCTTTAGGGGTCGATTCTTGCTCTTCTGTGGGGACTACTGTCTGTTGAGCCTCTCCAGGGTGTGGACGAGGATGCAATTGCCTGGATATTCAAGAAAAGAGACTTTCATGTTTACATAAAATACATTAAATCTTCACAGGCTACATGTATGTTTAAGGTAATGAAATGTTAAACATCACGCCAAAAAAAAAAAAAGGATTGTCTTGTGATTCCAGTCTTAATCTGGTCCAAATATGCAAATGAGGATTTGAACCTTCGAAATCGAGGTCTGAACCTGCGTGGTGGTGGCCTCTGCTCGGCAACATCTACTTCCTTGTTCTTCTCTCCTGCTTCTCCCTAGAGCAGAGACAAGAAAACTGCTCACTGACAAGCTGTGTGCACTAATAAAACAAAATGAACTGTTTTAAAGTCTTAAAGACAAAGTTCGCCCAAAAATGAAAATTCTGTCATTCATTACTCACCCTCAAGACCTTTGTTCATCTTTGGAACACAAATTAAGATATTTTTTGATGAAGTCCAAGAGCTTTCTGACCCTCCATAGACATCAAGGGTACTACGACGATCAAGGCACAGAAACGTAGTAAAAGACATCGGTAAAACAGTTCACGTAACATCAGTGGTTCAACCGTAATTTTATGAAGCTACAAGAATATTTTTGTGCATATAGAAAACAAAAATAACGACTTTATTCAACAATTCTTCTCCTCCCCGTCACCCTACCGCCATTTTGGAGAGCATCACTTCTCATCATACGCGTGCTCTCCTCTGAACGTTAACAAGGCACAGTGCATGCGTGTTTTACATCAGCAGCACCACACGCATGCGTTGCATATGTGCAGGAAAAGTACGCATATGTGTCGTGATACTCTCCAAAATGGCGCTAGGGTGACACGGAAGAGAAGAATTGTTATTTTTGTTTTCTTTACGCACAAAAAGTATTCTCGTAGCTTCATAACAATTACGGTTGAAACACTGATGTCACAAGGACTGTTTTAACAATGTCCTTACTACATTTCTGTGCCTTGATCATGGTAGTTCCCTTGCTGTCTATGGAGGGTCAGAGAGCTCTCCATAATTTATCATCAAAATTACCTTAATTTGTGTTCCAAAGATGAACGAAGGTCTTACGGGTTTGGAACGACATGAGGGTGAGTAATTAATGACAATTTTCATTTTTGGGTGAACTATCCCTTTAATATCATACTCAATATTGACAGCTTACATTCTCAATTTACTAACAACGTTTCAAAAATACTTCTATTAATCTAAGGCATACTAGACCTTCGGTTAAAAAGAATTTAAATGACCTCACCTCGCCTTGTGGCTGAACAGGTCTTCTGCGTGGACGCTGGCGCCGAGGACGTGGCCGAGGGGCTCCTTTCTCTTCACTGCCCTCTCCCTCAGATATGGGCCCTGCTGCAGCTTTCTCCTCTCCTTCAGCAGGCTGTGCATTACGGGGGTAAAAGCGCCTACGGAATCTTCGTTTATTGGGGGCGTATCGACTGCCTTTGACAGGTATACCCCCTGGACCGGTCACATTTGCTGCCTCTGAGCCCTGAAACAAAACTTAGTTTTAGAGGCTACAAGTTATAAAACTCACAATATTCCCCAACACTCTTTTGATTCATCCAGATACCACTTACTTTAGCTGCTTCGACAACATCAAACTCCACAACCTCACCATCCCCCACACTTCTGAGGAACTTTCTTGGGTTATTTTTTTTTATTGCAGTCTGCACAAAGGGAAGAGGCACATCCTTAGCATAACATGAATTTTCAACAATGGTGGGTGAGTTAAATTGCAAGTTAAACCAATTCAAAAAATAACTGCAAAGGTGATAAGTGATCTCAATATGTATTAATTTTTCTAATGTCATTTAAACTTACTATGGAAGAATGTCATGTATATACGCTGCATTTACCATCGGAGTCAAACATTTGTTCAAGATGACACTAGTGGCATTTACTCCATAACCTTTCATTTAAAGAGTTGCAATTTTAAAGTCTAAATGAAATGTTGCTGTGTTTATAAAGCAAACTCATTACCTGATGAACAAACACATCTTCTTTAGTATCATTTCTGTGAAACAAAAAGCATTAAATACATTTTTTTATTAATATTTTAATTAATATTTTCTGAAAACTTAACAGATAGCCAAAATCATTATTATTTAATAAAACCATAATTATTTAAATGCTTTGCTTAGCAATATTCTCTCTCACACACGTCCAGAAGCCTGAGATCACTTTGAAAATCTGGGCTTTCTTCATTTATACATGTAAATAACTTTAGAATTTTAAATTTCAGACAGTGTCTTAAGGTCACTGCTCAAATTTGTGGGTTACTACTGGTCTCAGACGTTTGGACTCCACAGTATCCATCAGACTGCGTCACTGTGCATATAGTTAGTCAGGTGAGCAGTCATTTCAGTATTATTAACATACCTATTGATGAAGCCATATCCATTGCGCACATTGAACCATTTCACAGTTCCCTGCACACCTGTCGCTGCAATAGATAAGAAAAATAGTATATCACCATCTAGAGAGAAGATCTGACAGGATTCGTATGCTCAATCAAAGCCCGAGGAAACAACTCATTTGAACACTGTGGGTCATGTGTATGAATTAGCTACAAACGTTGAGAGCCTTCAACCACTTTGGCCACTCAAGCGCAGGTCACAACTTTATCCAAGACATAATGGTAGACGAAAATACACGCGTTTTTGGCCCGATAGGAAGAGATTTTCATATTTTTATGCGTTCCAACGGGTAAATGTGGGCAATTACAAATGGATCATAATATAATGTTTTTTTTTTTTTTTTAACCTAACGACATGCAGCACCTGGAGTTAAATCCCTCCCACAAAGCACATGGTGACAGCGCACAGAAATGTGGGTCATCAATGCAGTCTCACGGTGTAAACAGCCAAACGCTGGCCTGTTTCAAATATGGACAACTTTAGATCCCACCAGACACGTTCCTTTAATTTCTCTTTATTCTGTGATTACAGAAACTGAATATTAAATCCCAACAAGAGACAATCAGACTGCCCAGTGAGAAGTTAGTTATAAATGGTAAAATAAGTCCCAAATAGGATGACGGTAACCGGTATTTCTAAAAAGCATTTATCTACAGCTTTCTCGATACAACATGTAAAGTCGCACGTAGAAGTAATGAATTCAATTTTATTTCTGTCTGCCATAAAAATGAAACCATTTTCTGAAAGTTCTGAAAGACGATATTGTCGAAATGTAAAGCAAAACACAAAGATCAGAAGAAAAAAAAAAACAGCTGATCAATACAAACGGCAATTTTGTCAGTAAAGCCTGTCATTCACGTTTCACCCCACATACATGACGTGTTCATTACTATGATCTGCAGTATGTCTTAAATAAACGTATTATTGCCGCTAAAGTCACTGAACCCCTACCAATAACTTTTCTCTCGGGCTGAGGTTGCTCAGATGCCTCTGTGTCGCTCATCTTCTCTCTCTGGATTTTAACCCCCTCCCTCCGACTCTCCAAACTTTTAGTTGTGCGTCCACATCAAACTTTTTATCCCGATTCCCTGTCAGGAAGGATCGACTCAGCCTCGATTTAATTGGTGTTCGAGCGACCAATCCGCAAGTTCTATTTTCATTCTCGCGCGATTAATTGGGTGTCAGCGCAATGTCTCGAGCGAAAACCAACAACTTCTTTACAGTTAATTACGGGTGCGTTCGAAACCACATACTTCCATACAATATAGTAGGCAAAAAGCAGTAGGCGAGCGAATAAGTATGTTTGAATCATAAGTATTCATAAAAGAGTAGGCGAGAATTAGAAGGGAGTGCACTAATTCTCGCGAGATTCGGACGTACGTCTTTATATGCCTACTTACCTACTATATAGTAGGGAAAAAGAGTACGTGAAGAAAGAAGTTCGAAAGCTTAAGTATTCCTAAAAGAGTGGGCGAGAAATCCCCGGATGTTATACTGCTTCAGCCCAGATTCTGAAGTGTTCATCGATGGACACTTTTCTATTCCAGAAGCCCACGTGGAGGATACGTCATCATCGAACGTGATGGAGAATAGAGACGAGGCTGTTTACAAATGTGAGTAATACAAACCAGAACACGGTTCCTTGTGTTAAAATCGCGTTTGTTGAGCTACTGTTGAGCAAACTGTTGAATTGCTTAATGTGTAAATGCTAAACAGTACAGTTTATTTGTGATCTTGCGGTGAAAACGAGTTTTATTATGTAAAGCGAACAAGGGAGCTCCCATAGCACATGTACGTCCCCAGAGTGGATTTACATAAACCATATACATCTTAGAGACGATTACTAAGTGTCTATTTAATATGTGGCAGGAAAATGCAGTAAAATAATTGCATATGAGCACATCACAACATGAACATAAATCTGAGTGAGTGATGTATGTGTGTAATGTAGAATTCACTTTTGTCAACACTGCTTTAGATGAATGTAAATAATGTAAATAAACAAATCTACATGGAGTAACTAAACATAAGTTATCTATTTCATTTGTCCATTAGTATTGTTAATAAATTAAAGGACATTTTGGTAAAAAGCGAGTTAACACATCAGCAGCTACAGTACCTCAACATGTAAATGCAGTATTGAGCAGATAAATCACAGAGGTGACTGAATCTTGTCTGGATGTTACAGGGACAGATGAGACACACGTGTGTTTATCCGGTGAAGAGTGACTGATGAAGGAATGCTGCCATCAAAGGCTTTCAGTGAGTATACTACTGAAATGAATAAAACAGCTTTTAAATCTTAAGTTGTAGTTTATTTTAATTATTGTCATTTCAAACAGAGTTATTACAGCACTTTTCTGATTCTTGATTTCTGTGCCTTTGCTGCAGATCTTTTGTGGTGGTGCAGGACCTACAAAGAAAGGTAACAGCAGCATTTGTGGGGGGAAAAGGAAAACCTGAAACAAAAATATGAAGTAAGATCATTTTGTTACTTCTAATACAGAGATCAAATGACATTGCTCTATTAAAGTTTTGTATTATATTTATGCATCTTTGCATGATCTGAAATGTCTGCAGACTGCTGTGTGCAGTGAGGATGGAGAAGTCCACAGCAGCATCCTGGAAATGGTCCAGTGCCATGAATGAAATGCTCCATCACTTCACCTGCCCTTACTGCCTCATCTGGGCCGGATGTTGCATCATCAGTGAGCCCAGAGTTAGCGAGAACATCTAGAAAAAGACCAAAAGACATTGAGGATGTGATTTTGGTCAAGTTTGTTGTGCTGGTTTCTGTTCATACAACATCTGGCAATAGAGCCCAATTTTCAGAAGTTTCAAGTTTTACTCTGTAAATGTTTTACAGAGTCGTGCTCATGGAGAGCAGGCACATGTTTGGAGCAGACGCAGAGATAGCCAGATTGTCCTGCACATGTTCTCCTGCTCTGTGCACTCAGACAACAATAACCTCGATGTGATGTCCCTTTCTCATCCATGATCAGATTCAGTCTGACAGCAGCAAAATGAGGAATGTGATGGATGGCAGAGACAGGTGAAGGTGGACACGGTGGTCAGCTGCTTCATCAGAATAAAGCTGCAGAGTTGGCACAGCTGTGTTGAGATGGCAGTATATGGGTTCACTGCCTGTATATACATTACATGATTGTTAGAACAATAAGTTTGAATAAAGCTTTGTTTTGTGTGTCGTTGACTTGTATTTGTATTTTTATTGTGATTGTTACTTTTATTATTATTTCTTACTCATTCATGTTTCCTGTTGTCAGTAAATGAAATATAATTGTTTCATTAACTAATGCATTAATTCATTGCTTGAATGAAAATTGAGATGTATTCACTTTGGCTGCATTTGTCTAGTAGTGTATATTCAAGCATACCTATGGCATATGACAAAATTATTGGTCAGCATTTATCATTATTATTGTAGTGTTAGTAATAGCTAGTAATGCATTCCGGGGTAATCATCTTTTTTAAGTAGTAATACTTACATTTTTCCAGTATAAAATCAGCAATCTTCTCCAAAGACGAGATCTTCGAGCAGCTGCACTACATCTCCTTTATGCAGACATTGCAAAGTCTGAGGAAAACAGTACTAGGTAGGGTTGTCGAGTTACTGATGCTATGAAGTGTTAGTGCACCTGTCCCTTTTATCTTTTTTATTTATTGCACAGCTAAACAATCTTAATGACAAAAAAAAAAGGAAAACATAAATATAATGGGTTTGTGTACATCATAGTATGAGATTTACATACACAGAAAAAAGCACAATGACAAGGTTAAATATCTTTGAATAATCATAATGCATTAAAAAATTGCATTTGTTGTTATTATTTATAAGCCTAAGGGATGATACTTATACTTAAATAACGATACTTACATTTAACAAGAAACATCAAAATATTTACAGATTTAAGCCTGTCGCTCGTATCTTTTAAGTTATTGTGCTTGTTATAACGTCATAGGGGCTGGGGGATGGCAAGACGATTGGATCCCAAGGTGGTTGGCAACAACTGGAATGTGAATGGACAGGAGAATGCAGAGGGAAGTGACGGATCAGGAAATGAATTAGACGAGATGGAAGTAGGTGGCGGGAATTATGAAAAATGGGATACGGTTAGGAAAAATACACGAAAAAAAACGAAAAAATAAGTCAGATGAAAGTGATTCCGACAGAGGATCAACTGTAGAGGAAATAGAGAGAGAGGAGTTTAAGGTATTTGCAAAACTTGTGCATGAAGGGGATTCGTTTGGTGATATGAATCCAATACAGCTAACAAAAACTCTAAACAAGGAAATTGGAATGATAAAGAGTGCTAAAATACTAAGAAATGGATCATTACTGATTATATGTAAGGATGAAAAACAGCAAATGAAAGTAATCAAAATGAACAAAATAAATGGAAAGAAAGTACAATGCTCTAAGACTAATGGTAAAAAAATTGTTAAAGGAGTTATCACAGGGATTCCGGCGAATGTCTCAGTAGAAGATGTGAAAGGAAATATAACAAATGCAAATGTGAGTTAAGAAAGACGTCTGAAAATAAACAGGAATGGAAGTATGTATGATAGTCTTTCAATTATGATCACTTTTGATGAGGAGAAACAACCGAATAAGGTCTACATTGGATATATGTGTTACGACGTGAGGCTTTACATACCCCCACCACTTAGATGTTTTAAGGGAAAACAGAGATGTGGTAAATGTAGTGGTGAACATGAGTATGGCAAATGTGAAGAGGGTGCAAAGCTGAAGTGCTGTAATTGTGGAGGGGAACATAGTTCAGCTTACCGAGGATGTGAGGTTAGCAAGAGGTAGGCTGAAGTGCAACGAGTCAAGGTTGTTCAGGGAATCAGTTATGCAGAGGCCACAAAGAAGGTGTCAGGAATTGGGACCATGGCTAAACAAACTGAAATTAGGAACAAAAACATAGATAAGTGTCAGAAATGTGATAAATTGAAAGAGGAAACTCTGATAGTGAGTAAAAATGATTTTGTATTGTTTATGGCAGAGATAATAAATTGTTCAGCACAGACAAAAAGCCGGAATGAAAGGATCAAAATAATTGTTAAATCAGCAGAGAAGTATCTAGATGTGAAAGGGCTGCTCTGGGAAACAGTTAGAGACATCCTCAATGAAGAGACACAATCCTCTCAGACATGGGCTGGATCATCGTAATGGTGCTGATCATTATACAGTGGAATGCAAGGAGTTTAATTGCTAATGGTCAAGAATTTAAGAAGTATATTGATAACTTGATAGAGAAACCTCGTATAATATGTATACAGGAGACATGGTTAAAACCACACTTGGATTTCATAATAAAGGGATATAATGTAGTTAGGAAAGCCAGAGAATACGGCAGAGGAGGAGGAATAGCAATGTTTATACAGAATGGGATGAAATATAAGGTAGTACAAATAAATACAGATTATGAATCAATTATAAGTAATATATGGAGTGAAAGAGGTTGTATAGATATAATTAATTATTATAATCCGTGTGGAAAATTAAGTCAGAACATTTTAGAGAATGTAGTGGGAATAATGCAAGACAGTGTTATATGGTGTGGTGATTTTAATTCACATAATTCTTTATGGGGGGGGGGGGGGGGGGGGGGGGGGGTGGTTCATTGATGTTAAGTATTTGGTGTGTATTAATAATGGAGAAGGAACACGATATAATAGTATGAATAACACCGAAGCAGCACTTGACCTGACATTTGTATCTAGTTCAATAGCAGGGGTTAACACATGGAGTGTGGTCAAACATACTACAGTAGGGAGTGACCATTACCCGGTAATGACTAAAATAGGCACAAAGATATGCAATGAAACGGAAAAGAGAATTCCTAGATGGAAACTGGAGAAAGTAAATTGGGAAGTTTTTCAAGGAATTTGTGAAGAGAGATGTATGAGACTTCAAATAGAGAATCAGATGGATGTAGATATATTTAATAATAAACTAGTGAATGAAATAATTCAGTCGGCTGAGGAAATAATACCTAAAAGTACAGGAGTAAGATGTACCAAGAATGTACCCTGGTGGAATAGTGATTGCAAAGAAGCTATAAAAGCAAGAAATAAGGCATTTAGGCAACTCAAAAAACATCATTCTCTGGATGCTATGATCATGTATAACAGGGCCCAGGAAAAAGTAAGGAAAACAATAAAAGCACAAAAACGTACATTTTGGAGGCAATATTGCAATAGTATTGGAAGAGAAGTACAACTATCAGATGTATGGGGCATGATCAGAAGAATGGGGGGGATCAGAAGAAATTGTGAATTGCCAGTGTTGAACAGTGGGGATAAAATAGCTGTCAGCAATCTAGAAAAAGCTGAAGTCCTGGTTCAAATATTCAAGAAAGTTCATAGCTCAGATAATCTTTCTGAAGTGGCCAGGCAGTGTAGGAATAAAACATTAATGGAATTCCCTAATATTTTAAAGAAAAATAAGATGTCAGAAAATCCTTTAGACTTACCTTTAAACATATTTGAGTTGAGAAGAGCAATCATTAATGCTAGACAGACTACTCCAGGGAAGGATGGAGTATGTTATAAAATGTTGGCACACATGACAGATAAAACACTGGAAATAGTGTTAAAACTGTTTAACCAAATTTGGGATACTGGGCAGCTCCCTTTGGTATGGAAACAAGCAATAATAGTGCCAGTTCTTAAACCAGGAAAAGACCCATTAGATCCTTCTAGTTACAGACCCATTGCCTTGACCTCCCATTTATGTAAAATCATGGAACGAATGATCACAGAGAGAATAACGTATTTCCTAGAAAGTAAAGCTCTTTTATCTCCATATCAGAGTGGGTTTCGTAGGGGTCGTAACACAATGGACTCTGTTTTGTGCCTAGAATCTGATATCAGGAAAGCACAGACCAACAAAGAAGTAGTTATAGCTATCTTCTTTGATGTGGAAAAGGCGTATGATATGCTCTGGAAAGAAGGGTTATTGATAAAGCTAAAATCATTAGGAATTGGCAGTAGACCATATAATTGGATTTTGGACTTTTTATTTGACAGGAAAATACAAGTAAGGGTAGGTAAAGAATATTCCAAAGTATATTCAGCGGAGAATGGAACTCCACAAGGTAGTGTGTGTAGTCCGCTATTATTTAACATAACGATTAATGATATCTTCTCTCAGGTTGAACAAAACGTAGGAAAATCTTTGTATGCAGATGACGGGGCTTTGTGGATTAGAGGGCGCAATATATCATATGTTAATAAAAAAAATACAAGATGCAATAGCAGAGGTGGAAAAATGGACAAATAAATGGGGTTTTAAACTTTCTGTATCAAAAACACAGGTCATTTGCTTCTCAAGGCGGCATAAAATCACACCCCTCTCTTTACAACTTTATGGGCAACCTCTGGAGCAGGTTAAAGCTGTTAGGTTTCTTGGAGTTTGGTTTGATGAAAAACTGACATGGAAAGTTCATCTGGATAAAATTAAGGACAAAAGTAAAAAGGTCATCAACATACTTCGTTGTTTATCAGGACAGGAATGGGGAGCAAGTAGAGCATCCCTGCAAAATATATACTGGGCTCTCATGAGATCTGTTTTTGATTATGGATGTATAGCTTACATGTCAGCAGCAGAATCAAACCTTAAGAGATTAGATGTTTTGCAAGCTCAGGCTCTTAGAATCTGCAGTGGATCATTTAAAACATCTCTGGTATCGTCGATGCAGTTGGAAATGGGAGAAATGCCTTTAAGAATCAGAAGAGTTAAATTAATGATGGCATACTAGGTTAATCTCCAGGGACAAAATGAGTATCATCCTGTCAAAAGTATATTAACAGAATGCTGGGAACATAATGAAACAAATTTTACAAGTTTTGGATGGATAGGTAATGCAAAAGCAAGAAATATAGGATTGCATCAATTACAGTACAGCGATACAGTTTCAATTTCTTCCATTCCTCCTTGGTTATTCCCTTTGCCAAATGTTGACTTCAATATACAGCAGGAATTGAAAGATAATTTGGTACAACTTCCAACATGGTTTATAGTCCAGAATTATTTCAAGGAACAATATCCAGAATCTGTGTTTTTATTTACGGATGGATCCAAAGATCCTGAAACAGGATTTGCAGGTGCAGCAGTATATATTCCAATGACTGATTGTTGTATTAAGAAAAGAGTAACCAATCATTTGTCAGTATATGCAACAGAATTATTGGCAATATTACTGGCCCTGCAGTGGATAGAGGAGAAGAAAATAAAAAACTCTGTCATTGCATCAAATAGCTACTCATCACTTGAAAGTATAAGATCTGGCAGGTCATTAGTTAGGATGGATATTATCAATGAGATATTCCGTAAGATGTGTAATATAAAAGTTATGGGTATATCTACATGTTTCATTTGGGTTCCTGCTCATGCTGGTGTGGAGGGAAATGAGAAGGTGGATGTTCTGGCTAAACAAACTCTAAGAATAAAGCAAGTAGATTTTCAAGTCCCGTTAAGTGAAGCAGAAGCTAAAGTACTCATAAGAGCATATGCAAAATCAGTATGGCAGGTATATTGGGATGACAATGAAACGTAGACATTTATACAATATACAAAAACAAGTTGGTGCTGGGAGGAGGGAGGGCAGGAATCGAAGAGAAGGGAGTATCCTAACTCGGATGAGAATAGGTCATACTGGACTTAACAGTACACTATATAAAATTGGGAAACACCCAACTGGGGAATGCATACACTGTAGCCAACAAGAAACAGTTGAGCATGTACTACTTCACTGTAGGAAATACAACAATGAGAGATGTCACCTTATTAAGGCATTGAAGAACGTAAAACACCATGACTTTTCTTTATCAGGTCTATTAGGGAAAACAGCTAGCAAGTTCTATGATGATATTATTAAATTTGTGAAAGAAAGTAAATTATATAAAAGAATATAGAGTTTTGATTGTTTTTTTGTTTTGTTTTGTTTTTTTTTTTTGTTCATTTGTTTTGTTTTATTTTCCAGTTTGTTTATTTGTTTTGCTTGGTTTTTATGTTTATTTCTATCCTGTTTACAAGCAAATATCCTGATCCATACTCCATTCCAGTTGGTGGCGGTAATGCACCAAAAAGTTAGGTTGCCAACCGCCAATAAACACCAAAGAAGAAGAAGATGATAACGCCATAGGTCACATGATAACGTCAACATGGCGGATCACATTCATACTCAACGAGATTTGGCTGTAGAGTACGTACTCTTTTAGCGCTCGTTAAGTAAGTACTTATTGAAATTAAGTACCTACTCATTGAGCATGTGGTTTCGAACGCAGCCTATGACTTTTGAAAGAAATTTGATAAAACATTGCTAATGTTTTCTATATGATTATGTTGTTCATTGTAATGTCGTAATCCAGCTTCATCTATCTATCTATCTATCTATCTATCTATCTATCTATCTATCTATCTGTCTCTAGTAGATATTTATAGGCTAGATGCCTGTTTTAAAGCAGTAATATGCATTTCCTTACAGTGATAGGTCTATGCAATACATCAGACTTATGCACTTTTTCCTCTGTAGAGAATATCAGGTGTTGTCAATGGAAAATAAGACAAAGCACAAATAAGTAAGCTTGGTGATTTGATGGAAGTTTAATATCGTTGTGCTTGTGCCACCCACCCCTCTTCGTCGCACAACCCGTTCTACACATAGGTCACCAGATTCAGATTTCACTTGACTATATTTAACCACACGATTAGACAAGACTGTAGGCGCTATGCATTTGGTCATACTCTTCCCACACCTTTATTTGACAAATGTCACTTTTTCACTACTTTTTCTGTAAATATGATTTTCACCTCTGAAATTATGAAACCGTGTTTGCAACAATGTTAAAATATATGTAATGTCTGATTTTATATGATTTTTACTAAATAGTACAGAACTTCTCTACATCTCTACGTTTGCATGATGAACGAGAGCAATCCCGACTGAAATCACACTCAGACATATGATATTTAAACTCTTTAGTAAACAAAAGATATGTAAATATACAACCTGAATTCCGGAAATGTTGGGACATTTTTTAAATTTGAATAAAATGAAAACTAAAATAATTTCAAATCACATGAGCCAATATTTTATTCACAATAGAACATAGATAACATAACAAATGTTTAAAATGAGAAAGTTTACAATTTTATGCACAAAATGAGCTCATTTCAAATTTGATGCCTGCTACAGGTCTCAAAATAGTTGGGATGGGGGCATGTTTACCATGGTGTAGCATCTCCTCTTCTTTTCAAAACAGTTTGAAGACGTCTGGGCATCGAGGTTATGAGTTTCTGGAGTTTTGGTGTTGGAATTTGGTCCCATTCTTGCCTGATATAGGTTTCCAGCTGCTGAAGAGTTCACGGTCATCTTTGACATATTTTTCATTTAATGATGCGCCAAATGTTCTCTATAGGTGAAAGATCTGGGCCCGTATTCATGAAAAATCTTAGTGCTCAGAATTGCTCCTAGTAACACAATTCTAAGAAAATTCTTAGAAATGTGGGTGTTTCCTCTTAAAATTAAAGAAAAGATCCTAGTAAAGAAAAAAGTAATTCAGACAGCATCTTAACCCTTAAAATAGGTCTTAAGGTCCAAAATTGTTAGGAGTACGGACGAGGACTTTTAAGAGGCTTAAGAGTTTCTTCAGCAGTGGAGAAAATGGACGAAACATGAAGAGGGAGAAGAAATGTGTTGCACACAATGCATGACAGTGAGTTAATAAGACGCTACACATTAGATCGTGCAGGGATCATGTTTGTGACCGATCTTCTTAGAGACACGCGAACATCTCCGACACCGCGCAGAAATACCATAGCGCCAGAAATGAAAGTAAATCACTACATTTACATATTTGGCAACTGGAAAAATGCAACTGTGCAGCAGTGATGATTTGGGTCTGTCACAACCTTCTATAAGCAAAGTGATCACACAAACAATTACAGCACTTTCTGAACCTTATTGTGTCGCTGTTCATTTCCTATAAAATATGCTAAGTATGACAGCATTGTAAATAAAAAATAAAGAATATATATATGCATATATAATGTGTGTGTGTGTGAGAGAGAGAGAGAGAGAGAGAGTATGGTAAAACAGGAAAAATTGCGCCTGTAATTTCAAAGTGAAGGCTTATAATAGACCCTACTTTTAAAAGTGCTCTTTTATTTCCTTCTTAGACAACCAACCAATCACAGTCTTCAAAAGACTGTGTCATAGCTAGCAACGGGGTCAGCCCCGCCTCCTCACTAAGATAAAAGTTTTTGTCTTTTCCTTGCTCAGAGTTGCTCTTAGATTGGTCCTGAATCACTCTTAAGCTAAGACTCCTAGTTAGAAATGTTTAAGCTAAATTAGGAGCTCTCTGAGAGGAATCTTAGAATCTTTAAGAATACGGGCCCTGGACTGTAGGCAGGCCAATTCAGCACCCAGACTCTACTACTACGAAGCCATGCTGTTGTAATAGCTGCAGTCTGTGGTTTTGCATTGTCCTGCTGAAATACACAAGGTCTTCCCTGAAATAGACGTCGTCTGGAGGGGAGCATATGTTGCTCTAAAACCTTTATATACCTTTCAGCATTCATAGTGCCTTCCAAAACATGCAAGCTGCACATACTGTATGCACTTATGCACCCCCATACATTTACATTTACATTTACATTTAGTCATTTAGCAGACGCTTTTATCCAAAGCGACTTCATACCATCAGAGATGCTGACTTTTGAACTGAACGCTGATAACACGCTGGAAGGTCTCCCTCCTCTTTAGCCCAGAGGACACAGCATCCATGATTTTCAACAAGAATGTCAAATTTGGACTCGTCTGACCATAGAACACTTTTCCACTTTGAAACAGTCCATTTTAAATGAGCCTTTGCCCACAGGACATGACGGCGCCTCTGGACCATGTTCACATATGGCTTCCTTTTTGCATGATAGAGCTTTAGTTGGCATCTGCAGATGGGATGGCAGATTGTATTTACTGACAGTGGTTTCTCGAAGTATTCCGGGGCCCATTTAGTAATGTCAATGACAGAATCATGCCGATGAGTGATGAAGTGTCGTCTGAGGGCCCAAAGACCATGGGCATCCAACAAAGGTCTTCGGCCTTGTCCCTTACAGACAGAGATTTCTCCAGTTTCTCTGAATCTTTTGATGATGTTATGCACTGTAGATGATGAGATTTGCAAAGCCTTTGCAATTTGATGTTGAGGAACGTTGTTTTTAAAGTATTTATACAATATCCAATTTGATACTGTTAAGTGCTTTGACACAATCTGTATTGTTAAAAGCGCTATATAAATAAAGGTGACTTGACTTGACTTGACTATTCCACAGTCTTTTTACACACTCTTCCACAGATTGGAGAGCCTCTGCCCATCTTTACTTCTGAGAGACTCTGCCTCTCTAAGACATCCCTTTTATAGCTAATCATGTTACAGATCTGATGTCAATTAACTTAATTAGTTGCTAGATGTTTTCCCAGCTGAATCTTTTCAAAATTTCTTGCTTTTTCAGCCCTTTGTTCCCCCATGCCAACTTTTTTGAGACCTGTAGCAGGCATCAAATTTGAAATTAGCTCATTTAGTGAATAAAAGTGTAAAATTTCTCCGTTTAAACATTTGTTATGTTCTCTATGTTCTATTGTGAATAAAATATTGGCTCATGTGATTTGAAAGTCTTTTAAAAGTCTTTTTAAAGTCTTTTTATTTTATTCAAATTTAAAAAATGTCCCAACATTTCCGGAATTCGGGTTGTAAAATTATACAAAAGAGCTACAAAAGAAATTTGCACTACTGACTGATTATTCCAGCTAGACACGAAGCACACTTTTCACTTCGAAAGCGTTGCCACATCGCAAAAGAGAAATAAACATCCTGATCCTACCTCTCACTCACTAGTATAGGCAAAAGTAATAAGTGCATAATAGGAAATAAAACATAATAAGAAAATATGGCGATTAATAATGAAATGATGTAGCCTAGATTGTGACTCGGAAAGCAAACAAATATTTGACAACTGAAAGGTTGGTCTTACTTTATTATGCCTGTGTATTCTGACTTTATTTTCCTT
The DNA here is from genome assembly GCA_039654775.1 of Spinibarbus caldwelli. Classification (NCBI taxonomy): domain Eukaryota; kingdom Metazoa; phylum Chordata; class Actinopteri; order Cypriniformes; family Cyprinidae; genus Spinibarbus; species Spinibarbus caldwelli. The sequence continues at coordinate 35,197,780 of CM077220.1, forward strand.
TCTATCTTTCTTTTTTTTTTTTTTGCAAGAAACATTTAAATATCAATTATTTAATATCACAGTAAATGTTTTTGCCAGTACTGTAGTGATGGCCTCTCTGGTCTACTTTATAAACAAGCCCTGGCAGTGTCCTGCACCATTTAGATTAATAGGCTATGGATGCTAACAGATGTTTTTCTTTAGGTATTACACCTCCTTTCGGATTAAAGAGGAAACAAATTATGGTATTAATTAATGACATTTCATAGAATGTGTCTCGAACAGTAGGCGGAGATATTTGACAGCTGAGATTAGTGGTCAGTCATACTTTATTATTCTATGATCACCAAGCATCTACAAGCACACACACACACACACACACACACACACACACACACACACACACACAAATCAATCAATAATAAAAACAAAAAACAAAAACAAAAAAAATAAAATAAAATAAATCAACCAGTGCAAGCAGCGATTACCGGGGTTTAAGCACTTAAGACGTTTAAGCATACAAGGAAAAAGACATTGGGCTACATATTATTTAGCAAGGCTGGACCCACCTAAATCAATGATTAAAAAGCATTTTTTGCAAATCCAGGTAAATTACCATAGAAATATGTTTTTTTTAACGTTTAGAACTGTTATAGCGCCAGATGTGGTCTGATCCCCTTAAAACTTTGCATGCTTGTTTAGAATCACATATTGTGTCCTCAGCAGGTTTCGTGAAGTTTTGAGTTTTCCTTTAGGCTTTATAGGATTTTGGATAAATTTGGACAGGCCCCTTTTCTAAATGACCCCTTTATAGCTTCCCAAAGGGTAAAAATCAAGTTTTTTTTTTGTTGTTTATTTTTATTTTTATTTATTTTTTATAATTATTGGCCTAGAGAGTCCAGAGAATTGTTTTTGTGTTTTTTTTTTCCAAGTTGAGCGAAAAACCTAGGACTAGTTCGCAAAAGTAGGTTTTTTACCTCTTCTCATTCATTTAACAAACGATTTGATTGACAGCAGTGGTTCTACAGGCAAAGTTGTCCGGAATGAGGAGCTCTATCATATGATATGAATATCGCGCGTATGTACTCGTTTACGCCCTTGAAAAATGCGATATCGCCCTCCAGTGGCCAATTTCTTTCAAATTTCTCTCAGACTTTTGGGGCCGTGAGTGGAACAGGCCCACCGGATTTTGTTCCGATCGGGCTCCGTTAATCTGGTCTAACAGGTGCTCATACTTCGTTGGCCAGTGGCGGCCATGTTTTTGAGATAAGCAAATGTCCTTGTGGACACTTGTGGCACTTTGGACCAAGACCGTGCACACTGATTTTCATGTTGATAGGACAAATGGTTGCGCAGTTATAGCTATTTTTCTGTTTTTTTTTTCCTCTCATAGCGCAACCAAGTGGCCAAGCTCCACTATTTTTTTTTACTGTGACCTCAGATTGAGCTCTTACATAAGTGTTCTGAGTTTGGCGAAGATATCTCATTCCGTTCAGGACTTTCGAACATTTTGGAGCCAAGGATTCCAGTGACATAATGGTGCGTTTCCACTGGCATGTAGCGAGCGTAGCGGAGCATGCATTTTCAATTAATTCCTATGGAAGTTGAGTTTAAATGCTCGTGCGGTGCATTATGGGATTGAAAGCGGCGCAGAGAAAGCGTTGAGAGCAGCCGAGAACCTCAAAAAGTTTGGGCATTCCTCGACTTTATGCAAATATGGACAGAAAAAAAAACGGGCGACAACCAATCGCTGTTAATAGAAAAAGATGAAATGCAAACAGGATGTAAAGGTGGAGGGTGAACCAACTCCAGGGTAAGGCTAAAAGCAGCCAAATGTATTAAGCATCATAAACCCGTCTTTTTAAGCAAGAACCAGACATGGGTGTCATGTAAGCTAATAAAATATGTTTAATGGGACTGAATTTGTATTTAAAGTGATTACAATTTAATTAAAACATTAGAAATTGATAATTATATAATGTTTCCTTTCCATGGCAAATAAATTTTATATAGAAAGAAAGTGACATTATCACTAACTTTGATATATTGCATTTACATTACATTTACATTTAGTCATTTTGCAGACGCTTTTATCCAAAGCGACTTACAATTGGGGAATACATGAAGCGATTCATCTTGAAGAGGCAATCAGACAGAGGAAGTGCTCGTAACAACAAGTCTCAGGCATTGTTCAAATAAGTACAAGCTAGAAAGGAAAGGAATAAATAAAGAGGAAGAAAGTTTTTTTTTTTTGTTTTTTTTTGTTTTTTTAATAAAGTTTAGGATGAAGTCAAGTAGTGCTGAAAGAGATGAGTTTTCAGTTGTTGCTTGAAGATTGATAGGGATCCAGCATTCCGGATAGGGGTAGGAAGATCATTCCACCAGCCAGGAATGGTGAATGAGAATGTTCTGGAGAGTGATTTTGACCCTCTCTGTGATGGTACCACGAGGCATCGCTCACTAGCAGATCTCAGACTTCTGGAGGGGGTGTAGATTCGTAATAGTGAGTGGAAGTAGGCGGGTGCTGAGCCTGTGGTTGTTCTATATGCAAGCATCAGTGTCTTGAACTTGATCCGAGCTGCAACTGGTAGCCAGTGCAAGGAGATAAAGAGAGGTGTAACATGGGCTCTTTTGGGCTCATTGAAGACCAGACGTGCCGCTGCATTCTGAATCATTTGTAGAGGTTTGATTGTGTTTGATGGAAGTCCAGCCAGAAGAGCATTGCAGTAGTCCAGCCTAGAAATGACAAGGGCCTGGACAAGAAGTTGTGCACCATGCTCTGTCAGAAAGGGCCTGATCTTTCTGATGTTGTGTAGTGCAAACCTGCAAGATCGAGCAGTCTTTGCAATGTGCTCTTTGAAGGTCAATTGGTCATCAAAGATTACCCCGAGATTTCTGACCGAAGTTGATGGGGCAATAGTTGATGAACCTAACTGAATCGTGAAGTCATGCTGTAGGGTTGGAGTAGCAGGGAAGACAAGAAGCTCAGTCTTTGCCAGGTTGAGCTGTAGGTGATGTTCTTTCATCCATGCCGAGATGTCCGCCAGGCAGCTTGAGATCCGTGTAGCTACTGTTGGATCATCTGGTTGAAAAGAGAGATAGAGCTGTGTGTTATCAGCGTAGCAATGGTAGGAGAAGCCATGTGCCTGTATGATGGGACCCAGTGATGTCGTGTATGTGGAGAAGAGGAGAGGTCCAAGAGGAACCTGAGGAACCCCAGTGACCAGTTGATGTGCTTTGGATACCTCCCCTCCCCAGGCCACCCTGAAAGACGTACCAGTGAGATAGGATTCAAACCAGCGAAGTGGAATCCCAGTGATGCCCAGAGATGAGAGGGTAGACAGGAGGATCTGATGATTAACAGTGTCAAACGCGGCAGATAGATCCAGCAGAATGAGGACTGATGATTTGGAGTCTGCTTTTGCAATTCGCAGGGCTTCAGTGACTGAGAGTAGCGCAGTCTCAGCTGAATGGCCACTCCTGAAACCTGACTGTTTAGTATCCAGTTTGTTGTTCTGTGAAAGAAACAATGAGAGACCTGGTTGAAGACCTCGTTCGAGTGTTTTCACTATGAATGGAAGGAGAGAGACAGGTCTGTAGTTTTCTATAAGAGAAGTGTTTAATGTAGGTTTCTTGAGCAGTGGGGTTACCCGAGCCTGCTTGAACGCAGTGGGGAAAATGCCTGTGAGGAGAGATGTGTTGATGATGTGTGTGAGTGCTGGTAAGAGTGTGGGAGAGATTGCTTGGAGAAGGTGTGAGGGGATTGGGTCTAGAGAACATGTTGTAGGATGGCTGGAGAGGAGAAGTTTGGATACCTCTGCCTCAGTGAGTGGACAGAAGAAGATGGGAGTTTTAGCAGTGGATGTGGTTGGTTGGAGGTCGTGTGTGTGTGGAGGAGAGAACTGACTACTGATTGTTCTAGTTTTGCCTGTAAGAAAAGTGGCAAAGTCATCAGCTGTTATAGAAGTGCTGGGAGGTGGTGGAGGGGGACAGAGGAGAGAATTAAATGTTCTGAAGAGATTACGCATGTCTGGAGCGCTGTTGATCTTGTTGTGGAAATGTGAGGATTTGGCAGTGTGGACTTCAGCAGAGAAAGATGAGAGCAAAGACTGATACCTACTCAGGTCCGACGGATTGTTTGATTTGCGCCATTTTCTCTCTGCCGCTCTGAGTTTGGTCCGATGCTCACGAAGAACATCGGATAACCAGGGGTTAGAAGGGGCAACCCGTGCTGGGCTGGAGGAGAGAGGACAAATGTCGTCAAGACAAGAGGTTAAGGTTTGGCATAGAGTGTCAGTAGCTGCATTCACATCCAGAGATGAGAAATGGGTAGGAGAGGGAAGAGAGGAGGATACTACAGAGGAAAGATGCGAGGGAGAAAGGGAGCGTAGGTTTCGTCTAAAAGTAACCGGTAAGGGGGTTGATGCCACACGGGTTTCAAAAAGTAATGTAAATGAAATGAAGAAATGGTCAGAGATATAAAGAGATATAAAGAGATATAAACTAGATTGCTAGTTTAAGCACTCTCAAAACAAACAAACAAACAAAACAACTATCGTTATAATCACTGCAGCTGTATAGCCTACACTGTGAAATTACTTACATTGCATCTGCACTTTGTTGTTTATGATGAGAGAATTCACAAGAGATGAGAGATGAGAGAATTCAGTCAGAGAACGCACGCGCACTCAACAAAACCGAGTTTCAGCTATGACTCTTTACTGTGTGTTTACTTTGTGGAGACGTGCTGAAATCGCGTTTGGTCTCGTACTGTATCGCGTACCTTGTCAGTGTCTGTGCTTGCTTGGCCATTTATTGTGATTAACAGGAAAGTGTGTTCAAGCGCCAGCAGAAGACAGTGTAAGAAATACTCTTTGAGAGAAGCAGTCTATCAGCGGAAGTTAAAAGCAGCTCGTAAGTGTATTTACTTGTCTCATTAGTGTTTAGCGCCGTTGCTAGGAAACACTTGTTTTGTTTACTGTGTGGAGACGTGCTGAAATCGCGTTTGGTCTCGTACTGTATCGTGTACCTTGTCAGTGTCTGTGCTTGCTTGGCCATTTATTGTGATTAACAGGAAAGTGTGTTTAGCTGAATTCAATTAGTGATTGTTAGACAGGTATAAAGAAGCTTAGTTTACCGCGGCAGCGGTCGTGGCAGCCCTCGTGTGAAGCCCTCTTCGTGTGAAGACCGAAGAGTGTAAAGACCATCGACTCTACCGTGCAGGGACACCAGCAAGGAATATAAGTATCGCTTTTTATTTATCCTCCTTCCTATTACTTGTTTCACTTCTGTTTTAGAGACTGTTCTGTCTTTTATAACCAATTCTTACTATGTGTTTTCAGATTACTACTATCACTACCACTCGCAAACCTCGCATTACACACTGTAGACAGCGCAATCCTAACAACCTGCGCACTTTGCCTATGTCTGCTAATACACTACTTTCTTTTTCTATTGGTCTCTGGAATTGTCAGTCTGCTGTCAACAAAGCTGATTTCATTACTTCCATTACTAGCCATTCAAGGCTAAACCTCATGGCCCTGACAGAGACCTGGATCAAACCAGAGGACAATGCTACACCTGCAGCACTCTCCAATAATTTCTCCTTTTCCCACACCCCACGTTTGACTGGAAGAGGTGGAGGTACTGGTCTACTCATTTCTAATAATTGGAAATTTACTCCTTTACCATCTCTGAGTATCAAGAGCTCCTTTGAATCACATTCGGTTACTATTACCTACCCTCTAAAAATCCATTTTGTAGTTGTTTATCGACCTCCAGGACCACTATGTAACTTTGTAGAAGAATTAGATATGTTGCTCTCAACCTTTCCTGAGGATGGTACTCCCTTAGTTATACTTGGAGACTTCAACATCCACCTAGATAAACCTCAGGCTGCAGACTTCCACACTCTGCTTGCCTCTTTTGACCTCAAGAGAGTGTTAACTACGGCTACTCACAAATCAGGCAACCAACTGGATCTTATTTACACACGACACTGCTCCACTGATCATGTGCTGGTAACTCCACTGCACACCTCGTATCACTTCCTCCTCACTCTTAACCTCAACATGATTCCTGACACAACACATACCCCTCCACATGTCACTTTTCGACGTAACTTACGCTCACTCTCACTCTCACTCTCCCAGCTATCTGCTATGGTTTCATCTTCGCTTCCTCCCTCTATACAGTTATCATCTCTTGATGCTAACACTGCTGCTGATACTTTCTGTTCCACTCTGTCATCTTGTTTTGATACTTTCTGCCCCTTATCTTCCAGGCCAGCCCATACCACCCCTTCTGCCCCTTGGCTATCTGACGTTCTTCGCGAACATCGTTCTAAGCTCAGGGCTGGAGAGAGGGTATGGCGCAAATCACAAAATCCTACTGACCTTAATTTATATCGATCACTCCTCTCTGACTTTTCTGCTAATGTCTCTACTGCTAAAAGAACATACTATCACAACAAAATTAACAATTCGCCTAACTCTCGCATGCTCTTTAAAATATTCTCCTCCCTCCTTTGTCCTCCACCTCCCCCTCCTTCATCAACTCTAACAGCTAACGACTTTGCCACATTCTTCTTTAATAAAATTACAAACCTCACTGCACAATTCTCCACACCACAAACTGTCAAACACATCTTATCATCAAACATACACTCATTCACATCCTTCTCTTCACTCTCTTCGAGGTAGAAGTCTCTAAACTCATCCTTTCCAGTCATCCTACTACTTGTCCGCTTGATCCTATTCCATCACATCTCCTTCAAGCCATTTCTCCTGCAGTTGTACCTGCACTCACATCGTTAACACATCCCTTCACACTGGAGTTTTTCCCTCAGCATTTAAACAGGCTCATATAACCCCACTTCTTAAGAAACCCAATCTTAACCCAACTCTTTTAGGGAACTATAGACCAGTTTCCCTTCTACCTTTCATTGCAAAAACACTTGAACGAGCTGTGTTCAACCAAGTCTCTGCCTTCCTCACACAGAACAACCTCCTGGACAGCAACCAACCTGGCTTCAGAAGTGGACATTCGACCGAAACTGCCTTGCTCTCAGTTGTTGAAGCCCTAAGACTTGCAAGAGTGGCTTCCAAGTCTTCATTACTTATCTTGCTGGATCTATCCGCTGCTATTGATACAGTCAACCACCAGATCCTCCTGTCAACCCTATTGAGAAAGGGCATCTCAGGAACCGCTCTCCAGTGGTTTGAGTCTTACCTCTCAGATAGATCCTTCGTATCCATGTCGCAACATCTAGCTACTGGGGTGCCTCAGGGCTCAGTCCTTGGACCACTTCTCTTCTCTGTCTACATGGCATCACTAGGTTCTGTCATTCAGAAACATGGCTTTTCATATCACTGCTATGCTGATGACACTCAACTCTACCTTTCATTCCATCCTGATTATCTGACGATAGCTGCTCGCATCTCAGCATGTATAACAGACATTTCTTGCTAGATGAAGGACCATCACCTTCAACTGAACCTAGCTAAGACAGAACTGCTTGTAGTTTCAGCAAACCCATCACTTCATCACAATTTCACCTTCCAGTTAGGTTCATCAACCATTACTCCTTCAAAAACAGCCAGAAACCTTGGAGTTGTGATTGATGATAAGCTGAATTTCTCAGACCACATTGCTAAAACTGCCCGGTCCTGCAGATTTGCTTTATACAATATTAGGAAGATCAGGCACTTTCTTTCGGAACATGCAACACAACTCCTTGTTCAACCTCTTGTTCTGTCCAGACTTGACTATTGCAATGCTCTCTTGGCAGATCTTCCAGCTAATTCCATAAAACCTCTACAATTAATCCAAAATGCCGCTGCAAGATTAATCTTTAATGAGCCGAAAAGAACGCACATCACACCTCTGTTCATCAATTTGCACTGGCTACCAATAGCTGCTCGCATAAAATTCAAGGCATTAATGTTTGCCTATAAAACTACCTTTGGCTCTGCACCCCTTTACCTAAATTCAGTACTTCAGACCTATGCGCCCTCTAAAAATTTGCGTTCTGCAAGTGAACGCTGCATTATTGTGCCATCCCAAAGAGGCACAAAATCACTTTCACTGACTTTTTCATGAACTGTTCCCATCTGGTGGAATGACCTGCCCAACTCAATCCGAGCAGCTGAATCCTTAGCCATCTTCAAGAAACGTCTTAAAACCCATCTCTTCCATCTTTATTTGACCCTCTAACTCTAGCATTCTCTTTTCTAATTATATTTTATCTATCTGCCTTATTTTTATTAAAAAAAAAACACACACACACACTTAACACTCTATCAATTGCATAATTATTCTCTAAATGCTAGCTTTTCTTGAAAAACTAACACTAGCTTTTTTTTCTATATTCTATCTACTTTTCTTAAAATAACAAAAAATAAATAAATAAATAAATAAATAAATAAAATTCCTTGCTACGTATACTGCATTAGGCTAACCGAGACTTGTCATAGCGCTTGCATGTTGTTGCTCTTTTGTTGGTTTTGATTGCTTCTATTGTCCTCATTTGTAAGTCGCTTTGGATAAAAGCGTCTGCTAAATGACTAAATGTAATGTAATGTAATGACTCATCTGAACGCCTCTGATTGGCCATTGCATTCCTAAGCTCAACAGAATTGTGTGTGATTGGTTAAAATGCGCAACACTGTAAAAAAACGCCTAAAATTAAATAAGGCGGAACATGAGCAGATCTTAATTTAACTCCACTATTCATTTTTACTTTGTTAGCAACAGACGTAATAGATGTAATTTGTTTGTGCAGGGGCATTTTTGCAGGGCCGGCGCTAGCTATAGGCAGAGCAGGCGATTGCCTAGGGCAGGGGTGTCTAAACTTTTTTTAAAGCGGGCCAGATTCGATGATGGGGACACACCAGGGGGCCGGATGCTTCCCTGTATATATATATGTGTTCATATATACACAGGGCTCGAATTGAGGGGGGATGGCATCCCCCTGGTCGAAAAAAATGACAAAAAGCACCCCCTCTGTAAAACCACCCTCACCCCAAACCATCCCCTTTGGATTATTAATTTTGTGTATTACGTAAAACTTATCATGCACATGAAATGTCAAAATTCTCTATTCATAATCATTTACGAACTAAATAATGGCTATTGGCCAATCAGAACTTCGCACAAGCAGAAGCAGTGGAAGAAATGGTTCAAGCGCAACTTTTGAAGTTCTTTGAAAAGAAGACAACAGAAGGTATGACTTTTCCTTGATTAGAACTTAAAGACATTCTCCTGACATAATGTATGTGTGACTGTGAGGGACTGAGAGACGATAGGAGAGCTGACATTATCCAACTTTGAGAAAAAAACAAAAAAACAAAAAAAACACGTCTTGAGTCCAAAAGCATTCACTGTGTGATGAAGCCCATTAGAATACAGTTAGAATGCCCTTATAATTCCAGCAATCAAACAAACAAAAAAAATACCCATGTATGAGTTTTTACATTTTTATATTCATTGCACAAACAATATACTTTTCTGTAGGCCTATATTAGCACCTGTGCGCGAGGCCACTGTGCTATTAGTTTTATCCAACAGTGCATAGCAACACGGTGTTCCATTCCGTGAATGAATCAGTTTTTGAACAAATCGAGTGAGCCAGTGATTCAATGGTCCATTCAGATGGTCTCACTTCTTCCGTTTCTATTGAATCAGCCGTTTTGAACAAATTGTTTGATATGAATGATTCAGTAAGTCATTTATTAAAACAGAGACTTGCTGCCACCTACTGGTGGTTTTATTGTCATATTTATTTATCCATGACAGACCTAAATCAGCCAAAGTGCACAAAAACACATTCAGAAAAATATTGTTTAATTATCAATATTGACCAAACTTCCTCTATTTCAGGCCCCAGAAGGGGGGAAAAAAAAACAAACAAAACAAAACAAAAAAAAAATCTTATAAATAATAGTTCATTTAATAAGGCTAATTTTTCATTAAACAGAAACCTTTTTAAAAATGAGACCAATTTTGTAATCATTGTGTAAAATTAGCCACAGGATCCCCCCATATCCCATATATGTATGCATGTACTGTATATAGGGCTTGACATCAACTTTTTTTGCTCACCAGCCACTGTGGCTAGTGGTTTTCCAAAATTCACTCAGCATTTTCAATTGCCACAATTTTGTTGTTGGGTAATTATTATCATTTCACTTAATATAATAAGACAATACAGGGCTGTTACCAATCAAATGAAATCAGTATTAACAAAACCTTCTTCACTGCAGAAGAAACAGAAGCAGCTGAAGTGGCATTTGATGCATTTTCACAGACAGTTTAATAAAGCTGAAATGTAGCATGAGAAGCATTTACACTTCAAAACTATAACAGCATGATTAATGTTAAGAGCTTGGTGTTTTATATCAGTTTTTTCTTTATTATTAATATATATATATATATATATATATATATATATATATATATATATATTAGGGGTGTCAACGTTAACGCGTTAACGCATGCGATTAATCTAAAATTTTTAACGCGTTAATATTTTTTTAACGCAAATTAATCATGTGATAATGCTTGACCCCAACTTCTTCCCGTCATCGCAGCGCGGAAGGTTATCTATCAGTGTGTGATGAGGGTACAGTGAACCAGTGTTGCCAGGGTAACGGCACAAGTAGGCTATTTTGAAAATACAGTCGCGGGAAAAATTACAGAGCCGCGGGTTGCGTTTTTTGGGCTATTTTTATAATGTACTGTGGCCGCCCAAAGTGTATATAGACAAATGAAAATTAAAACAGATCCTTTTACTAATGTGTATTATAGTTGGAATGTATCCCTGGCAACTTAAGAACGGAGAGGCGGTTGTAACATCAAAAACAACGTGAGTTTCAGCCAGAGCATACAACACAGCAGAAATAAACATGACAACAGCCACTATAGATTATACAAGATAATAAACACACGATTACGATAGGATATGGTTTGTATGTGATTTTCATGAGATGAATGTGTACATCTGAAATGCTAAGCGATATAAAAGGCTATAAATAGCATATTTTTAACAACAGTAAACAACCAAATTCCACATGTGATCACAAAAGGAAGTTATTACAAACACTCGATGGTGGTTTTAAGTGAGTTCTGAGTAAAAGTGTACTATTAATCTCATAAATTGTCTTATGTAGCATGATGCTAATATTAGCTCTAATGCACCTGCAGAACAGGTCCAATTCTTCTTCATAATGCATTTTGTCATAATACTTCACGTAAGGTCGCAAGAAAATGTTTTGTTGTATTTATTTAGCAATACTTTTGATAATAGTTGGGTAAATGTATAAATTACTGGGATTGAAGCGATGTGGCTTGGTAAACATTTTATTGCCAGTTTAAAGGCTGATAATGGCTGAATAAAAACAGAAGAATAATGATAAAAGAATAATAAGGATTATGTCTCATACCTGGTGGAGGTGTGAAAGGTTCTGTTTCCTTAAACTAGTTTGTCATGCATTTCATTTCAACACATTTACAGGTAAATCCTAGTATTTTAAATGTGCGATGTATTTTAAATGTTCCATGACTGTGATTAACGCGATTAAATTTTTTAATCGATTGACAGCACTAATATATATATATATATATTTTTTTTTTAAATATACAACTATGAAAATGTTGGAAAAAATGCAAAAATAAGCTACTTTAAAATATGAAAGTAAACCGCCAGTAGGTGGCAGCAAATTACTGTCTTAATGAGTGAGTCATTGAGTCATTTATTCAAGCGATTCGTTGAGACGGCTGATTCATTCAAGAATGAAGCAAGTGCCTGTCTTTACTAATGGACCACTAAATCATTGACTCATGAATAATTCAAAAACGCCAAATTATTTAGTAAGGAAACACCGCTGTGTGTTATTGCTCAGAGATGCGCGACTGTTATGCTGTGACCCTTGTTTGGAACAAATCTAGCAAAAACAGTCAACATTGACAATATTGTACTAAAATGTCAAAAGTTATGTCAAATTTGCAATCGTTTTCATTCACATTTAATTTGTAGAAATAAAAGAGCACAAAACTGCTTATAACAAAAATACATGTAATTTGGCCTATATTTCATTACTCCCTTTCATTACATTCAATTGGCCTATATGTCTATAATAAAATTTGGTACAAATATCCTACATTTCTGCCACAATACCACAGTTACTGATACTAGGCTACAGTAAATGCATTGTAAATGCTGGTAATTTGTGGATTGAAAAGTATTCTAACTGCATTGTTGTTGCACAGTATTTCTCCTGTTTTCCGCGTCAGTGCTGTTGAGAAAGGTAATTATAGGCCCATAGCACTGACATCTCACTTATGCAAATGGATGGAGAGGATAATAGTTCGTAGGATATTGCATGTACTAGAACAGAGAGGATTACTAACTAACATACAAAGTGGATTTCGAAAAGGACATTCCACAACAGATGCTTTAGTACGAGTAAGCAATGAAGTGGAGAAGGCATTGAAAATGAAAGAGCTTATGATAATAGTATATTTTGACATAGAGAAAACATATGATAGTATGTGGAGGGATGGATTGCTTATTAAATTGAGTAGATTGGGTTTTGGAGGAAGGATGTATAATTGGATAATGGACATTTTAACAAACAGGAGAATCAGAGTGAAAGTAGGAACAGAGGTTTTCATGGAGTTTCATGTAAACAATGGTATTCCTCTGGGGAGCGCAATCAGCCCAGTATTATTCAACGTTATGATAAATGACATGTTTTCAGATTTAGGTGAACACATCAAATCAGCATTATATGCAGATGATGGGGTCATATGGATGAGAGGAAGGAATGTGGCATACGTGTCAGAGAATATAAGGAAGGCAATAGGGAAAGTAGAAAAATGGTCATATGAGTGGGGGTTTAAAATAGGAAGTGTCATGAAAAATATGAAGCGCAAGTGTCATGTTGAAAAGATAACATTACAGTGGTGTGAAAAATTGTTGGCCCCCTTCCTGATTTTTTATTTTTTTTTTGCATGTTTGTCATACTTTAATGTTTCAGATCATCAAAAAAAAAAAAATTAATCAAAGATAACACAAGTAAACACAACATGCTGTTGTTTACTTGAAGTTTGAAGTTTTTTTTATGATGAAGGGAAAACAAAATCCAAACCCACATGGCCCTGTGTGAAAAAGTGCTTGCCCCCTAAACCTAATAACTGGTTGGGCCCCTCTTAGCAGCAACAACTGCAATCAAGCGTTTGCGATAACTTGCAATGAGTCTGTTACAGCGCTGTGGAGGAATTTCTGCCCACTCATCTTTGCAGAATTGTTGTAATTCAGCCACATTCGAGGGTTTTCGACTATGAACCGCCTTTTTAAGGCCATGCCACAGCATCTCAATAGGATTCAGGTCAGGACTTTGACTAGGCCACTCCAAAGTCTTCATTTTGTTTTTCTTCAGCCATTCAGAGGTGGACTTGCTGGTGTGTTTTGGATCATTGTCCTGCTGCAGAACCCAAGTTCGCTTCAGCTTGAGGTCACGAACAGATGGCCGGACATTGTCCTTCAGGATTTTTTGGTAGACAGCAGAATTCATGGTTCCATTTATCACAGCAAGTCTTCCAGGTCCTGAAGCAGCAAAACAGCCCCAGATCATCACACTACCACCACCATATTTTACTGTTGGTATGATGTTCTTTTTCTGAAATTCTGTGTTACTTTTACGCCAGATGTAATGGGACACACACCTTCCAAAAAGTTCAACTTTTGTCTCGTCAGTCCACAGAGTATTTTCCCAAAAGTCTTGGGGATCATCAAGATGTTTTCTGGCAAAACTGAGACGAGCCTTTATGTTCATTTTGCTCAGCAGCAGTTTTCGTCTTGGAACTCTGCCATGCAGGCCATTTTTGCCCAGTCTCTTTCTTATGGTGGAGTCATGAACACTGACCTTAACTGAGGCAAGTGAGGCCTGCAGTTCTTTGGATGTTGTTCTGGGGTCTTTTGTGACCTCTTGGATGAGTCGTCGCTGCGCTCTTGGGGTAATTTTGGTCGGCCGGCCACTCCTGGGAAGGTTCACCACTGTTCCATGTTTTCGCCATTTGTGGATAATGGCTCTCACTGTGGTTCGCTGGAGTCCCAAAGCTTTAGAAATGGCTTTATAACCTTTTCCAGACTGATAGATCTCAGTTACTTTCTTTCTCATTTGTTCCTGAATTTCTTTGGATCTCAACATGATGTGTAGCTTTTGAAGATCTTTTGGTCTATTTCACTTTGTCAGGTAGGTCCTATTTAAGTGATTTCTTGATTGCGAACAGGTGTGATAGTAATCGGGGGTAATCAGGGCAGTAATCAACAAATTAGTTTGATCTGAAACATTAAAGTGTGACAAACATGCAAAAAAATAAAAGATCAGGAAGGGGGCCAACAATTTTTCACACCACTGTATATCAGCAACCAATGGAGAAAGTAAATGAATTTAAGTACCTGGGTTTATGGTTTGATAGGAAGTATACATGGAAAACACACATAAAGCACTTAGAAACTAAATGCAAAAAAGTTATTAATCTAATAAGAGCTGTGGCTGGATGTGACTGGGGTGCAGATAAACATTCACTAATTGACATATATAGAGCCTGCATGAGGTCAGCAATAGATTATGGTTGTATAGTTTATGGTGTAGCAGCAAAAACATTATTTGAAAACATTAATAGATTACAGTATAGAGCATTACGTGTTTGCATTGGAGCAATTAAGTCAACTCCCATTAACGCAATACTCATAGAAACAGGTGAGTTACCCCTGAAGTTAAGAAGAGAAAAACTTGCGCTAGCATATTGGATATGATTGAAAGGAAGTGGGAAAGAAAACCCTTCAAAGGAGACAATACAGGATTGTTGGGAGTATTCCAAGTTTCAGGGGCATGGGTTTGGATGGAACAGGGAAAAGAGAGTGAGGGAATATGGAATGGAAGCCTTAGATTTCACTACGCTAACCCCAGTTTGTAACATCCCACCATGTTTTTTTTCCAGAAGCAAAGACAGATTTTAGTATCATGGAAAAGAAAAAAGAATGGAGAATGGACGAAGTGGGAGTTAAAACAAGGATTTATCTAAGAAACAGTTATTATAATTAAAGGGAATTGGAATACATATCCCAGAATTTAAAATTAATATTTCCAAAAGATTATCCGATCAGTTACAGTCAGGTCCATAAATATTGGGACATCGACACAATTCTAACATTTTTGGCTCTATACACCACCACAATGGATTTCAAATGAAACGAACAAGATGTGCTTTAACTGCAGACTGTCAGCTTTAATTTGAGGGTATTTACATCCAAATCAGGTGAACGGTGTAGGAATTACAACAGTTTGCATATGTGCCTCCCACTTGTTAAGGGACCAAAAGTAATGAGACAAAATAATAATCATAAATCAAACTTTCACTTTTTAATACTTGGTTGCAAATCCTTTGCAGTCAATTACAGCCTGAAGTCTGGAACGCATAGACATCACCAGACGCTGGGTTTCATCCCTGGTGATGCTCTGCCAGGCCTCTACTGCAACCGTCTTCAGTTCCTGCTTGTTCTTGGGGCATTTTCCCTTCAGTTTTGTCTTCAGCAAGTGAAATGCATGCTCAATCGGATTCAGGTCAGGTGATTGACTTGGCCATTGCATAACAGTCCACTTCTTTCCTTTCAAAAACTCTTTGGTTGCTTTTGCAGTATGCTTTGGGTCATTGTCCATCTGCACTGTGAAGCGCCGTCCAATGAGTTCTGAAGGATTTGGCTGAATATGAGCAGATAATATTGCCCGAAACACTTCAGAATTCATCCTGCTGCTTTTGTCAGCAGTCACATCATCAATAAATACAAGAGAACCAGTTCCACTGGCAGCCATACATGCCCACGCCATGACACTACCACCACCATGCTTCACTGATGAGGTGGTATGCTTAGGATCATGAGCAGTTCCTTTCCTTCTCCATACTCTTCTCTTCCCATCACTCTGGTACAAGTTGATCTTGGTCTCATCTGTCCATAGGATGTTGTTCCAGAACTGTGAAGGCTTTTTTAGATGTCGTTTGGCAAACTCTAATCTGGCCTTCCTGTTTTTGAGGCTCACCAGTGGTTTACATCTTGTGGTGAACCCGCTGTATTCACTCTGGTGAAGTCTTCTCTTGATTGTTGACTTTGACACACATACACCTGCCTCCTGGAGAGTGTTCTTGATCTGGCCAACTGTTGTGAAGGGTGTTTTCTTCACCAGGGAAAGAATTCTTCGGCCATCCACCACAGTTGTTTTCCGTGGTCTTTCCCGGGTCTATTGGTGTTGCTGAGCTCACCGGTGCGTTCCTTCTTTTTAAGAATGTTCCAAACAGTTGTTTTGGCCATGCCTAATGTTTTTGCTATCTCTCTGATGGGTTTGTTTTGTTTTTTCAGCCTAATGATGGCTTACTTCACTGATAGTGACAGCTCTTTGGATCTCATCTTGACAGCAACAGATTCCAAATGCAAATAGCACACTTGAAATGAACTATGGACCTTTTATCTGCTCATTGTAATTGGGATAATGAGGGAATAACACACACCTGGCCATGGAACAGCTGAGAAGCCAATTGTCCCATTACTTTTGGGCCCTTAACAAGTGGGAGGCACATATGCAAACTGTTGTAATTTCTACACCGTTCACCTGATTTGGATGTAAATACCCTCAAATTAAAGCTGCCAGTCTGCAGTTAAAGCACATCTTGTTCGTTTCATTTAAAATCCATTGTGGTGGTGTATAGAGCCAAAAATGTTAGAATTGTGTCGATGTCCCAATATTTATGGACCTGACTGTATCTGTATATATGGCAGAAATTGTGGCAGTCATCATTGCGTTACAGTGGGTTGAAGAGGTCAGACCTGATAGGGTGATATTATGCACAGACTCCTTAGGTGTCATAAAAAGGATAAAGTCAGTGTCATCTGTGAGAGAAGACTTACTGATATAACTCAATCACAGTTTGTTAAGATTATCATAGGGGTGGTATAGATGTTCAGTTTTGTTGGGTGCCAGCACATGAGGGAGTGAAAGGGAACGAAAGTGCAAACAAATTAGCAAAAGAGGCATTGCAAAAAGAAATATCAGTCCCAATACCACTTGGAAAAGGTGAGGGAAAAGCAGTAGTTAAGAAGAAAGGTATTGAAATATGGCAGAAAATGTGGGAGGAAGACAAGAAAGGAAGGGGATATTATAAAATACAAAAGTATGTTAGCATTAAAAAGTATAGAGAAAGGAATGGATGAGAAGAAATTCTAATGACAAGACTGAGAGTGGATCACACAGGACTGAACAGCACCTCGTTTTTAATGGGGAAAAGGAATAATGAGAACTGTGATAACTGTGGGGTTAAAGAAAATGCTGAGCATGTCATATTACACTGTATATTATATGAGGTGGAAAGACTGGTGTTTCAAGATAGGGTTCCCAGTGGGCAATTGATGTCAAAAAGAGGTCAAATTGACATCAAACATTGATGTCAAAAAACAGGACAAAAACGTAAATCAAATTGACGTCAAAAACTTGATGTCAATTTGACATCCACACATTGATGTCATATTCTAGACCACCAAAATAACAACACAACAGTAATAAATGTAAGAAAAGTTTTATTCATCAAGCAACAGTTCAAAAATGCAAACTGTAAACTGGATTTTGTATCCCCTTGAAAGGACTACAGTACTTGTAAATCAGAGGTTAAAAGTACTACGGATGATAATGAATTACAGTTCAACACTGTAAAAAAAATAATAATAAAAAAAAAAAAACCCCGGAAATATTCCAACATTAATTCTCACATTTTTGTGTATCACAATGTGTCAATATAGTAGTATGCATATTGAGTAATTCCCAAAAACAGTATACACATTTTTACTGTAACATTCATACCACCAGAGCTGGGTAGATTACTTACAAATTGTAATCCGTTACTGATTCCAAATTACATGACAAAAATTGTAGTCAGTAACGTAATCCATTACATTACACATTTTAGGTAATGTAATCAGATTACTTTTAGATTACTTTTGACCTAACTTGTTTATCACATTGATTTAAACAGGATAATCATGTACCATAATGATGTAAAAATACAAAGAGTGAGAAAATATATTTCTTTCATTGTAATTAACAACATCAAGTATATTACATCAACGTTTCCCAAACTGGGGTTCATAAAGGAACTGCAGGGGATTTGTGAGTTAAATGAAATGCAAACATGTAATTAAATCGTAAAACATGTAAAATTAAAATAAATCATTTTAAAATAACAATCAAAATAATTCACTTACTAAAAAGAAGAAATATTTTATGTTTACCTGCACGCCATATGACCACTAACCAATGTCAGAGAACCGTGAACATGCAATTGTGATAATTATTAAAATATTTATTTTAAACTCTCAGGGGTACTTAAAGGGGTCATTGATTATGATTTCACTTTTTTAACTTTAGTTCGTGTGTAATGTTGCTGTTTGAGCATAAACAACATCTTAAAAAAAAAAAAATCAAAGTTACGATGCTCAAAGTTCAATGCAAAGGGAGATATTGTCTTTTACAGAATTGCTGATTGACCACCCCTTTAACGTAAATATATTATGTGAAAGAGGTTCAGATGACAAAGTTTGAGAATGTCTGCAAATAAGAAATAATGAGAATGTGCATTTTAATGAGTTTGAAAGATAAAAGCCTTTCAATAATACATAATGCATGGATAAATAACCTACTGTGTGATAATTCAAATAAAAATTAATGTGTTCATCAGCAGTTGATGTCATGCAGTTGATGTCATGTTGAAACACTTCTTAAACCTGAAATGATTTTTGTAAATCCATTGGTCAAATGTTGTCGCCACTTATCCACAAAACTGGACTTTCTGAGTATATATAAGTGGTAGGCTATTTTAGAAAGGAAAATTTAAAAGATAAAAGAGGAATTAAAGAGAATCAATAAATGATGAATAATTTATTGCTATTGTGAGAATAATATATAATCATGTGATCAATAAAAAAGTAACTGTAGTCTGATTACGAATATTTTAAAATGCAACTTACTCTAATTACTAGTACTTAATTTTTGGAATTTGATTACGTAATCCAGATTACATGTAATCAGTTACTACCCAGCTCTGCATACCACTCACATTTTATCACATAAATTAGGCAATTTCACTTTTTCCAAAATTAGTACTACACGTTTCATTTTAAATGTACAATTCAAGCATTCTTGAGAATCACAACTTATCAACAACAGAGCATGTATCAAGGGCCTGAAAGTCCAACTCCTGGTTTAATTATACTCTATTTGGTTCAACACATGGAAATGCAAAGCATAAGACACTGAATTCAAAAGCTCACCACACAGACATCTGGTCACATCACTGAAGGCATTCACATGAGGATGTATCTTCAATGACAACAAATTCCTATTGAAGCCAAAAAAAAAAAAAAAAAAAAAAAGTTAGTTAAAAGTCAAATGCACAAACAATTCTCCTGATATGACCTTACTTTTTTGGTGACCACATTGATATACGACAAAGATATTCTGTCAAGACCCATTCACACCAGGAAAATATCTATAACCATAAAATTTTAATTGCCACAACTATGACTGATTTCTCTATTACTGAACAATAAAAACAATAAAGAGGGCAAACATTTAAAGCAGCATATCATTTAACTGTAGCAACCACTTAGAATAAACAGAATGTTATCATCCCTTTTTGTTGATGCTAAAATACTTGGCATTAGTTGTTGTTGGAGTGAAAGAGTGGGGCTTCAGGACAGGTTAGAGAAGCTCTGTGCTAATGTACAGGAATACACTTACCCCTAACATAGATCTGGGTCAGGATCCTGGAGTTTCTTGAGACAGCATAATTCTCCTTGCTCATCGGGAACCAGAGGTGCAGCTCCGCTTTGAATTTGTGTTTGAGGAACTGGTCCCATGACTGCAAACATAGAGGGTAAAAACAGATCAGATCAAAAGGAAAACCTCCAATTGTAAAAACGTATATAAACAGAAATGACTTCTGATCATTAGAACTTCTGAGATATCTTACTATTGTAAGGTCTTTTCACATAAAATGTAAGTCTGTAAAGCAACTTACATAGTCATTTCCTTCCAGATTCATAAGGAAAGGAATATTTCACAAGAAAAAAAATCTACACATATTCTGCATTCTGGTGTAAGATGACATAAGATGTAATCATTTTGTAAACAACATTGCTTTTATTACTTATAAAGTACTATACATACTTTAAATTTATATAATTGATGCAAGGGTGAACAAATTACAAATAAATTCATGAAACTGACTTACATGTGACCTATTCTTGGACATTTACTTCTTGGAGATTTCTGACGTGTCTTTATCGGAGTCTGGTCTGAGGATTTCTGGGAAAGAAGGAATGACAAAACCAGCATGCGGTAAATTAAACTTGAATTATTATAATTACCAATGTACCTATTAAGACATATTACTTAAATTTGTACTTACATTTTTTTTGTTGAAGGCTGCTGATGGCGTTCTGTTGGTACTGGTTCAAGAGTAACCTCCATCTCACTACATCGGTTGAATTGGGTCCATTTTGTCTTGTTCTCGTTATCCCCATCCACCTCATATGAAGGACAGTTGAAGGCTACTTTCCGCAACACAAATAAAGTGTTTCATTTAAATACATACATACATATAAAATAATTCAGTGTCAAACAGACTGAGAGACGCATTAAAAATACAAACCTCATGTAAGTGACACGCCTCTTGCATCTCGTACAAAAATAAAGGCATTCAGAATAGGCCTGTCACGATAACAGCTTTTTGTTGTGCGATATATTGCGATAAGCGATATTATTGTCATTTTAAAGACCATTTTATGCCACTGAATATATAATCAATGTAACAGCATAATAATGCAAGAAGGCCTACACACTTCGAAATGACAACAAACTTTTAATTCCTAAGAATATTTAGATCATGGAAATTAAGTATTAAAATATTGGATACCTTAAAAAACTTGAATAAATAGTAAATAAACATTTTCTAACAAAAAGTGCTAAGTAACAAGTAGGGGGAAAAAAAAGAAAAATGCACAAAGAACTTGTCTGGAGATTTTTCCATCTACAGAATTTCCCGACCTTCTTTTCTCTGTAAATTAAGGGTGCACACTATTGCTGAAAAACACAATCACTACTTAGCAGTCAGATGTCCGCATGCACAAAGGCACAGATCTCTAAACAAGGCCATATCATTTTTTTGTAGAAGCTTTTTTTAAAATGTGAACTAGCACCTCATAACTACACCACGTTATGTACAAGAAGCTGCAAAAGACACAGGCACAAATGGAATGCAAAAAACATGGTGACAAATTTTTAAGTAAATATAATGGGAGATATATTGCGTCACCAAAATATATTGAGGTCATGTACATATATTGTGCGATAAGTCGATATATTGATTATTGCGACAGGCCTAATTCAGAACAAGAACATTAAATACAGGCATGAATTCACCAGAACGGAACCATCACCATCAGGCTGTGTTTGAGGACAGTTAGTTGTTTGGAGGACTGTCAAACATCTCTTTGACCTTAATAATGGACACAATGCTTGAGTTATGTGTATTATATTTTGCCACAGTAACACTATGCTTTATTTGGAATTTTTAATTATAATCAGGAAAACATAATATATACACACATATTTTTTTGCTTACTTTTCTAATATTAAAGTTTCATTATGTACAAATCAAAACACATACTTGTAGTTTTGATTCATGAAATAACTTTTACTTTCAATAATACATAATACATGTAGCTTTTATTGAAGCTTTTACTGGCTTTAGGACGTAAAGGACACTCTCATGTGGTTCAAGTTCTCATGGATGATTTCTAGATGGGTGGGACATGAAAAACTATTTCACTGAAAAAGATTTATCACACTTTTTGAATGAGCAACTTAACCTCCTCGCTTTTTGAGATTTCATTTGACATAAAATCTTAAACATCTCTAAATAACACAATTTTTTACCTTTTTAGCTTTACCTCGATATCAGCAACTCACATAACTTATCTCCAGAGAAACAAAAACAAGCGTGAGTGCATGGGACATAATAATTAAAATTTCTACAAAAATCCAAAGGAAATATCAGTACTGAAACGCTTTAAATCAATAAAATCCGTTTCTGTGCGCCTGTTTGCGCTTTAGTGAAGGCTGCGCATTAATTTAGAGGTGATTAAACTGACTGGAACAACAAGTGCATTCAACTGTTTAAACGCACACCAGCCAATCAGAATCGAGTATTCAGACAGACCAACGGCGTTGACGTTAACCAGTAGCTAAATGTAACTTGAATTGCAAATACGTATAAAATTAAATAAAAATAGTCTATCTGTGAATAGCACACGACGACACCGCGTGAAATTATCTGTTAAATTAGTTGATCTAACCGAAATTTTATTTCGTAACGTTATGGCCTCCCAATTAATCTGGATTCAGAGTAACGTTAGTCTGAAATTTTCAGATTTAAACAACATTTTAACCCCCTGGGGTCTGAGGTGATTTTGGGGCCCTTGAGATGTTTTGACATGCCCTGATATTTGTGCTTATTTCAGCTACTTAAAACATACTATTGACCAACATGTAATTTGTTTGTATTCAGCACAAACTGTGCTACAATAATATGTGACCCTGATGGATGTACATGTTTGTATTTTTTAGAAAAAAAATATTATGCGTGGTTAGTAAGTTTGAAGTTAGTAGTTGAAATAAGGCCATAAAACCCACACTAAATAGTTCTGAATAAGACTTTTGAGTAATTAGTCTTGTAGGCTAGAATATTTACTTCAAAATTATGTGAAAATCATTCTGCTTACTCGTTCACAGAAAACAATATATTGATTTAAATTTTTAAAGACATGTTTTGTGATTGAAAGCCAATATGCGAGGGAGTGGCAATGGCCCTGAATATTAAGTGATTCTCCCCTGAGAGACAAAGGGCCCTCCCCTAATGGCCTATCAGTGTGACTGTGACTTTGAGGCAGGTAAGACAGAATGTGAGAAGACTGAAAAAATGGGTTGTTTAAATTATTTGTATTTTTAGAACACAGTATAATCAAAATATACATAATGAAGGTCAAAGACACATTGTGCACACTGACCACAGAGATGTGAACAGACTTTGAGTCATTCCTGCAACAGATTCTGTCCAACAAGTAAATCATACCTGATATTTATGTGTGTTATTTAAGTGTTTCTGCTTCTTTCCATGGATTCAAGCAGAAAAAAAAAAAACATAATCAGTAGTCAAGGAGCTTGTTTTACCATAGAATATCAGTGTAGTTGAACATCTGATGTTGGTACAGCGCTCTCAGAGGAAAACAGTTTGAAGAAAGTCATCAGGATTCATCTGTGGTTCAGGTACCTGATTCACTAAAATACAAACAACCAAAAAACAACAACAAAAAAAAAACATTTGTGAGCATGTTAATATCAGGAGCATCTGTAGGTTTTGTAGCCATAGACTCACGCATGCTTTGTATTATCATTAAAAAAAAAAAAGACATTTTATATCTGAGAAACTAATTATTATTGTTTAGCATGTTATTAAAATCTATTTCTGAACAGAGTAGGCTATTAATAATAAACATGTTCTAAACATACTTAGACTCGTAGCATTGATCATGTTACAGTGTACACTCATATTACTTTTATTGTTTTATATAGAACATGAAAACATCATCGCGCCGTAATCAATTTAAATACAATGAATTGCCTTTCATATTCAAAATGTTTTACTCGATTTCAAACATTGTAGTCAGGAATTATAGTTTGGGAAAAACCCAACTATGATTTTGTTGTCATATAGCCTAGTATGTATGGTTTTATAGTAGCTTATGATATGATTCTGTAGCCATAGACTCACACATGCTTTGTACTATAAAAAAGGATATTTTACATCTGAGAAACTAATTATTATTGTTTAGCATGTTATTAAAATCTATTTGTGAACAGAGTATTAATAATAAACATGGTCTAAACATTCTTAGATGCCTAGCATTCATCATGTTGTAGTTTGGGAACAACCTAACTAGTAAATGTGTTCTTGTTTATGTCACAATAACACATTAACTAATGCAAAAAAGAAACATTACTTACTCATCAGATTGATCTCCTCTACTCGATGAAATCTTGTTCTTCTTTTGAGGGAAATCCAGCCTTTACTCAGCACGTCTTCTTGCAGAAACGGACAGTAGCCGCGATGTACGAACTCCTCACGCTTTGTTTATGTTGGGCGTTTATATGCGCACGTGTCTCACGTGGATATTTACATATGAACGGCGCGAGCCGCGAGGGGGCGGGATTGCATTAAAGATAATGAGTTAGACGGGAAAGACTGAACATCGTGTTGGTTTCATACGGATTACTTTATCACAGAATATTTGTTTTTGATAAGACTTACTTCATTTAAAAGTAGACACTTCAAGCCTTCTATAGATATAACTCCCATGTCTCCCTGTTGAGATTTCGCCGAGTTACAGTTCATTTTAGTGACACGTTTCTAAAAGCAGCTCGCGGAGACGGCGAAGACAGAGAGCGCACCCTGTTTGTTTTCTTTATTTTCCAAAACCACAACATTTTGTTTTTATTGTGAGTGTACCCGAAAAAAAAATAGATACTTCAAAGTTTCAATTGATGTATAACACTTATCTGTATGACCAAAATTGAAAAAGTATTTTTAGTGTCTTTCACACTGATAAGAAAAAAAATGAGCCCGCGGACCCCAGGGGGTTAATACCCACTCAGTTCCTGTTCAAGCTGCCGAGTATTGTATAGCGTATATCCTAGCGATAGCTACTCTACGGAGCCTACCCAGTTGTTATAGTCTGGCCTTGCCTGTTTTCTAGTGTTTTGATTCTTGCCAGTGTTTCCTGGATTAACCCTTTGCCTTCCCGTTCGGACTCTGTTTGCACCTCTCTTGGACTACCGGTCATGTACCTGGATTATCTCTCTGCCTTGCCCTATTGGATATTGTTCGCCGATCGAAGACCCACGCTTGCCCTAGGACTACTCTTTGTCTTGCCTGTGTTGTGCCTGTTTGCCATGTGCATGAACCTTGCTTGTTTCCTGACCACGCCTTTGTTTAATAAAAGCCCTGCAAATGGATCCCCACGCCTCTTGTCTCGTTAACATTATCACTTTTCAGTAATGCATGTCCCTTAAAGGATTGTTAGGCTGAATAAACCGGGAATACTTAACATTCGGAACCGGGAATACTTGACATCCAATGTACTTGTTACATTATAAGTGGAATAGCATCTGCTCTGATATTAGTTTGTCTGTCTCATTCTTATTCCAAGGTTACCGTAGTCACCCGGATCCGCATCTTATCCTGACCAGATGCTGGATCAGCACCTAGAGACGACCATAACAGCCCTGATCCTCAGGAAAAACCACAATAACAAGTCCTCCGCACATACCCTATGGCTAGCTTCATCTAATATTTGACAATATTACTAATGTGACTGCACAGACACTATTGAATGAGAACTGAACTGAGCTGGATGATGACATCACTGTTCTCTCCTGAGCTGTTTATAGATGTATTGAACTCATGCCATAACTGATGAACTTTACAGTTATTGCAACCAAATTGTATCAATTAACTGATTTCAATTGAATAATGATTGTTTACTATTGTGTTTTTAGAGCTGCTTTACAGCAGAATTAAATTCTGTTTGCATCACTGAATCATTATGTTCCTGTTTATCACTGTAAAGCTGCTTTGAAACAATTTGTATTGTGTAAAGAGCTATATAAATAAAGGTGACTACTTTACCTGGGCCATAAGAATGCCAGTGACGATGGCCAGCTGGTGAAGAGTGCCCAGAGCTCCTCTTAGAGTGGTAGGGGCGATCTCACTAACATACATGGGCACCAATCCTGATGCCAACCCTTATGAAGAAAACAGTAATACAGTAATATTGTGAAATGTTATTACAGATTAATATAACGGTTTTCTATTTTAATGTTTTAAAATGCAGCTTATTCCTGTGATAAAAAACCCTGATTTTTCAGCCATTCAGTGTCAAATGTTCCTTTCATAAATCATCTCAATATGCTGATTTATGTGTGTGCGTACTTGATATACTATGACATCTCTATACTATGACATCTTTTTGACTGTGCATTAACTAATCTGTTCATCATTATACAAATATAATGTTCTTGTGTCAACGTTAATTAAATATAATATATACTCTTGCCCACCCTTTACGTAGCTTTTATGTAAATGCATAAAAAATGTAGTGCCACAGAAACCAGGGTCCATAGAAAACAAAGTAATCAGTGAATAACACTGACTGTGTTGTTACAATCCGGGGATACGTAGCCACAGACCAGTCAGAATGCCCATGATGACCCTTGTCCACCACTGAAAGTCCCCACAATGGACATGTGAGCATCAGAACTGGACAATGGAGCAATGAAAGAAGATTGCCTGGTCTGATGAATAATGTTTCTTTTAGATCAGGGTTGCGTGTGCATCATTTACTTGGGTTGGCAGACGCAGTGTTATGGTCAATGTTCTGCTTGGAAACCTTGTGTCCTGGCATTCATGTGGATATTACTTTGACAAATACCACCTACCTAAGATTGTTGCAAACTACATATACCCCTTCATGGCAATGGTGTTCCCTAATGGTAGTGGCCTCTTTCAGTAGGATAATGCACCCTGCCACATGGCAAAAATTGTCCAGGAATGGTTTGAAGAACATGACAAAGGGCTTAATGTGTTGCCTTGGCCTCCAAATTCCCCAGATCTCAATCTAATGAAGCAACAGATCTGATCCATGGAGTATCCACCTCAAAACTTCCAGGACTTAAAGGACCTGCTGCTAATGTTTTAGTACCAGATAGTTCAGGACACATTCAAAAATACTGTGGAGTCCATGCTTCAAAGCATCAAGACTGTTTTGGCAGCACGAGGGGGACCTACACGATATCAGGGCAGGTGATTTTAATATTGTAGCTGATCAGTCTATATAAAAACATATACAATTTATAAAATATCAAACTGATTTATAAATCTTTAATCAGTTCTTAAGCATTATATAATATAAGAATCTTATTGAAGAAATCTAGCTTTTTATACTGGGGGTCCATGGGATAGCTAAGAGTCTTGGTGGTGGGTTCCTAGGGAAAATAAATGTTTAAAGAACTCTGGTATAGTGGATTGTTACAGAGAGACCACCTCTCTCTATTTGCTATTTGAGTACATATTTTACCAGTGTGTGCATGTTGCACCTGATGCGCCTGGTGTCTGCTGCATGCTTATATTGCTGCCATAAATTTCCATCCCAGTGCAATGTAAGATGAACCCATTCTCTTGAAGTGCTCCACCATGTATCCACAACACAGCAACAAAACAAGCTCATGCATCTTGTGACCTTCCACTATTGCCTGAACAATCTGCAGTCTCGAATTTATACAGATATCAAGTGAAAAATGCAAGCGGTAGCCAATTACTGTGAGGTTCAGGTAGTGACTTCTGAGTTTACAAATATGCAGATTGTGCAAGAGTTTATACTGGCTTTAGTGCATAAACAGTGCTGGGTAGATTGCCTACAAATTGTAGTCCATTACTGATTCCAAATTACATGACAAAAGTTGTAGTTAGTAATGTGATTCATTATATTATACATTTTAGGTAATATAATATATTAAATAAATACATAATATATTTAAACTATTTTTGGTTTATTTTTTAGATTGCTTTTGACCTAACTCATTCATCACAATGTTTTAAATAGGATAATCTTGTACCATATTGTGTCACGATCACCAGCTGGAGTGAACCATGGACTCCATTTTACCATTTCACCCAGGACCCATTTCCCATAATCCTTCGCCCGGACTCATCATCACTCACTACCAGTTCACAACTGCCTCATATTAGAAGGAATATAAAAGATGCACACACTCAAACACATTGCTGATGATTGTTAGCTTGTATGTTTAGCCATTCCGTGTTCCTTTGTTTTTCTGTCTTGTTCCTTGCCTCGCCTTGCCTTGCCTAGTTTTGATCCCTGGACAGTTTTCTATCGTGGACTGATTGTTGATCATTTGCTGCCTACCATGACCTAATACTTATTAATTGATTATGCCTTGTGTTGCCTCTATTGTTGTTTTTGCTGATGATTGACCCTGTCTGTATGACCACAGTCTCAATAAAGCCTGCAAGTGGATCCTCAACCTCATTGTCACATGCCCCTACGGTACAGAATCATCAGCCATTTACGTATCCAGCAGCTAGTGTCATCCAGATCTATGCTTTGACTCTGAGTGGTTCATCTGTTACTGTGGACTTTGTGGAGGAGCAACACAGCACTCCTGCAGTATCTCCCACTCCAAACTCTGTTCCCAAGATGGCTGCTAGCCCAGAGACTGTTCACAAAATGGCTGCCTTTCCAAAGCCTCTTCCTAAGATGGCTGCTAACCCAGAGACTGCTCACGAAATGGCTGCCAGCTCATAGACTTTTTACAAAATGTCTGCTGGAGATTTTTCACAAAATGGCCACCATTCCAGAGTCTTGTCCCATTATGGCTGGCATTCCAGAGCCTCATCCCGTTATGTCTACCACGTCTAGAACCACTATGTCAGTCCCAAGGCATTCGAGACTGGCATCCAGCGTGGAGGACCCACAGCTGGTGTTGGTGCAAGCTGCTGGCATTCCAGGGGTCGCTATGCTCACAAACAACGCAGACTCTACACTCACGAGCAATGCCGACTCTATGCTCACAAGCCACGCAGACTCTATGCTCACACGAGTCACGCACCGTCTGAGCGCACTGAAGTGACATGATTTCAGCGCTCTCAAGCACCGTGGCTTCTGCATTCTCAAATGACACTCTCAAGCGACACGGTTTCAACACTCTCAAGCAACACGGTTTCAAAGCTCTCAAGCCTGCCGGCTGCTACTTGTTCAAGTTTCTTATTTCAGTCACAGAGATAGACCATGTACTCTCTGTCCTGTCAGTTATGGCTGTGGCCATTGTGTGTGTTTGGGCCACACAAACCACTGTAGTTTCCCCAGAGGTGGCGGCCTCCACTGCAGAACTTCTCGAGGCAGTGACGCCCACTCTAGTCCCAGAGTCTGCTCCAGAATCTTCTCTATTCCCTGAATTAATGCTCGAGCTTCCTCTAGTTCCAAAACCCATTTCCGAGCCAGCTCCAGTCCCAGAGCCCGTTCCAGAGTCAACTCCAGTACCCGAGTTCACTCCGGTTCCCCCTGGCAACTTCCATTGCAGAACCTCCTATGGTGGTGATGTCTACTTCGGCTCCTACCAACATAGCAGCAGCACTCTCCCCCAAGCTCTCGGTATTTCCTGATGCCTCTGTTACGACTGCAAGGGCTGCCTCTGAACTCTCTTGGTTTTTTGAAGCTCCTGCTGCAAACCCTCCAGAGATGGCGGCATCCGCTGCAGAACCCCCAGAGGTGGCGGTATCCACTGCAGAACCTCTAGAGGTGGCAGTATCCACTGCAGAACCTCTAGAGGTGGCGGCATCTGCTGCAGAACCTGCAGAGGTGGCGGCATCTGCTACAGAACCTCCAGAGGTGACAGGGGTGTTCGCTTCAGCTCCTCTCAAGACAGGGGCTTTCCTGCAGCTTTCCTGTAGCTCAAATAGTAGAGCATGGAGCTAGCAACGCCAAGATCGTGGGTTCGATTCCCAGGGAAAGCAAGAGCTCATCAAATGTAAAAACTATAACTTGAATGCTATGTAAGTCGCTTTGGATAAAAGCGTCTGCTAAATGCATAAATGTAAATGTATGTATGTAGGGGTGCCCACTTATGAACTCTTTGTCTGTCCTGATGCGGTCATGGAGACCATCAGTGTACTCTCAGTCAGGCCTGTCGTGGCCTTTGAGGCCATTTATGAACTCCCTGTTCTTCCTGTCATGGTCACGAGACTGCCTCTGAATTCACTCAATGGTGGCTACCTGTGAACTCTCTGTGTGTCCTGTAATGAGCAAGGAGGTCGTTTCTTATTTCTGTGACTGTTTGGTCAGGGCCAAGAAGGCCGGCCCTTCAAACTCTCTGTTTGCCCTGTCACGGCTGCGGAAGCCATCTGTGAACTCTCTGCCTGCCTTGTCACAGCCACGGAGGCCATTTATGAACTCTCTGTCTGTGCTGTTACGGTTATGGAAGCCATCTCTGCACTGTTTGCCTTTCCTGTTATGGCTTCAGAGGCCGCTGTTAACCTGTTGATCCCTGGACTGCTTTCTATCATGGAATGATTGCTGATCGTTTGCTGCCTGCCCTGACCTTATGCCTGTTTATGGATTATGCTTTGCCTGTATTGTTGTGTTTGCTGATGATTGGCCCTGCCTGTATGACCACGATCTTAATAAAACCTGCAACAGGTGGATCCTCAACTCAACCTCGTTGTCACACACAATGATAAAATTACAATGAGAATATATATATATGTGTGTGTGTGTGTGTGTGTGTATGTATATATGTGTGTGTGTGTGTGTGTGTGTGTATGTATATATGTGTGTGTGTGTGTATCAGTGGTGAGCGGTGACTTTTTAACCGGGTGCTGAAATAGTTCTACTCCGCCATCATTGAATCCATCCTCTGCACTTCAATAAATGTCTGGTTCAGCTCAGCTTCCAAATCTGACCTCAGAAGACTACAGAGAGCAGTCCGGACTGCTGAGCGAATCATTGGTACAACCCTCCCCACTCTCCAAGAACTGTACTTATCCAGAGTGAGCAAAAGGGCTGGCAAAATCACTCTGGACCCTTCACATCCAGCACACTCCCTCTTTGAACTGTTGCGGTCTGGTCGACGCTACAGAGCTCTGAGCACCAGAACGACCAGGCACCGGAACAGTTTCTTCCCTCAGGCAATCCATCTCATGAACACTTGACAATAATAACACACACTATTTATACACTTATTTATCTAACACACATACTTAGTCTACATTTCAATTTGCACATAATATACCTGTACATACAAACTGTCTACTGTTATATACCTGTACATACAATTGCCAATTTGTATATTGTTATTCCTTATTTACTTGTTCTTTTTAATTCTTCTTTTTATTAGGGGCCAAGCACCGTAGGTGCTATGGCACCTATTGTAATCGTTAGCGTTCTTATTAGGGGCCAAGCACCGAAGGTGCATAGGCACCTATTGAAACCGTTGGCGTTATTATTAGGGGCCAAGCACCGAAGGTGTGATGGCACCTATTGTGTTTTTTTGGCGTTATTAGGGGCCAAGCGCCGAAGGTGCGTAGGCACTTATTATATCCGTTAGCGTTAGCCTTCTTCTTTTTCTTCTTCTTCTTCTTCTTCTTATTAGGGGCCAAGCACCGAAGGTGCGTAGGCACCTATTGAAACCGTTGGCGTTATTCTTCTTCTTCTTCTTCTTCTTCTTCTTCCGTATGGAGGTTAATGGCAGCCCATAGAACCGCTTGCGGGAAAGTTGTAAAATTTGGCACACTGATAGAGGAGAGTCTGACCTGTCATCATAGCAAATTTGGTGTCTATAAGTCAATCCTTCTAGCGCCACCAACTGTCGAAAGTTGCACTCATGTTTATGCTAATAACTTTTGAACCGATTCGAACGCACTATATGACGTCATTTTCCGTCATGATAGTTTTTCCGCCATTTTGAACTCCTCCTAGGCCGTTGCTCCGATTTTCACGAAAATTGAATCAGATCATCTTCAGACCATGCTGACAAAAAGTTATGGAATTCAAGTCGATTAGTCAAACCGTTCTCGAATAACTCGCCAATGAATTCCACGAAAAGCACGCAAAAATGGATCTGAGGCCATATCTCCGCAACGGTTTGGCGTATTGACAGCAAACTCGGTGTGTGTTATAACAAGCATGACCTGAAGCTTCATGCAGTGTTTCGGCGCAGTGCCACCTAGTGGTCAGGAGATATGAAAAATTATTATTTTTGCTTATAACTTGTCAATAGTTTGGCCAAAAATCACAAAACTGGTGTCTTTAGATTCGGTGCATCATGCCGAGTCGAATCATATCCAATTTTCCCATATCAGCCATTTTGCGTGTCAGCCATTTTGAATTTTGTTACAAAATGCTGTATTTAATGAACGCATTAACATGTTATGAAACTCGGTATGCATCTTCGACAACATGCCCTGATGGTACGCACAAAGTTTTGGTTATAATGAAATTTCTAAAAATGCTAATAACTTTTGTTTACATTAGCCTATTGTAATCCAACTGATGTTGGTAGATTCCTTGGTTCATGCCGAGAACATCGATACCAATGTTGCCATAATTGGCTTAACTTCCTGTCCGCCATTTTGATTTATGTTGAAAACCTACTTTTTCGAACTCCTCCTAGACCGTTAGTCCGATTTTCACCAAATTTGACTCGGATCATCTTCAGACACTGCTGGCAAAATGTTATGGATTTCGTGTCGATATACGAAACGGTTTTCGTTTAGCGAATCAACGAATTTGCTGTAAACATGCCAAACTGCATCTGAGGCTGTATCTCAGCGAAACTTTGACATATTCACACCAAACTTTGTATGTGACATTGCCACCTCACAATGACCATGCCACATCAGTTTGGTGACAGCGACACCTATTGGTCAAGAGTAATAATCCATTCATTAATTACTAATAATGAAATTTACAAAAATGCTAATAACTTTTGACTGCATTAGCCTGTTGTAATAAAACTGGTCTCAAATTATTCCTTGGGACATGCCGACAACATGCATACCAATTATGTCATAGAAAGCAGAACTTCCTGTCCGACATTTTGATTTATGTTGAAAACCTACTTTTTCGAACTCCTCCTCAACCGTTTTTCCGATTTTCACCAAAATCGAATCATATCATCTTCAGACCATGCTGACAAAAGTTATGGATTTCGCGTCGATAGACAAAACTGTTTTCGCACACCACAGCAACGAATTTGAGGCATGATGCCAAAATGACACTTGAGGCTGTATCTCTGCATGATGCCAAAATGACACTTGAGGCTGTATCTCTGCAATGCTTTGGCATATTGACTCCAAACTTTGTGTGTGCCATTGACACCTCACACAGAACACACCACATCGATTTGATAACAGCGCCACCTATTAGTCAAACGTGATAAGCCAATAAATCATATTGCTATAGGTTTATAAATGATTTTTCAGCCGTTTTGACTAAAAACATACTAAAATGGCTTCAATTACTCATTTCTGCAGTTGGTCTGATGTTTGCTTCTGTAGTGCTTGGCCCCGTAATTGCTGCTTGCAGCTGTATTTAGGGGCCAAGCACCGAAGGTGCGTAGGCACCTATTGTGTTTGTTAGCGTTATTAGGGGCCAAGCACCGAAGGTGCTTAGGCACCTATTGTGTTTGTTAGCGTTATTATTCTTTTTCTTCTTCTTCGCATGAGCGCCGCGTTTTTAAGATGCCGTGTCAAGTTAAAAGAATTTCAACTTTTACACGCAGCGCCGCTCATCAATGACAGTTCCAAAGCAGTGGACCAATCAGAAGAACTCGGAGACAGGGCAAGCTGTTTACAGTAGCAAGTCGGCATGACAACTGCTTTATTTGATGGCAACATGGCGGAAGAGGCGCCCTAACGCTGCGCTTTTATTTAAAACCATTCCTGAACGCTGTGTCTCGCGTTTTTAGACGCAAAGACGCGTTCTGTGTGAATGGCCCCTTAGAACGGCAGTAGGCAGTAAATTAATAGCATCACGTTTTCATCAGTTTGCAGATTATAAAGTTTATTGTAGCTATATGGGCACTCAGTTTCTCTTGTTGTGTTGCCGTGTTGCAAATGAGCTTTTAGGTAAAGTCGCTAAAGGCAGGTCGTTTGTTGCTAAAAGTTGTTAAACGATGTGATGACATTATGGATGTCGATGTAATTTTTGTTACCATGACACAAACTGCGTAGAACACACAAGGAAATTACTCCAATTTTCTGTATTAATTTTCACTAGCATTTTACTTGTATTATAAATTACACATTACTCAGATAGACAGATAAGATGAAAAAGATTGTTGAACTTAATTTTTCGAAAATCTGTGTACCTAAATTAACTATTGTAGGTGCAAACTAACAACTAAGGTGTATCATAAAGAACTATTAACATTATTATTGAATAAATGCAACTAGCAACCCAATTTGCATGTGTTGTGCATATTGCTAGGCACCCCTCTCCAAGTCTCTACCAGCCGATGTGCGGCTTGGCTGGCCAGCTGTTTCGATACTTTCTTCTCTTCGTGTGGTTAAGAGGAAAAGCATGTATTTTCATTTTATCATTAAAAAAGAAGCCGTCATATTTTCTCCTGCTACTTCTAACCCCTCTTCCTTTTCAGTGGTCTCCTCCTATAACACACACGCTAGCGCGAGTCTGCCTCCGCTAGCTGCGCAGGCTGCACAGGCTCTCCAGCATTTTTCCTCCGAACATCACAAGCCTCCGCGGCCTACAGCTACAGCAGCTGAAACGAGCGCAAAGTTGCTTATGCTTGCAACACATGCCTTCATATCTCAGTCTTTTCCTCCTGTTACTTCTAATCTTTTTCCTTTTCAGTGGCCTCCAGCTCACATAGCACACACAAGCATGAGTCTGCCTCCACTAGCTGCGCAGGCTGCACAGGCTTTTCAGGATGCCATAAACCCCACTCCCGTCCCGTAGCCTACAATAGCTGAAGGAAGCGTGAGGCTGCTTCCGCTTGCAACTCAGGCCCACACATCTCGGGCTTTCCTCCTGTTTCTAATGACCCCTTTTTCTTTTCAGTCGCCTCCAGCTCCCACAGCAGACACTAGCCCAGAGGCCGATTTAAAAGTCAGGCTGCCTCTGCTGCAGGGCTGTCAAATATATTTGAATTTCGAATATTCGTCGAATTCAAAATAAAAATCAACATTCGAATACAAAAACGGTGTATTTGAATTTTAGGTGTGTGTCAGGCAGCCTTATCAGTGGTGCACGAGATGCGTCGACGATGGAAGTGTCTTTGCTTTTTAATGTTTTTGTTAGCCCATCCAGTTGAACCCACTAGATGCGGCAAAGCTGCGTTGTTCATTAAAAATATTGCGGAAAAAGAGAATATCAGGATATGCTGTTAACGTCAAAATTGAAACCAAGCCGTTCACACAGAATGCGTATTTTGCGCATTTTCTAGAGTGACATCTATCACTTTTACACTCGCATCTCGCACAAGAGAGAAGCATGTTTAGAAAGCCATGTAAAATGTCTAATTGGCTTTTGTCTCTTTGTATTAAACCATGCATACATGATGCTGTTTTGTTCATCGTTTAAGCAACTTAATTATATTTGGTTTATAAAGATTATGCACTTTTTCACAGATAGTGATGTTGTTTTATTGCTTTAATAAACATGCATTAGTAATATTTTGCTCGATTCGCCCTCTCGTGGCCTCAGGAGAGAAGCCAAAAGCTTTTTTCCCCCTAACTGAAATTATGCCTTTCAAATTCGAATATTGATAATATATGTGCAAAATTCGAATTTAGTTTTTCAGCCATTTTGACAGCCCTACTCTGCTGTCAATCGCGTCCCATGCTCCTTTCCCTCATAGTTCCCTACTTCATTCAAAATAACGTTGTCTTCCTCCAGATCAATTTCCGGCTCCCCTCGAGATTCAAGATGCAGCAGGCCATCAGCAAGCATGGGCCATGCCCCAAACTCGGCAGCTTCTCATACTGCATTGTCTCTCTCCTCTTCTCAATAAATCACTGCGACGCCTTCAGCTACAGCACAACGCAACGTCGCCCGCTGGCTTGGCTTCCCAAACTCCTATCCTTCCCACTCCCTTCCTTCTACCTCTGGCGGCAGACGCTAGCGTGAGCCTGCCTCCACTAGCCACTCAAGCTCAGCCACCTTACTCTTACCCTTCCGCTACTCCTTTTCCCTATCAATGGCCAGCAGCCCCTGCTGCAGACATCCAAGTAGGGCATCATCAGCCAGCAAAGCAAGCTTACTGGTCTCCTCCCTCATTTCCTTCTACCTCTTCCTACGTGCTTCCCTAAGCACCAGAGGCTAATCCGTGCACGAGGCTGCCTCCGCAAATGGTTTTAGCTCCTCCCTATCTTCCTTCTAACCCTTCCCTCAAATCTAAACCCCAGTACACTTCATTCACAGCAGTCCCACTACCTACCCCACCGAATGCTGCAGCTCCGGCACCACCCCCTGTGCCAATACCATCAAGTCTCAGATTCTCGCAGAAATTCTGAGTGCTGGCTCCCCATCGTCAACCCCAGTTCCTCACTGTTCGCAACTCGTATCCCTATAACACATCCTTCAAAACCTCTCCTCGACGCGTTACTCTATTCTTTCCTCCAAGCAGGTTCACCCAGTACCACCCATTCATATCCAAGCTCTCAGTCGATGGTCATCGGACGCCTTCAAGAGCTAAATCAGGACCAATAATTTTCACAAAGAAAGCCCATCTAACTCTGATCAGTTTAATGAAATTTGATGCTGCCGCTGCAATGCTTTGCTTAATTTGATACTGCCACTGCAGTGCCCTGCTTAATTTGATACCACCGTTGCAGTACCCTGCTCATTGGATACTGCCGCTGCAGTGCCCCGCTTAATTTGACACTGCAGTGCCCTGATCGTTTTATACTACCGTTGCAGTACCCTGCCCATTTGATGCCGCTGCGGTGCCCCGCTTAATTTGATACTGCCGCCGCAGTGCCCTGCTCATTTGATACTGCCGCCGCAGTGCCCTGCTCAATTGATACTGCCACTGCAGTGCCCTGCTCATTTGATACTGCCGCCGCAGTGCCCTGCTCATTTGATACTGCCGCTGCAGTGCCCCATTTAATTTCATACTGCCGCCGCAGTGCCCTGCCCGTTTGATACTGCCGCAGCAGTGCCCCGCTCATTTGATACTGCTGCTGCAGTGCCCTGCTCATTTGATACTGCCGCTGCAGTGCACTGCTCATTTGATACTGCCGCTGCAGTGCCCCGTTTAATTTCATACTGCCGCCGCAGTGCCCTGCTCATTTGATACTGCCGCTGCAGTGCCCTGCTAATTTGATACTGCCGCCACAGTGCCCTGCTCATTTGGTACTGCTGCAGCAGTGCCCCGCTCATTTGATACTACCGCAGGCTCTCCTTTCAGGTGCAGCAGAGCCGCGGATCCCTCCGGTCGCAGCGGGAGCCCTCCATCTGACGTTTCAAACCACGCCAAGTAAGAGGCTGCTGCTAGAGGGACTCTCCCTCCTGGTGCAGCAGAGCCGCAGCTCCCTTCGGACGCAGCGAAAGTCCCTCACCTGGCCTTCCATCGTGCTCCTCATTCTCTGGGTTCGGGCTCTATCCCGAGCTTGGAGCCCTCCCCCCGGACAGCACGCCAAATATGCTTACTAATTGCTCAATCATATTATATGTTAGTGCGAACTCGTGAATCAGAGTAAGGACTTAATCCCATTATGATGTTTACATGTCAAGAGCAAAGCTCTTCATTCCCGTTTACATGCAGTTTCCATTATTCATATTATTTGAATTGTGGTTATTTTTTTTTTTTTACCACCATTATTCACATAACGTTACCTCACTGCACAGCACAAATGATGGACTCAGAAAGAGTAGGTGTGTTACTGGCCACTGTTTTAATTTATGTCTAATGCAAAACACGTTTGTATGGTTGTATTTCATGCTTTTTCTGCACCATAGCAATGTGATGGCAATGCCGCATCAGCTGGGTGAGGGAAAGGAACAGAGACTGGTGGCAGCAAGTTGTGCTATCAGAGTTTAGCGATTCGGCTCTCCAGAAATGCAAAGCTTTCTTCCCCATCGTTTCTAATCTAGGGTGCGTTTCCCAAAAGCAACTATGGTCACAAGCGCCATAGTTACCAATAGAGTTCAGTGGAACTAACGACCATAGTTAGCTAACGATGATTTTGGGAAACGCACACCTGCAGGTGCCTCACGTCATTCATGTACGTCACGAGCACATGCACACTTTGGTCAGAGTGGCAATAATGTGATTAGGTGCATGTAAATGCACTGACTGATAATAATCAGAAATGTTTCTTAAGCAGCAAATCAGTATATGAGAATGATCATGTGACACTGAAGACTGGAGTAAAGGCTACTGAAAAATTCAGCTTTGCCTCACAGGAATAAAATGCATTTTAAAGTGTATTAGAAGAAGGGTATGAAAAATTTTAAATTTAAAAAAATATATATATTACAATATTACTGTTCTGTACTGTAATTTTGATCAAATAAATATAACCTCAGTGAGCAGAAGAGATTTCTTTTGAAAAACATAAAAAGACCCCAAAAAAAACAAAGACAGCAGATTTTTTACTGGTTGTGTACATACATTAGCAACTTTAACAAGATTATATCCTCCCTTTCAGCTGCCAGAGAAGGATATTGACAGTGCAGGCTCAGGATGGCAAAGAGGAGGAAGAACACCTTTAACATAATTTTCTCATACCTTTGCCATGTGTTATAATAAAAACAATAAACCTGACTACAATAATATGGTAAATTTTATTAAAAGATTCCAGTTTGCAATGAATCTGGAGTCTCTGACTCTGCGCTAGAGGAACTCTTTGCTGAGGAAGATCAAGTGCTGAGGAGGAGACTTGTTCTACAGCGAAACACTGCATCAACCCTCCATGAAAAGATGAAGAGTGAAGTGTCACCTTCCTGTCCTTCCCCAAGAAGAGCTTGCCTTCTGCTGCTGGGGTAAGAACGACACTCTTCGGCTGCGTTCGAAACCACCTACTCAATGAGTAGATACTTAATGAATGCGATCCGCCATGTTGACATTATCATGTGATCTATGACGTTATAATAAGTGCAACAGCTTAAAAGATGAGCGACAGGTTTAATTCATCTCTCTGTAAATATTTTGATGTTGATGAAATTTGCTCATTTTGTGGTCTTGTAGAAGAAACAGCTGCCCTTGTGATTGTAGTATAACCAATAAATTTTGACTATATTATTGATATATTCATTTATTTTGTGCATAAAATTGTTCATCTAACATGCAAAACTGGCTTAAATCTTTGTTTTCCTGTTTTTCTTGTTGAAATTTTCTCTAATTTCATCCCCCAGGCTTATAAATAATAAAAACAACAACAAATGCATTTTTTAATGAATTATGGTTATATGAATATTATGATTATTCAAAGATATTTAATCCTTTTTTTCCTGTGTATATAATCTCATACTATGATGTACGCAAACCCATTAGACATTATAGTTGTTTTCTGTTTTTTTGTCATTACGATTGTTCATTGTTAAAGATACAACCATCTTTCCCTGAGCTTGTATGTAATTATAAGTTCTGCAGGAATAATAATAAAAAGAAGATAAGAGGGACAGGTGCACTAACACCTCATAGCATCACTAACTCATCAACCCTACCTAGTATGTTTTCCTCCATGTTTGTAATATCTGCAGAAAGGAGATGTCAGGCAGCTGCTCAAAGATCTTGTCTTTGGAGAAGACTTCATTTTACACTCGAAAAATGTAAGTAAAATGTAAGTCTGCTCACAAAAGGTGATTGTGGTCAAGTTTGTTCTGCTGGTTTCTGTTCATACAATATGTCAATAAAACCTGACTTTCAGAAGCTTCATGACATTATTTGATGATGCTTTTGAAGCTTCTGAAACTCGGGTTTCATTGACTTATGTTGTATGAACAGAAACCAGTAGAACAAACTTGACCAAAATCACATCCTCAGTGTCTTTTGGTCTTTCTCTAGATGCTCTCGCTGGCTCTGGGGTCACTGACGATGAAGAGACGACAGCAGCATCCGGCCCAGATGAGGCAGTAAGGGCAGATGGAGTGATGGGAGGCTCTCATCCATGACACTGGACCATTTCTAGGATGCTGCTGTGGACTCTCCATCCTCACTGAACACACCAGTCTGCAGACATTCCAGATCCTGCAAAGATGCACAGATATAATACAAAAGCAGTCATTTTAACAGCACAATGTCATTTGATTTCTGTATTAGAAGTAAAAAAAAATTATCTTACTTTATATTTTTGTTTGAGGTTTTCCTTTTTTTTTTCCCCACAAATGCTGCCGTCAATTTGTCTTGCAGGTCCTGCTCCACCACAAAAGCTCTGCATCAAATGCACAGGAATCAAGAATCAGAAAAGCGCTGTAATAGCTTTGTTTGAAATTACAACAATTAAAATAAACCACAACTTAAGATTTAAAAGATGCTTTATTGATGTCTGTAGTGTACTCACAGAGAGCCTTTGATGGCATCATTCCTCCATCAGTCACTCTTCACCGGATAAACACACGTCTCCCATCTGTCCCTGTAACATCCAGACAAGATTCATTCACCTCTGTGATTTATCTGATCAATACTGTATTTACATGTTGAGGTAGTTGCTGATATGTTAACTCACTTTTTATCCAATACAAATGTTCCTCAATTTATCAACAATACTAATGGACAAGTGAAATAGATGTTTAGTTATTATATGTAGATTTGTTTATTTACATTACTTACATTCATCTAAGGCATTGTTGACAACAGTGAATTCTACTGCAATAGCACACATACGTCACTCAGATGTCTGTTCATGTTGTGATGTGCTCATAAAATTATTTTAGAATATCTTCCTGTCTCATATTAAATAGACATTTAGTAATCGTCTCTAAGATGCGGTTTATGTAAATTCACTCTGGAGACGTGCTTGTGCTTACTGGAGCTCCCCTGTTCGCTATACATAATAAAACATGTTTTTACAGCAAAATCACAAATATACTCTACTGTCTAGCCTCTTACACCTTCAACAAATTAACAGTTAACTCTACAGTAGCTCAACAAATATGATTTTAACACAAGGAACCTTGTTTTGGTTTCTAATACTCACATTTGTAAACACCCTCGTCATTGTTCTCAATCAGGTTCGATGATGACGAATCCTCTCTCGCGTGGGTTTCTGGGATTGAAAAGTGTCCATCGATGAACACTGTCACTACTAGTGACAACTGTCACTACTAGAATCTGGGTTGAAGCAGTAGCACATCCGGGGATTTCTCGCCTACTGTTTTATGAATACTGAGGTTTCGAACGTACTTCTTTCTTCACGTACTCTTTTTCCCTACTATGTAGTAGGTAAGTAGGCATATTCGAACGCAACTTAAGTATACGTACGTCCGAATCTCGCGAGAATTAGTGCACTCGTCTACTAATTCTCGCCTACTCTTTTAAAGTCGGCATGAAATCAGAATTGAAAATTCTTATTTTTTAATGGAATACTGTAGTGTTTATTATAAATAATGTATCTGTGCATTATTTTTTTTTTTAAATTCATGTGCCTTTGTAATCTTTAATCAAAAATGTTAACCTCCCCTCCCCTCAAAACGACTCATCTTCTCTTCCGGTCACATGCAATGGCGCAAGGGCGGAGCTAGTGAC
This sequence comes from Spinibarbus caldwelli, assembly GCA_039654775.1. Lineage (NCBI taxonomy): Eukaryota > Metazoa > Chordata > Actinopteri > Cypriniformes > Cyprinidae > Spinibarbus > Spinibarbus caldwelli. Next base: position 35,239,209 of record CM077220.1, read on the forward strand.
GTATGGGGTAAATGCTGGGATAAACGACAGGGTGAAAGCTGAAGTTGATGCTTCACTTTATATAAATAAATGCATTGACCATTTGACCTGAGCCATGGGGGAGTACACTACTCTTAAAAGTTGAAAGGATATTACCACAACATTACTCTTAGGACATCGCAAACTATTTATTTTTTTATGAATATGACTTAACCTGGTGGAGAACGCGCTCAGCCATTCAGGCAGTCTCTCTCTCTCTCTCTCTCTCTCTCACGCGCGCGCGCTGTTAGGCCGTTGTGCCGTTGATCGTCCTCGTCGCCATCATCCTTAATAAATAAATAAATAATTCTTCATGCTAGGGTGTCGGCGGTGAATCCAGAGGAGAGAAATCCCCCCACAACTAACTGCAAACTGGCATTCAAATCTGCCTCCATTGTTAGCAACACCCCAACTTCCAATGATCCAATCAATTCTCGAAGGACGAAATCAAGTCCCGCCCTCTAATTTCAGATGCCATTTCACTCGGATATACGTCACGGTAGAGAAAAAAAGACAATCGCTACTTCCGTTTCATGCCGACTTTAAGCCGGGCATACACTGTGCAATTTCCGTGCGATTTCAGCAAGGTATCAACTCACACTGTACGAGAAGATCGCATGCGATGTAAAGCCAAAACTCACAATTTATGTGCTCACACTATACGGTCCCATTGTCGAGCGCGATTTATGTGCTCACACTATAGGTGTGAAATACTCGGGTTGCGCTTGCGCAGACGATGACACCGTATATGGACGATAGCCAGAGATATCTTTAAAAAATAAAAACTATCGGTGATATCGTGAGGATTTGGCATTTCCAATTAATGCATGAAATTATTATTATTATTATGGTATTTTTATTATTAAATTTATAGGTCTACTACAATTCATTTGCCCCGCAATAATTTCATAGCGCATGAACCGCACAATTGTGGCGCGGATATAAAAGAATAAAGAATTAATTAGAATACTCCTCACTGAAAATTGTTTAAAACATTTAGATATATTCCACAATGAATAGGCCTATAATTGAAATTCTCAGCCGTCTAGCAGATGTCCGGACTCCGAACACTGAATGAACAGCTTAATGAATAACACTCAATGAAATTAAAACCCATTACAGACAAGGAAATTCCAAGGAAATACTTCAATTCTGTTGTTGTTGTTTTTTTGTTTAGTATTTTTTTTTCGACTAAGTATATCAGCCATAAGATAAGAAAATACATTAAGACAATACCCACCCAATATGTCTTTCGTCTCCTCTGAGAGAATATGTGCCGTTAATGCAGCGACAGATGCCGAAAGCTCGGTCAGTTTTTACTTTCACTTTCTGTAGCTTAATGAATTGACTGGATTTGAAAAGTTCTTCATGGGCATAACGCTCATGCAGTTTGCGAATTGTTTGTGTGGTATGCACTGGCTTGCCTTCATGGTTTAAAACTGAAATATTTATAATTTTGCGACGTAATTGTCTTTATCACTGATTGCAAAATGATGGACAATGATTCACATTTCCAGTGATAATAACATTATTTTATCTAAAGATCCCTCTTCTTGTTTTTTTTTCTTGCTAAAATAAAGTTTAAATAGTTAAAGTTCTGTTTTCGCTTGGCGCAGTGAGGGAAAAAGCACTGAGTTTAGGGCAGTCGGTTCGTAGCTCTGCTTCAACTTTGCGATACCCTCACGAGGAGCGACCAAAATTTCTGACATGTCAGAAATTCATTCAAACATCGGACACAGCCTTCCTCTTCTCTCACAGCCATCCAGCACCTAACCTCAGCACTGTCAGAAAGCGTCTTCTCCACAGTCAGTAATCAGAGATCACAGATTCTCCTGAAAAAGTCAACGCTCATTTACATTTACATTTACATTTATGCATTTAGCAGACGCTTTTATCCAAAGCGACTTACATTGCATTCAAGTTACAGTTTTTTACATTTTATCAGGTCTACAGTTTTTTACATTTTCCTAAACAAAAATGGTTTATGTTTTTTGGGGTGGGCCAAATTATACAGGAGAGATGCTAGAAATCTCTATATTGTCCATTATACATATCTTTACTCTTTATGAATGTTATTATTTTCTTTATTTCTTTTGTCTTCTGAGAAGCTCAAGAACTTATGGTTCTTTGCTAATTGTAATATTGTTTAGGTTTATCCTCTGATAGTGAAGCAGTATTAAAGCACATCATATCTTTTTATCATGTCTTTATTTTTTCTTTTGCACCAAATTATGGGGAGTTGTATCAATAACAGTACTGATAATTTTCACTGAAACATCATGTAACTATGCCCATCCTTAATGAGACACAAACAGTGTCTCATTTGATTATATTATGCAATCTATGAATTGATGTGTTCAGTTTTCTGTGCTCATGACTTGGTAACACTTTGCATGGTTAAAGAACAGATGTAATGTTCAAAATATTTTGGCTTACTATTTGTAAAAAGTAGCACTGAATAAATGCTGATTCATGAATGAACGCATTGTGTTTTTGTCTAGTTTCTATTAGAATTTAGTTTTTTTTTTTAATTGGTTTGCACTGCATGTATGCAATGAATGTATTTACTATAAATACCCTATAATTAGATTACTATTAGATTTTATAAGGTTTCTATTTTGCACCAAAGATGAGTTTATTAGTTCTATATGTATTTCAAGGCAATGGTCGGAGCACATCCTCAGGACCCGGACTAAAGGTGAGGTGTAAATATTAAAAATAAGTGAACGTGGTATTTTAGTCATTAGGACATACTTGGTACGTTGCTGCGACCAATGTGATCCGGTACTGTCAACGTGCCAGTTTGGTCGTTAGGACGTTCTCAGCACGTTCCAGTGATGTAACGAATATGGGAATCACAAAGTTACGTCACTGGAACGTTATTTGGTACGTCGCTGAGACCAATATGATCCGATACTGTCACGTCCTCACAACGTGCCAGTTTGGTCATTAGGACGTACCCGCCAGGTTCCAGTGACGTACCACTGTAACGTCGCCACGACGAATATGGGAATAACAAAGTTACGTCGCTGGTACGTTATTTGGTACGTCGCTGCGACCAATATGGTCCAGTAGAGTGATGTCCTTACGACGTGCCAGTTTGGTCGTTAGGACGTTCTCAGCACATTCCAGCGACATAACAAATAACGTCGCCACGACGAATATGGGAATCACAAAGTTACGTCGCTGGAACGTTATTTGGTACGTCGCTGCGACGTATATGGTCCGGTCCATTGTGTTAGCTGGGTCTGCACGTTTTATCTTAATGAATTTCCACATAGAGGTACGCGTGATCCGAAAACCGTTGCAACCGATTCAACTCGAGAAAGAGAACCGCTCTAGCAGTACGTTCACTGCACTCATGCTCAGTCTATCAGCTGCTCTGTTCGTGTTATCAGTTCTCTTCACAGCAGTTCAGAGTCAATGCACTGTTGGAGTAACTGAATAACTCTGGATACTGGTTTATTTCGACTCAGAGGGAGTGTCAGGCACGTTTCAGGAACTTAACCCTCTACCGCACACATTATGATAGACCTATAAAAAAAAAAAAAAAAAAAATATATATATATATATATATATATATATATTTGACTCTTTTTTTCTTTTCTTGGAATGGCTTAACTTGAAGTGCTGTAAAAAAATAAATAAATAAAAAAATATATAAAAAATATAAAAAAATGGGAAAAAAATATTATTTTAAGGTATTTTATGATTTGTTGCCATACGGGAACAACATACAATAGTGGATCTAACTTAGAATAAGTGTAAGTTTACTTATAGTTAATATTTTTCCTCAGAAATGTTTGTGGTGATTCAATTGGTGTTATTATAAGCTTTAACACAGTACTTATAACCTTATACATACTTTCCAACAACTTCTGCTTTTATTTATTCCATTCTTTTTAGCTGAATAATGCTTTATATTCTTTGAATTTCATTAGATTTTTCATGAATATTATTTAAATTTCAAATTTATACAGTTAAAACAAATATAATACTGTATATCATGTATCATAAAACACTGACATAAAACCAAAAACACTGCAGTTCATGAAAATTCAACATTACACAATCTTATGAGAGGAAGACTATGAATTTGAGGCTGAGCATATTTAACAGCATGTTTAATGAGCATATTTAACAGGTCTTTGTAACATTTTGCATTTTAACAAATTAACATGCACATCGGCAACAAAGGAATATTTCGCTGAATAATATATTCACATGAACATAACACCCTCGCTTTATCAAATTTAGTAATCATTAAATTTCCTGCCTTCTCTAAAGATGAAACAAGCGCCTACTGGATGAATGAGACACTGATGAGGAGGCCTCCACACCGCTAAAAAAATTGCCACAAGTGTCTCAAATACAGCCACGATCCAAAAGGATTTGTTCAGCTTCTAACCAAGTCCTCCAGGACAAAGACAAAACCACCCACTGCAGGCACCGTGACATCATGAAACACCCAGACCCCAAAGAAAAGTCCTCTCAAGCTGTGACTCATTCATAAGATGTAAGATTTCTCTTTGTTTTCTATCATATATTCACTGTCGTTTAAGGTTCATTTCACGGTGTGGTAAACCTCCTATGATTAATATTTTGTGTTGTATTTTTCAGGTACTTGAAAAATACAACACAGGTGCTTGAAAAATTAATTTGTCTTTTGTTTGTTGGTTTCTCTATTTTATCACGTATGTGTTTATTTTGTTTAATTTGTTTTCTCTTGTTTTTTTTTTTCTTGTATTGTGACTATTTATTTGTTGCTTTTGTTTGGCCTTATTCTAGTGTTATTGGTTTATCTTTTTCCCCATTGTTTTTATTTTTACTGTTACCAGGCTGAGATATTTTGTCCCTCTACATCAATAAAACACTATACTGCATTTGCATTTTGTTCTTTTATTATACCTTGCACAATATATAAATACTACATAGAGTAATTTCTGGTTTAGTTTTGGCATAATATTGGTCCAGTTATGGCTGGATAAGTTGTGGCTGAGTTCTGTGGTAAAGGTGGTGGCAGTTTGGCTTTTGTCCGGCTGACTTCTGCAGCTCCCGGCACTGTTGTGGGCCAGTTATGGCTGATTTCTAGGGACACTGTGGAGTTGTGGGTGAGTTTTGGTCTGCTTCAGGCATGGTTCTGGTATTCTTTAGGCAAGCAGCTTAAGGGCCATTTGAGGGCCGGGGGCCGTGGCGGTATGTGGGCCACAACAACAATCTAAATTCAACCAGTTAAGGCCCACAACCAATTTGCTATCTGGGCATCATTTTCAAAAGCCTCTGTTTTGGTCCGTTTACACTGAAACACAACCCCGGAGTTTTCAAACTAAAACGGAGTCTGCAGTGTTTTCAAAAGTCTCCGTTTTCAACCTCGAAAACGCGGAGTAATGTAAACAATAGGCGTGACCATAGCAAAAGGAATGTGTTTTAAACAAAACGAAAACGCACTAGTGTAAACGGGGCCTCAGTCTTTCAGTGAGGACTAATAGAGATGGCCATTTTCAGTGTGACAAATCTGCCAACCTTTGTTCTTTAAAAAACAACAATCTTACATGATATAAAAATATGTAACCAAAATATATTTAGTATGCATTGCTGCCTTTATATAAAGGGTCTCTAACTAGCATCGAAACAAAACATTAATTTCCTGTCAATTTCTTATTTAATATTATTGATGGTGAATTCAAAAAATGCACTTTAATAATTCGCGCCTGTCACGTGACCGCTACCACGTGACTGCTGTCTTCGCTGCTTTTTCACTGTGATGAATAGGAAGTGTCCTCTGTGAACTGTAAAATAGTTATCTAAAACAACACGTGTGCTGTTTCAAGATCCGAAAGCGTCAAGTGGGTAGAGATTTGGAAAAGAAGTTTCAGTGGGAGGCGAGGTAAGTTATTGATCCAGATCGATACACTAATTATAATTACCACGCACGTTTGAAAGTCGTCTTTATGTAAGCTAACAAACGATGAAAAAATGTCCCTGTCTTAACTCATGATGAAATATGATTGATGTTAACACAGGGTTTTCTTCTTTTATTTTACGGGTTATCTGACAGGTTATAATGTCACGTTGCTCACATTAATCGATTTCTCGATGTTTAGATTAGGGCTTGATGCGAAAGCAGGAGACATTTATCTTTAAACACGGAGAAGTTTATTAGCTATTTATTTCCTCTTATGTGAACATCAACACACTAAACGCTCCTTAGTTTATCAGTATTTTCCACGAGATGTTTTTGATCCCACATCGAAATCTAGTGTGTCAATTGCTTTGTTTCAGTATCGAGTTACTACTGTTAGTTTGTTGGGGTTGGTCCTAATTAGGTGGATTTTTTTTATCCATCAACACCAAACCCCAGGATATGTAATGACACCATCACAGGGTTTTGACAATGGTTGGATAACAAATATTTTGGATGCGAAAAAGTTTTGATATATTCTTTAAGTGACGATCCGTGGTCTGTTTCTGGTTCAGAGAGGCAGTTTCTGGTAGAGACGTGTAAATGTTAGTTTCATAGTCCAATGTCTTGATAATAATATTTTATGCACACTGTGCTTTTTTGTGTTTGTTTATGGAATATTTTGTTTCTTTTGTCCCAGTCTCTTGCTCTTTTTTTATTTCTACTGTCTCCAGTGCCCTCTATTGGCCCGTGAATCAGGCTGCAGGTAGCGGTGCCATGAGTGATAAGGAACTGCTAGAGCTGCCCATGAGCCAGGGCAAATTTGAACAGATTTGGGGGGACCTGTAAGTCCAGACACAGTTCAGTTATAGGAATAGATCACCATACTAATGATTTTTTTTTTTTTTTTTTGTGAGGTCTGACAATACAATGAAATGATCGATGTTTGCATTAGTCACAAACATCGATCATGCTTGTACATTCAGTTGTTAATGTTAATTTTTACTTTTTTAAATGTATGTCATTTAACAAAAAGTGTTTAGTTTCAGACCAGTTCTCAGAAATTGATCTCCATCCATTAAAGAAGTGTTTTGATCTCTTTTTTTATATTTCCATAGAGGATTTGGTGAGCTGATCAAGGAGCTGCCTCGTACAAACAGTGATGCTTGGCTTACTGCTGTAAGCTGGTGCTTTATCTTCCTTGATGCATTTTAAACTGGATGTTTTTTAAACATGACTGAATTGATTTAGGATTTTTGCTACCAGACAACAGCTGTTTTGACTTAACTGCTGCATGGATTTTATTATCATGCCGCTAATTCTAATTTCTAATTTAAAACTAAAGAACAGAATAAAGCATCAAACAGGCATCCGTACCTAAATTTAAACCCTTGCTGCCACAGGCATTGCCTGATGGCCATTTTGCAGATGGCTTTGACCTGGATCTGCCGGAGAACACTGATGCTGCTTTTCCTGCAAATGATGTAGCCCCAGTTGTGGACAGCCTGCCTCCTCCTGCCACTGTAGTGCCTTCAACCACAGACTATCCTGGAGAATACGACTTTCAGTTACACTTTAATCAGTCCAGCACTACGAAGTCGGCCACATCAACAGTGAGTGATAAGCAAAATATTTTAAATATACACAGTTTTAAATATTTCTGTTTTTCCCCAGATCTGCATATGTTTACAAACATATCCAGTATTGTTAACTAAATTTATATGGTGTGTGAAGTGTTATTGAAAATATAATGTAAATTTATTTTGTTTAAAGGGGTGGTTGATTGTGATTTCACTTTTTTTACCTTTAGTTAGTGTGTAATGTTGCTGTTTGAGCATAAACAATATCTGCAAAGTTACGACGCTGAAAGTTCAATGCAAACGGAGTAGACATGCGCAGGTATTCAGTAATGCGATATATCACGGTAATGAATATGCACAATATTGTTATCGTGGGCACTTCAAAATACTGAGAATAATTATTTATTACAAATTATTCCGAATTTTTAATGCCTTTTAAGAATACTTTTCCCATCAACTGGTCACAATGAACAACACCGCTGTATGCTGCGTCAAAGACGCGTGTGCACTCAGATGTAATCAAGCTCGGATGAGAAGCGCATGGCGGAACGAGTGAGAGACGCTCTGCATGAAAGTGCACATTCACTCTCTGACAGCAGATGACGCTGAACAGCAGAAATGCAGCCATTAACCTGGAAACCCAGTAAACAAAGCAGCTGCTGTTTCTATATCTGAAACGTATTTAAATTATTTAAACAGCCATTCAGATTTTTGTATTCGCTATGGTGTTCATCACAGCGACAAATACTTAAATATTTAGACTGAATAGGCTATATATTTCCAAAATTTTTTTACATTTTAATCTGGACTACAACATGCCCTAGATCAGGGCTATTCAATTAGATTCATTTGAGGGCTGGATTATCGAACTGAAAATTTGAAGGAGGCCAAGGGGGTGGGGGCCGTCTGATGTGACCACCATTTGCCTCACGCAGTGCAACACATCTCCTTCGCATAGAGTTGATTAGGTTGTTGATTGTGTCCTGTGGAATGTTGGTCCACTCCTCTTCAATGGCTGTACGAAGTTGCTGGATATTGGCAGGAACTGGAACACGCTGTCATATACGTAGATCCAGAGCATCCCAAACATGCTCAATGGGTAACATGTCCGGTGAGTATGCTGGTCATGCAAGAACTGGAATGTTTTCAGCTTTCAGGAATTGTGTACAGATCCTTGCAACATGGGGCCGTGCATTATCATGCTGCAACATGAGGTGATGGTCGTTGATGAATGGCACAACAATGGGCCTCAGGATCTCGTCACGGTATCTCTGTGCATTCAAAATGCCATCAATAAAATGCACCTGTGTTCGTTGTCCGTAACATACGCCTGCCCATACCATAACCCCACCGCCACCATGGGCCAACTCGATCCACAACGTTGACATCAGCAAACCGCCCACCCACACGACGCCATACACGCTGTCTGCCATCTGCCCTGTACAGTGAAAACCGGGATTCATCCGTGAAGAGAACACCTCTCCAAAGTGCCAGACGCCATTGAATGTGAGCATTTGCCCACTCAAGTCGGTTACGACGACGAACTGCAGTCAGGTCGAGACCCCGATGAGGACCACGAGCATGCAGATGAGCTTCCCTGAGACAGTTTCTGACAGTTTGTCTGTCCGGGTGGCTGGTCTCAGACGATCTTGGAGGTGAAGATGGTAGAGAAATGAACATTCAATTCATGGGCAACAGCTCTGGTGGACATTCCTGCAGTCAGCATGCCAATTGCATGCTCCCTCAAAACTTGCGACATCTGTGGCATTGTGCTGTGTGATAAAACTGCACATTTTAGAGTGGCCTTTTATTGTGGCCAGCCTAAGGCACACCTGTGCAACAATCATGCTGTCTAATCAGCATCTTGATATGCCACACCTGTGAGGTGGATGGATTATCTCGGCAAAGGAGAAGTGCTCACTAACACAGATTTAGACAGATTTGTGAACAATATTTGAGAGAAATAGGAAAAATAACCTTTTGTGTCAATAGAAAAAGTCTTAGATCTTTGAGTTCAGCTCATGAAAAATGCGGGCAAAAACAAGAGTGTTGCGTTTATAATTTTGTTCAGTGTACATATATTGATATCATCATAATTTCACACTGAGCCTCCAAATGAATGTAGAAACAACATAAAGATAGTATATTTTAAATATGTGTTTAATGGCATCTTTTTAGCAAGTAGACTATTATTAATGAAGTATTGATTCCAATACTGCTACTAGTGTCTCTATTAAATCCATTTTACCTATTAATTATAGCCATTCAACACCACAGTATAATTAAAAGCCGTTATTTTTTAACATTTAATAGGCTCTGAAATATATAACAACTTTTAATTTGTGATTTTAAAACAATCTTCACAAACTATAAATTGTATATGCATAAACTAAACAGATTATTCTTATTCAAGCTACAAAAGTTAATCAACGACTAAAGCAGTCAGTGATGATTTGTTTTTCTTTTATTCTTTGATTTCCATCAAAGACAGACTTAAGCAAATTTCACTTTAAAATCACCGCTGTTTCTTTAAAACCTGATGCACGACACAGATTTAGACTTTAGATTAAGACTTTATAACTCATTTAAGATATAACTCATTTAACTCATTTAAGAATATGTTTATGAGGTAACTCGCCAAAACCGCGCATTTGTCATAATTGTGTGTTTTTGTCCGTTGAAGTTTTATGCGTACAGCTGAACCCGCAGCCTTTCAACTTCATTTGATAATACTTTTTGTCCAGTGTTTGCGCAATTTCTCACCAGAAGTTATGAATGATAGCACTGTCTTTATACTCGGTTAAACTAGAGTTGTGGATATCTCATAACTCCCTCATACAAGCGCTTGTCAACGCTGCCGTGTATTGATGTTGCGGTCTCCGGTAGATTGTTGTTGTTCTTACGTCTCTTTCTTTTCTTTTTCGGCTGGCCCGGGCCAGTGTTGCCACCTTGTGGACAAACTAATTAGTGCAATAACAATTCAAGCCATATGTGCGACCTGCGTGTACTTCTCCCTCGGGCCGGATGAAGATGATTGGCGGGCCGGATTGGGCCCGCGGGCCGCCAATTGAATAGCCCTGCCCTAGATATTAGCTGTGTTCGAAACCGCTCCCTATAGTGCACTGTATCGGGTGTCAGCCATTTTGTAGTGCTGTCCAAATTCTGAGTGAACGACTTCATTCCCTACATTTGTTCACTACTTTTTACCCACAATGCATTTTGATTTCAAGTGTACAACCAATGTACACTTGCTGAAGCACTATTTACCACAATCCAATGCGGAGAACTGACAAGCTGGAAGAGAGAGCAGGAGCAAGTGAGTTTGAATGAGAGCTGCCTTTACATCTTTCTTATTTCTGCTTTAATGTTTATTTCACATTGTACAGTATTCATTCTGATGTAAAATTAACGTCACCTGAGGGTGCTCTACGACCATATCTTATCTGAGCGCAAAATGCTGCTCGGGAGAGTTTCAAGATACTAAAAATAATAAATGCATAAAATTATGAACGTGTTAATGTGCTTATTTTTGTTGTCAGTATTTTAATAGTATTTAATGATTATGAACATAAAAGCATTACAAAACAAATTAATAATATAACCGATGAAACCACAAAGCTGATGCAGAGGTATGTATAATTTCAATATAAAATAATTTTGAGTGTGATTTGCTATTAATATTATTTTCTAAAATAAGGTACATGTAATATAAAAGTACAAATGTGATGAAAATGTTTCTGCAACAGCTCCAGCTCCCTGACTCGCAGCATATACATCACCGCCCAAATCCGTTCACTTCATTTCGTTCACTCCTTTCTAATATAGTGCACTCAACTGCCATACACTATATAGGGATTAGTGAATGAGTGAACAAATGAGCGATTTCGGACACAGCTATTGATTTGATCTTTATTGTTCGGTCACACTTTACATTAGGGCTTCATTAGTTAACATTAGTTTAGTTAACATTAGTATTAACATAAACTGCCAATGAAAAATTCTTCTAAACATTCATTAATCTTAGGTAATTCCAATATGTAATAACACATTAATGACCTAACATGAACTAAGAGTTGGATTTTTTTATTTTTATTTTTTTTAAACAACGATTAATAATTTCTGTAGCAAATGTAGCTATTGCTCATTGTGAATGTTAATGAATTAACTAAGGTTAACTAATGATATCTTATTGTAAAGTGATACCTATTGGTCTTTATAATTCTTTTGCACTTTAATCTGTAAAATGCAATAATTGCATTTAAATGTTCAGTTGTTTTTGTTATAAAATATATATTGTTAAAAGTTATTAAACCTGTTATACTGTTTTATGACAACACTTTGCAACTAAATTTCAATATCGTGATAATACCGTATACCATGATAAAAGCATTAGCAATTAATTGCAACATGAAAATTTGATACCGGCATATCCCTAAAACGGAGATATTGTCTTTTAAAATGATGGCAGTTTAATGCCTACAGTTATGGCTCATAGGGACCACAACAAGCTTCTTACCGGGTTGGTGACATCACAAACCCTGACATTTACGCAAACCCCGCCCCCGGGAACATGCAACAAAGGGGAGAGACCAAGTTGCGCTGCTTTAGAGAAGAGGAAGAATTGTTGCAATCCGTCAAAACTAGGGGTGCACGAAAAAAATCTATTCATATATGAATCACGATTCTGTCTTCTAACGATTTTAATAGATTCACAAGTTTCAAAATCAATGTTCTAAATTAGCGGTTCTTAATCCTGTTCCTCATGTCCCCCTGCTCTGCACACGCTCAGCATCTCTCTCTCTCTATCTCTCTCTCTCTCTCTCGCTCTCTCTCTCTCTCTCTCTCTCATTCAGATCATCAGCTCGTCAGCTCCTTCAATGAACTGTGTTCCAATAATACACTTTACTGTATGTGCATAGACATACAGATATTTTTCACATATCTACGAGAAGCGTTAAACATGGACGCGCATGCGGTTGCCGTGGTAGTGAGCAATACTTGCTGACAGACACTTCTTACTGTTACAAAAATGCTAAAACACAATCATGTATTCTCCTGTATTGAAGCTTTAATCTGGATAAAGAACGAAGAAAAAAACGAAGCTTTAACACGTTAGACTGCACCCCATAAACACAATCAAGCCTAGAAAAAAGCAGTCTGCATCTGCATAGCTGCATCTGAAGTGGCATTAGATGTATTTACACAAACCGTTTTATGAAGCTGAGGTGCCATAAATGCATTTACACTGCAAAACTTCGAAAGAATTATCGAAGAATTTTATAAGATTAAAGGTGCCATAGAATGCATTGATACAATATTTTAAATTGTTCTCTGATATCTACATAGAAGGTATGTAGCTTAGGTAAGGGCAAAAATTCTCCAGAAACGGTTTTACATGTGCATTTACAACCCTAGGATTTCTCCCTGGAATGAAATGGTCTGTTATTGGCTTATTTGGAAGGGTCATGAATAATAATGTTGAGCTCTGCTCTGATTGGCTGTTTCACAGTGCGACTCTGCTCTGATTGGCTGCTTCACAGTGCAGCTCATTTCAGTAGCTCACAGCAGGAAGGCAACACAGGGAGGAAAATATATTTCAATACTTTTTCTCACAGTTATATCATCGGGTAATTATACTGTATATAATCAGGGAGCCACTATTAATATGCAGGGCACTGAAACTGCTTTCAAATGCACGATCGCTTTTTACTTTCACTTTCGCTTTCGAGATTCGCGATCGCACAAACTCTGTTTATACTATGGAGCGTCAGTACTTACCACACATTTTACAAGATCAGATGCTTGTCAGTGGTGCTCAGGATCTGTAAATCATTCGCCATCATCCTCAGTCATCTCTCCTTACTCTGGTTATGTGGTAAGTGAAATCTTATGTACTGCAATGTAAATGGCTACCGCTAGCAAGGAGCTAACCATGTCCCTTTAGTGGCTCGCGTTATTTTATTAGAAAGCCTTATTTTCTTTCTGTGCCTTTCTGAATACAGACACCAACCCATCCCTGCACTTCACATCCCCTGCACAGCCTGGAACATAACATTTATTTCCATGATCTGCCATTTTCGCTGTTGTCCACGCTTGTTTCTTCACAACACCTGCAGAACTTCCGATGGTTCGGCTGGTGGCTGGCCTAGAACATGGGCGGGTATATGCAAATGTTGGGGGCGTAACTATTAGTGATCGCAACTGTTACGTCACAGTCGTAGTTATGTTCTGATTCGGCTGTTTTTCAGTAGTCTTTTTATTCACGAGATTTAAATAAGGAGGAGGAAACAATGGTGTTTGAGGCTCACAGTATGTCATTTCCTGAACTCTTACAATGCGTTCACACCAGATGCGACTTGCGCAAATAAATCGCGCTATTCTCGCGTAGTTGGACACTTGAACATTTTGAGTTTACTCGCTTTATTCGCGCGTGAAATTCACTTCACAACAGATGCGAATTCACGTCATGGGAGCGGCTTATATAGCTCAAATTGAGTAAAGAGCATTTTTTACAACGATTGTCCGACCTCCTCACTTTTTTCCAAGCAAAATCCTTTTTATTCCTGTTTCTATAAAAGTACGAAGATGTATCGTACAGATCCAGGTATCCACATACAGCAACGATGATTTTGTCCTCCATTGTTGTTTCAGGTTTCTGCCTCCGCTTGCTACGTCGTAATCACGTCACTACTAGAGCAAACTCCTGATTGGTTAACGCGGCGCGAATTTTTGCCAAAGTTCAGATTTTTAAACTCGCGCGAATCACGAGTTATGACCCTTTCACATAGGACGCGGCATGCGCTGCGCTGGCCGCTCTGTTCAGCGCAGCCCTTGAGATATAAAGCGATTTGCGCTACGCTGGCCAGAGCGAAATAGGCGGAGTTTTCAAAAGTTTTACCGGGAGTTCGTTTTGGATGCCCCGTTTCTATTGGCCGCGCGGGTAATCGTCACAGAGCGCAGCTCAAAAGTTGAACAATTTTGAACACGGCGCGCGCAAGCTCGCCCATGTGCACTCCGCTGCGTGTGCGCTTTAGTCGACGCAGAAACAAACCATCCTCGCGCGGCGCAAGCCATTGAAATGAATGGGTTTTATAGCGCAGCGCTTTCCGCGTCCTGTGTGAAAGGGCCATTACGCGCTTCAAACGCCCGAAACGCTCAATTCGCGCCACGTCATTCGCCGCAGGATGTCTGTTTGTGTCTTTGCATTGACTTAACATGTAAATCACTCACGCTTAACGCTTCATTCGCGTCTGGTGTGAACGCACCTTTATTATTCAACTATGCCAAGGTAAATACAGTTTTCCATTCTATGGCACCTTTAATGTTTTAAATATTTTTTAAACATAAAAATAAGAAATGTTGGGAAAAATGCAATGATAGTTTTAAATATGAAACCAAACCAGTAGGTGGTGGCTTTTTGAATGAGTGAGTCATTTCAACAGATTTGTTCTAACGGCTGATTCATTCAGAAATGAGGCAAGTGACTACTGTCTTTATGAATGGGTTACTGAATCATTGACTCATTTGATTCGTTCAAAAACGTGGATTCATTCAGTAAAGAAACACCGCTGTGTTGCTCGGAGACACAAAACAGTTCTGCTGTGGCTTTGATTGGAACTATTTTCATCAGAAAAACAGTCAATATTGTGTCTAAAATGTAAGTCACTTAATTTTAAATTCTTGTTTATTGAACTACTATTGTATAAAATCACATTGCAATCGTATTGAAACATTTTGGTTGTGAAATGTTGCATACCTAAAAAATTTTTTTTTTTAATTTTTTTTTTTTTTACTACCGCAGTGTGCCTCTATAACGTCTTGTGTTTGCTGTTGCGCTCATTTGTTTTGATTTCTGCACGAGTCTCTCTCACACACTCACTCAGACTGCGCAAGCCTCATCTGGCACAACATAAATACATTATCAGTCGCAGTAAGTGTGAGGCTGATGATGCATGGGGCAACTTTTTGAGCAATTTTGCCAAGCAACTTCTTTTTGAGCAACGTTGCTTGGGCACTTTCCCATTGAGAATGGATAACAAATTTCTGTCTGGATATTTCTGATCAGTCGTGGGCCTTGTGTCTCACCTGGTTGCCTGTTGATGGCAACATTTTCCAAAGCCAATCATGCAGAAAACCGGATAATTCTGGTCCCTGGCCGGTCGATCGGTGCATCTCTAATTTTAAATGTTTTAATGAGGTCTCTTATGCTCACCAAGGCCATGTTTATCTGACTAAAATATAGTAAAACAGTAATATTGTGAAATGTTATTACAATTTGACAATTATTTTCTATTTAGAATGTAATGTATTTCTGTGATGTAAAACTAAATTTTCAGCATCATTATTCCAGTCTTAAGTGTCACATGATCCTTCAGACATCATTCTAATTTGCTTATGTGTTGCTCTGTTATTTTTAGTGTTCAGTTATTAAAAATAGTTCTTGTTATGAATGTTAAAAGCGTTTTTTTGTTGCTTAATATTTTGTGGATTTTTTTAAATACAAATTTCAAAATAACTGCATTTATTGGACAGAATCTTATACGTTTTTATTGTCACTTGAAAAATACAGTACAATACAAATTTTATTTCTATAGCACATTTAAAACAATTGCCATTGACCAAATTGCTTTCCAGCATCATTGCATACAGTCACACAAACAAAATTAAACATTAAAAATTATCCTGATCACACTAATCAATACTAAAAGCTGTACTAAATAGATATGATTTCAATCTAGACTTCAAAGTATCCACAGATGGGGAAGATTTAATATGCATTAGAAGAGGGTTCCGTAATTGTGGAGCAGCCACTGAAAAAGCCCTATCACCTTCACCTGTGATTTTAAATAGGTGTTTTAAGAACATGAAGAATCATCTGACTAGAAGATCTCATGTTTCTTGTACTTTAATAAGTAGTCGTCAGGTCAACAATATATTTTGGGGCAATACCATTTAACGCTTTAAAAACCATCAACAGAACCTTAAACTCAATTCTAAATCTGACAGGCAACCTTTGTGCGGGTAAAAAGTCTGGCAGCAGCATTTTGTACTAATTGAAGACGAGATAATTGGCCCTGTGAAATACCTATATATATATATATATATATATATATATATATATATATATATATATATATATATATATATATATATATATATATATATATATATATAATTACAGTAATCAATGCGTGATGTTACAAAAGCATGAATAACAGTCTCCAAGTCCTTAAAAGAGAGAATTGATTTCAGTTTAGAAATAATTCTGATTTGATAAAACGCAGCCTTCAAAATAACCTGTTTATCTAAAACTAAAACTGAATCCATTATAACACCCAAGTTCTTGACATGATCTGAAACACTTATCTTCATAGACGCCAACCTACTTATAATTTCCTTGGAACTAGAAGAGGGTCTAAAGACAACTCACTCAGTCTTATTAGTATTAAGATGAAGAAAATTGCTTGCCAACCAGGCTCTAATTTCACCTAAACACTTAACAAGTCCATCAAAGAATTGAGAGCCATTTGGATCTGTTGGAATATATAACTGAGTGTCGTCTGCATATAAATGATACATATTATATTTACGAAAAATTGAGCCCAAGGGGCCCCTATATAATGAAAATAAAATAGGACCAAGTATAGACCCCTGTTTCACACCACTTTGTAATTTAGCTTATGTAGAACACAAATCTCCAAGGCAAACTGAGAAAGATCTATCTTTTAAATATGATTTAAACCAATGTAGGGCAGTACCTTTCCAACACCAATATCTAAATGCTTCAATAAAATACCATGGTCAGTGGTATCAAGTGCAGCTGTAAGGTTAAGTAAAATAAGGATAACTACCTTTCCAGAATCAACTGCAAATAAAATATCATTAAAAACCTTAAGAAGGGCAGATTCTGTACTATGGAGAGACCTAAAATCTGATTGGAACATATCTATAACAGCATTTGTATCTAAATATGAAGCAAGCTGTGATAGAACAACCTTTTCTAAAATTTTCGATAAGAATTACTTAAAACTACCATCTAAATTTGGTTTCTTAAGAAGTGGCTGCACTATTGCATGTTTAAAATGAGCAGCTACTGATAAAAAGAGATCGAATAGTAATACATAATCAAACAAATTTAACAACAACCAATAAAGAAGAGGATCAGGCAGATGTGCAGCCAGTCTAGTGTGCCTCAATATATGCTCCAACTTAGATAAAGAAATAGGTTCAAAACTACTAAATGAACTCTGATAATTTAACTCAGAACGAAACGTTGTTACTGGGATAATCTGTGAATGAAGATTATCAACTTTGTTTACAAAAAATTGCAAAAAATCCTCACACATTATTTAAGTAGCTTCTAGGCAATTAGTAGGAGCAGGAACAATTCAATTCAAGTTTATTTGTATAGCGCTTTTCACGATAAAAATCGTTATAAAGCTCTGTACAGAAAATTAAGTTTCTACAATATATTTAGTAGTAGCTTATCATTGGTGACTGTCAGTTAATGTACATATGGCAGAAATGTACGGAAAAATCAATTAAAGACGTAATCAATCAGACGATGAACACTATTAACAGCAATTGTTATATGTTGAAATCAAACTTATAGCAAGATTTGGTAGTTCTGTATGTTGTTTCAGGGTTGGCATCGTCTGAGGTCCTCTGAGGGGTTGGCATCATCTCTTCTCAGGTGTTCTGAGAAGAAAAATCACTTTATAATCATATTAAATAAAATATTAGACTTCGTTGAGTTCCTATTAATTATATTTGAGGAATATTTTGCTTTTGCAACCAGTAGATTGAAAATTTGCCAAAGCTTCTCATAAACTATCTAACGATACTTGCTGCCTATTCTTCTTCCATTTTCGCTCAGCCCTTCTGCAAATTTGAAGTACAGATTTCATTATTCATCTATGGCTGTGATTGTTTTTTTTGTTTTTTTTGAATTTCCTGTATTTTAAGGGTGCAGTCTCATCTAAAATTTCTGTACAAACTAATTAAAAGAATTAAAATACCCATCCACACCAAGGTCTGGAGGGGAAGATTCTAAGTCATGATAGAATGATGAGGCTAAAACGGTCTCTGAAAACTTATCAACAGTAAAAAGATTTATGAAATGAGAGAAGTGGCCAGACCTATTGCTTACTGTATTCAGCGAAGGAAATGCAGCATTAAAACAAACAAACAAACAAATGATTAGACAAACAAACATCATTTACCACAACGTTAGTAATAGAGAAACCCAAAGACAATACAAGATCAAGGGTATGGCCAGCTCTATGAGTAGATCCTGGCACAAACTGAGTAAAATTAAATGAATCAATCAGCTGCAAAAATTCACTAGCCAATGGCTTAGAAGGACAGCAAACATGCATATTCAAATCACCAACTATAAGAAAATTATCACAAGTAGGAACTGTGACAGACAAGAACTCTGAAAACTCATCAATTAAATCCTTATTATACATTGAAAATGCTGAAACGTCAATATCAAAGGTGTAAATTACATTTTAAAATATATTGCAATAGAATACAGTTATTTTAAAGTGTAGTTTTATTTCACAATATTAGTGTCCTTACTGTATTTTTAGAAAACATAAATGCAGCCTTGGTGACTGTGCCAGATTACACGATATTGACTCCTAAAATCTTGTGTCGCGAACGAGAAACATGTCAGACTACACGTTTCTACCCAGAGGTCACATTAACTGAAAATTTTCCGTCATTTACGGAATTTTTTTTAGCAGTGATGGAAAAATCTGAAGGCCGTGTGTCACTTTGACAGATAACACTGAGGGTGATCTATTGTAATTTATAACTGTAATTCCCACCCCTATCCAGTTGGTGGCGAGTGCACTCCAGTGTGGCAGCTGAGCGGGGGTTCATCAGCCTCTAGTCTTTTGCTATGCCTTTGATTACGCACAGGCGAGTATCCACTAGTAAAGCGAAAAAGATGATCAGTTCACATGCGCTGCCGCTTCGCTTGATCTGAGGTGTCTACATCGATCTATCACGCCACATTAAAGAGTGCCAAAACGGTATTTATTGCTTGAATGTCCTAATAAAATGGACAGAATTTGAAATCTGAGACTTTAGGGCTTTTCACACTTGAAATTGTTCACCCTGGGTCATCCTAAACCCCGGATAAACCGTATCCTGGGTTATCTGTAATCACGTTTCACACTGCTCATACTATACCTGGGGTTAACTGTTAATCCTGGGTATTCATTAACAGACGTTTCACACTGTACATTCCTAAACCCTGGGTTAACCACCTTATTTGCATATTTGCGGTGTCACTGTCACTGATTGGATGAACAGCAGGCAACCTGTTTACACGGCTTTTCCTGCGTCTTGCCAGTTAATAAAAAAAAATGCCGCCACATAGGTCTTTAGCTGTTTTAAGCCTCATGAGATGCACAAAGGCTAGAAAACAAAAACAAAAGTACAAAAGAAAGAAAACAAGGAGGAAAGTATGTGAATATTTCTTTGAATTTCTTTTAACTCTTTCCCCTGCAGCATTTTTAAAAAAGTTGCCAGCCACCACCAGCATTTTTGATGATTTTCACCTAAATTTGACGGCCCTCAGAATATTTTCTGCTATGAATATATGAACAGATTTATAAAAATAAAGAACCAAGCCTCTGTTTAAAAAAAAAAAATAAAAATTCTATCTTCATGTGTTCATGTTTTATCACCACTTGAATGCAGATAGGTTTCATCAGAAAACATTTTGGACAAAAAACTGAGAAAAATGCATTTTTATGAAAGTAGTGCATTTTCAAGCAAAATATTGTCACATTCTTCCACCTGTAAATAATTATATGAATAACTGAAATTGCATTCAATAAACAGAACAAACAGACACACACATATACATACATATATATATATATATATATATATATATATATATATATATATATATATATATATACATACATACATACATACATATACACACAGTGGGTACGGAAAGTATTCAGACCCCCTTAAATTTTTCACTCGTTCTTATATTGCAGCCATTTGCTAAAATCATTTGTTCATTTTTTTCCTCATTAATGTACACACAGCACCCCATATTGACAGAAAAACACAGAATTGTTGACATTTTTGCAGATTTATTAAAAAAGAAAAACTGAAATATCACATGGTCCTAAGTATTCAGACCCTTTGCTCAGTATTTAGTATAAGCACCCTTTTGATCTAATACAGCCATGAGTCTTTTTGGGAAAGATGCAACAAGTTTTTCACACCTGGATTTGGGGATCCTCTGCCATTCCTCCTTGCAGATCCTCTCCAGTTCTGTCAGGTTGGATGGTAAACGTTGGTGGACAGCCATTTTTAGGTCTCTCCAGAGATGCTCAATTGGGTTTAAGTCAGGGCTCTGGCTGGGCCATTCAAGAACAGTCATGGAGTTGTTGTGAAGCCACTCCTTCATTATTTTAGCTGTGTGCTTAGGGTCATTGTCTTGTTGGAAGGTAAACCTTCGGCTCAGTCTGAGGTCCTGAGCACTCTGGAGAAGGTTTTCGTCCAGGATATCCCTGTACTTGGCCGCATTCATCTTTCCCTCGATTGCAACCAGTCGCCCTGTCCCTGCAGCTGAAAAACACCCCCACAGCATGATGCTGCCACCACCATGCTTCACTGTTGGGACTGTATTGGACAGGTGATGAGCAGTGCCTGGTTTTCTCCACACATACCGCTTAGAATTAAGGCCAAAAAGTTCTATCTTGGTCTCATCAGACCAGAGAATCTTATTTCTCACCATCTTGGAGTCCTTCAGGTGTTTTTTAGCAAACTCCATGCGGGCTTTCATGTGTCTTGCACTGAGGAGAGTCTTCCGTCGGGCCACTCTGCCATAAAGCCCCGACTGGTGGAGGGCTGCAGTGATGGTTGACTTTCTACAACTTTCTCCCATCTCCCGACTGCATCTCTGGAGCTCAGCCACAGTGATGTTTGGGTTCTTCTTTACCTCTTTCACCAAGGCTCTTCTCCCCCGATAGCTCAGTTTGGCCGGACGGCCAGCTCTAGGAAGGGTTCTGGTCGTCCCAAACGTCTTCCATTTAAGGATTATGGAGGCCACTGTGCTCTTAGGAACCTTAAGTGCAGCAGAAATTTTTTTGTAACCTTGGCCAGATCTGTGTCTTGCCACAATTCTGTCTTTGAGCTCTTCAGGCAGTTCCTTTGACCTCATGATTCTCATTTGCTCTGACATGCACTGTGAGCTGTAAGGTCTTATATAGACAGGCGTGTGGCTTTCCTAATCAAGTCCAACCAGTATAATCAAACACAGCTGGACTCAAATGAAGGTGTAGAACCATCTCAAGGATGATCAGAAGAAATGGACAGCACCTGAGTTAAATATATGAGTGTCACAGCAAAGGGTCTGAATACTTAGGACCATGTGATATTTCAGTTTTTCTTTTTTAATAAATCTGCAAAAATGTCAACAATTGTGTTTTTCTGTCAATATGGGGTGCTGTGTGTACATTGAGGAAAAAAAATTAACTTAAATGATTTTAGCAAATGGCTGCAATATAACAAAGAGTAAAAAATTTAAGGGGGTCTGAATACTTTCCGTACCCACTGTGTGTATATATGTGTGTGTGTGTGTGTGTGTGTGTGTGTGTATGTGTATATATATATATATATATATATATATATATATATATATATATATATATATATATATATATATATATATATATATATACATACATACATACATACATACATACATACATACATACATACATACATACATACATACATGCACATGCACACACACACACATATACAGTGGGGCAAAACAGTATTTAGTCAGCCACCAATTGTGCAAGTTCTCCCACTTAAAAAGATGAGAGAGGCCTGTAATTTTCATCATAGGTATACCTCAACTATGAGAGACAAAATGAGAAAAAAAAATCCAGAAAATCACATTGTAGGATTTTTAAAGAATTAATTGGTAAATTCCTCGGTAAAATAAGTATTTGGTCACCAACTTTTACTCCACTACATTTCCTAATTAAAATGTATACTTTTACTCCGATACATTTCCCCGAAGCATATTCGTTACTTATTACAAAATAGTCAGAAGTCAGAAGAACACGGACTGCAACAAAGCAGGTTTGACGAATCAGTGGTCTGGCATTTGCAAGTTAGACTCCTAAAAACACCTTTGCTCATGTGCAAACAAGTGCGCGCACAACAGTGGATGATTTCATTTTCCACTCAAGTCGAGTCTGGGGTGTGCGATACAGCATCTTCTGCGATAATATGGTAAGTGTTGTTGTAATGATGTGCGATCTGATATTTGCAAGTAGGCTATATCACCAAATCTCACACAGAGTGCACGCACGTTGATTTGTAAGTCTATTAAAATTAAAAATTCCAGGCATTCTAAATTGTAGATGGCAAAAATGCTTCTGTATGCTTTTTATTTTTATATAATTTAATATAGTTAATTTCTATATCTATCTATATCACACAAAGAGTACCGTTTTTCTGCAGATATCATGAACACATTTAATGATCATTTTATACAAGTTCAGTAAAGCAATAAGTGACTTACATTTTAGACATAATATTGCTTGTTTTTGCTCAATTTTGCCAACGAAAATAGTTCCAAACAAAGATCACAGCACTGTTTTGCGTCTCTGAGCAATGGACGGTGTTTACTTATTGAATGAATCAGCTTTTTGAACGATTCGTTTGAATAAATGATTCAGTGATTCACTCATTAACACAGTCAAATGCTTTCTCTGAATGAATCAGTCGTTTGAATGAATCGGTTTAATCTCAATGACTCACTCATTAATAGTCACTTGCTGTCACCTACTGGCGGTTTTATTTTCACATTTCGACAATTTTTTTCATGTTTTAAATCATTTCAAATATCAGTATTCAACGTTTTATGTTAAAAACAAAACATTAGGCCTATTTATGCATCTGTAACTGCAGTTTAAATGCATCCATGTCCCCTCTGAGATACATAAACTGTGTAAATACATCTAAATGCTATTTCAGATGCAGAACATAATGTTTTCTTATGTTTGAATGAAAGACACTAAGTACAGGATGAAGTGCTGCTTATTCTTACCCAAAAATACAAAATGGAAGAAAGAGTTAAAACTGAAAACAATCTTGCTACTCAAGCTGTATGAATATTTTTTTATATATATTTATTTGCTTCTTTTCCATTTTGTGTGTACTTTTACTTTCAATACTTAAGTACGTTTAAGATTTAAAAAAATACTAAATACTTTTCGTACTTAAGTTCAATAAATATCACATACTTTAAGACTTTTACTCAAGTAATATTCTAAATGGTGACTTCAACTTGTACCGAAGTCATTTTTTGTTAATATATCCGTACTTTTACTTGAGTATGGCTTTCAGGTACTTTTATACACCACTGCTGCTTCCGGCTTCGCTACTGTTCGGACACTCTTGCTTACTGCTCTGCACTTTGCTCCGTGTTTATATACTTGTCTCAGATTTTTCTAAGATTTTAACTTCAGCAGATCAGCATAGTGCTCAAACAACGCAGTTCCGGCACAAACACCAAACTAAAGACTTTTTGGGACTGGACGAAAAAAAAAAATCTCTTTGCTTCACACTGCCAGCAGCTTACATTCCAGAGACAGGACAACACAGCTGCCGACATTAAAGCAGACGTGAAAGAAATGCCTCTTGTGGAATCTACTTGCTGCATGAACTGCCACAGACTTCTACAAAGGATTGCGGTTCTTGAAACAAAGTTACTTGCTGGACTTCCAAAACAGCCGGAACACACTGCAGACGGTCATCACGGACCCCCTCAGCATACAGCCGGTGAGTCCTGTGAATCTAGTGACTCACAAGAGTTTATACCAAGTGTAGAGGAACAAGCCGAAACTGATCGACAGACTAATCGATGGCACAAACAGGGAAGGAGACCCAAAGGCACTCGAGACATCAGATTGTCAAGAATATCTCATATTGCTGCGGTAGCATCCTCTACCCCAGATATGGGTATGACAAGGCCAATAACACTGGTATTCTACCACCCCCTATACATCTTGAGAACAGATTTGAAGCATTGATGAATGTGGGTGAGGAATCCCCAAATGTGACTGAACATAGATCGTATCAGCCAGCAGCTTACATTGCTACTAACAGACACTCAAGGTCGAGCAGACAGCGGCACTCAGCTCAGAGCGCAGCTGAGCCCAGGACTCTGATAGTGGGCGACTCTATTATCAGAAACATCAGTAGCAGGACTACAACGACATGCTGCTTTCCTCAAGCAACCGTCTCTGATGTGAGCAAGGAACTTTGGAACATTCTAATGAAACACAAGACTGCAAATCGAGTCATCATCCATGTGGGGAAGAATAATATTCGGAAAGAGCAGTCAGAACTCCTTAAAGGGCATATTGCAGGTTAGAGACCCCAGTGAGTCGATATATATAGAAAAAATAATGTAGGAACTAGATTTTCTTTAAAATATACTTTAAAATACGCTATTAATGCTTCTGGAGTCGTTTTTGTGAGAGAATTTTACTTCCGCATCTGAAAACCACCAAAACCGGAAGTGACACATCAAAAGGGAGAGCGGTCCATTAAACCATAGGAAAACAATGGATCGCGATGACAGTTCGGACGCTGAGGAAATTTTAAATGTTTATTTACACTCGTATGACGGACCACAGATAAAATTATGAGCCTGCTATGCGGCCAAGAGATCGGAGACAGGCCAGGATTAGACAGAACAACGTCAGATGAGACAAATTGAGTTGATGTGCGAGGAGAACAGGGCAGGTGTCTTGGTGAGAGACCAGTGTTAGCTTACAGATATACACACGTTAGCTAATGTGATCAGGCAATAGCAAAGCTAGTATTGGTCATCTATGAGTATTGATACTTACCAGTAACGGAAACTAATAAGCGTTGATCAGGCGTGTCCCGCTCGTTAATATCCGACACTAACGTTACGTGATATAGCGGTTTCTCATCACCGCAGGAGAGAGAGATAAACACGTTTTTGATTCATAGGTGCTTGTGTGGTAAATGCAAGGCCATGGTCACAGTTGAGGAAAGTCAGTGCTGCAGGGAGTTAGATACGTTACATACTGGGTCTTAGTGGAGAATGTGACCCCCACACTGTCTGAGTCTGCACCCAGGCTTTGAGGCTTGCTTTCTGAACCCATATGTGTGCTACAGATAGCCTATATGCACTTCAGACAGGAGCACAGACCTCTCCAGGCCAGCAGACACATGTATGTTTAGGACAGAGATCATTTATTACTCTGAGCTAAATACTTGTATGTATAAATACATAGTAAATTCAAGATTTGAATATTAAAACAATCTGAATAATTTTATTTCTCAATTACAAGTTGCCTATATTTAGGTTATGACTACCAGTAAGTAACACTTTTTGATGCCATTGGTATAACAATCAATATTGACAGCATACAGACAAGTTGTCCTCTGGGCTTATGGCATTCTGTGCAGGCACATTAGGCAATGGCTGTTGTGTCAGCCATTAGAAGACTTTATAAAGGAAGGAGGACTTTATAAAGGTTTTGAATGGCCCCATTTTGGTGACAATAAAAAATAAATCACAATCACAAATTGTATTACTGTATGAAAACTTGTTTATGAAGTTTACATCAGATATATATCAAGCAGATCTGCATTTATGGTTGTTGTTTTATTTATACAGCACTAAATCATAACAAATATTATTTCATAGCACTGTTAATACCTAACTCAAAACACAACATTTCATCTGTTAATATATATATATATATATATATATATATATATATATATATATATATATATATATATATATGTAGATGTACCGAACATACTACCAAAAGAAAAATATTCCATCTGACTCATTTAAAAACATTTAACAATCTTTCAGTCTGGGTATCACACTAATGTGCTGTTAACGTGTGTTAAATCGTGAATGCTGTGCTAGATACACGCCAACAGCCTCATCTTGTTGATCCTCTGGAGGGATCTGGAAAGAGGAGCAGGTGTAGTGGAAGACAAGACTGTGGAGTCTGTGGTGACCTGCAGTATTCCTCTCTCAGAGACTCCATGAGGCCTGATGCATGATGCATATGCTGGGAGAAGCAAACACAAGTTTAGATCACATTCACTGCTGACCGTGCTTTTCCACTTGGCCTCCATCACATCTGCATCTCCATTAGGAGTGGAAGCTGCAGTCCAGTAGAGGTGGTTCATAACAGCTGGCCTCCACTACTTCAGATCTTCACACTCCCTCATTACTTGCACTGACTCCTAAAGCCTTATAAACACACCACATGACACAACATTACCATGTAGTTGTGCAAACAATGTCACTAAGCTGTCACTAGACTTGATGGTTATAATATTAGCAAACTGAGATTAACCTACCAGTTATGCCTTCTCATACGGTTACATTTTTACATGGTTTTACAAAATATTTAGCTAATTCTTACAAGCTAGCTGCGGTGCTTTACAGCAACTTGTACACATCTCGTTGTGTCTCATTAATTAAATAATTATGTTCACTGATTTGGTAGTTAGCAAATGTTAAAAAACAAGACTTACGGTGCACAGTTGACATTTTCGTGGAGCAGCATCTCTGATGGATCCGTGAGCATGTTTCCACCTGGCGGCCGAACCACAGGCAGACCGGGTCCCGCTGAAGCTGCTGTGTGCACCGAAGGAACCGCGACAGCTCGAGTCTCACTCGCTTCGTGCTTCAGCATCCCATGTTGAACTACATCATATCGCCGGGATGATAATCTTCCGGTGTAAAGTGATCACTAAATTACACACCACCGCGTTTCTCGAAGCAGATCCATTACTGAAGTCCCGTCTCTTCAGCTGCACAAACGCACCCAGGCCCGGAAGATACCGTCCTATTTCTTGTTAGGAAACCTGTGGACTCTATGTCCTGACAGGCTGGGAGTTTGTGCAATCTCCACAAACACAATAATTTACTGTGACGATAAATTGAAATAAAAATAACTACCGAAAACACATTGACTCACGCCCGCTGCCACTGAATATCAACAGAACGCGGCACACGACTCCCTTATGTGACGTAATATGACGCGATGTTGAAAAAAAGCACTTTTTGAGAACTGTCAAGGAAAGCGTCACTTTTTCTTCTAAATTTGTGCCCTCACGTCTTGTAAAACATTTTCAAATCCTCCATTAACGGTTCATATGGTATTTTCATACAAGTTTATATATTCATTTGAATTTTTTTTAACCTGCACTTTTAACCAACACTTTAAGAAGGATTTCAGTGAACTCTTTGAAACACTTCAAAGACTTGAAGTTCAGTCGTTCATCAGTGGACCACTCCCAACAAGGGGAAGTAACATGTTTTCACGGCTGCTTGGGCTGAATACATGGCTACAAAGAACCTGCAGTATAAAAGGAGACAACTTCATCGACAACTTCAATCTTTTCTGGGGCCATAGACAACGGTTTAAACTGGATGGCCTCCACCCAAACAAACTTGGTGCAAGAGTGCTAAAGGACAATATCTACTTCTCCCTCCATCATCCTTCAGTAGTGTGTGCCAATCCACTTAACCTGAATGGCGCACACACACCTGGACAGAGTAAGAGTGACCACAGGACTTCATATAAGCTTTCGAGTCATCATGTGGTTGAAGAATCCCACATGGACACTGATAACACCATGCAGTCACAAGAAGCATTACTCATGGAAACTATCCCAGCTGAGCCCTGCCCACAGAGCTCATCACAGAACGACTGTGACGTACCACAACAGCTCCAAGACTCAGCACCCAAGGATGACTTTCTGGAAAACAGCCAGGGAAGACAGGACAACATATCACAGCCACCGGAAACACCAGAGCCAAAGCCCCGCTCACCAGACGCGCTATCCCTCTTTCCAGCATCTCCACTTCTAAGCTTCTCACAGAAAATAGAGGAACTGGTGTATGCTGGGACCAAACTCTCCCACTCTTTCGCCCCCAGATACCAACTAAACGGTAAGCTCCACAACCACCAAAACCTGTGGACCCAGCTCGCCCTCCTCCTCCTGTGAGAGCTCTCCGGCCGCTGCCACAACGCCAGGGCCCAAATCCTCCTCCATCTGCTGTAGGTCAACCAAAAACAATTGATAACAGCTCTCAGTGATATGTGTCGTGTCCCCGCTATGATAGCAGCAACTGTCACAAATATTTACAGAACAAGCAGGAACCCAGTGTGCCTGGAGCTTCCTCTATTTCTGTTTTATCACATGATAGAAAGTCTAAGGCCTTCTCAAGTTGTACGGCTGACCCATCTAATCTGCGGCCCATTATGCATCAAACTAAGATTGCTGTAGAGACAAAATGTAATTCCATTAAGTTAGCATTTTTAAACATTCGCTCACTAGAAAATAAATAAATGATTTAATAACCACAAACAACCTGGATTTTATGTTTCTATAAATGAAAAATGGCTAGAAGACCGCTGCAGTGCAACAGTCAATGGCTACGTTTACATGCACAATTTTTGGTTCAATCGGACTGAATTCATTCCGATTGAAATAAAGTGATCGGGTTGATGTGCGCGTTTATATGTCACAAGCTTCAAATCATAATTGTTTTTTTTTTTTTGGACATGCGCACACTGCACAAATATAGAGTTTCTCACACTGTTTGCACATAATAACTACTCTCTGTTTCTTTATTTGTTTTCAACAGCAGAATTAATATTTTTCTATTTCTGGACAAATATACATATAAACCGCAGTGCCGTGCTGCTCATATTTATCATGCAGAAAAATGCCCCTCCCCGTGCACAAAACGGGTTGCCTGTGGATGAGAGTCCGAAACAAGGACTGGTGGGAGTTTATTCTGCTCCACTTCACAGTTGCTGAGTGAAAGGAGAGTTTTATAATGACACGACACGCATTTATACAACATTTTATTCAAAAGAATGACCCGCTCGTTATACTTCATTACGCTATGTATACATTATTGCACATGCGCAGTCCTTTCAGTTTCACTTTTCAATCCGATCGAGTGTTTACATGCACTCTCAATCGGATTAGAAAAGGAATAAACCACCCCCTTCAATCCGATCGAAATTTCATTCCGATCGAGCTCAATCTGATCGATTAAGGTGTTTACATGAAGCCTTTTCAGTCCGATTGAGCCGTCAATCCGATTGCAAACAGATTATGTGGTTGCATGTAAACGTAGCCAATGAAACAGCCCCTCCCAACTTTAATTTTATAAGTGTCTGCAGGACTGTTAGGAGAGGTGGAGGTGTAGCTGCTCTATTTAAAGATGTTTATCAAGTGTCATTTGGTCAATATTTCTTTTGAATACCTAGGTATTGTGCTGAAAGGTGCTCCACGCATTCTGTTTATCATTATTTACAGGCCTCCAAAATACTCTCCAACCTTTGTTGAAGAGTTCACAGAACTGTTACCAATGATTTCCTCAGAGTTTGACTGTTTGCAGGGGATTTTAATATTCACATAGATAACGCAGAAATCAAAACTACAAAAGAAATTATAACTGTTTTAAACACTTTTGACCTGATTCAGAATGTGCATGGACCAACACACAATCGTGGACACACTCTAGATTTACTCATCAGTAGAGGTCTAAACATTTCATCCATTGTTATTAAGGATGTAGCACTATCTGATCACTTCTGTATTTTCTTTGATATAATGATCTCTGCTACCACTGAATCTAGATCTGTCTGTCAGAAAGAGATGCATTAATGAAAACACTAGTGCGCTATTTATGGAGGCTATATCTTCAACACCAAGCATTTCTGCAGACTCTGTTGATCGTCTCCTTGATTCTTTTAACTCAAAATTTAAGAATGTTATTGATGATATTGCTCCTGAAAAAGTCAGAAAGAAGACTGGCAGACAGAAATCACCTTGTAGAAAATCAACAGCAGTTCAGAGTATGAAAAGACAATGCAGAAAAGCTGAGCAGATGTGGCGGAAGACGGAACTTGAAATTCATTATAGCATCTATAAAGATAGCCTTCATGCTTTCAATGTGGAACTAGCCACAGCTAGACAAACCTTCTTCTCAAACCTTATAAACAGTAACTTAAACAACACTCACACTCTTTTTGCTACTGTTGAGAGACTAACAAACCCCCCAAGTCAGATTCCCAGTGAAATGCTTTCCGACAGCAAATGCAATAAGTTTGCTTCCTTCTTTTCTGAGAAGATCAATAATATCAGAAAGGCGATTGGCACGTCTTCAAGTTATGCAGAAGTCATACAGATTCGACCACAAGCTCAAAAAGAAGTAACTATGTCTGTTTTTAAGTAATTGATAGCAAAATTTTGGAAGAAATAGTACAGCACCTTAAATCGTCAACCTGCTATCTTGACACACTTCCCACATCTTTTTTTCAAAAGTGTGCCTAACTGTTTAGAAGCAGATCTGTTAGAAGTGGTGAACGTCTCACTTCTTTCTGGGACTTTTCCAAACTCCCTGAAAACTGCAGTTGTTAAGCCCCTTCTGAAAAAGCGCAATCTTGATAACACCATATTGAGCACTTAAAGACCAATAGCAAACCTTCCTTTCATAGGTAAGATTATTGAAAAGGTAGCTTTTAATCAGCTGAACAACTACTTAAACTCAAATGGACACCCTTTTTCAGTCTGGTTTCCAACCAAATCACAGCACAGATACAGCGCTCATTAAGACAATAAATGATATTCGCTTAAATTCTGATTCTGGCAAAATATCAGTGCTGGTACTATTAGATCTTAGTGCTATGTTTGACACTGTCGATCATAACATACTTCTAGAGAGACTGCAGATTTGGGGTGGGCTTTCTGGGATGGTACTCAAATGGTTCAGGTCATACTTAGAAGGGAGAGGTTATTATGTGAGTATAGGAGAGCATAAGTCTAAGTAGACGTCCATGGCATGCGGAGTCCCACAAGGCTCAATTCTTGCACCGCTCTTGTTTAGCCTGTATATGCTCCCACTAAGTCAAATAATGAGAAAGAACCACATTGCCTATCACAGCTATGCTGATGATACCCAGATTTACCTAGCCTTATCTCCAAATGACTATAGCTCCATTGTCTCCCTCTGCCAATGCATTGATGAAATTAACAGTTGGATGTGCCAGAACTTTCTTCAGTTAAACAAGGAGAAAACATTGCATTTGGAAACAAGGATGAAGTTCTCAAGGTGAATGCATAACTTGACTCTAGGGGTCAAACAACTAAAAATCAAGTCAAAAATCTTGGGGTGATTCTGGAGTGTAGTGAATTTTGCTTTAGCCAACCTAAGGAGGCGAAATAGTGTAGTGATGGGTACTCACATCACAGGTGACGTTATGATTTTTGGATCACGTGTCACTTAAGGTGTGGTTTAGGAGTATATCACATAAGAAAGATTGGTGGGATACCTAACTTGTAGAACCTTTACTGCATTATCAACACAAGGAAGACACAAGTGTAATAAAATAGATTTTATTAACAAAAGATAGGCAAGAGTAATCAACAACTACTAAATGAATACCATGAATGAAAAAGGAATAAAGTGCATAAGATCCATAAAATGCAAGTGATTATGTTGGGTGTTGCTATGTCAGAGCTACGTTATCTGGAAAGATAAACTGTTGCTACACTGAAAGAAATAAGGTGAAGAACCTTATTATGCATCAAACAAATACATGTAAGATTTGCTATAAACTGCAATCAGCTATATAACATCTAATGTCAATTGGAAAAATCATATACTGATAATACACAACAATGCCAAGGTCTCTGGAAGAGGTTTCGATAGGTGATAGTTACGTTCTCTATGGTGAGTGAGCAGTCTGGTGGTGGTGACTTCATCCACTGGTTGTGCTGGTAACAATGCAGTGGGGAAAGGAGCAGGAAACCGTTTCGACAGCCTTGAACATGAAGCGCTAGAGAATGCTGATCTCCTGGAGCACCAAAGGGTCCTAAAATCTGGAACACGCAGATATGACCCTAAAGTAGGTGCAGAAGGTCCTTAGCCTGGAACACGCAAGCAAAGGTACCTTGAAGTGAAGGTTTTCTCGCCGGAGCTTAACCTTGTTGCAAATGTCTGTGTGTCTTCTGCCTCTCTGTGCTAGAGACTCAGAATTTGGTTGATCCGCTCTGTCTCTCTAGGATGGAGACTCAGGAAATGCTGCATCTGTTGTTGTCTCGCTGGATGAATACTCTGAAGTCTGAACGCAGATTATCTCTTTCCTCATAGGCTGGAGGCTCAGAACGTGGTCGTATATGTGACTGCCTCGAAGCTGGAGACTAAGGACTTGGTATCTGTTATTATCTCTTCCCTCATGGGCCCGAGGCTCAGAATGTGTTGATCTGTTAGTGTCCCCTGGACGTGCCGGAAACTCAGAACGGATGTTGATCTGTTGCAGTCTCACCTTCACAGGCCGTAGACTCAGAAACTATTCTGTTGCTGTCTCTTCCCTTATGGGACTCAGACTCAGAACGGAGGTGGATCTATTAGTGTCTCTCTGAACGTGCCGGAGACTCAGAACTTTGGTGTTTCTGTTAGTGTCTCTCCCTTTCGGGACTCAGACTCAGAATCGGTTGTTTCTGTTGCTGCCTTCCCAGTAACAGGACTCAGACTTAGAACAAGGAGTGTCTTTTGGGAAGGTACCTTTATCCCTTTCTGATGAGGAGAAGATTGCAATCTGGTGCTTCTCCATTTCCAGGCTGTGATTGGCTATTTCCATCAGAGTAGGGGGACATTGTGTGGCCCACCCTTCTTTCCTCCTGTGGAACTTATTTGCATAGTCCAAACACACATTTAGAAAAGTGTTACTAAAGTTTTATCAATGCATCATTCACTTACCAAACCACAACCATAATACCTTTGGCAGTGTTACGAACATATTGAGTCCAAACATGATGGAAGAAGATTGAACTGTCATGCATGCATTCATTTGTCCATCAACAGCTGAGTTTGTGTAAGATGTTGCACTACACATCGCTGTCACTGAGAATACTTATTTCTCTGAATAAGTATGAGAGGTGTGTGTTGTAGTGTGCATCAGTTTTAAGGTTTGAAAACAGTTATGAATGGATTTGGATGGATCTCTGTTATCTCTCTTTGTTTCACCCACAGCCGCTGTATCCAGAGGTCCTAAGGAATTTTTATTTTGGTTGTAGTGGACAGCACATTCCAGGGCCCAGTTTATGGCGGGGTTTATTGGACAGTTTATTGTCCAATAGTGGACAAAGGTTTGCTACATTTTGATTGGATCTTGGTGGACTAACATAAGCAAACTGTCCAACGCCATCAGATAAAGATGGCAGGACAACAGCCAGACACCTCTTAGAGGGCAAGAAGAAGACTTTTGGTACAAAGCCCAGGAAGGACAGGACTTCCTATTGGTCAAAATGCAGTTTCTGCCCTTCACCCACCAAAAGACTGATTTCTCAGGTTTTGGCCTGTGACCGCCATAAAAATTCGTTAGGACCTCTGGATGCAGCAGCAGTGGGTGAAACAGAGTCACAAAGTTCCATCCAAATCCATTCATAACCATGTTCTCAAGCCTTAAAACTGATGCACACTACGACACACACATCTCATACTTATTCAGAGAAATACATATTCTCAGTGACAGCGATGTGTAGTGCAACATCTTACACAAACTCAGCTGTCAATGGACAAATGAATGCATGCATGACAGTTCAATCTTCCAAAAACCTACTTTTTCGAACTCCTCCTAGGCCGTTGCTCCGATTTTCACGAAAATTTAATCAGATCATCTTCAGACCATGCCGACAAAAGTTATGGAATTCAAGTCGATTAGTCAAACCGTTCTCGAATAACTCGCAAATGAATTCCATGAAAACCATGCAAAAATGGATCTGAGGCTATATCTCCGCAACCGTTTGGTGTATTGAGATCAAACTTGGAGTGTTTTATAACAAGCTTGACCTGAGGCTACGTGCAGTGATTCGGCGCTGTGCCATCTAGTGGTCAGGAGATATGAAAAATACATATTTTTGCTTATAACTTGTGAATGGTTTGGCCAAAAATCACGAAACTGGTCACTTTAGATTCGGTGCATCATGCCGAGTCGAATCATATCCAATTTTCCCATGTCAGCCATTTTGGGCGTCGGCCATTTTGAATTTTGTTTAAAAAATGCTGTATTTAATGAACGCATTAACGTATCTTTACAAAACTCGGTATGCATCTTCGACACCATGCCCTGATGGTACGCAAAAAGTTTTGGGACAGCGCCACCTTGTGGTCAAAAGTTATAATGAAATTTCTAAAAATGCTAATAACTTTTGTTTGCATTAGCCTATTGTAATCAAACTGATGTTGATATATTCCTTGGTTCATGCAGAGAACATCGATACCAATTTTGCCATAATGGTCTGAACTTCCTGTCCGCCATTTTGATTCATGTTGAAAACCTACTTTTTCGAACTCCTCCTAGACCGTTAGTCCAATTTTCACCAAATTTGACTCGGATCATCTTCAGACACTGCTGGCAAAAAGTTATGGATTTCGTGTCAATATACGAAATGGTTTTCGTTTAGCGCATCAACGAATTTGCTGGAAAGATGCCAAACTGCATCTGAGGCTGTATCTCAGCGAAACTTTGACATATTCACACCAAACTTTGTATGTGACGTTGTCACCTCACACTGACCACGCCACGTCAGTTTGGTGACAGCGCCACCTATTGGTCAAGAGTAATAAACCATTCATTAATTATCAATAACGAAATTTCCAAAAATGCTAATAACTTTTGATTGCATTAGCCTATTGTCATGAAACTGGTCTCAAAATATTCCTTGGCTCATGCCGACAACATATATACCAATTATGTCATAGAAAGCCTAACTTCCTTTCCGCCATTTTGATTTATGTTGAAAACCTACTTTTTCGAACTCCCTCTCAACCATTTGTCAGATTTTCACCAAAATCGATTCATATCATCTTTAGACCATGCTGACAAAAAGTTATGGATTTTGTGTTGATAGACAAAACGGCTTTTGCATACCACAGCAACGAATTTGAGGCATGATGCCAAAATGACTCTAAGGCCATATCTCTGCAAATCTTTGACATAATGACAACAAACTTTGTGTGTGCCATTGTCACCTCACAGAGAAGACACCAAAATGATTTGATTAAAGTGACACCTGTTG
This sequence comes from Spinibarbus caldwelli, assembly GCA_039654775.1. NCBI lineage: Eukaryota > Metazoa > Chordata > Actinopteri > Cypriniformes > Cyprinidae > Spinibarbus > Spinibarbus caldwelli. The sequence goes on from CM077220.1 coordinate 35,274,882, forward strand.
GTCAAAAGTGATAAGCCATTTAATCATATTACTAGAGGTTGCATTTATGATTTTTCAGCCATTTCATTTACAATCGTCCTAAAATTGCTTTTATTACTCATTGTTGCATATGCTCTGATGCTCCATGTCATACTTAGCAACGCATTTTGCGTTTGGAGTGCTTGGCCCCGTAATTGCTGCTTGCAGCTATATTTTTTCATTTCTAACTGTTCTAAATTCATTTTAAATCAATTTTTAAATCATTTTAAATGTTTTTAAATTTCTGGTTTTATTGTTTTGATTACTTTATGATTATTTTGCTTCCATTTATGTAAAGCACTTTGAATAACCATTGTGTATGAAATGTGCTATATAAATAAACTTGCCTTGCCATATACAGGTGCATCTCAATAAATTAGAATGTCGTGGAAAAGTTAATTTATTTCAGTAATTCAACTCAAATTGTGAAACTCGTGTATTAAATTCAATGCACACAGACTGAAGTATTTTAAGTCTTTGGTTCTTTTAATTGTGATGATTTTGGCTCAGCAAATTAGAATATTTCATAAGACCAATAAAAGCAAAAAAAAAAAAAAAAACATTTTTAGTGAATTGTTGGCCTTCTGGAAAATTTGTTCATTTACTGTATATGTACTCAATACTTGGTAGGGGGCTCCTTTTGCTTTAATTATTGCTTCAATTCGGCGTGGCATGGAGGTGATCAGTTTGTGGCACTGCTGAGGTGGTATGGAAGCCTAGGTTTCTTTGACAGTGGCCTTCAGCTCATCTGCATTTTTTGGTCTCTTGTTTCTCATTTTTCTCTTGACAATACCCCATAGATTCTCTATGGGGTTCAGGTCTGGTGAGTTTGCTGGCCAGTCAAGCACACCAACACCATGGTCATTTAACCAACTTTTGGTGCTTTTGGCAGTGTGGGCAAGTGCCAAATCCTGCTGGAAAATGAAATCAGCATCTTTAAAAAGCTGGTCAGCAGAAGGAAGCATGAAGTGCTCCAAAATTTCTTGGTAAACGGGTGCAGTGACTTTGGTTTTCAAAAAAACACAATGGACCAACACCAGCAGATGACGTTGCACCCCAAATCATCACAGACTGTGGAAACTTAACACTGGACTTCAAGCAACTTGGGCTATGAGCTTCTCCAGCCTTCCTCTAGACTCTAGGACCTTGGTTTCCAAATGAAATACAAAACTTGCTCTCATCTGAAAAGAGGACTTTGGACCACTTGGCAACAGTCCAGTTCTTCTCCTTAGCCCAGGTAAGATGCCTCTGACATTGTCTGTGGTTCAGGAGTGGCTTAACAAGAGGAATACGACAACTGTAGCCAAATTCCTTGACACGTCTGTGTGTGGTGGCTCTTCATGCCTTGACCCCAGCCTCAGTCCATTCCTTGTGAAGTTCACCCAAATTCTTGAATCGATTTTGCTTGACAATCCTTATAAGGCTGCGGTTCTCTCGGTTGGTTGTGCATCTTTTTCTTCCACACTTTTTCCTTCCACTCAACTTTCTGTTAACATGCTTGGATACAGCACTCTGTGAACAGCCAGCTTCTTTGGCAATGAATGTTTGTGGCTTACCCTCCCTGTGAAGGGTGTCAATGATTGTCTTCTGGACAACTGTCAGATCAGCAGTCTTCCCCATGATTGTGTAGCCTAGTGAACTAAACTGAGAGACCATTTTGAAGGCTCAGGAAACCTTTGCAGGTGTTTTGAGTTGATTAGCTGATTGGCATGTCACCATATTCTAGTTTGAGATAGTGAATTGGTGGGTTTATGTTAAATGTGAGCCAAAATCATCACAATTAAAAGAACCGAAGACTTAAACTACTTCAGTCTGTGCGTTGAATTTATTTAAAACACAATTCAACAATTCACAATTTCACAATTTGAGTTGAATTACTGAAATGAACTTTTCCACGACATTCTAATTTGAGATGCACCTGTATGTGTATGTGTGTGTATATATATATATATATATATATATATATATATATATATATATATATATATATATATAATGTGTGTGTGTGTGAAAATATATATATATATATATATATATATATATATATATATATATATATATATATATATATATATATATATATATATGTGTATATATATATATATATATATATATATATATATATATATATGTGTATATATATATATATATATATATATATGTGTATATATATATATATATATATATATATATATGTGTATATATATATATATATATATATATATATATATATATATATGTGTATATATATATGTGTGTATATATGTATATATGTATGTGTATATATATATGTATATGTATATATGTATGTGTGTGTGTGTGTGTATATATATATATATATATATATATATATATATATTTTCACACACACACATTATATATATATATATATATATATAAGTGCATCTCAAAAAATTTGAATATCGTGAAAAACTAAATTTTTTCTTCCAACATTTCAAAAAGTGAAACTTTCATATATTTTAGATTCATTACATGTAAAGTAAAACATTTCAAAAGTTTTTTTTTTTGTTTTGTTTTAATTTTGATGATTAGAGCTTATAGCTCATGAAAGTCAAAAATCCAGTATCTCAAAATATCAGAATATTTACATTTGAGTTTCAAGAAATGACCATCCCTACAGTATAAATTCCGGGTATCTCTTGTTCTTTGAAACCACAATAATGGGGAAGACTGCTGACTTGTCAATGGTCCAGAAGACAATCATTGACACCCTCCACAAAGAGGGTAAGTCACAGAGGGTCATTACTGAAAGGTGTGGCTGTTCACAGAGTGTTGTATCAAAGCATATTAAATGCAAAGTTGACTGGAAGAAATTGGATAGGAAAAGGTGCACAAGCAACAGGGATGACCGCAAGCTTGAGAATACTGTCAAGCAAAGCTGATTCAAACACTTGGGAGACCTTCACAAGGAGTGGAATGAAGCTGGAGTCAGTGCATCAAGAGTCACCACACTCCGACGTTTTCAGGAAAAGGGCTACCAAGCCACTTCTGAAACAGAAACAACGTCAGAAGCATCTTACCTGGGCTAAAGAGAAAAAGAACTGGACTGTTGTTCAGTGGTCCAAAGTCCTCTTTTCAGATAAAAGTAAATTTTGCAATTCATTTGGAAATCAAGGTCTGGAGTTTGGAAGAAGACTGGAGAGGTACAGAATCCAAGCTGCTTGAAGTCCAGTGTGAAGTTTCCGAAGTCAGAGATGATTTAGGGTGCCATGACATCTGCTGGTGTTGGTCCATTGTGTTTCATCAAGTCCAAAGTCAATGCAGCTGTCTTTTGATTTTGATGCACTTTATGCTTCCATCTGCTGACAAGCTTTATGGAGATGCTGATTTCCTTTTCCAGCAGGACTTTAGCACCTGCCCACAGTGCCAAAACTACTTCCAAGTGGTTTGCTGACCATGATATTACGGTGCTTGATTGGCCAGCCAACATGCCTGACCTGAACCCCATATGGAATCTATGAGATATTTTCAAGAGAAGGATAAGAAACAGTCGATCCAACAAAACAGATGAGCTGAAGACTCAATAGTGCCTCAGCAGTGTCACAGGCTGATCGCTTCCATCCCACACCTCACTGATGCTGGAGTTTGTGCTAAAGGAGCCCCGACCAAGTATTGAGTGCATAAATGAACATACTTTAAAGAACTTGAACTTTTCTGTTTTGCAAATCCTTTTTTTTATTCATAAATAATCATCAAAATTAAAACATAAGTAATCATCAAAATTAAAACAAACTTTTGAAATGTTTTACTTTACATGTAATGAATCTAGAATATATGAAAGTTTCACTTTTTTAAATGTTACATGAAAAAATTAAGTTTCACGATATTCCAATTTTTTTGGAGATTCACCTGTATATGTGTGTGTGTGTGTGTGTGTGTGTGTGTATATGTGTGTATATGTGTGTGTATATATATATATATATATATATATATATATATATATATATATATATATATATATATATATATATATATATTTATTATGAGGTGCCAAACAGGAAATAATTATATAGAAATCTGAATATATAGTTATAAGTATGAATATATAAATGTAAATCTGAATATATAGTTATAAATCTGAATATATAGAAGTAAATCTGAATATATAGTTATAAATTTGAATATATAGAAGTAAATCTGAATATATAGTTATAAATCTGAATATATAGAAGCAAATCTGAATATATAGTTGTAAGTCTGAATATATAAATGTAAATCTGAATATATAGTTATAAGTCTGAATATATAGAATTAATTCTGAATATATAGAAGTAAATCTGAAAATATAGTTATAAATCTGAATATATAGAAGTAAATCTGAATATATAGAAGTAAATCTGAATATATAGTTATAAATCTGAATATATAAATGTAAATCTGAATATATAGTTATTAGTCTGAATATATAGAAGTAAATCTGAATATATACTAATAAATCTGAATGTATAAATGTAAATCTGAATATGTGATGCGATATAGGAAAACCCAACACATGGTGAAATTTGACCTTTTTAGGTTTTGATACCATGGACTCTGGGTTCAAGCCCTTTCCAAAACTGTTTTTATTTTGTCCATACCTTGAACGTAACAAAAGTTATAGCTATCTGAAGTTGGCTGATAGCTATTATTTTCAGGAATGGAATTTTGAGAAAAACGGGTTTAAAGGGAGACAGGTTTCACTTTCACTTCATGGGTTTAACGAGAGCTGTCTGTCAGGAGCGCTATTCTGCATCATTACACAAACAGACTAACGTTACCCTGAAGAGGACAGTTTTCCGTTGTTTATCATCATGGGCATAGACTCTGAACTTTTGATCACCCCTTGTATGTTTAGATAGCACCAATAGTGTAGCTACCTTGTAGTTTACATTTAGAACTGTTCGCGCACCTGTGCATATAGGCTAACAGACTGTCATCGGACTCTTCCTCTTTAGTAACTTCATCTTCCGATTCTTCATTTCTGGATGTGAAATAGTCCATTATAACATCGTGTAGGGCACTACCATCACCAAGATTGAGCAGACTGAGATGTGCAAGATCGTTTAAGTGAGCAGCTAAAGTTACTTCAGACTGTTCTCTCGTGTTCCGCCATATCATAATATACTTAATACTTAATAAATTATTATTTACTTAATAAATAAATAAATAAACAAACAAACTTTGCATGCCATAGTTTACACAGGACTGGCGGGAAATGTGCATTGATCCAACTTTATTATATATGTTACGTGGTTTATTTTGATAGGTTAACAGTTTTTGTGGTGTTAAGAGAAAGCACCTCCTCAGCGCGTCCTTAACATAAGAGAAAGACACAGTCTTTTCTGCTTGCTGCAATATATCGCTATTTTTCTGTACTAAACAAGTGAATTTTGCCAAGATATTTTCAGAGACGATAGACAAGATGTTATAGAATATTTTAATAAAAACCTAATTTTGACAAAAAAAAATTGACATTCGACTTATTTTTCGAATTTCCTGAAAATGTCCCAGCGCGACACCCGACAGGTTTTCCCAGATCACATCACATATATTTACATTATATTAACATTTAGTCATTTAGCAGACGCTTTTATCCAAAGCGACTTACAAATGAGGACAACAGAAGCAATCAAAACCAACAAAAGAGCAACAACATGCAAGCACTATGACAAGTCTCGGTTAACCTAACGCAGTACACGTAGCAAGTAGATAGAATATAGAAAAAAGAAAACTAGTGTTAGTGTTAGATTTGTAACTATACATTCAGATTTACCTCCATATATTCACAATTTACGTTTATATATTCAGACTTATAACTATATATTCAGATGTACTTCTATATATTCAGATTCACTTCTATATATTCAGATTTACATCTATATATTCAGACTTATAACTATATATTCAGATTTATAAGAATATATTCAGATTTACATTTATATATTCAGACTTATAACTATATATTCAGATTTACATCTATATATTCAGACTTGTAACTATATATTCAGACTTATAACTATATTTTCAGATTTACATTTATATATTCAGACTTATAACTATATATTCAGATTTACATTTATATATTCAGATTTATAACTATATATTCAGATGTACTTCTATATATTCAGATTTACATTTATATATTCAGACTTATAACTATATATTCAGATTTATAACAATACATTCAGATTTACATTTATATATTCAGACTTATAACTATATATTCAGATTTACATTTATATATTCAGACTTATAACTATATATTCAGGTTTATAAGAATATATTCAGATTTACATTTATATATTCAGACTTATAACTATATATTCAGGTTTATAAGAATATATTCAGATTTACATTTATATATTCAGACTTATAACTATATATTCAGATTTACATTTATATGTTCAGACTTATAACTATATAATCAGTTTTAGTTCTATAGATTCAGATTTATAACTATATATTCAGATTTACTTCTATATATTCAGACTTATAACTATATATTCAGATTTACATTTATATATTCAGACTTATAACTATATATTCAGATTTACATTTATATATTCAGACTTATAACTATATATTCAAATTTTCTTCTATATATTCAGATTTATAACTATATATTCAGATTTACTTCTATATATTCAGATTTACTTCTGTATATTCAGACTTATAACTATATATTCAGATTTACATTTATATATTCAGACTTGTAACTATATACTCAGATTTATACGAATATATTCAGATTTACATTTATATATTCAGACTTATAACTATATATTCAGATTTACTTCTATATATTCAGATTTATACGAATATATTCAGATTTACATTTATATATTCAGACTTATAACTATATATTCAGATTTACATTTATATATTCAGACTTATAACTATATATTCAGATTTACTTCTATATATTCAGATTTATAACTATATATTCAGGTTTACTTATATATATATTCAGATTTACTTCTATATATTCAGATTTATAACTATATATTCAGATTTACATTTATATATTCAGACTTAACTATATATTCAGATTTACTTCTATATATTCAGATTTATAACTATTCAGATTTACATTTATATATTCAGACTTGTAACTATATACTCAGATTTATACGAATATATTCAGATTTACATTTATATATTCAGACATAACTATATATTCAGATTTACTTCTATATATTCAGATTTACATTTATATATTCAGATTTATAACTATATATTCAGATTTACATTTATATATTCAGACTTAACTATATATTCAGATTTACTTCTATATATTCAGATTTACATTTATATATTCAGATTTACATTTATATATTCAGACTTATAACTATATATTTAGATTTACATTTATATATTCAGATTTATAACTATATATTCAGATTTTTATATAATTATTTCCTGTTTGGCACCTCATAATATATATATATATATATATATATATATATATATATATATATATATATATATCTCACGCACACACATATACACACATACATATACTGTACATATTCAGATTGACGGGTTATTGGTCTATCCACAACACAACTAGAGATGTTTCTATGTGTGTAAAGGCATCCCCCTCACTGACTACTTCATCCCGATCAGATTCAAAATGTTCAAAACATGAGTGATTGGAGTCCGAGTACATCAACACCTCCAGTGCCTGTTCAGCTGTATACCTCTTCATTTATGATCTACATATATGATCTACATTTTCTCTGATCCTTCCGTTAAATGCCGATTGTCTTGTATTTACACTTGGAAGACCCGGAAGTCCCGTAACTTATTCAGGCAGGGAAGTCTTTGGCGGGGATGCGTTGTCTCTTAATTGACAAGATATCTCGTCAATGGCGGGGAAAGAGTTAAGTTTGGAGAGACTAGAATTAACTGTAAGAATAATACTGTCTCCTCATCACTCCAGTTCACACGCTTTCCATCTTTTGACATTTCTTACTTTTCTCTCACCAGCTGCTGTTTACACGACACGCGTTTCCTGTTACTGACGTGACATGAGCCTCACTGCTCAATTTCTGATTGGCTGTCTGTTGCCAAGTGTCCAGCAGTAACAAGCCAACACCACTCCGTTTTGCCCTGAACAAACTTAGCCCCGCAATGCAGGGTTAGCACCGCAAATGCGGAGCAGGGTTTCATAACCCCGGGTAAAAAAACGGTGCTAACACCGATTTCAAATTACAGGTGTGAAACGTTTCTTTACCCAGGGTAAAAAGTGGTGTTTAGAACGACGATAACCCGGGGTTAAGCACAGTGTTAAATGCTCTATTGTTTCATATCAGAAGTAACAAAGCTTATGCTACTGAGATTTATTAGATGGGAGGCACAGTATGTATTGTTCATTTATAAACTGAAAACAGCATAGACCAAAAGATTGATTGGGATTTAAGAATCGATATTGGTTCATAAAAATAAGTCTATTAAAATTGAGAATTTTATTTTAATTTTTATTTATTTTTTTTACCCAGCCCTAGCATATTTCGTTGTTTTTCGTGGCCTCCGCTGGCAGTGGTGTTGAACATGAAAAGTGACGCAAAAGTTTGAAACTGACCTTTTTCACTTTGTGATGGTAATCTCTCAAGAAATCACCATAAATGCAGGAGTATTATTGCCATAGCACCATGAACATTTCCTCCATTATAAAATTACACCTAGCAGGATCGATTCTGTTGTCTCTTTTGTTTAGGCATGTTTGAAAGCATGTCATAGCTGTGACGGAACTCATCAGGGATGATGGATCATGGACTCATCATGAAAATCGGGCTGAAATATTTAAAAATCGGAATGTTTCTAAACTTTTTATAACTACTGTACATATAAAAATGTCTTCCCTTTTATCAGTTCAGTGAGACTTTATGGTTGATAAGAAAGTTGAGGAACTTTCCTTCTCTTACCTCGTGCTTTTATTCTTGCGCTTTTTCTGTAAAGATCAAGTCTGTAAAGATTAGCCTGTCAGGCGCAAAGTTGGGCACCTTGTGTATATTTGTCTAAATCTTTTACATATTGAGTATGAGGGAAAAGCAAAGAAAAGGAGTATTTTCTCTGCTCTGTGCTTAAATATTCAGAGTTGTTGGAAATTTTTCTTGTTTAAATTTCCAATTTATTTCATAATTTCTGATCACTAGAATTCCAAATAGATAAAACGTATATTGGCAGACATGTGCAATTCATCCTGCTTAACCCTCTGTCTGTTTTTCCCACAGTATTCTCAGCTGCTGAATAAGCTGTATTGTCAGCTTGCAAAAACATGTCCTGTGGATGTACTGGTGGGCAGAGAGCCACCAAAGGGTGCCATGCTAAGAGCCACAGCAATTTATAAGAAATCGGAACATGTTTCTGAGGTGGTAATCCGGTGCCCACACCACCAGAGCGTCGCTGAAAATAACGAAGGTTTGTGTGCATTAAATGCAGCCTAAAACACACACACGCACATATATACATACACACATAGATATATAGAGAGAGAGAGAGATAGAGATAGATAGATAGATATAAATAAATATGTGTGTGTGTGTGTGTGTGTGTGTGTATATATATATATATATATATATATATATATATATATATATATATATTAGATTAGATATATAATCCCCATCCCCCCACCACCCACCCCGGACTGCGTCCCCGTCTGATTTGTCACCTTTTTCACCCATGTTTTATTTTCATTATGTTGTCAAAACTAGGGCTGCAACAACTAATCGATAAAATCGATTATTATCGATAATGAAAATCATCGACAACGATTCTCATTATCGATTAGTCGGGTCTGCCCACAGTGCACGTCCAACTTCAGCCGGTCGCGTCAAAGTAACGTTACAGCACTGAATAATGCATTTCTATGGCCAAAATGCATCTAAAATAGTGGAGGAAACAGAATGAGATGCTGCGGGAGAAGTATGTGATCCAAGCTGCACAAAACATGAGAATTCTTTATTTTAAGCTTTCAGTTAATGCATTAGCGTAATGGCTTGCCCTGTCAGGCGCTTTGACAGATGCGTGTGCGTCCTCAGCGCAAAAACGTTCAGTTTACGGTCATATCCTTATCTGTAAATGTCACAAATTCACGCGAGCGTTTCCATTTTTGCGTAAAGTTCCGTCCTGACAGTCTGTGTTAAGTTTAAATCTTTACTGAATGAGCGCCAGCGCGGCGGGCGCGTGAACGCGCGTCCGAGAGGGATTAATATTCAGCGCAAAAATATTCATTGTGCTGAAATATGTGTTGTTGAACGTTAAATTAAGGTTTAAAAGTCAACATGTAGTGCACGTATTTTATGAGAGTAGGAACTGTAAAGGGATAACCGCGTATATAGTTGTCTGAATATAAATATCAGATGCTTCATAGCTGCCTTTTACAGGATAAAGAAATTACAGTAAACGTGACTGTGGTCAAAAAGTTGGTTAACACTGAGTTTGTGTTTTCATTCGTCTTTATTATTATCTTAATTTTTGATGAATAGATTTAAACTATAGGCCTATATACAGTGCTTACCAAATTTATTAAAAGAAATGTATTTAAGGTTTATAACAAATAATGTAAGCGTTGTGCCACTGCTGCTCTAAACTAACAGTATTGGTGTTTACTAAAATCATTTTTTAGCTATCTGTATTGGTTAGTCCTCCAATATGCATGAGCTCTTTACAGGGTTTCTGCAGATATGAACAAGTTAAATTTAAGACTTTTTAAGACCTTTTTAATACCACCTTAAATGAAATTTAAGACCTAAACCTGTAATGGAAATCCACATTATATTACATACATATATGTAATATTTAAGTGTTTAATGTAAAAAGAAAACAAAATATCACCGCTGTAACAAATTATATTTATTACTATGATATACTATGAACTTTTTATATCAGCAGAAAATATTCCATACACAAAATATCCCCAAAAATGTACTGCATCAGCAAGATTTTTTGTGGTGTAAACAATTTATTCTGAAGCAATATTTTCAGTGTTCTATCAGCTTTTACATACTTAAATCTGCATATTTTTATTTACCTTTACAAAGAACTTTTTAAACATTTTTAAATGTATGCATCATCTTTCATGTCAAATTATTACAATTAATCAATAAATTCAATATACACTATAGGGCTGTTATCAGTCAGATTAAATAATTTACACTGCAAAATTGCAATAAATAATGTTATGAGATTATTGTTTTTTGGATATAAAAATAAAAATGCGTTGGGGGAAAAAATGCATACTTTTATACATACTAATCCACCAGTAGGTGGTGGTAAGTCACTTAATGAGTGAGACATTGTGTCATTCAACTGATTCGTTCAGAACGCTGAGTCATTTAGTAGCAAAACACCGCCAAGTGTTGCTTGGAGAATGTTTAATCCTTCTGCTGTGATCTTTGTTTGGAACTATTTTTGTTGTAGAAATAGAACAAAAACAGTAAATATTGCATGTAAGTAACTTAATAACTACCTGACTACTTGTTTATTGAACTAAAATCAATGTGACATTTGCAGTCATGAAAATATTCAGCAAAATAGCTCCCTTGTCAAGGTGTTACTTAGCTATATCATGTTATGAATAAACTAAACATTTTGAATTTTTACCTCAGTGTGTTTCTTCTGACTTTCTCTGTGCTGTTATGCTCATTTGTTTTGAAGTCTCTCACAAAGAGACAGACAGCACGAGTCTGTATTTCTGATACCAGAAATACATTATCAATCGCTGTTTACGCAGAATGTAGCCTAATAAAATCAGTAGAATCATTCTCGCGTTTCGATGCTTCGCTGGTAATTTTTTTTGTCACTTAAATTTTAGTCAGGCTATTTGTCCGGTCGGGTAAGTAAAAAAACAAACAAATAATTTAAATAAATAAATAAATAAATACATACATACATACATACATACATACATAAATACATAAATAAATAAATAAATATATATATATATATATATATATATATATATATATATATATATATATATATATATATATATATATAAAACTACCTAGAAGACTGGTCAGCTAGCTGTAGCTCGACCTATAATAATAATATTATTATTATTATTATTATTATTATTATTATTATTATTATTATTACTATTGAGAACATTATATAAACAAAGAAGGTAGTTCAACCTGTATTCCACTACTGCAATTCTAGCTGTCTGATGACGCAGTAACTACCGCGGTAATGAGGTCCGTCAGACTGAAAAAGATATTTTAGCGGTAATGTGACCAAAAATATTTAAGACCTATTGAATCTGAATTTAAGAAATTTTAAGACTTTTTAAGGACCCGCGGACACCCTGTCTTTAGTAACAGTGGGCTATTTCTAATGCTATAATATAATTATTTCTATTATCTATGAAAGAATGAAGATCTAGATCTATGAAAGATTTTTTGAGATACACAATTACAGTCAAAAAGTAAACAATGCCAGCAAGAATGCATGCTGTTATGAAAGGCAGGAGGCTATTTTTTATGTGAATAAAAATTTAGTTGTTTCAGTTTGTTATTTGCCCAATAAATGACAATAAAATTTTTTGATTTAAACAATTCTTTGACGGATTCCTAAAATATTTGTGTTTTCTCTTTTATTATGACAGGTGCTCTAATAAATTAAGCACTGTATGTTTTCATAGCATTCAGTTGGCAGGTTTGTTTGAAGGACATTGGGCAGAATGTGGAAGTGTTTTTGTCAATAAAATAAAATAAAATTTAGCTTTTTTTAATCCGACTGATCGATTAATCGAAAGAATAATCGTCCAACTAATCGATTATCAAAATAATCGTTAGTTGCAGCCCTAGTCAAAACAGTAAAACATGCAATAGTAAGGGGGCGCTGATGCTGTTTCCTATGCAATGATGTTATCCAATCATAACAGTGGCCGATTCCTGACAAGTCTTAAAGGACCCGCCCCTTAAAAACAACCTGTTTCTGAGAGAGGTTCAGAACGAGGGTTGCAAATAATCATTTTTCCACATATTTTTTATTTATTTTACATTGTGTGTGTGTGTGCAAAAAACTTTGTAACATAAGTAAACCTCAGGGAACATTAAAATAATAATAATAATAAAAAATAAAAAAAATCCATGTCATGACCCTTTTAAATTAGAATTTCTAGTTCTAGTAAACAACTCTTAATGGTTTGTATTGTATAATACAAGCTGAAGTAGGTGTTAGAAAGTGAGCAGCCAGTGTAGTGTTAAATCGTGCCGGTGAGTATTCATATAATTTGGTTTATATTGTTTGGCCTCATCTTTTCTCAGGTGTTTCCCATCGTAGCCATCTCATCCGTGTGGAGGGCAGTCAGAAAGTCCAGTATCATGAGGATCCAAACACCAAGAGGCAGAGTGTGACGCTGCCTTATGAGTCTCCACAGGTACCACAGAATTTATCACACCGTTCACAAATTCTGATCTATTGGCTTTTTACTCTCGTTACATGGAACATATCAGGAGATTCATTTTGCAGCATCATTTTATACATAAAAAAAGGAACTTTTTTTAAATTACAGTCTCTGAAATATTTGATTTCTTGTATTAATTTTATGTTTTTTGAAAATCCAAAACAAATGTAAAGAAAAAAAATGGCTTACAAAATATTTTTCCTACAATCTGTAAAAAATTACTGAAAATAATTGTTAAAGGGGTCATCGGATGCAAAATTCACTTTACAAGTTGTTTGAACAAAAATGTGTGTTGAAAGTGTATGTACACATCCATCTTATAATGATAAAAATCTGTGTTTTTTTAAAAATCCCTATTCTGAAATCAGGCTGTTCTGAGATTCCTGTCAGAATGACGTAGTTCTGTACAGGCCGCTCCCACGATAGTTGATTGACGAGACGGTATTACCTTAGACCCGCCCTGAGTGAGCTGTCATCAGTCCGCCATTGTGCCGACTCCGGTGCAGGGGAAGATAAGAACGTTTCCAATTAAGCGATTTGAGTATTTTGTGGCTGAATGTAATTATGAATATAGCAGTTGTCATTTACTCCCGACATCTGAGCTGCTGAAGACGCAGAGGATTAACGCTACTTTCATTTTGAAGGGAATGCGCCGATCCCGATTTGCCTAAATGCATCTGTTTGCGTGAATCATTCGTAATCCAGCTTCATTTACAAAAGAAGTGAATATAAGGGATTTTTTATGAATCTTTGCAAATCGCCTTTCCTAATAACGTGCTAGTTAGCCAGTTTTTCGGCTAAAGTAAACAGTACTGCTCATCACCCCATGGAAGAGAGGGTTGTTGACAGGTCAGTAGAGCTCATTAGCATTTAAAGCAACATGGACTAGAATGGCTTGCTAAAAACAGAGCTGATTTTGACATGGTAAAAAAGGTGGTTTTTAAACTACCATTGAGAAATTTTAACCAAAGTATGTTATAGACTTTTCATTAAGACCCTAAAGAATCATATCAACTTGTAGAAAATGGTCATCCGATGACCCCTTTAAATGAAAGAAAAAAAAAATCCTTAGACCTTGTTGCTGGACATGAAACTAAAAACTGGTTTCCACTATTTGTCAAATTTGGCAGAATTCCTAAAGATATTATATGATTCTTTACAGGTGATTCTGTACAGGTAGGTAGACGCAAGTCCCGTTAGTCGATCAGATAAGAGAGGCCTAACATTTTTCTTTCACAAAATCAGGATATTTTTCTTAGCTACAATCATACCATAATAAACAGAAATGCTCCGGTTACTAACGTAATATCGGTTCCCTGAGATAAGGGAATGAGCGTTGTGTCTGAGATGCTTATTGGGAATCTTGTGTTTACTCTGAATACTGAAGCCTGATTTGTTTTCATTTGTGTAGTTACACAAACAAATGGCACTTCAGCCCACCAAAAAGGGTGGAGCTGACTGCTATATACAGAGTTAAGTTGCACTGAGTGGGAAGGGAGCTAAATGGTGGAATGGAGAGTTAGTACAAGACTTCTTTGAGGGCAGTCTGGCCTTGGCGGGACCTGACCGTCTCCTCTTCCTCTTTGCTTTGAGATCAGGATGGCTTCTTCAGCTCAGGGTCCCATGTCATTATGGGGCAGGGTCCCTGGTGCTTAGGAAACGGGTAGCATTGAGCTGTCTAAGAGCACTGTTGGAGCCGAGGTTCAGGCTTGGACTGAGGCTGGGGCTTCACAGGCTGCTGGGAGTATGGAGATTTCTGGCGATTTGAACCATAAACTGAGCTAGAACGCTTTGGCAGGATGGAACCCATAGCCTGCGATGACTTCTGCGCCGCCATGCTCAGCAAAACCACCAATGGCAGTGCAGAATAAACCTGTGGGGGGGAACATGGGAGTCTACCTTGTCGGTTGCCTGAGCAGTGGCCTTCGTATGCACAGAGCCAGGTCAGTCATTGTGCACAGCTCCTTAAAACTTGGGCCAGACTCATCGATTGTGAGGATAAGTTTGGCTTAAAAAACGTAGCACCACCATCATATGAAACTCTGAGCCAGCCATTGAATTAGCCCTGCCCACTAGATCGGAGGTGGTCCTGCAGGGCTTGGATGGATGCACCACATGGATATTCAATCCCAGGGTCGATGGAGGGCAGAGATGTACATCACCTACCTCTTCCATCTCTTTCAACTTGCCATAACCCTTCTCTTTAGTGAGGTGTGGGTGGCAGAAGTGGAGGAATGAAAGTGCGCTACGTAGGGGGCACACCACGTCCTGGTTTATTTTTCATTGTGAACTTCCGGGAAGAACGGAGTTGGCTTCTGGCGGGAGGATCGTTGACAGCGTCCTGGGAGGTACCACTCATCTAAGTGGCTGTGGGCGGGCGGGTGGGCTGGCGCCGACCAATCCAAGCTCAGGATGCGAATCAGCTCGCTGGCCTGTGTTGAGTCTTTGGGAGAAAGGGTGCCAAGATCGTCTCTGGAACTCGCCTACTTCTATGCATCTGAAGTTGTCAGCAACATGGAATCATGTAGTGTTGGGCGATATGCTCAATTGTCAGCCTGTGAGATCGCTGATACACAATATTATCGTGCTAATTTATTTAAAGGTGCATGATAAAGGTGCAAGGTGTATTATCTTGGAAAATGCAAACTTTAGCCTGATAGCACTGAAAGTGTACGTCCCACCCTTCCTGCAAATCGTTATCCAAAGCCACGCCTCCTGAACGCATATATGCACACAGACCAGACGACCAGAGACATTACTACAATACATCATGTGTCATTCACCGGTGAGAAAACTTTATAGTACAGTTAGTAACAGTGCTACTATACCAGGAAGGAAGGTCAGGTTGTTGATGTTTGCCTGCCATTCTCGCTCTGTCTGCACAGCGTACGAGAACACGCTGATGACGTATCCTGTCTGCGCGAACAAGGTGTGTAGAGGTATGCAAATATATATATATGGAGAGGCAGGTGGGAAAGCCTCTCATAATGTTTGGAATGAACAGCTTGATTAGACGAACATTTCTTGGTTCTACGCCTTCCACAGAATATATAAATGCATATAAGTACATTTAGACCACTTAACTTAAGCCTCGTTCAGACTGTCAGCCCAAATCCGATTTTTGTGCAAATCCGATTGAAAACCGATCATATTTAGATAGTCTGAACAGCAACGAACTACATGAAATCTGATTTGTGCAAATCCGTTTCGAGCTACATTTGTATGTGGTTTGGAATCCTATTCAAATCGCATTTCTGGAAATCCGTTTCAGTTTGACCGGTCAGATCAGATTTAGCGTAGCTTTTTCACATCCTCACGCAACATAAAACGTAAACATGTCAGACGTTTTTGCAGAAAACATGCTGAACATCTTTGCAGAAACAAACTTGTGTCATTGCAAAGTGGAAGTCAAGCGGAAAAACACATTATACTGTTAGTACACTGTAGCAAATTTAGCTCAAAATGGAAATGTATATAAATAATTACAATTAATTATGGTTAATTACAATTATTTATATTGGCTGACATTAATAAACTGTAGCAGAATTAAATTGCCATCAGCTGATCTGTTCGTCCAGCGAACATTCAGTGTGAGTTCATAACTCTAAGAAAGGATATTTCCGTGGCCACAGAAAATACTTTCCTATTAATGCATTAGAGCATGTAGTGAGGGTCAAAATCGTAAAGGGACAATTATTTGCAAGGCAGAATCAGAAACTCATGTAATCTGTGCACACAACTTTTATTAACTAAACGCTAACATATATAACTAATCTAAACAAACAAACTAATAAACATACACTCGCGCGTACATAAAAGGGAAGCTAAAGTGGATGAATGAAGCCATTAGAGAAAACAGAGAATGCAGTTATGGAAAGAGTCAGTTAACCACCTGAGTAAAACCATCAGCGCCGTTTATAACAGGGTCTATAACTTATACTAAACCTCTGTTTTGTTTAGTGAAATGTTCGATACTTGCATTGCCTTGGTTGTTGACGAGAGTCCAGAATGCAGTCTCGGATGAAAGTTTTGATGGCTTCAAGGTTTTGGACTTGCAATCACGTTCTTCCTGGTTTGAAGACTGATGAATTCCAAAGATGTTCTGACTCGATGGTGGTTGGGAATTCCTTCCCAGGTGAAAAGTGAAGAAGAGTTAAGAGACATCAGCTAAGATCCGAGAATCTTTGTTTGAATGGAAAGACAAAGCTGCAAGGCCTGGCACAAAAACTTAAGGGTCCAGAAGAGTTCTAGCTCACATCCTCATCTTCTCAGAATCTAAAAAATCTGCAGACTGGTTGTGCTGAGGCCTGCCAGGCATGGTAGCACCGGCCCTGGTACTTAGCAACCAGAAGATGGGAGGTGATGAGAGACGAGTGAAGAGACTAAAAAGCTAAAAATCCAAAAACAACAAAACTAGGCGGGTCACTGAAGTGAGGTCTTTTAGGGTGTTTTCACACCTGTAGATCGATTGCTTTGTTCCGAAACACTGATTAAAATTATTACAATGTTGCTTTTTATTCTTAGTGCAGTTCGCTTTCACAAGGCAAAGTTTCTAAGCGGACCAAAATAGTTAATACAAGTCACGTGCCAGTAAACTGTCCTCTCATTGGTCAAAGTTCCATGAAGCTGGAATAACAATAAACATGATTAATTTGGAAAGAGAGGCAAACAAACACTCTCTTTCACACACACACACACACACAGACATCAGGATGGAACGACAACAGCTTTGAGGGCTTATTGTTTTTTGTTTTGTTTTTTTTGTAGCTGTCGATATATTTATTAATTTTATCATACTGAGCAGGAGTCCAGGATTCATCGGGAAAACATTGTTAAAATGCACCTACTACGAAGAGCAATAAGACGGCATTATAAAATGAAAAGACGTGCTTTGATTTTGAATGGCGAAGACGTGCTCACCCACTGCTTTTCACGGAACTTACGGAATTACAGTGTGATATAGCCTGGTTCGTTGGTCCGTTGGATCGGAGCCAATGGTGACTTTCACTTTTGGAGGGAAGTTTATAGCTCTTTATCTTAGACCATGGTATTTTGCATATTATAATTTGCCTGGGGTTAATGCGCAAACTACTAAAGATTCTTAGGACACTAATATGTTGCATAAGTATCAACATGTAATATACACTGTCATTTAGATCATCCGAAGACGAATTGATAGACACCAAACGTGGTACAGTTAAAGTGATATTAACTAGTGATCTGGCATGCATAAAACAGTATACAATACACAAAAACATACAAGAACAGTAATAATATACACAATGACCTGAAGGATATGTGTGTTTTTTAGAGAAGTTAATTAGAGAAGAATTTAGAGACGTTAATTAGAGAAGAGTCCATTTTTATGGGAATTATGTGTCTTTCCTAAGGGGAAATGGGTTGCTCTGCCCGCATTCCTTTGAGTAATAAACTAGTGTTATCAGATTGGTTGTCCTGTTAACCCTCTGGGGTCTGAGGTGATTTTGGGGCCCTTGAGATGTTCTGACATGCCCTGATATTTGTGCTTATTTCAGCTACTTATAACATACTATTGACCAACATGTATTTTTTTTTTTTATATTTATATATTCTGTGATAAAGTAATCCGTATGAAACCAACACGATGTTCAGTCTTTCCCGTCTAACTCATTATCTTTAATGCAATCCCGCCCCCTCACGGCTCGCGCCGTTCATATGTAAATATCCACGTGAGACACGTGCGCATGTAAACGCCCAACATAAACAAAGCGTGAGGAGTTCGTTCATCGCGGCTACTGTTCGTTTCTGCAAGAAGGCTGGATTTCCCTCAAAAGAAGAACAAGATTTCATCCAGTAGAGGAGATCAATCTGATGAGTAAGTAATGTTTGTTTTTTGCATTAGTTAACATGTTATTGTGACAAACTTGAACAGATTTACGAGTTGGGTTGTTCCCAAACTACAATGTTTAGACCAAGATTATTATTAACACTCTGTTCACAAATAGATTTTAATAGCGTGCTAAACAAAAATAATTTAGTTTTTCAGATATAAAATATCCTTTTATAGAACAAAGTACATCCTTTTATAGTACAAAGCATGCGTGAGTCTATGGCTACAGACTCATATCATAGGCTACTATAAAATCATGCATACTAGGCTATATGACTACAAAATCATAGTTGGGTTTTTCCCAAACTATAATTCCTGACTACAATGTTTGAAATCGAGTAAAACATTGTGAATATGATAGGCGATTCATTTTATTTAAATTTCTCATGGCGCGATGATGTTTTCATGCTCTATATAAAACAATAAAAGTAATATGAGTGTATACTGTAACATGATCAATGCTACGAGGCTAAGTATGTTTAGAACATGTTTATTATTAATAGGCTACTCTGTTCAAAAATAGATTTTAATAACATGCTAAACAATAATAATTAGTTTCTCAGATATAAAATGTCTTTTTTTAACCCCCTGGGGTCTGAGGTGATTTTGGGGCCCTTGAGATGTTTTGACATGCCCTGATATTTGTGCTTATTTCAGCTACTTAAAACATACTATTGACCAACATGTAATTTGTTTGTATTCAGCACAAACTGTGCTACAATAATATGTGACCCTGATGGATGTACGTTTGCATTTTTTAGAAAAAAAATATTATGCGTGTTTAGTAAGTTTTGGGGAAAAAAAATGTAGCTGAAATAAGGCCATAAAACCCACACTAAATAGTTCTGAATAAGACTTTTGAGTAATTAGTCTTGTAGGCTAGAATATTTACTTCAAAATTATGTGAAAATCATTCTGCTTACTCATTCACAGAAAACAATATATTGATTTAAATTTTTAAAGACATGTTTTGTGATCGAAAGCCTATATGCAAAGGAGTGGCAATGGCCCTGAATATTAAGTGATTCTCCCCTGAGAGACAAAGGGCCCTCCCCTAATGGCCCCTAATGGCCCATCAGTGTGACTGTGACTTTGAGGCAGGTAAGACAGAATGTGAGGAGACTGAAAAAATGGGTTGTTTAAATTATTTGTATTTAATTTACAACACAGTATAATCAAAACATACATAATGAAGGTCAAAGACACATTGTGCACACTGACCACAGAGATGTGAACAGACTTTGAGTCATTCCTGCAACAGATTCTGTCCAACAAGTGAAACAAGTAAATCATACCTGATATTTACGTGTGTTATTTAAGTGTTTCTGCTTCTTTCCATGGATTCAAGAAGAAAAATCATAATCAGTAGTCAAGGAGCTTGTTTTACCATAGAATATCAGTGTAGTTGAACATCTAATGCTGGTACAGCGCTCTCAGAGGAAAACAGTTTGAAGAAAGTCATCAGGATTCATCTGTGGTTCAGGTACCTGATTCAATAAAATACAAACAACCAAAAAAAAAAAAAAAAACATATTTCTGAACAGAGTAGGCTATTAATAATAAACATGTTCTAAACATACTTAGACTCGTAGCATTGATCATGTTACAGTGTACACTCATATTACTTTTATTGTTTTATATAGAGCATGAAAACATCATCGCGACGTAATAAATTTAAACACAATGAATTGCCTTTCATATTCAAAATGTTTTACTTGATTTCAAACATTGTAGTCAGGAATTATAGTTTGGGAAAAACCCAACTATGATTTTGTAGTCATATAGCCTAGTATGTATGATTTTATAGTAGCCTATGATATGATTCTGTAGCCATAAGACTCACACATGCTTTGTACTTTAAAAAAAGGATATTTTACATCTGAGAAACTAATTATTTTTGTTTAGCATGTTATTAAAATCTGTTTGTGAACAGAGTAGGCTATTAATAATAAACATGTTCTAAACATACTTAGCCTCGTAGCATTGATCATGTTACAGTATACACTCATATTACTTTTATTGTTTTGAACGAACTCCTCACGCTTTGTTTATGTTGGGCGTTTACATGCGCACGTGTCTCACGTGGATATTTACATATGAACGGCGCGAGCCGTGAGGGGGCGGAATTGCATTAAAGATAATGACTTAGACGGGAAAGACTGAACATCGTGTTGGTTTCATACGGATTACTTTATCACAGAATATTTGTTTTTGATAAGACTTCGTTTAAAAGTAGACACTTCAAGCTTTCTATAGCTATAACTCCCATGTCTGTGTGTTGAGATTTCGCAGAGTTACGGTTCATTTTAGTGACGCGTTTCTAAAAGCAGCTCGCGGAGACGGCGAAGACAGAGAGCGCACCCTGTTTGTTTTCTTTATTTTCCAAAACCACAACATTTTGTTTTTATTGTGAGTGTACCCGAAAAAAAATAGATACTTCAAAGTTTCAATTGATGTATAACACTTATCTGTATGACCAAAATCGACGGAGTATTTTTAGTGTCTTTTGCACTGATAAGAAAAAAAATGAGCTTGTCTCGCCGGCGAGACAGCCGACCCCAGGGAGTTAAAATCTTTAACTGTAGGTGGGATTAATTGTGATTAATTTCAGAAAAAAATGTGAGATTATCTAATTTTTTAAGATTAACCGCAGTAATATATATATATACAGTGGGGCAAAAAAGTATTTAGTCAGCCACCAATTGTGCAAGATCTCCCACTTAAAAAGATGAGAGAGGCCTGTAATTTTCATCATAGGTATACCTCAACTATGAGAGACAAAATGAGAAAAAAAAATCCAGAAAATCACATTGTAGGATTTTTAAAGAATTTATTTGCAAATTATGGTGGAAAATAAGTATTTGGTCAATAACAAAATTTCATCTCAATACTTTGTTATATACCCTTTGTTGGCAATGACAGAGGTCAAACGTTTTCTGTAAGTCTTCACAAGATTTTCACACACTGTTGCTGGTATTTTGGCCTCTAGAGCAGTAATGTTTTGGGGCTGTCGCTGGGCAACACAGACTTTCAACTCCCTCCAAAGATTTTCGATGGGGTTGAGATCTGGAGACTGGCTAGGCCACTACAGGACCTTGAAATGCTTCTTACAAAGCCACTCCTTCATTGCCCGGGTGGTGTGTTTGGGATCATTGTCATGCTGAAAGACCCAGCCACATTTCATCTTCAATGCCCTTGCTGATGGAAGGAGGTTTTCACTCAAAATCTCATGATGCATGGCCCCATTCATTCTTTCGTTTACACGGATCAGTCGTCCTGGTCCCTTTGCAGAAAAACAGCCCCAAAGCATGATGTTTCCACCCCCATGCTTCACAGTAGGTATGGTGTTCTTTGGATGCAACTAAGCATTTTTTCTCATCCAAACACGACAAGTTGAGTTTTTACCAAAAAGTTTTACCAAAAAGTTCATAAGGCTGCGGTTCTCTCGGTTGGTTGTGCATATTTTTCTTCCACACTTTTTCCTTCCACTCAGCTTTCTGTTAGCATGCTTGGATACAGCACTCTGTGAACAGCCAGCTTCTTTGGCAATGAATGTTTGTGGCTTACCCTCCTTGTGAAGGGTGTCAATGATTTTCTTCTGGACAACTGTCAGATCAGCAGTCTTCTCCATGATTGTGTAGCCTAGTGAACCAAACTGAGAGACCATTTTGAAGGCTCAGGAAACCTTTGCAGGTGTTTTGAGTTGATTAGCTGATTGGCATGTCACCATATTCTAGTTTGAGATAGTGAATTGGTGGGTTTATGTTAAATGTGAGCCAAAATCATCACAATTAAAAGAACCGAAGACTTAAACTACTTCAGTCTGTGCGTTGAATTTATTTAATTACTTTTAGTCAAACTGCAGTTACCAACATTTATTTTGGTAGCTATTTTATATGTAGTCTTCAAACAAAAATAGTCATTAATTCTTCTCTCTTTATACCAAATCAATTAAGCTTATGAGAAATTTGAATCAAGGATTGAATTTGGGAAATACTGGAATTTAAATTTTTTGGTAGAGATACAAATTAAACTAATTTTTCAGATACAGTAGGTTTACTTAAGTATACATTTATTTAACATCTTTTGTTGGTTAACATTAATGACACAGATAGGTATTTAATTAGGAATGCTGTCCATTTAAGATGGATGCATGTAATACTGACACACATTCAGAGTTCACCCAACTGTTTACGTTCACTTGAGGCATAACCGGCTGTATTTACGTGAGATACTCTACACGATAGACATTTGGACTGTTGTGAGTGTATTTGAGCACTGAGCACTGATCGCGCGCTGTATGAGACTGAAGAAGTGGAGCGTGCGCAAGAGAGAGCACTTCTATCAGCGCGATTCTGCCTATCGCGCCTTCACTAACTTTGTTAATTGACAACGAATTGTGACTCCCTGGAAAAACGGGACGTCTGGTCACCCTATCCCTAACCCTTCAGGTGCTGAGGCCATTGTTTCAGATCGCTAGTTCACGTTTTGGTAGCCTATCAACTAAACTTATTGTTGCGGCTGCCATACTGAGACTAGATATGCAAACGCCCCTTATGATCCGATGACAGGGATGCACATTTTGAAAGACGAGACAGTTAACTTAGCCTATAGGATGTATTTTGTATGTCCGGTAGTCCTCAAATAATATTCTAGTCCTGTCCCGTCTTGTTAACGAAGACGCGACATAAATGTTGTCATAGTTTTTATCATCAGATATAAGTTTTAGCTTGTCAACGTCTCGTCTTAGTCACAGATAAAAGGTTCGTTAACGAATATTTTTCGTCGTCGTCTTCATTGACTAAATTAACATTGGTACAAAAGAATTTCAAAGGCATTAGATATACCATGGAACACTGTGAAGACAGTCATCATCAAGTGGAGAAAATATGATGCAACAGTGACATTACCAAGAGCTGGACATCCCTCCAAAATTGATGAAAAGATGAGAATAAAACTGGTCAGGGAGGCTGCCAAGAGGCCTACAGCAACATTAAAGGAGCTGCAGGAATTTCTGGCAAGTACTGACTGTGTAGTACGTGACAACAATCTCCCATATTCTTCATATGTCTGGGCTATGGGGTAGGGTGGCAAGAAAAACATCCAAGCCCGGCTAAATTTTTGCAAAAACACATTATAAGTCTCCCAAAAACGTGGGGAAAATGTGTTATGGTCTGATGAAACCAAGATTGAACTTTTTGGTCATAATTCCATAAGGTTTGTTTGGCACAAAAACAACACTGCACATCACCAAAGGAACACCATACCCACAGTGAAGCATGGTGGTGGCAGCATCATGCTTTGGGGCTGTTTTTCTTCAACTGGAACCTGGGGCCTTAGTTAAGGTGGAGGGAATTATGAAGAGTTCCAAATACCAGTCAATATTGGCACAAAACCTTCAGGCTTCTGCTAGAAAGCTGAAGATGAAGAGTAACTTCATCTTTCAGCATGACAACAACCCAAAGCATACATCCAAATCAACAAAAGAATGGCTTCACCAGAAGAAGATAAAGTTTTGGAATGGCCCAGCCATAGCCCAGACCTGAATCCGATTGAAAATCTGTGGGGTGATCTGAAGAGGGCTGTGCACAGGAGATGTCCTCGCAATCTGACTGATTTGGAGCATTTTTGCAAAGAAGAGTGGGCAAATATTGTGAAGTCAAGATGTGCCATGCTGATAGACTCGTACCCAAAAAGACCTGAGTGGTGTAATAAAATCATAAGGTGCTTCAATAAAGTATTAGTTTAAGGGTGTGCACACTTGTGCAACCACATTAATTTAGTTTTTTATTTTTACCCCACCTTTCATAAAAGATTTCATTTTGTTTTTTAATAGCTCTCCAGAGCGCAAATGCAAAATTCGTTTGATCAAAATTAAGGCATTGAAGGCATATTCATTTTTATGAACAAATTCCAAAGTCTTCCAAATGTAGTAGATTGCATTATCTGCCTCAGGCAACGGCAGCACGGAGCACGAGTTAAATGAATATTTCTTCACAAAAAAAGTTCACAATGTAGCCTAATAAGCCTAATTTTTGCCTAATGTAATAGCTTATTTTACATAAAACTATTATGCTTTGTGGTCAAACTTATTATATTGAAAGATAATTATAATATTGTAAAAATGTATTTAAATTACGTGCTGGTATTACCTTATGAACTGATTACATTATAAGATGCCACAATGTAATAAATTTCTCATACAATAACCTATTACATTATGTGAAAAATTATTACATTAAAAAAAATATTATTACATTATGAGCTCAAGATTTTGTTTTGAGAAGTATTATATTATGAACATTTTATTACAATAATAATGTAATACTTATTACATTATGTGCAATTTTTACATTATGTGCAGTTATTACATTGAGGTGCTACACCCCTTTAATTATGTATATCCTTAGTTTCATTGCCAGAAAGTGAGCCAACTGTAGCATTAGACTAAAAGCAGCCAAATGTTTTTAATATGACTGAATTTGTATTTAACATGATAATTTAAAGGGGTGGTTGATTGTGATTTTACTTTTTTAACTTTAGTGTGTAATGTTGCTGTTTGAGCATAAGCAATATCTTAAAAGTTACAATGCTGTATCTATTTATGTATGAATCACGATTCTGTCTTCTAACAATTTGTAATGGATTCACAAGTTTCAAAATCAATGTTCTAAAGCAGTGGTTCTTAATCCTGTTCCTCACATCCTCCTGCTCTGCACATGCTCTGCTCTGCATCTCTCTCTTTCACCTGATTCAGATCATCAGCTCATCAGCTCAGTCAATTAACTGTTCCAATTATACACTTGTGTATAGACAGACAGATATTTTTCACATAGCTACGAGAAACGTTAAACATGGACGTGTACATGGTTGCCGTGGTAGCGAGCTGGCAAACACTTTTTATAAATTAAACATTACAAAAATGCTACAACACAATCATGTATTTTGCTGTATTAAAGCTTTAATCAGGATAAAACCATATATTAAAAGCTAACATAAGCAGTAGCATTTACAAATAACAGCGTATATAAAAGTATGTGGCAAAAACAAACAAAAAACATACCATTCTGAAACGTCCTATAAGAGCCGTGCTTGCACAGGTTCTGTGTGATCCTCTTCACTAATATTCTCTCATTCGGGCTCAAATGGATGAGAAGCAATATTGACATATTGACGACACCATTGTTTACAATACAACACCGGAGCACATGACACTGAGGTGAGGGGCATGATGTTTCTGGACGTGGTTTAGCGAATCACAAAAACACTGGGCCAGCTAACCAATCTGAGCCCATTGCGTATTTCTGAAGGAGGGGCTTCATAAAACCTGGAAATCATCAGTGCCTGGTTGCATAAAGCACCTTAAGTGTAATTTTCCCTAAAGATCACCCTTAAGTTTCCCTTACATTTAAGGGTGTTGTATAAAATATCCCTTAAATGTTACTTAAGGGTTTCTTTAGGTGAAACGTCATAAACCCTTAACATTTCTCTTAATTATCCCTTAAAACCTATTAAGTGTTGCATAAAGCCCCTTAACTGTCATTTTCCTAAGTATAAGATAAGGTTTGGAAAATGTCACCTTAACTGCTACACAAAAGTCTTCTACAAGACACAATCGGCCAATTTATGTGTTACACAGATTTTAATTTACGCATTTATTCACATATAAACACTGATCAAATTTCATACAGCACATAATTAGCTCAAACGAGAGTGCGAGAACAAATTTATATTCTATAATATTTTATTCCTGTATTTTCCTACATATTACCTGGAGATGACTTGGAAAAACACACACAAACTATATATTGTTGCAATCGTGTGTTTGTGTATGTTTATGTTTCTGCTTTTTATTCAGCTTATGAGATAGGCAACTTCTATGAATCCGGTTTGGACTTTCAGTGCGAGATCACCCTCCGGCTTTGAGTATGAATGAAACGCACGCTTCATGAGAGTTTAGCGCTTTAATGTTCACATCGTTTTGGATATGAATAAAATGTCATTCATAGACTATCTTGTCTCTTTGCATTTAAAGGGGTGGTTGATTGCGATTTCACTTTTTTAAAGTTAGTGTGTAATGTTGCTGTTTGAGCATAAACAATATCAGCAAAGTTACAACACTGAAAGTTCAATGCAAATGGAGATATCGTCTTTTAAAATTCTGGCAGTGTAATGCCTACAAAAACAACTGGTAAGGGACTACAACGAGTTACTTCCCGGGTTCATACTTCCCGAAGTATGAACCCAGATAAACCCCGCCCCCGGGAACATGCAGCAAAGCCATGCATGTAGCTAAAGCAAATATCTTTAAAAGAAATTCCGTGTGGAGCATGCCCCCAATCTGCGCAATGTTCTCACCTTTTCCCCCTTACTTGTTTGCATCTCTATCAATTTGAGTTTCCAACTCGTCTGGTCTTTCTCTTTCATATTTGGTTTTCTTTTTTGTTTTCCTTACCATGTTATATTGTTTTCAGTGAAAACTTACACCACTAAGTTATCTGCATTAAAAAATTAACGTGACCATGGCAAGTTTTTTTTTTTTCTTTTTTTTTTTAAAGAGCCTTCATAGGAGAAGGGACAGAGAATAAAGGTAAATTATGTGGAAAAATAATGTTTTTTTTTTTTTTTTTTTTTTTTTTTTTTTTTTTTTTAATGAAGCATTAACACATTAGACTGCACCCCATAAACACAATCAAGTTTAGAAAAAAAAGTCAACCACCCCTTTAATAGAAACATTGTAAGTTACTAATTATAAGGCTTACATTACCTCAGTTCTTTAAACAGCAGCTACAGAAAACGAGCAAAGAACATTCAAATTCACATTATCAAAGAACATCATCACTGACTTTAGTCTAGTGTGAGTTTGTCAAGACAAGTCACCATTATTTATATAGCGCTTTTTACAATGCAAATTGTGTCAAAGCAGCTTTACAGTATTAAACAGGGAAATACTGTGTTGAAATAGTGTACCGTTCTCCTCTGGCCAGACGAAACCAGCAAAAAAAATTCCCTGTAAAAAACTGTAATCTACTGGCAGCTGTGGTTGCCAGTATCATATTGTAATAATACAGTGTGCTACTGTTTTTGAAATTAACAGCAAAATACTGTTTTGTCAGCTACAGTGTACAACTGTAATTTAGCAGCATATGTCTTTTAAATTACATACTACTCATAACGCTGATCTCAATTGACCATATGCAACAGAGCATTCTTTAGAACTTCCGCATAAAGATAAGCCAGCTTGTAAACTTTTGGTGAAGCTCATTTTATATGTGCTAAATATAGGTAGAGACTCTCACAGATACTTCTGCCTCATTCTTATCAGAAACTGAGAAACAATTAATTGCACAACAATTAAAATAATTGCTGAGAAACAATTAAATTATTGCAACACCGTAAATAATGATAGCGGTATTAACATACAGTTTCATGTTTAACGACATAATTTTACATGCTGAGCCTAGTAATCACAGGAGAGTACCCAGACACGTAACTGTACATTTAAATGCTGACCAAAAAAAAACAACAAAAAAAAAAACATTATCATAACTGTTTAGGTCAGCGGTTCCCAATCCCAATCTGCATATTTTGCAAGTCTTGCTTAGTTAACACACCTGATTCAGATCATCAGCTCGTTAGAAGTGAGCTACGTGCATGAACTGTGTTCCGATTGACATGGTCCCTACTAGTGTTGTCACGGTACAAAAATTTCAGTATTCGGTACCAATACCAGTGAAAATCCTTGGTTCTCGGTACCAATTTTGGTACCAAAGCAAAACACAAAAACATGTTAATTAAAAAAACCATTATTTTTTATTAAAGTTAGGCAAAAACTATAAATTAAAAAAAAATAATAATAATAAAATAAACTGTACAAAAATCAATGCCATTGTTTATGCTTATTTAAAATTGTTTCAAGTTTTTCCACAAGTAATAAAAGTATGAAAAAAAAAAAGAAAAAACAAGTTTCACCCAAAAGTTTGGCATATTTCTGCTGCCGCTGAAAAACAACTGTAAACTGTCTGTTTTAGGGTTTTCTGGGGTGTTTCATGATCTTCCTCAGCCTGCAGCTGTAAAAGGAAAATATAATATACTTAAAGAAATGGGCTGAGTCTGACCAAATGCAACATTAGATTATTGACAACAGCTAAAATATAACATTTCAGTACATTTTACTTTTATGATTTAAACTTTTATGATAAATTTAGATAAGATTACATATATTTTAAGACAAGTGTATATCAAATAGAAGGAAACTGTAGTATTAAAAACACTTTACAATAAGATTCCATTTGTTAGATAACATGACCTATCAATAAACAATAGCTATATAGCAATTATTCTTCTTTGGGTTAATTTCAAAATTTACTAATACATAAAATCAAAAGTTCAATCTGTTAAAATTATTTAATAAACAAACATGAATGATCAAGTGTTTTAATTAAATAACATTCAAAAACAATTAATGTAAAAATATATTGTTCACTCACTGTAAGCTGATGTTAAATAATAACATGAAGTCATGTCAATGAATGGTATCTTATTGTAAAGTCTAACGTTACACAGGAGATAAAGTTTGACTGTACTTTCATTTAATTCAAACTGTGTACATATTTAATTTTAAAGGGCTTTCAAAACCTGCTAGAGTTATCCAGCCAAGAATAACAACTAAGTTAGCTTAAAAAAAACCCCAGAACTGCTTTTCTGATGGACTGATTTGACAAACACTGTTAACCATTTGTACATTCTCTAACACACATATTTTAGATTCACAATTCATATAAAACCCTCTGGTGTGCAAAAATAGTAAATACCATCATGTCCTCCTGTTTTTATACCCTAATAAAAGTTATAGGAGCATTAAATTGTTAATAAAGAAACTTCATTCTAATGCTCATTATATCAGCGTTAGCCGCGTTTATGCTAACGATTAACTCCGTTGTAACGGCAATGTTTATTTCAGTCCGACATTCAAATTAAAATATGGAATAATAATCATAACAGAAGATCTAAATATTAAATTGAAAGTTACCTGCTTGAACTCTTTCATTTGATCCGGGTGTCGGTCTTTAAAGTGTTTTGTTGTGTTTTCTCCTTTTGAGGTCACCCTGTCTCAGTGCTTTTATGAAGTGAGGACATCTGCGCACCTTTCAGATAGCGCAGCAAGAACCGAGTTGTAAGAACCACAATCTGTATTGTTAAAAGCGCTATATAAATAAATAAAGGTGAAGGTACCGACTTGGTACCGAAGTACCGGGTCTTTTGACAACACTAGTCCCTACACAGTGTTCATTGCTCCCTACTCCCTAAGCAGGGGAAATCCGTTGAAGTTATTTATTCACGGATTTGCGCTGTGCCAGTGTCTTCAAACACTGACGAAACTTACTAGAGATGTGTGACATAATATACCTCTGTAAATAAATACTATTTAAATTCAAGTCTCGCACACTTTAATGCCCTTTGTATGGAACATATACGCTTGTTTCGAACTTCAATCATGGTGGAATATCCTGTGATGTCCACTTCGCAGGGCACTTACGGTCAAATAGAACAAACGTTGTACATGATAAAAGAAACATACGAAATATGCAGAGTAGGGGGGCACGAGGACTGGGACTGGGAACCCCTGGTTTAGGCTAACGACATCATAATTGTATTCTTAATAATCAATACCTTTATAGCCATGAACGCATTTTTAAAATCTTATAACTAGGGCTGTCGATCGATTAAAATATTTAATCGCGATTAATCACATGATTGTCATGAGTTAACGTGATTAATTGCAACTTAATCGCATATTTTTATTTGTTCTAAGTGTACCTTAAATTAATACTTTTCAAGTTTTTAATACTCTAATCAACATGGGCATGAAAAAATATGGATACTTTATGCAAATGTATGTTCATTATTAGTGAAACCACAGTCAACATAGAGCATGAAGACTAGACATGTTTCAAAGGTCATAGATGTTTTTCAGAGAACTTGTTCATGTCTATTAGACACATGAAAAAAGAAATACCAGGTTCCCATTACTTCTCTTTCTTTGCACTGAGTAATTTACTTACACAAACCTGTTTACATTTTCACACCACTTCTTATGAACATGCAAAATGTTTGAAATATTGTTTGTTTTGATGCCTTTTGCAAGACATTGCATTGTTTCATACTTTTCATCTTCAGAAAGATCTTTCTTCCTCACCATATTTCATGAGAACTGTGACTTGCTTAAAAATGTGGAGCAACCTCTTTAAGTAGGGTTTCCATTTACCTAAGAAGAACTGGAAAACTATTGAACAAACCTGTCTGAGATTGATACCAGTTATCTAAAAGATGTGAAAAACCACACAAACAAAAATCAGACTCTTTATTGTACCAAAATTCTATTGATATGTCACTTGCATAATAATTTGGAACGCAGTATATTAATCTGCACAAAAATCCTGATAATCGAGCCGTCTTCTGATGAAATCAAATACACATAAGATAAAGACAATAGCTGTGCTGTGATTTCGGCTATACTTGCATGTAAAATTAAAGAAGCAACATAATATCTGTGTTTAACTGAAAGCACTGCTCCTCTTCACCGCTCGCTGAACAATGCAGACACACAGAGAGAGAGAGAGAGAGAGAGAGAGGTGTGTGCACGTGCTGGGACATCAAGACCTCACGCTCGCGAGGCAGTAGTACCGGCGAGTCTCAGAGACTAAATAAGGTTTGTGCAAACCCTAAAAATTTGTCGCTAGGCGCTTTTTTGAAGGGAAAAAAAGTCGCTAAAGAGGTCTGCAAAGTTGCTAAGTTGGCAACACTGTGCATCTCCATTTCTCCAAATATGGGCTAGGATACGAGTCAAACAGGAAATGCGCGCCGTTAATCGCGCATTAATAAAATTAGTGCTGTTAAAATAAATTTGCGTTAGCGCGTTATTAATGTGCTAACTTTGACAGCCCTACTTATAACATTTTAAAGCCTTTATTATTTCTCAACTCACAGCTGTGCAGTAAAATTCACTTTAAAGGTTCACTTTTTATTCATGAAGATGACATGAAGTAATGTGCCATAAATGTGTCTCTTGGTGGAAAAATAAAGACTTTTTAAGATGAAAATGACATGAAATTACCATTTTAACGAGGATATGGCAGCAGATGATCAATGCAGCTGCCATTTCAACTCCCTAGATTTTTTTAATTTATTTTTTTTCACGTCTTGCGTTTGGATTTATTATAGGCTAAAATAAATATTATAACAAATTTTAGTTCTTTACTGCACTGAAGTATAAAGTATAACCGGTGTAGTTAGGTCACAAAGTCACTTGTCATTTAAAAAATAAATAAGCTATAATCACTATAATGATGATTAGGCTATTTAAATATCTATGTAGTTAAATACAAATTAAATAAGTTAAATATTAATGATATTACAATTAAATAATGCATTCAATAGTTTGAAATATTTTTAGATTTAATTTAATAGCTACATCGTTTAAGTTTTATCTTTAACTGTAAGCTGCTAAATATATTCAGCCAACACAGACTGGTTACTGCTGTAGATTTATTACTCTGAATTTAGTCTGAATCATTTAATGCACAGCTCTGTTTTGACATAGGCTTGTCAGATGTTTCATTCCGTTATCACTGTCAATCATAGCAATGACTCGTGGCATGATTTAACTGATTCACTTGCGTAAATTTTACACTCTCATTTGTCATTCCTGAAATGGTATACGGACGATCGGTCCTCTTAGACAAACAAAATTTTTCTTCAAATTGTGAATGGATTATGTAGAGAAACCGAGCAAAGGGCGCTCCCTTTACGGCACAGTAGTGTTGACCGGAAATGACTGACCTGGCTTATCTAAAACCAGGAAGTAATCGTGCATATGGTCAATTTTAAATGCATATTATACTCTGCATTTTCTATTTGTATATGTGTATTACAAAAGAGAACAAAGTTATGGTTTTTTTTTTGTTTGTTTTTTGTTTTTTCAGGTGTTTTTTTTTTTTGTATTCTGATACACTAGGTAAACTTTTACAATATGTCCTAAAACAGGCATTCATACATACAAACATATTTAAAGGGATGGTTGACTGTTTTTTTTTCTAGGCTTGATTGTGTTTATGGGGTGCAGTCTAACGTTAATGCTTCGTTTGTTAAAAAACGCATTATTTTTCACATAATTTACCTTTATTCCACACCGCTTTGTCCTTTCTCCTCTAAACGCACTGATCATTTCCTGCTTTTGTGAAGCCCCTCCCTCAGAAATACACGATGGGCTCTGATTGGTTAGCTGGCCCTGTGTGTTGTGATTGGCTAAACCGCCTCTAGAGCACGTCTGAACGTCCCGCCCCTCAGCTCAGTGGCATGTACTCCGGTTGTATTGTAAACAATGGCGTCGTCTATATTGCTTATCAGTTTGAGCCCAATTGAGACGCAGAGGATAATAGTGAAGAGCATCGCGCAAAACCTGTGCAAGCACAGCTTTTAATGGTAAGCCTAAGTTTTTTGTCTGTTGTTGTCTCATACTTTTGGATACGCTGTTTTGTAAATGCTACTGCTTCTGTTAGCTTTTAATATACGGTTTTATTCTGATTAAAGCTTTAATACAGTACGGCAACCGCACACACGTCCATGTATAACGCTTCTCATAGCTACAGTATGTGAAAAGTGTATTCACTGAGCTGATGATCTGAATGAGAGAGAGAGAGATGCAGAGCAGAGCGTGTGCAGAGCAGGGTGAGCAACAATATTAAGAACCGCTGCTAGAACACTGGTTTTGAAACTTGTGAATCCAGAATCCTTAGAAGACAGAATCGCGATTAATATATGAATAGAGTTTTACGTGCACCCGTAGTTTTATCTTCCTCTTCTCTAAAGCAGTACAGCATGGCCTCACCCCCTTTGCTGTGAGTTCCCAGGGGCGGGGTTTATGTGAAATTCTGGTTTCTTGACGTAACGGACCCGGGAAGTAACTCGTTGTAGTCCCTTACCAGTCGTTTTTGTAGGCATTAAACTGCCAGAATTTTAAAAGACGATATCTCCGTTTGCACTGAACTTTCAGCTTCGTAACTTTGCATATATTGTTTATGCTCAAACAGCAATATTACACACTAACTAACGTTAAAAAAGTGAAATCGCAATCAACCACCCCTTTAAAGTCTTTATTTGTTCAGAAAATACAAATGTACTCTCAAATCAGGCTACAGTGAACACCAGCTATTTTTTTTTTCTTAAAAGGTTTATGAAATACAAATCAGCATTTGCCAATATAAACTCCAATATGGTTTACTGGTTTGAGACAGCATGAGGTTGAGTTAAGGTTGAGATACTTCTGGACTGATGGTCTTCTTCGTCATCTTGGTCGTCTTCTGCAGTTTTACCAGTCATTTTAGACACCTCTATTCTCCATGCAGCTTTGATCCTTTTTTTCTGGTTTTATTTCAATAAAGTATCTGAAAAATAAGAGAAAAGTTTTAATTTTAAAGTTTTTGCAGTGTATAATTTTGATAATTGAAAAATTTCTAACCAAAAACTAGTCAATAATTAACTGACGACTGAGGCACATTAAGGTGGATCTTTTCCTGATAATAGAAATAGTGTCAGTCTGGAGTGTGAGCTTTGTTTTATTGAAAAAAAATGCAGATATATCTAATATAATAAACTTACTATGAAGGATCAAGCAAGGGGTCACAGGCAAGTTACCCATCTTCTCAAGGTCAGAAGGAGTGGCAGACATCTATTAGTAAAGAAAACAATTTAAGATGGCTCACAGTAGGGCTGGGCGATTTTTCAGATTTTATCGATTAATTTGAATTTAATGTTTTGCCACGATTTAATTTTTTATAAATCGAGAAATTGCGATTTTGAATAGAAATATTACCAGGCTTTAGAATTAGACACTTTGACAATATGACAATGATAACATAGTAAAGAGAAATTAACGATCCAACCGCATGTCGGCGCATGTGTGACACGCTCATATGGCTAGGAGTCTTTCTCTATTATAGATCCTCAGTGCGGGCGCCATTCACACAGAACGTGCTTTTGTGTTGACAAAGATGCGACGCGGGCAGTGGAATAGGACAAAATTCCAGAAGATGGGAGTGAACTACTTTTAACTTGAGCGCCGCGTTTTTATAATGCCGTTTCATGCATGAGACACTGCAACAGTCAAACGTAGAACAGTTTACATAGAAAAAACAATGGAAAAGCAGCACAATTGAATAAAAAACCCGTGAAGAACTATTACTGTATGTCTAATATTTCATGTTTGCATCATGGTGACAGGCTGAAAGCTGTTGTTCCTGGTTTTCACAGAACATTTTTTGTTAATAGTCTACTGGTGTTATACCTTCAGAAGTCAGAAAGAGCTTTATTACCAAGTATGTTTACACACAAGGAATTTGACTTGAGCTTCCAGTGCAGAAGAAAGTGTGGACATAGTGCAAACTAGTGCAGCAGATATAGGAATTACACAGCAGAGATGGAGTATAACTCTAATATAAGAAAAACAGAAAAATAAATAATGCACTATATACAGAAGTAGAAATATAGAGAAATGTAACTGTTTAAATGAATGGATGTACAGATATATTTACAAGTGTGCAGTTTACAAACGTACAATTTTCGATTGTATAAAGTCAGTCATTTTGAATTTGAATTACATTGACTGTTGATAATTTTTTAAAGCATTTTCCTTGTAGCCTATTATTTCTGAACATATAACATGCATAAGACAAGTTTGTACAGGATGTAATTGTAGTTCATGCATCTTTTAGGCAGAGATATTTAACAAGTGATTTGTTTAACATTTACTTCATGTTGACAACTTCATGTGTCGTGCACTTGGAATAGAATTTTCTTTAAGTAGAGGGTTAATAAAGAAAAAGTTACTTGAATCGTTGTAGTTACATTAAGTTGACTAGTTAAAAATCGTAAAAAAAAACCGATAATCGGTCAAACGTTCTGAAAAAATCTTTTTTTGCTCAATCGCCCAGCCCTAGCTCACAGTATCTGCAAATGACAAATTTAAAAAAAAAAAAAAAAAAAAAACTTAATGTGCTACTTGTTGCTTATACAGAGACAATAAGCCTATTATACTCAGAATAGGAATTCAAAAATGATCATTTTCTCTCCATTTACTCACCCGTATGTTGATTTAAACTCTGATGCAATAGTTTATATTTAATGTAGATTAGATGTCTATTTGTCCCTACAATGAAAAAGAAAATGGGGATCAAACTTTCAAATACCAACGGTTTGGAATGACATGGGGGTAAGCGATTAATGACAAAATTTTCATTTTGGGGTGGAGAATCCCTTTAACATTTCTGCATTTGCCATTGAGAGCATAGGTCATAATTTAGATATATTTTTGAGATGGAAAAGGGCAGTTTTACAAATGTTAGAAACGTGGCTTTCGAAGGAAAGTTTCCTGTCAAATAGCACACCTAGATTCCTAACTGATGACGAAGAATTGACAGAGCAGCCATTACGAGTATCGAAAGTATCGATACTCAAATTAAAAATATCGATACTAAAGTGTTTTATTTACCAGTGATTTTGTTTAACAAAAATTAATGCGTACAATATGCATTGAATTGGATGAATAACCTATGTTAGCGAATAATTGTGTAGGATAGAACTATATTCCTGCTCATCTGAACACACGCAAATGTTGCAAGACAGAACCAATCAATCACAGAGAACGTTCACTCACTTCTGACAGTGCATTCAAACAGTGCTGCGTTACCTAAAAGTATCATAAGAAAGCATTAATGCTTTTGCGAACGGCAGCCCTGAACAATGGTTTGTTATTATTTCACAATAAACAAATTGATTTCATAGCCTACATAGTTTGTGCAATTACATTTGTTTAAATTGAACATTTAAAGTTCATATTGATCATGTTCTACTCTGTAATATTAAGATAAGTCATACACTGTCAGAATAAAAGGTTGTATTTTATGCGTGCAGCATGCGACGATACTGGCCTTTAAAAGTATCGGTATCGTATTGAAAATAAAATAAGTGGTATCACCTATCCCTAGCAGCCATCAAGTATTAGTCAGTGTTATTACATGTGGAGGTTTTTGGTCCTATAATTAATTCTTATGGGAGAAATGCCTATATAAGGAGTTCCACCCTCGTTTACGTCATGAAGAGCCACGATGGAAAAAAAAAAAAAAACACTCTGAAACTTGTATGAACCCGGAAGTAAGATTTTTGGCACAGAAAATACGTCCAAATTGTTTTTTGAAATATTGTCCATGCTTAGCATGAGAATCCAGCTCTTTAACAGTGCAAACAACTCTGAATGCATGAAACAGCATTGTACCCCCCCCCCCCCCCCCCCCCCCCCCCCAAACAACTTATAAGCAACATATTTATAAGCAGCATATTCTTTAACCCTAACACTTGACAATATATCCAATATATTGATCCATATTTCTTCTAATTTCTGTTTAGTTGAATACCATCAAGCATTTCTACACTTGTCAAAAATGAAGCAGACCTGCGAAACTGTATTGTCATACTGCCTAGTCCTACTCAAGAGAATGGCTCAAGCTATTTCACTGTCAACAGTAAAGATTAACTCATGGAAATGTTGATATTTAGCTGTTAAAGGACTCTATGTAGAATTCAGAAACCCTTGTTATTAGCGACACCGGTGGCCATTAAGTGAGCTGTCAGTATCTTATTGCTCATGCTCTTAAACACACTCCATAGTAATGCAAGCGAGCAACGGCCAGTGGGATTCACCGACATCATGTTGAAAGATGAGGTTCATTAAAATTACACTGTAATGACAGCTTCCCTTGGATTTTCCCAGAAAAACCACCCTGAGTCATTCACATGATAATTAGTCTACAGGCTTTCATTTAAGTTTCATTTCATGCTGTTCAGACTTTGGCAATAATATTTATTTTGGAAATCCTCACAGATAACATTTTTCTCTAAGAAAGAACGTAGTTGTGGGGATATGGGGAATAGGGTCTAACATGCATGTTGTTGGTTTAGATGATTTAACAAATTTATACAATTTTTCCTTTCCTATGGAAGAAAATGAGTGGAATTGTTTCTCAGGGGATCTATAGTGCACTATCTGATGCGATACTGTGGCTGACGGCTGCATGGTTACAATATTATCTCTAATAGTATCGGATCTGGGAATTGTTTCTCAGGGGTATTGGATCTGAGAATTGTTCCTCAGGGGATCTATAGTGCACTATCTGATGCGATACTGTGGCTGACGGCTGCATGGTTACAATTTTATCTCTAATTGTATCAGATCTGGGAAGTAAAGTAGTTCATAAAATCATTACTATTATGCTGTTGGGAAATGTCTGCACCTGCTGATGTTATATATTTTGTTAATTTAGCCAGTGTATTGAATAAATACTTTGGGTTGTGTTTGTTTTTTTGTTTTTTTTCTAAAAGAGACGAAAAGTAATCAGATCTGGCAGTTTTTAAGGCTTTTCTGTAAGAGAAAGTACTTTCCCGCCATGCAACGACTCGTTTATAATAATGTAATCATCTGGTTTTAGCCAGGTTTCTGTCAAACAGAGCACATCTAGTTCATGATCAGTGATCATATTATTTACAAAAAGCGCTTTCGTAGAAAGGGCTCTACTATTCAATAAGCCAAGCTTTATCATTTTTTTTTTTTTATCTGTACTACATCTGTTTTTTATTTGTTGAACATCAATTAAATTGTTACCCTTAAATGTTGTTTTTTTTTTGTTTTTTTTTTGTATTTGCTAGTTCGAGGAACAGACACAGTCTCTATAGTGTGATATCTAGGTGAAAGAGTCTCTATGTGCTGAGAATTAACTGATTTCTTTGACATGAGGTGGCTAGCAGACGGTCGATTTAGCCAGTCTGTCTGCTTCCTGACCTGGGCCAAACTCTAAGACTATGTGCCATATTTCTAGAGTGGAGCAGCACCACCCCCGGAGGGATGAAGACCATCTCTTTTCAACAGGTCAGGTCTGCCCCAAAAACTCATCCAATTGTCTATGAAAGCTGTTATTCTGCGGGCACCATTTAGACATCCGGCCATTGAGTGACGACAGTCTGCCTCTTCACCACAGTAAACAGGGAGGGGCCAGAGCATATAACCGTGTCTGACATCATACTGGCAAGTTCACACACCTCTTTAAAGTTATTTAAAGTTATTTTATCTCCAACTGGTGAAGTCGAACATCATTAGTGCCGACATGAATAACAATCTTACTGAATTTATGTTTAGCATTAGTCAGCACTTTGCC
Source organism: Spinibarbus caldwelli (assembly GCA_039654775.1). Lineage (NCBI taxonomy): Eukaryota > Metazoa > Chordata > Actinopteri > Cypriniformes > Cyprinidae > Spinibarbus > Spinibarbus caldwelli. The sequence continues at coordinate 35,314,450 of CM077220.1, forward strand.
AAGATGTCAGGCACTCTGGCTCCCGGTAAACATTGGACTATGGTGGCTGGTGTCTCTATTTTCACGTTCCGTACAATAGGATTGCCAATAACTAGAGCACTTTCATCAGGGATCTCAGTGGGTATGTCACTGAGTGGGAAAAACCTGTTTAATGTTTTGATCGGAACGGAAGAGCAGTGTTTTGTCCCATGACTATGTCACAGTCACCCAGTCACCCTTTCTGCGAGGGCTCTGTAACCGGAAATATAACAATAACCGTAACCAAACAATGTACATGATTCGCTAAGCTAGTCACATCCAAGGGCGTATCTAGGGTCCTCAATTAAAGTTTGGATGTGTGTCTCTAGTTCTGAGATCTAGTTCTTCTGTCAGCCTAACTATTTCCCTGCATTTATCACATGTGAATCCCTTGCTGCTGACAGAGACAGATACGCTGAACATTCAATTCAATTCAAGTTTATTCGTATAGCGCTTTTCACAATACAAATCGTTGCAAAGCAGCTTTACAGAATATTAAGTTAAATTACCTTAATATATTTAACTTATGGCGAAATTTGGTAGTTCTGTATTTTGTCTGAGGGTAGGCATCATCTGAGGTCCTCTGAGGGGTTGGCATCATCTCTTCTCAGGTGTTCTGGATCCAGACTGAAGCTTGTGTAAATCCTAGTTACCAGAGAAACAAATAGAGACATAATTAGGGTAGCTGCTGTTCCAACCAAGCAAAAATGATTTGTTCAATCCAAGCTAAAGAACAATAATGTGTGTTTGATCAGATATAACTGCAGTACAAGATTGAGATGCATTATGTGAATGCTTGGCTAAAGAGATGTGTCTTTAATCTAGATTTAAACAGAGAGAGTGTGTCTGAACCCCGAACGTTATCAGGAAGGCTATTCCAGAGTTTGGGAGCCAAATGTGAAAAGGCTCTACCTCCTTTAGTTGACTTTGTTATCCTAGGTACTACCAAAAGTCCAGAGTTTTGCGACCTTAGGGAGCGGGTTGGATTGTAGCGTGGTAGAAGACTAGTTAGGTACGCAGGAGCTAAACCATTAAGGTCCTTATAGGTAAGTAATAATATTTTGTAACTGATGCGGAACTTAATACGTAGCCAGTGCAGAGACTGTAAAATTGGGGTAATATGATCATATTTTCTTGACCTGGTAAGGACTCTAGCCACTGCATTTTGGACTACCTGTAGCTTGTTTATTGAAGATGCAGGACAACCAGCTAGCAGTGCATTACAATAGTCCAGTATAGAGGTCATGAATGCATGAACTAGCTTTTCTGCATCAGAAACAGGTAACATGTTTCGTAGCTTGGCAATGTTTCTAAGATGGAAAAATGCTGTTTTTGTAAAATGGGAAATATGATTTTCAAAAGACAATTTGCTGTCTAATATAACACCCAGATTTTTGACTGTAGAGGAAGTAACAGTACATCCGTCTAGTTGCAAATTATAATCCAAGAGATTCTGTGTACTGTTTTTTTGGTCCAATAAGTAATATCTCTGTCTTATCTGAATTTAATAGGAGAAAATTATTGGTCATCCAATCTTTTACATTTTTAACACACTCTGTTAGCTTAGATAATTTAGAAGTTTCATCTGGTCTTGTTGAGATATATAGTTGAGTATCATCAGCATAACAATGGAAACTAATCACGTATTTTCTAATAATATTACCAAGGGGCAACATGTATATTGAAAAAAGCAGAGGACCTAGGACAGATCCTTGTGGTACTCCATACTTTACTGGTGATAATTGAGATGACTCTCTGTTTAAATAAACAAAGTGGTAGTGATCAGACAGATAGGATCTAAACCATCTTAAAGCCTGCCCTTGAATACCCATATAGTTTTGTAATCAATCTAAGAGTATGTCATGATCTATAGTGTCGAACGCAGCACTAAGATCAAGTAAAACTAGCAATGAGATGCAGCCTTGGTCTGACGCAAGAAGCAAGTCATTTGTAATTTTAACAAGTGTGGTTTATGTGCTATGGTGGGGTCTGAAACCTGACTGAAATTCTTCATAGAGATCATTTTTTTGCAAAAAGGAGCACAACTGAGCAGACACAACTTTTTCTAAAATTTTAGACATAAACGGAAGATTAGAAATAGGTCTGTAATTTGCTAGTTCATTAGGATCTAGTTGTGATTTTTAATAAGAGGCTTAATAACCGCCAGCATGAATGATTTTGGGACGTGACCTAAAGATATCGATGAGTTAATAATATTGAGAAGTGGTTCTTCTGCTACAGGTAACAACTCTTTCAGTAATTTAGTGGGTACAGGATCTAATAGGCATGTTGTTGGTTTAGATGCAGTGATAAGTTTTAGCTCTTCCTGTGCTATAGTTGTAAAGCACTGCAGTTTTTCTTTGGGTGCGATGAATGGAGCTGAAGTACTAGACGCTGCAGAATCTACATTTGTTATTGTATTTCTGATGTTATCTATCTTATCAGTGAAGAAATTCATAAGTCATTACTATTAAATTGTGAGGGAATATTTAGATCGGGTGCCGTCTGTTTATTTGTTAATCTAGCCACTGTGCTAAATAAAAACCTTGGATTGTTTTGGTTATTTTCTATGAGTTTGCGGATATGCTCTGCCCTGGCAGCTTTTAAAGCCTGTCTATAGTTGGACATACTGTTTTTCCATGCAATTCTAAAAACTTCCAAGTTAGTTTTTCTCCATTCGCGCTCAAGTTTACGAGTTTCTTTCTTGAGAGAATGGGTGTTACTGTTGTACCATGGCGCAGTACATTTTTCTCTAACCTTTTTCAATTTGATGGGCGCAACAGCTTCTAATGTATTAGAGAAGATAGTGCCCATGTTGCTAGTCATTTCATCTAGTTCATGTGTATTTATGGGTACACAGAGCAGTTGAGATAAATCAGGCAGCTTATTTCTCAATCTGTCTTTAGTGGTTGGAACAATAGTTCTGCCCGGACGATAACGCGGAGCCATATAGATAATATCAGTAATACTCAGCATGCACGATACTAGGAAATGGTCAGTAACATCATCACTTTGAGGTACGATATCTATGTCAGTAAGATCAATTCCATGCGATATAATTAAATCTAGCGTATTATTAAAACGATGAGTGGGCCCGGTGACGTTTTGCTTGACTCCAAAGAATTTATTAGGTCAGTAAACGCAAGTCCTAACGCATCATTTGTATTATCAACGTGAATGTTAAAATCTCCGACAATTAGCGCTTTATCAACAGTAACCAATAGGTCTGAGAGGAAATCTGCAAATTCTTTTAAGAAATCTGTATTCGCCCCTGGTGGTCTATACACAGTAGCCAGAGCAAGAGATAGGAGAGATTTCTTTTGCATATCTGACAGTGTAACGTTAAGCAGAAGTATTTCGAATGAGTTAAACCTGTATCCTGTTTTCTGGGTAACATTGAGAATATCACTATATATTGTTGCAACACCGCCGCCACGTCCAGTCTGACGGGGCTCATGCTTATAACAGTAGCTTGGAGTAGACTCATTTAGACCAATATAATCATTTGGTTTGAGCCAGGTTTCAGTCAAGCAAAGCACATCAAAACTATTATCTGTGATCATTTCATTTACAATAACTGCTTTGGGTGCGAGTGATCTAATGTTTAGGAGCCCAAGCTTTAAAAATTGCTTTTGTTTATTTGTTTTGCATTTTTCTGGTTCAATCACGATCAGATTATTTCTAGATCCTGCATTAAATTTATCTTTTGGCTTCACTGTTCGGGGAACAGACACAGTCTTTATAGATTAGATTGGACAGCACAAGTATTTCTATCATTTAAGTGGGTAGAACAAAACTCATCATAGCAGTTATTTGAGAATGAGCTTACTAGTCAGATGGAGTGTAGAGTCCTGGAGATGTTGTCCGACAGGAGTTCTACTCTGACTCTGCTGGGGTGCAGGCCATCAGCGCAGAAAAGCCTAGGACGCTCCCAGAAAAGATTCCAGTTATTAACAAAGAGCAGTTTCTGTTCTTTACACCATGACAATAACCATTCATTTAAAGCGAAAAGTCTACTGAACCTTTCGTGTCCTCGTCGATACGTGGGAAGTGGTCCAGACATGATGATCGTCGTCTCGATCAGGGTCCTGAAGTCCCTCTTCAGTGTCTCCGTCTACCGCAGCCTGGTGTCGTTCACCCCCGCGTGCAGCACGATCGCGCCGATGCTCTTGTCGTCCTTCAGGATCGCGGGTATCTGCGCAGAAACATCGAGAACACGAGCGCCAGGCAAACAGTGAGTGTGCGCTTTACCTTCAGCTAACGTAGCACGGACGTGCCCGACGATGGAGTCTCCGACGATCACAGCATTGCGTTCTGTCTCGCGGAGGGGAGCGAAGCGGTTCCGGGTGGAGATCTCAAAGACCGGAGGCGCCGGAGGGGGAGAGGTCCTGGCGCGGGGCCTGACTCGCATCTTCCGCTGCAGCTGCACCCAGGGTCCGTGGTGTCCAGGCGCCGGAGTGAAAGACATCTGGGAAGATCGCGTCCTGGGTGCACAGGGTCTGTGCAGAGAAACACACAGAGTAGAGGTGGTGGGAGTGTTAGCGGCGCGCTGTATACTTACCCTGGACTTGTGAGCGTCAGCCCGGGATGTTTCCAGCGCGGCTCGCCGCTCTCTCAGCTGGGCCTGCTTCTCCACCAGCTCGCGGATCTGGTTCTCCACGGCCTCCAGCTCCAGCTGCACCGAATGCAGCTCGAACGTGTCCTCACCTGCACTCAAAGGTAGACACACATCCGCCATTAAAGCAAGTAGCAGTGAGTAAAACAATGGTAATGTGTGTGAATAGAGTATTAGCAATGTAAGCGAGATTAGCGGCAACCTTCCTTGGTGGGAAACACGAATGGAGATGCGATTGACAAGCTAACGGAATGCTAACGCACGGCCCTAGCGGTTTAGAATAAAAGATTAAAGGCGAAAGATGCCAAATTAGTTTGGTAGATAATATTAGAAATATGGTGAGAATTAAATTATACTTTAGCGGTTTAAACAACAGTTAGAGAGAATTCCAACAGAAAAAAACAAAGCTACATGGAGCTACAAATGCAAACCACTCAGCAGCATGGCAGACAGGAATCTGTTTATGCAGTTTAAAAAAAAAAAAAAACTTCTCATAATCAGTAGGGATGGGTATCGTTTACATTTTATTGATACCGATACTTATTGATACTGTTATCAATACTATTTGGTGCAAAAAGATATGATGTGAAAAGTTGTTGAAAATTTCAAGTTATTTTATTACTGTTGAACTTTAGCAACTGTATTAAAGTTATTCAGTCAAAAGCAGTGAGTTATTTTTCTCTTTGTGTTTTATTTTATTAACATTTAAAGGAATAGTTCACCCAAAAATGAAAATTGTTCCATCATTTACTCACTCTCAAGTAGTTTTAAACCTGAATGAGTTTCTTTCTTCTGTTGAACATAAAAGTTATTTTGAAGAATGTGGATAACCAAACAGTTGCTGGTCCCCAGTGACTTCCATATTTTTTCCTACTATCAAAGTCAGTGGGGACCAGCATCTGTTTGGTTACCCACATTCTTCAAAATGTCGTCTTTTGTGTTTAGCACAAGAATAAAAATGAATACAGGTTTGGTACAATATGACAGTAAGTAAATAATGACAGAATTTAAATTTTTGGGTGAACTATCCCTTTAATGACAATCGGCAGCATGTTTAGTACTGTCCCTTTAAGAGCTGCACGCATCTGTTTTTTCTCTCAACTGTTTACTTTCACTTCAGACATAACTAACTGTGTTTATATGTAAGCCTTGTGTGTTTTTGACAGTATAAACACAATCAGACAATAACTAAGATAAATAAGTAATCAGGGGCCAGATTCACGAAACATTCTTAAGAAATTTCTTCTTAACTGCTATTTTCTTCTTATTTTTTAAATTAAGAAAAAAGTTATGAATATTTTGTATTCCCAAACATTCTTCTTAAGAATGTTCTTATCTTTTTTCTTAAGATTGTTCTTAAGACAAAACTTAAGAATAATTCAAATTCTTGAAAAGAATATTCTTAAAAATCATCGTAAATAACTTCTTAAATTTAGGACAGCACCAGACTTGTCTTAAATCCCAAACAGTAAGAATTATTTAATGAATTTATTGGGTTATTTCAAATTAATTGTTATATTTAAGCATTACAACAACATTAGCTACATATAGCCTAATACATAGTAGGACTACTAATAGGGATGTGCACGAGTTTTCTGAAGTGACAGCGATGACTGATAATGTAAACAATGATCGGTCATGATTAGCTTAAGTGTGACGCTACTTTTTGCTGACTTCAAAATTCAGCAAAAATGAGTCAGATAGGGAGCTTTAATTGGACGCTTTTATTTTAGCTTATAAATACGGCATAATCTTTCGCATTATGCAGCGCATATGAATGTGCCGATACACAGGTCGCGTTTGCTGTAGCAGTGCGGACACACATACCGGAAGCGTTCACTCAGATGAGACTGCAAAAACACATCACAAAAATGAATGAAACAGATCGCTGCAGCTTGAGACAGGCTTTTCAAAAACACGCCGCATTAAAAACGTGAAGCTGAGCGCCAGTCAAATTCGCGACAAAAAGAGTGTGCGTGCTTATTATGATTATTAGGGTAATCTGCAGGAAGCGCAAAAAGACAATAAAGTGTGAGTTTATCAGTGCGTCATGTATTCACTCAGATAAAGACTGTCATTATCTTCTTAAGAAAAAATTAAGATGTTCTTAAGAATATATTTGAGAACTAAAGAATTTTTCAAGAATTGCACTTAAGAACATTCTTATGAACTTCATGGAATTTATCTTAAGAAATTTCTTAACTTATTTTTTAAAAAGAATTTCGTGAGTCCGGCCCCAGGTGCTGTTTGACCGGCCTTTTAGTGTAGACACGCTTCAGGTGTACGTGCTCTGAATAAGCAGATGTCAGAACAGCACGCGAATGAAATGTTTAACCAGCAAGGCTTTAAAGCACGCAAATAATGTACTTTTGTGATTGCGAATAAGTGCAGTGTCTCGTGAGTGTAACTCTACCCGCTGAATAAACATTTGATGTGAATGTGTCTTGTGAGTTGCAGTTGGAACTGGAGCCAGGAGACATAGTACAGCGCATTGCTTGAGGTAGAATAGATGTGTTTGGTAGTAAATGTTTCATTATATTACTAGTGTTGCCTCCTTTGTTCACTATTACACTACTGCATCTGACACCTGGTGTCGCTTAGTTTTGTAAAGTGAGCCAACACTTTCGAACGTTTCACTCTTGCCGCCAGGACTGATTGCACACAAACAAACACTGCACATGCGCATGGATATCACACGATATGTAGAGCAAACATCGGCCACATCATTCAGTGAAGGAAAATGCCAAGCAGCAGCTTCTAATTTGTCATTAACATTGAAGTATATAAAGATAAAACAACGCAAGTATCGATAACAGTATCGTTTGTCCTGAAGCTTGTCAGTAGTCTGGTATTGACCCAGTTATGTACCGGTCCAAAAAAATACCGGTTCTCGGTACCCATCCCTAATAATCAGTGATGCTCATGTGATCACACATCAGTGTGGAGACGTGCTGAAATTACGTTTGGTCTCTTACTGTATCGTGTACCTTATCAGTGTCTCTGCTTGCTTGGCCATTTATTGTGATTAACAGAAAAATGTGTTCAAGCGCCAGCAGAAGACTCTGTAAGAAATACTCTTTGAGAGAAGCAGTCTATCAGCGGAAGTAAAAAGCAGTTCGTAAGTGTATTTACTTGTCTTATTAGTGTAGGATATCAGAGCGAATCAGACCATTTAAGATTCGATCAGATTGGTGTAAGAACCACCAAAAGAGCCAAATTCCAGAGAGGCCCAAGAAAACAGGACAACGTCATAAATCTGTACACGGTACCCTGGCGCCTTGAATCTGGAGCAAACCAACAAGCCCCTTTCACAGAACAGCTTGCAACATTCAAACAAAAGAACACTTATTGATAATTCCAATTCAGGAAGGAGACTGCCAAATTTGGGGCAAGTAATCAGGACTGATGGTCAAAGAGATGGCCGTCACTTGTAAATCTGTGATCGAAATCACGAGCTAGAGACTTCATTGGGTGGGTCACCCCAGCTCTCTACATAGAAGACAAAGACTGAGACTGAAATTCCTTTGTCCACAGAGTCGCTTCCATATGCACCTAAAATCATCTTAAAAGGACTTATGAGCAACTAATGAACTCCATATTATGTATGTAACCCACACAATGGATGATCATGTTTTAATCACATATTATGTATGTATTTTAATAACTAGGGAATAGTTTGAGTTCATATCCTTGTTTGGTATGTATGAGTTTGAAAAATCATGCTTTAAATGGTTTCTTCCAATCAATTCTTTGTCAAATGTACCATAGTCTTGTTAGAGAAATCATGTCCAAAATTGTACTCTGTAAGAGCGGGAAAATTTGGACCATATGACTGATAAGATAACGTTAGATTTATGAATGGGGAGGAGAAACATACAACACCACGAGCCAAGATCATTTCTAATTGGTCAAGACGTCCAGATAGGACGGTTTAGAAGCCGAGTTTAAATACTCAGGACACCTCTTGGTTCCTCTTCTTAGCTCTCTTAGCTCTTCCTCTTTTCTCTTTTGCCACTGCGTTTTGACGCTGCTCTTTGAGCATGCTCTGGCCTACGTTCCAGCTGCTACCACAATGAGAAAAAAAACCACCTAGTCTCGTTACATTCTTTTATTCTTTTACTTTAATTTCTTGTCTTTCTGTGAGAGTTTTGTTAAGTTAAGTTTGCCACAAAGTCCAGCTCCGACTGCACCCGCCCAAACTTCAACCAGACCAACTCCGCATCAAGAGCCAACGCCCAAGACATCACTACGAAAGACCACTGAACCCAGCCAATCAGCAACCTCGGGAAACCCCTTTCTCCAAAGATGACAAGGACGCAAGGGAATTCCTTAACCCCCTGGGGTCGGCTGTCTCGCCGGCGAGACAAGCTCTTTTTTTTTTTTTATCAGTGCAAAAGACACTAAAAATACTCCATCGATTTTGGTCATACAGATAAGTGTTATACATTAATTGAAACTTTGAAGTGTCTATTTTTTTTTTCGGGTACACTCACAATAAAAACAATATGTTGTGGTTTTGGAAAATAAAGAAAACAAACAGGGTGCGCTCTCTGTCTTCTCCGTCTCCGTGAACTGCTTTTAGAAACGCGTCACTAAAATGAACTGTAACTCGGTGAAATCTCAACACAGAGACATGGGAGTTATATCTATAGAAAGCTTGAAGTGTATACTTTTAAATGAAGTAAGTCTTATCGAAAACAAATATTCTGTGATAAAGTAATCCATATGAAACCAACACGATGTTCAGTCTTTCCCGTCTAACTCATTATCTTTAATGCGATCCCGCCCCCTCGGGGCTCGCACCGTTCATATGTAAATATCCACGTGAGACACGTGCGCATGTAAACGCCCAACATAAACAAAGCGTGAGGAGATCATTCATCGCGGCTGCTGTTCGTTTCTGCAAGAAGACGCGCTGAGTAAAGACTGGATTTCCCTCAAAAGAAGAACAATACTTCATCCAGAAGAGAAGATCAATCTGATGAGTAAGTAATGTTTGTTTTTTGCATTAGTTAAAGTGTTATTGTGACAAACTTGAACACATTACTAGTTGGGTTTTTCCCAAACTACAACATGATGAATGCTACGCATCTAAGAATCTAAGAAGAAATCATACATACTAGGCTATATGACTACAAAATCATAGTTGGGTTTTTCCCAAACTATAATTCCTGACTACGTTTGAAATTGAGTAAAACATTTTGAATATGAAAGGCAATTCATTGTATTTAAATTTCTTATGGCGCGATGATGTTTTCCTGCTGTATATAAAACAATAAAAGTAATATGTGACCCTGGGCCACAAAACCAGTCTTAAGTCGCTGGGGTATATTTGTAGCAATAGCCAAAAATACATTGTATGGGTCAAAATTATTGATTTTTCTTTTATGCCAAAAATGATTAGGACATTAAGTAAATATCATGTTCCATGAAGATATTTTGTAAATTTCCTACTGTAAATATATAAAAAAAAATTTTTTTTTTTTTATTAGTAATATGCATTGCTAAGAACTTAATTTGGACAACTTTAAAGGCAATTTTCTCAATATTTTGAGTTTTTTTTTCACCCTCAGATTCCAGATATTCAAATAGTTGTATCTCGGCCAAATATTGTCCTATTCTAACAACGACTTTTGTGGTCCAGGGTCACATATGAGTGTACACTGTAACATGATCAATGCTACGAGTCTAAGTATGTTAGAACATGTTTATTATTAATAGCCAACTCTGTTCAAAAATAGATTTTAATAACATGCTAAACAATAATAATTAGTTTCTCAGATATAAAATTTTTTTTTTTTAATGATAGTACAAAGCATGTGTGAGTCTATGGCTACAAAACCTACAGATGCTCCTGATATTAACATGCTCACAAATGTTTTTTTTTTTTTTGTTTTTTTTTCTGGTTGTTTGTATTTTATTGAATCAGATCCCTGCACCACAGATGAATCCTGATGACTTTCTTCAAGCTGTTTTCCTCTGAGAGCACTGTACCAACATCAGATGTTCAACTACACTGATATTCTATGGTAAAACAAGATCCTTGACTACTAATTATGTTTTTTTCTTCTTCAATCCATGGAAAGAAGCAGAAACACTTAAATAACACGTAAATATCAGGTATGATTTACTTGTTTCACTTGTTGGACAGAATCTGTTGCAGGAATGACTCAAAGTCTGTTCACATCTCTGTGGTTTGATTAGTGTGCACAATAATGTCTTTGACCTTCATTATGTATGTTTTGATTATACTGTGTTGTAAATAAAATACAAATAATTAAAAAAAAAGTTATTTTTCAATCTACTCACATTCTCTCTTACCTGCCTCAAAGTCACAGTCACACTGATGGGCCATTAGGGGAGGGCCCTTTGTCTCTCAGGGGAGAATCACTGAATATTCAAGGCCATTGCCACTCCCTCGCATATAGGCTTTCGATCACAAAACATGTCTTTAAAAATTTAAATCAATATATTGTTTTCTGTGAATTAGTAAGCAGAATGATTTTCACATAATTTTGAAGTAAATATTCTAGCCTACAAGACTGATTACACAAAAGTCTTATTCAGAACTATTTAGTGTGGGTTTTATGGCCTTATTTCAGCTACATTTTTTTTTTCCAAAACTTACTAACCACGCATAATTTTTTTTCTAAAGACTGCAAACATGTACATCCATCAGGGTCACATATTATTGTAGCACAGTTTGTGCTGAATACAAAAAAAAAAAAAAAAATACATGTTGGTCAATAGTATGTTATAAGTAGCTGAAATAAGCACAAATATCAGGGCATGTCAGAACATCTCAAGGGCCCCATAATCACCTCAGACCCCAGAGGGTTAAGGAAACACAAGCAAGTACAAAGGGATGTAAGTATCACTTTTCATTTATTCTCTTTCCTATTACTTGTTTCACTCCTGTTTTATAACTAATTCTTACTATGTGTTTTCAGATCACTACTATCACTACCACTCGCAAACCTCGCATCACACACTGTAGGCAGTGTAATCCTAACAACCTGCGCACTTTGCCTATGTATGCTAATACACTACTTTCTTTTTCTATTGGTCTCTGGAATTGTCAGTCTGCTGTCAACAAAGCTGATTTCATTACTTCCATTACTAACCATTCAAGGCTAAAACTCATGGCCCTGACAGAGACTTGGATCAAACCAGAGGACAATGCTACACCTGCAGCACTCTCCAATAATTTCTCCTTTTCCCACATCCCCCGTCTGACTGGAAGAGGTGGAGGTACTGGTCTGCTCATTTCTAATAATTGGAAATTTACCCCTTTACTATCTCTGAGTATCATCAGCTCCTTTGAATCACATTCGGTTACTATTACCTACCCTCTAAAAATCCATTTTGTAGTTGTTTATCGACCTCCAGGACCACTAGGTTACTTCGTGGAAGAATTAGATGTGTTGCTCTCAACCTTTCCTGAGGATGGTACTCCCTTAGTTATACTTGGAGACTTCAACATCCACCTAGATAAACCTCAGGCTGCAGACTTCCACACTCTGCTTGCCTCTTTTGATCTCAAGAGATTATCTACGGCTACTCACAAATCAGGCAACCAACTGGACCTTATTTACACACGACACTGCTCCACTGATCATGTGCTGGTTACTCCACTGCACATCTCGGATCACTTCATCCTCGGTCTTAACCTCAACATGATTCCTGACACAACACATACCCCTCCACATGTCACTTTTCGACCTAACTTACGCTCACTCTCACCCTCCTGGTTATCTGCTATGGTTTCATCTTCACTTCCTCCCTCTATACAGTTATCATCTCTTGATGCTAACAGTGCTACTGATACTTTCTGTTCCACTCTGACATCTTGTTAAGATACTTTCTGCCCCTTATCTTCCAGGCCAGCCCATACCACCCCTTCTGCCCTTTGGCTATCTGACGTTCTTCGCGAACATCGTTCTAAGCTCAGGGCTGCAGAGAGGGTATGGCGCAAATCACAAAATCCTACAGACTTTAATTTATATCGATCACTCCTCTCTGACTTTTCTGCTAATGTCTCTACTGCTAAAAGAACATACTATCACGACAAAATTAACAATTCGCCTAACTCTCGCATGCTCTTTAAAACATTCTCCTCCCTTCTTTGTCCTCCTCCTCCCCCTCCTTCATCAACTCTAACAGCTGACGACTTTGCCAGATTCTTCATTAATAAAATAACTAACCTCACTGCACAATTCTCCACACCACAAACTGTCAAACACATCTTACCATCAAACATACACTCATTCACATCCTTCTCTCCACTCTCTGAGGCAGAAGTCTCTAAACTCATCCTTTCCAGTCATCCTACTACTTGTCCGCTTGATCCTATTCCATCCCATCTCCTTCAAGCCATTTCTCCTGCAGTTGTACCTGCACTCACTCACATCGTTAACACATCCCTTCACACTGGAGTTTTTCCCCTCAACATTTAAACAGGCTCGTATAACCCCACTTCTTAAGAAACCCACTCTTAACCCAACTCTTTTAATTAACTATAGACCGGTTTCCCTTCTACCTTTCATTGCAAAAACACTTGAACGTGATGTGTTCAATCAAGTCTCTGCCTTTCTGACACAGAACAACCTCCTGGACAGCAACCAATTGAAGCCCTAAGACTTGCAAGAGTGGCTTCCAAGTCTTCATTACTTATCTTGCTGGATCTATCCGCTGCTTTTGATACAGTCAACCACCAGATCCTCCTGTCAACCCTATTGAGAAAGGGCATCTCAGGAACCGCACTCCAGTGGTTTGAGACTTACCTCTCAGATAGATCCTTCAATGTATCTTGGGGAGGTGAAGTATCCATGTCGCAACATCTAGCTACTGGAGTGCCTCAGGGCTCAGTCCTTGGACCACTTCTCTTCTCTGTCTACATGGCATCACTAGGTTCTGTCATTCTGAAACATGGCTTTTCATATCTCTGCTATGCTGATGACACTCAACTCTACCTCTCATTCCATCCTGATGATCCGACGATAGCTGCTCGCATCTCAGCATGTATAACAGACATTTCTTGCTGGATGAAGGACCATCACCTTCCACTCAACCTAGCTAAGACATAACTGCTTGTAGTTTCAGCAAACCCATCACTTCATCACAATTTCACCTTCCAGTTAGGCTCATCAACCATTACTCCTTCAAAAACAGCCAGAAACCTTGGAGTTGTGATTGATGATAAGCTGAATTTCTCAGACCACATTGCTAAAACTGCCCGGACCTGCAGATTTGCTTTATACAATATTAGGAAGATCAGGCCCTTTCTTTTGGAACATGCAACACAACTCCTTGTTCAAGCTCTTGTTCTGTCCAGACTTGATTATTGCAATGCTCTCTTGGCAGGTCTTCCAGCCAATTCCATCAAACCTCTACAATTAATCTAAAATGCCGCTGCAAGATTAATCTTTAATGAACCGACAAGAATGCACATCACACCTCTGTTCATCAATTTGCACTGGCTACCAATAGTGGCTCGCATAAAATTCAAGGCATTAATGTTTGCCTACAAAACCACCTTTGGCTCTGCACCCGTTTACCTAAATTCAGTACTTCAGACCTATGTGCCCTCTAGAAACTTGCGTTCTGCAAATGAACGCTGCATTATTGTGCTAATTATTAAAAGGCACAAAATCACTTTCACTTACTTTTTCATTAACTGTTCTCATCTGGTGGAATGACCTGCCCAACTCAATCCGAGCAGTTGAATCCTTAGCCATCTTCAAGAAACGGCTAAAAACCCATCTCTTCCATCTTTATTTGACCCTCTAACTCTAGCATTCTCTTTTGTAATTCTATTTTATCTATCTGTCTTCTTTTATTTAAAAAAAAAAAAACAACACACTTTTTATACTTTTTATCCAATTTGATACTGTTAAGCGCTTTGACACAATCTGTATTGTTAAAAGCGCTATATAAATAAAGGTGACTTGACACTTGACCCTCTATCAATTGCATATTTATTCTCTAACTGCTAGATTTTCTTGAAAAACTGTACTACCTTTCTTTTCTATATTCTATCTACTTTTTTCTTTATTAAAAAAAAAAAAAAAAAAAAAAAAACCTTGCTAAGTGTACTGCGTTAGGCTAACCGTGACTTGTCATAGCACTTGCATGTTGTTGCTCTTTTGTTGGTTTTGATTGCTTCTATTGTCCTCATTTGTAAGTCGATTTGGATAAAAGCGTCTGCTAAATGACTAAATGTAAATGTAAATGATGCTATCTACACTGCATGATTAATAAATCTATTAAAAGCATGCTACATATGGAGTCTGCATTCTCTGCTTTTTCAGGGAGGCTGATGATCTTGATCAAAGTCATCCAGTTTGGATGTCAGAGATTTGCATGTTGCGAAACAGTCACGGCAGTGAGTCTTGAGTTTGGAAATGCAGCATTTATAATCTGCACTAGCCTTTTAGAGTTAAGTGACTTAAGAGGTAACTTCTGACAATGTTGCTAGCTCGCGACAACATAGATTCTGAAGATTCAGATTTTTAATTCCTGGAGATGTTCATTTTGAAAGCTTCAGTGATGTCAACAAGATTAACTACAACTACAACAAGATTGTTTAGTACACAAAACAAGAAGTGTACTCCATCTGTTGCTCACTAGCGCCCCTTAAATACTTATTTCTGACTGGTCAATGAGTATTTCACTGTAGCCCATGGCATTGTACCAATGCCAATTAATGTCTCTTGTATAACTCTGGAGTTTCTTAATGCAAGTTTAAATAGCTCACTGGTGGTTACCGACTCTTAATAAAAATTTTCCTGGCAGGACTATTAAATTTAATGTACATAGGGTGATGATAAAACTTTTAACACATGCCCAGAAGCTCATGGTTCCCTAGTTAAAGAAAAATATCTCTCAAAAGAAAAATGGCCTGAGCTAGATGGCCAACATGTTACATGGTTGCTGAATGTATTCGCTAACAGGTCTATTGGAAAAGTGGCTTTTCAGTAACTTAATTGTTTGTATTTTGTCTCTGTCCATATAGCTGGGTTCAGTGGTAACCACCATACTACTGAACTTCATGTGCAACAGCAGCTGTATGGGTGGGATGAATAGGAGGCCAATTCTCACCATACTGACCCTGGAGACATTTGAGTGAGTCCCTCTCTTTTCTGTCCTTCAGGTGTTGTATAAATTTCTGTCAGTAATGGAGATCAGGGGCCGTATTCAGAAAATGAAAATGATACTTTTTCTGTAGTCAGAAAAAGTATCTGCTAACTTGCCTTTGACCAAATCACAAACAATACTGAAATAGCTGTTGCTGGCAATCCGTTTTGGAATGTAAACCTTTTAGAAACATTTCATGAAAATGTCCCTTTAATTTAACTATGTCCTTGGGCAAGAAGTAACGGCTATTCTTGCGTGCAGTTTGGTTTTCTTTTATGTTCAGTAGCCCCTCACTGCAGAACAAAGATCCAGGGGGCGGGGTTGGATCCACATCCAGGGGTTGGAGATTGGTAGGTTTAGGGGTGGGGATGGGTGGGTTTAGGGATCAGGGGGTGGAGACGGGTAGGTTTAGGTAAATGTAAGGTGGGAGGAGTTGGATCTAGATCCAACCACACCCCCTGGATCTTGTGTTCTGCAGTGAGGACCATCTCTTTATGTTTGCACAACATCTTACTATCAGCCATGTTATTCTAGTCTGTTAATAAAAGGTTGCATCTATGTATATTCACTTATTGTTGGCCCCCCCTTTGGCCCCCCTAAATTTGGAATCATATTACAGCAAACAATTTTGGGTAAAATGCGCAGTTTGTCCTGTAAACTATATGTATATAAAAAGAAAAAAATCACCAGCTGCTAAATTCAAATCTGCGTTCGCTGGCTGGCACAGAGCCAGAGGTATGCAAGTTTTTAAAGCACTGCACATTATTACCAATCTCATACAATTCTGTTGAGCTTATGAATGCAATGACCAATCAGAGGCGTTCAGATGAGTCATCGCTGAAACACGCTGTTTCGTCTCCGCGTGCGCTGGCTGAATGAATTCTCTTTACTAATTCTCTCATCAGAAACAACAAAGTGAAGAAGTATGAATGTAAGTAAGATATTAATTTCACAGTGTAAACAGCTTTAGAGATTATTATGGCAGGTTTTGAGAGTGCCTGAACTCGCTGTACTGAAATGAAAATGTTCTTTGATATTGTAAACGTTCTTTGCTCTCTTTTTGTACAATGACAGTGTTATAGGCTAATTAGTAACTTACAATGTTTTTATTAAATTCACATTAAATACAAAGTCAGTCATATTAAAAGTATTTTATGGCATGACACCCGTATCTGGTACTTAAGTAAAAAGATGGGCTTTTATGTGTAGTTAATAGATTACAGTATTAGGCTACTTTGCCCATCGCCCATTATGGACCAAATGACAATCTATAAAGGTGGAAAATGCATTTACTTACATTTGAGAATCGAGATATTTCATGATATATTTTAGGGATATATCGAATAAAAAAATAAATAAATAAATAAAACCCCTGCTGAAAAAAACAATAGACACCATTACAAAATTAGTAATGGTTTTACTGGTTATAATGGGACTTGAATTGGTTTTACCGGAAACTGTAATGGACCCTGTGGGTCTCTACTGGTAATTGGTTGCCTTCTATTGGTGGCTTGTTAAAACCAATAAATCCTAATGAAATATGTCCTAAAACACACTACAGAAAACCATTTTTTAATGTCGATGGTTTGTAATGGTATTTGTAGTGTAAACCATTCAAATTTTCTGTGATGGTTTTGTTTTTTTGTTTTTTTTTTTCAGTAGGGACATAAGCCTATATCAGTTATACAGTGGTATTGTGGCTGCTGTGTATCACATGGCAAGCCCCCCCCCCCACCTTTACTCGTGCCCCCTCAAAAATAATGAGTGCATGATGCCCCTGACACTACAATACAAAATTATTTGTTAAATAAATGAAACATGAAATATTTAATTTAGTTGAAGTTGTTATAGATTACTTCCAGAGATTGCAGTGATACATGACATGGTGAAAAATGACTGAATGAATAATACTTAAAGTAGGTTAAGATGAATTTAAAAATTGTGCCCCCTAAAAGCACAAGTGGCCCCTGTCTGGTGAGGGGCGGAACGTTTTGACACGCACTCAGCAGTTTAGCGAATCACAACACACTGAGCCAGCTAACCAATCTCAGCTCATCGCGTATTTCTGAGGGAGGGGCTTCATAAAACCAGCAAATAATCAAGGTGTTTATCAGTGAAAAATAATGCGTTATTTAAAAAACGAAGCATGAACACATGTTAGACTGCACCCCATAAACACAATCAAGCCTAGAAAAAAAAACAGGCAACCACCCCTTTAAAATCTTTATTTGAATAGTGCGACATTTTTTATTTTTTTAAATCTTTATTTGAATATGACAACTAGGGATGCACTGATACCGATACTGGTATCGATATCGGGCCCAATACTGAGCTCATGTACTCGTACTCGTTAAAATGCCCCGATACCACACAGCATGTGATAAGTGCCATATTCAGACACAAAAAAAAAAACCACGGCAACAGAACAACAGACAGCAGAATGGAGTTATTAGAGAATATAAACATTCAGTATTAACGACTGTATAGCTGATGTGCGCGAGCTCATAAGCAAAGCACGCTGATTGGATTGAGCACGCGGTGGCGCAGATGCGCGAGCTTGTCGAGTGAATATCCCTTTCTCACAGACATCACTGTAAAGTTTGTACTTCGGTCAGATATATCAAAAACAAGTAAGTAAAACAATGCACGAGTTACTTAGTGGTAGGGAGAGAGAGAGAAAGCGAACACTTCTGTTGTGTGATCTTTATTGATGTTCGCTCACAGCATGCATGATTTGAATTAAAAATAAATCGTAAATATAAGACAACTTATAGGGGAATTCAATATAAACATAATTTATTTTCAACCTTAAGCATACACGACTTTCTAGCGAAAGTGAAACTAGCAGCCTGTGTGAAATGCGCTAGGCTCTACTGTACTTGTCCCTCTCATTCTGCAAATACGTGCTCGCGTTGCGCGTTTTGCTTGTTTCATGAGTGTTTATGCATTATATAGTGGCTTTGAAATATAAATCGCAGCATGTTTCAGATGAAAAAAAACGTGACTTCTATTTCTGAAAATATCACAGTTGGGAGATTTATAACGACTGGTTCCCTGCATTATTACAGCAAAACGCGTAATTGCAGTACTAAGCCACTGCAATGGAGCAGCTCTAATGCTATTAAATTAAAGATGATGTACCATAGAGCAAAAAAATGAACAGTGAGAGTAACAAAAACTTGTAAAATACATTTTAATGAGCATAATTAAGTGTGAAAATAACCGAAGTATATACAGTCAAACCAAAAATTATTCAGAGACCAGATATAATTTTTGATATATTTTTTTTTTACTAGTGAGTGCAGGACACTATAGTTCATTTATGTAAGTGAGGATAGCAAAATAAAGTAAACTGTGACATATCATACCCAAAAATTCTTCATACAGTGGATTACTAATAAAATTGATACAAATTTGGAATCAAAAATTATTCAGACCGAGTCTGGGAAAAAATTAAGGTCAGGTTTGCATGAACCTGGTTGACAGCATGTCCAGGAGACTATAGGCTGTATTTAAGGCTAAGGGTGGTCCGACAGATAGTTGTGTAAATATTGTCATACAGCAGTCTGAAGAATTTTTGGTTGATTGTAATCCATTATATACCTTTCTATCAAAGTTATCTGACATTCAAGCTGAATTTGTTCTGACACAGTTTAACTCTGAGTTCTTGTCATAATTTATTAGCATTTTCTAAACTATAGCGAATAAACTGTGATAATGTGAGAAATGTTGAAGGTGTCTGATTAAATTTTGGTTTGACTGTATCTACTTGATAAATGAAGTTAACCAACTAACATTATACATACTCTTTTGGTTTCTGTACCCAATAGTTTAAAAATTTACAAATACAGTGAAAACATCGGTATCGGTACTCGGCAAGTACCAAAAATTGAAGTATCTGTATTGGGTGAGTACTGGAAAAAGTAGTAGCAGTGCATCCCTAATGGCAACATGATATTGTTGTACAATATTTCTGTGATTAAATCACTTACAGAGACTCATCCCCTATCTGCTAATCACTATGAGCATCGTAAGCTTGTTGACATCATCCATAGCAACGAGGTCAACCCTGTCCTTTCTCTTAGCTTAGGGATGCACAATTAATTGAAATTAAACTGCAATCGCGATTAGGCGAGAATGTTTTATTTATTTTTTTATGGGCAGCTTGTCAGTGGAGCAAGGTTCTGTAATAAGTAGTAGATACTGCTCCATCTGAAGGCCAGAGGGTGCTCTCGCGCTGAGACTCCAGATATGCCCTGCAGAAGAAAGGTAATGCATATCATTCCAGGAAATCCCTATAGCTGTAGCCAGTGCTTGAAGTGGAAAAAAAAGAAGTGCCGGTACTCACCCCCCACACACATTTATTTTATTTATTTATATTAAATAATTACTTTTTAATAATTCACAATGTATGTATAGTGCCACAATCAATCAATCAATAATTAAATAAAAGTTTTCAATACAAATTAGCACAAGTCAAGCTGCGATACCAAACAGGACCACAGGGAGATGCCAATGACCACTAAATCGCCTGCCTTTAATATACAGATCCATTCAGAATCGCTAAATCTCTGACCACCACATCATCAGCGTTCATTATAAAACACTTTTGCTTTTAAGCCAAATACACGCTGAAAAGAATAATTTTACTGACATCTGGACGTAAATCACTATTCTCTCTGCAATCGCTGATGAATTCGGCCATTTTTTTCTCTGCATTAGCGCTGTTTTCAGCTTACTGTTTGAATTTGTTCACTGGATCCGTAGACTTTCCAGAAGTTTACGGTTTAAAATGATGTGATTACAAAAGTCTGCTTCTTTTCATTTTAAGATATGATTTTCGTTATAAAGTACTGATTCAAATTAGTAATAAATAATTAATTATTATTCTAATACTCCGTGCGCCTCCCCTGACATGCTCTCGCGCACCACACAATGAGGTAGACCTCCGCTTGCGTTCATTCACATGTTTGGTCGAGATGAGAGGTGATCCCGCCTGGGTAGTGTGATTTATATAGTGTCCTTTCTAATCATATATGGGATCATATATTCACCCAGACCCTGACGATTTTACTCTGAGTACCGGCAACATGTCAGAAGTGCCGGTACGCACAAAAAAAGTGCAGGTAATCTAAAGGCTAAAATATAGAAGTGCCGGTACTGCGTACCGGTGCGTACCGGCCCACTTCAAGCACTGGCTGTAGCTGAATAAACAGAAGATTAAACTGCTTTCATTGATTCAACATGACTAATAAACAAGATTACAACAATATATGGTTTAACTGAGTTCTTATTATAATTTTCATTGTAATAAAGTATATTTATAATGCAGTGCTACTCGACATAGCCTTTATCACTGCATAAAATATTATGAAATACGTTGCGTGCCTTATTCTATGTAAGAAGCCACATCATCTCACAGAAGGATTTTATTTCAAACACTCAACTGACGTTATGAAGTGAGATTGGAGTAGAAATGTTATTAAATGTTGTCTTTTGTTGGACGAGATTCATAAATGCTTCTCATGTTTAGAAAGATGTTGCTTTTTCAAATGCATGTAATAAGTAACTCAAATTAGCCATGCTTTCTGATGGAGCAGCATTTATTACTGATCACAGAGCCATACTTCACTGACAAGCTGCACATAACAGCTTTCATAATCGCAAACAGATTTCATAATCGCATTAAACCAGACGATTTAATGGCAATTTTTACCCTGTTTCAAATAATCGTGTAGCCCTACTTTTAGCTTAAGATTTCTCCCTATTCTTAAGTAAAAGTTGGTCTCAGCATCTTTGTAAATGGGTTTAAAGAGGAAACTCTTACCTAAGAACTTTTATGGCTATTTAGGAGAACTCTAAGGGTTGACCATTTGGTGGTGTTCTACATTCACAGTGGACAGGTTCTTGGTCGCCGATGTTTTGAAGTTCGAGTGTGTGCGTGTCCAGGCCGCGACCGCAAAACAGAGGAAGACAATCTGAAAAAGATTACTGGGGAGACGGTTACTGGAACAAAGAGAAGTAAACAAAATTAAATAAGGAGGAAATAAGATTGATAACTGCCTCAAATTAATGTCTAGCCCTTTAAGTCATATGTGCTTTTTAACCCCCCTTTTTTTTTTTCTTTTTTTTTTAACACAAATTATACCAGAGCGTCAAATTTCGGATCAGTTAAAAGAGGCACTCCCTGCAGCTGCTCCTGAATCCACTGATGAGATTTACATTCTTCATGTATGTAACACTGGAATATTTATAAATCACTTTTGCTTTATAAAAAGACATTTCTTGAAAATAACTTTTGATTATTCAGAAGTTCTTTTTGTACTTTTTTTTTTTCTTCCAGATACGTGGGAAGGAGCGTTTTGAAATGCTAAGGACTATAAACGCTAGTTTGGAGCTTATGCACATGATGCCTGTTGCTGACCAAGAAAAGTACAGGAAAAAACGGTACGACTACTGGCAGACTTTTTGTGGGTCACTGTTTTTGTCCCTTTTTTTTAACACTGGTTAATATTTTCTATATATTTTTTTAAATATCAAATAAAAGGTTTTTAATTTTAATTTAATCTCTCCTGTAGACATTCCTTAAAACTTGATCAAGCCAGTCTGCAGCTGAAGAGTGGCAAAAAACCTCTTCTAAAAGATTCAGACTAAAACATCTTTTCATTTTTTACTTTTTCTGTACGCAAAAATCAGAAGTCTACTTCTAGCATTTCTGAAGATGGAAGTGTAACCTTTGAGTTCAAGCTGTTGTATATATCCAACCAAAATTTCAGATGCTCAATTTTTTTTTTTTTTTTTTTTTTGCATGTCAGTACTTTTATATTTTCTTATTGTTGAAATAAATGTTTTGTAATGTAACTTTTCTCTCTTAATTTGTCAATACTTATGCTCATAGTCTTGTGTACCAGTTACGCTTATACCTTGTTTAACCAATTTTTGCATCTTCAAAATAATATAAATGATCTGTGGGGTATTTTGAGCTGAAACTTCACAGACACATTCTGGGGACAGCTGAGACTCATATTACATATAGTAAAAGATGGCATAATAGGTGCCCTTTAAGTAGGTAACATGTCAAATTGATGCAAAGTAAACGTGATGTATAAAAAAACAGAACTTAGCAGACCAGACAACTGAGTTCATGCCACATCGTAATTAGCGTAATTTTGAGATGACAATACGTGATGATGTACTCAAAGCTGTCCACGTTATCAGACTCAGAATTATGCGTTTCTATGGCAACACTATCAACGCCAAAGTGTTCACATCCTAGTAGAACTCGTAATTACAACTTGTAAGCTGGAAATCTTCTGAGAGGTACAACTTGGACTGCATGACCACTGTACCACCTGATTGCTGCACATTCATTTAGGTGCTACTTGGGCATTGATAGTATTGCCATAGTTTTGCATAATTACAAATCCAAGGTGGTGGACAGCAGAGTCGAATGTTGTGTTGTCATCTTGAAATTACAGTAATTACAACATGGTGTGAACGCAGGTAATCTTCCACTGTTCCACTGATCCATTTCCATTGCTCGTGCCCATTCTAAGGGCTTTCAGCTGTGGACAGGGGTCATCATGGGCAGTCTGATCAGTCTGCATCTACTTAGGCCAATCATTAAAATTGTGGCCACATAAACTTACTACAAGTAATAGGCCTTGGACACCATACACTTTGTTACCAATTTGTGGTTTGTGCCTCCTTGGACCACTGTCCCACAAGTGGAGAAGTTCTGACATAGTTGTCTTGCCAACAACATTTTCGCCTTTGGCAAGATCTTTTTCCTTCCATTTTCTCTTTCACCAACACATTAACTAAATAAATGGATTCATTTACTATATAAATTACCCAGACCTGCGCATGTGACCTTGTTAGGAGACGATTAACAATATTCACTTCACCTATGAGTAGTCATAAAGTTTTGGCTCATCGGTGTATGTAGCAGTGCATTGCTGCCTGTTTTGATTTGGTAGACTGCATCTTTTTGCAATGTTTTTGAAGGCTCTGGATTTCAGGATTAGTCACTTAGAAATGTGAAAACATGCACTTCATGATAAAGTATAATGTTGAAACTGTCACTGGGACAAAAATTTGAAAGGAAAGTAATATTATTATTATTATTGTTGTTGTTGTTGTTGTTGTTGTTGTTGTTTTATTTTGTTTCATAAATAAGATAAAGACATCACTAACCCCCAAACTGCAACTTCCCATCATTGACTATAGAATACCAAGATGTGTCACGTAGTTTTGAATAGGGGAGTTGGGGGAATACCCAAGACATAGTTTTTAATGGGGGAAAAATGCAATGCTCAACTTGGCAGTTCTATTGAAGGAAGCCCTGCCTTCTGAATAAGAGCCAATCGCTAACCAGTAAAATCAGCGCTTCACTGCAGCTGCTGTTAGAAGTCCCAGTTGCTATAGGAACGTTCTGAGACGTGCGCTTAGCACTGCTCATGCGCACTGGCTGGTCTAGCCTGAAAAATAAGCTTTTTTTTTTTCTTTTTTTTTTAAAGGGGTCATCGGATGCCCATTTTTCCACAAGTTGATATGATTCTTTAGGGTCTTAATGAAAAGTCTATAGCATACTTTGTTTAAAATTTTTCAATGGTAGTGTAAAAAAACACCCTTTTTACCTTGTTAAAATCAGCTCTTTTCACAGCAACCCGTTTTGTTGCATTTCCCTTTAAATGCTAATGAGCTCTGCTCACCCCGCCCCTCTTCTCTGGGGTGACGAGCAGTTTTTGAGAATTTGATGTTTCCCCATTCAAAGAGATAGCTGCACTTGCATGCCTGAGAAGCGTTTCAAAGATGGCCGCCAAGTGAAATGACATCCCTTAAAGGGACTTTGCTTCCTATTTTCATAACATCCTAAAGTGTCACATTTAAGTGGAAAAAACTAGTCCAAAGATGATTATAATAATGGCCACCTGGCAGAGGCTCTCTCAATTCTTTCTCAAGCCCTGTTCACTCCACAAGCATCTCGCAACACGATTTAGTAGTAGATGATTTAGAATTTATACAGCAAATTCTTCCGTTAAGCAAAAAGTGTTTGCAACGCACATACGTTTGGCAATTTAAAACGCTACATTTAACGTGGTCACCACCAATCAAGTTCAAGTTACTCAACCGGTATCCCGGTGGGGATAAAAACATCCCACCCACCCGCTCCGACGTCCCGATCTAATCAAATGATTCGCGATACTTGCTTTGAAGTCCCGATCTGAATCAAATGATTTGCGATATGTGATCCGATTGAAGCACTTCAAAACAGTGAATCATTTTGTGATGCAATGGTTTAACTGATTTGAATTTTCAAAAAGGTCTGTTGATACTGTGTTCTTTGCTCGCTTTCCCTATATAATTTATTCGTTGTTTGAATAACCATGGAAATAATGTACAATGTTTTTATTAAACTGTGATCACGTTAAAACAGTTTCCATCGTATTAAAAACGGTGTAGTTGGGTCAACCTCCGCCTATCCCCCCCTCTGGTTTTTTCACAAATCGCACCCTGACAATAGGTATGAAGTTTTAGCTTTCAAATTTTTCCCTTTTTTAAAAAAAATTCAAACAATAAATACTAATTTTATTGCTTGGGCTTAGTTGAAGACATTTTATATTGAGTCTGCACAAATATATTTTAAAAACATTAAATGAATGGTTATTTTCAAATCCAGTCAACATTCAGAATGCTAAATGTTGACTAAACTAATAAAAACAAATCCAGCCAACACAGATCATTCTGCATGTGCACGCACCTGAGTGACTTCGCGGGAGAAACAGCGCCACCATCTTGTCAAGTTCACACGTCAGGTAAGTTGCACTAAATAAGTGTTATTTTTTTAGACTAATTTTAACGAGAAAATCATGCAACACATTCGATTTTTTTGAGTGGACATTTAGAAAGTGTTTTACGAGTTGTATATCCGAAGAAAAGTGAATATAAGACAGTGTATGTCAAGTTCAGGCATCAGGAAAGTCAAGAATGGCACTGAATAAATATTTATACTTAACGTTAGACTGAATTTATCAAAACGTATATTAAAAATGTGTAAATGTTTTATTTGAAATGTATATATCCCGGACAGCACACATATGTCTGGCCGACGTCGGCCCAATATCGAAACGTCGGCCTCATTACCTAAAACATCTAAAAAACATCGGCCAGGTGTAGGTCGATATAATTCGGTCAGTGCTCTGTTTTCCAGCTCATCAATCGTCAGCCCTGAGTCGGATCACGACCCAGTTATTCGTCTCTTAGCAACCCACAGAGAGAAGAGACTCATCCCGGCGACATCTGTGGCTTTCAAGTAAGATTTGGCTAGGGCTATATTAGAGAGAAAAAAAAAATACTATTTAGTTCATTCTGTGACGCTTAAAAGGTAAAATGCTAAAGCGAAGCCCTAACTGCTTTTTCGTCGTGTTTTGTACAGGCTGCCAGAAAGAATCCGTCTCAACGGTGAGATATTGTTGCTGTGGCTTTTTGAACTACAAAACTTCGTTATTGAAATATAATTATTGAATGAGACTGTAAGTTATTAACGTAATGTTTTAATTCTAGATATTTAATTGTGTAAACGCTGTGTGTGCATTTAGCTCTGCACGAGCGTGGAGCAGAGTTGTCATGGAAACCGGGCGTCAACACAACAACTGGCAAGCGGTAAACTCTGTCTTTTGCTGCGGTTTTCACTATTTTTAGGTAAGCTTAGTCCCTAAAATCACACAAATGTTGCATACAAACGTTCCTGACATATTTCTTACTTGTTATTGACATGTTTCTATTAAATATTTATTTTATAGAAATGGTTTAGTGTCTTCAAAAAAGTCAGTTAGCATTAGCAGTTTTCAGGTAGGCTAACTCTCTAGATTGAGCCCTTGTTTATGAAACGTTGGGCTTTCAATCGAATCTTAATGTGTATATGAGAGATATCAGAGATTTTGATAGCTCTGTAAAGGTTTTGCTGGCGATTTGTCAATGGGTTTTTGGAAATAGGCTAATTTACTGAATCGATGACGTCACTTACATGAAGAGTGTGATCGACTGAAAACAAATTCAGACGTGTTTTGATCTTTCATGGTAAACAAATATTAATGAAAATTGTTCTGTGATTTCACACTGTGAAACTCTACAGACCAGATGGGAAGCTCCAAGATTTCAACATTTCTGAAGGAGCTGCTGACTGAGAAGTAGATAATAACTTACAGGTGAACTGATGAAACTCATGAAATAACTCAGTATCCATTTTTCAGAACATATTTCACCTATACCCATGCACCTGTTATTTCCTTTGGCAAAATTATACTTTTCCACGACATTCTAATTTGAGATGCACCTGTATGTATGTATGTATGTGTGTGTGTGTGTGTGTGTATATATATATATATATATATATATATATATATATGTATATATATGTGTGTGTGTGTGTGTATATATATATATATATATATATATATATATATATACACACATATATACACATATATATATATACAGTCAGGTCCATAAATATTGGGACATCGACACAATTTTAACATTTTTGGCTCTATACACCACCACAATGGATTTCAAATGAAACGAACAAGATGTGCTTTAACTGCAGACTGTCAGCTTTAATTTGAGGGTATTTACATCCAAATCAGGTGAACGGTGTAGGAATTACAACAGTTTGCATATGTGCCTCCCACTTGTTAAGGGACCAAAAGTAATGGGACAGAATAATAATCATAAATCAAACTTTCACTTTTTAATACTTGGTTGCAAATCCTTTGCAGTCAATTACAGCCTGAAGTCTGGAACGCATAGACATCACCAGACGCTGGGTTTCATCCCTGGTGATGCTCTGCCAGGCCTCTACTGCAACCGTCTTCAGTTCCTGCTTGTTCTTGGGGCATTTTCCCTTCAGTTTTGTCTTCAGCAAGTGAAATGCATGCTCAATCGGATTCAGGTCAGGTGATTGACTTGGCCATTGCATAACAATCCACTTCTTTCCCTTCAAAAACTCTTTGGTTGCTTTTGCAGTATGCTTTGGGTCATTGTCCATCTGCACTGTGAAGCGCCGTCCAATGAGTTCTGAAGCATTTGGCTGAATATGAGCAGATAATATTGCCCGAAACACTTCAGAATTCATCCTGCTGCTTTTGTCAGCAGTCACATCATCAATAAATACAAGAGAACCAGTTCCACTGGTAGCCATACATGCCCACCACCACCATGCTTCACTGATGAGGTCGTATGCTTAGGATCATGAGCAGTTCCTTTCCTTCTCCATACTCTTCTCTTCCCATCACTCTGGTACAAGTTGATCTTGGTCTCATCTGTCCATAGGTTGTTGTTCCAGAACTGTGAAGTCGTTTGGCAAACTCTAATCTAGCCTTCCTGTTTTTGAGGCTCACCAATGGTTTACATCTTGTGGTGAACCCTCTGTATTCACTCTGGTGAAGTCTTCTCTTGATTGTTGACTTTGACACACATACACCTGCCTCCTGGAGAGTGTTCTTGATCTGGCCAACTGTTGTGAAGGGTGTTTTCTTCACCAGGGAAAGAATTCTTCGGTCATCCACTACTGTTGTTTTCCGTGGTCTTCCGGGTCTTTTGGTGTTGCTGAGCTCACCGGTGCGTTCCTTCTTTTTAAGAATGTTCCAAACAGTTGTTTTGGCCACGCCTAATGTTTTTGCTATCTCTCTGATGGGTTTGTTTTGTTTTTTCAGCCTAATGATGGCTTGCTTCACTGATAGTGACAGCTCTTGGATCTCATCTTGACAGTTGACAGCAACAGATTCCAAATGCAAACAGCACACTTGAAATGAACTCTGGACCTTTTATCTGCTCATTGTAATTGGGATAATGAGGGAATAACACACACCTGGCCATGGAACAGCTGAGAAGCCAATTGTCCCATTACTTTTGGTCCCTTAAAAAGTGGGAGGCACATATGCAAACTGTTGTAATTCCTACACCGTTCACCTGATTTGGATGTAAATACCCTCAAATTAAAGCTGACAGTCTGCAGTTAAAGCACATCTTGTTTGTTTCATTTGAAATCCATTGTGGTGGTGTATAGAGCCAAAAATGTTAAAATTGTGTCGATGTCCCAATATTTATGGACCTGACTGTGTATATATATATATATATACACACACATACACATATATATATATATATATATATATATATATATATATATATATATATATACACATACATATACATACATATATATATATATATATATATAATACAGGTACATCTCAATAAATTAGAATGTCGTGGAAAAGTTCATTTATTTCAGTAATTCAACTCAAATTGTGAAACTCGTGTATTAAATTCAATGCGCACAGACTGAGGTAGTTTAAGACTTTGGTTCTTTTAATTGTGATGATTTTGGCTCACATTTAACAAAAACCCATCAATTCACTATCTCAACAAATTAGAATACTTGATAAGACCAGAAAAAAAAAAAAAAACCTTTTTAGTGAATTGTTGGCCTTCTGGAAAGTATGTTCATTTACTGTATATGTACTCAATACTTGTTAGGGGCTCCTTTTGCTTTAATTACTGCCTCAATTCGGCGTGGCATGGAGGTGATCAGTTTGTGGCACTGCTGAGGTGGTATGGAAGCCCAGGTTTCTTTGACAGTGGCCTTCAGCTCATCTGCATTTTTTGGTCTTTTGTTTCTCATTTTCCTCTTGACAATACCTCATAGATTCTCTGTGGAGTTCAGGTCTGGTGAGTTTGCTGGCCAGTCAAGCACACCAACACCATGGTCATTTAACCAACTTTTGGTGCTTTTGGCAGTGTGTGCAGGTGCCAAATCCTGCTGGAAAATGAAATCAGCATCTTTAAAAAGCTGGTCAGCAGAAGGAAGCATGAAGTGCTCCAAAATTTCAAGACATTCTAATTTATTGAGATGCACCTGTGTGTGTGTGTGTGTGTGTGTGTGTGTGTGTGTGTGTATATATATATATATATCAATTAATTTCAGTAATTTTAAGAAGGCCTTGACATCAAAACGCAAGTGATACTTGACCTAAAACTAAAAACATAGACTCTGTTATCTTAAGATTATATTGTTAGTAGTAGTATTAGTAGTAGTATTTGTTGTATATTATGTATGTGTTGTTATGTTGTTGTATATTATTCTTTCTTTCATCTGCATTTTACCTCTGCTCTTTTTTCCTTTTAATAAACCTGGAGTTGCATAGTAAATATTGGTGGCTCTGTGTCAAATTGTGTTTTGTTCCTAGATTCTTCAATCCTGATGGCTTGCTGCACCCAGCAGAGTCACAGTGAACCTCCTGTAAGACAACATCTCCAAGATGCTATAAACTGCAGGACCAGTAGGTAAAATCTCAAACATACTGTACACTACTGTTTCGTAAGCTTGAGGTTGGTATGATTTTTTGTTTTTGTTTTTGAAATTATCTTATGCCCAACACAGTTTAATGTATGAAATTAATACAATTTACTACAATTTAAAATAACTGTTTTCTGTTTGAATATATTTAGAGAAGTAATTTATTCCTGTGATGATAAAGCTGAATTTTGTCACATGATCCTTCAGATATCATTCTAATATTCTGATTTGCTTCTGAAGAAACATTTCTAATTATTATCAGTGTTGAAAACAGCTGTGCTGCTTCATTTTTTCAGGATTCTTTGATGAATAAAGTTTTAAAACAGTACAGCACTTATTTGAAACAGAAATGTTTGCTCTAACTTTTGATAATTAATAAGACATTGATAATAATCAGAAATGTTTCTTGAGCAGCAAATCAGCATATCAGAATGATTGCTGGAATAATAAAAATTCAGCTTAGATCACAGAAATAAATTACATTTCACAATATATTCATATAGAAAATTGTTAAATTGTAATAATATTTCACAATATTACTGTTTTTACTTCATTTTGATCAAATAAATGCAGCCTTGGTGAGCAGAAGAGACTTTTTTTTTTTTAAAGACGTAAAGATCTTACTGACACCAAACTTTTGAATGGTAGTGTAAATTGCAGTTATGATGTTCCACCCACTTAAATGATACTGTGGCATGTGTAGTCCATTATAGAGAGACTGCCTGTTCCCCAAATAATGAGGACAAATAATACATTTACTAAGGGATCACATGAAACACTTCATCAATAAACTGATTTTTGAGAGCATTAGTGGCAGTGTGCCGATTTCTATTTATTGATAGGTGAAGTGTTTCATGTGATTGAGCACCTGCCTAAAGTTTTTGGATGTGCACATATTACACCTTCTTGTGATTAAACCAGATATATATACATATAGCAAAATAAGCACAAATAGGGGCAGCAGCCACTATGGTGATTGGCCTGTAATGAGGTCACAAAATTGTAATACCAAGGATTTATCAAAGTCCACTAAAGGAAGTAGAGCTTTTTGGTATTTTAGTTTGAAATGGCCTTTTCTGATAATGTTTGGGGCCTAGACACTCTTTTAGTTTAAATTAGATTAAAATACATATTTTTAGCCAAGTATTCACACAACACACCTGGTAACCTTGCACTCCAGTTATATGTGATGAAATAAATAATCTTTTGTCTGAAATAATGAACAGCAGCTATGCTAAACTTTCTCCTTTTGATTTCTTGTTTCTATCTCAGGATGCCCATCCCAAGGTTACTAGAGAGTATGCCAGCTCCAGTTTGGATCCAGTCTCACTTGTGAAGATTTCTGATGACGGCAACTGTACATTAACATACAAAGCTGACAAATATTATCCTTATATTTCCTATAAGGGTAAGTTTGACGATTTTCAACCCGCTTTGTATTATTGCAACGTCTATAATATCTGTAAATGAACAATATTTACTCTTTCTCTGAGTTATGTGTACCTATATGTCCCCTTTTATTTGTAAGCAGCACTCCATAGGATGATGCAAAATGAAGTGATGAGTTTTGACAAAATGACAAAAAGACTTTTTGCAGCATCAAAATGAAAAAAAGCTGTTTTGCTAACAAATAAACTGAGTATCTCGAAGAAAGAATAAACATTGTTCTGTTACATATGTTACCAACATTGTAACAATACAAAATGGATTGAAAATTGTTGAACTTACCCTTTAAAAATGTTGAAGGATAGTGTTTAACTGAATACATGACTAGAGACTTCAGTAAGATTTTATCAGAATTTTTTTTTTTTTTTTTTTAATTTTTATCATGTAATTTAAAACATTGTAACTGCTTAATTTATGTTTACCTGGTTCTTATTTTGTGTTTATGTAACTCTTGTATTATTGTAACTCAGTTTTTGCCATGAAGATAGCCTTTGATGCTGACAGCACTGAACACATGACTTGTATTATGAACTACTGTCATATCGACATTATTTTGTTGCCAGAAGATGGTCTTCTTCAGTGAGTCTCAGTCACCTCTGGCTGATTAAAGGATGTTTTTAAATTGTAACCTTGAAATATGCATTTTCTGTAAATCTGCTTTGAAATGATTGTATTGTGAAAAGTGCTATACTTATACAACATTTAACCATGGTTTTACTATAGTAAAACTGTAGCAAGCATGATTGTAGTAAGAATGTTTTTTTTTTTCAAAACATGGTTTTGATGCTGTATTTGAAGAAGAGTTTTATTAGTCAAAGCATGAATTAATCAAGTATAATCAAGGTGAATCTTGCCATCAATATATCTATTTGATCTTCCATTATACTCGTAGGCCACTGGGTAAAAAGTGCCTACGTGGCTGAAACATGCAGACAAGAAACATCTGGAAGAATATAGGGGGCTTTTGTCTGTACCATAACACGTCTTGGGTCCCCTTCTCTCTAGGGAGGAATCAGATTGTATGTATTAGAACAAAATATTGAAATGTATGGAACACGCCTTAAAGGAAAAACTGTATAAAAGGCAGCACAAAAGCATTCTGGAGATTTTTTTCTGCAGAAAACTTCTTGGCTTTGTTCTTGTAATAAAGTCTATCTTCTGGCATCAAAACCCCAAGACTTTGAGAGTGATTCTTCAAGACAGCGGCAGAAGCCACCACATATTCTACTATAGTTATATTGTAGTAATATTTCAGTAAAGCTGTGGTAACCATGACTATAGTAACCATAGTTTTTGAAATCATGTTAAATATTGTAACTATGGTTTTACTGCAAATGCTGTAGTAACTGTTATTTTTGTAGTTACTATGATTTTACTGCAACAGTCATAGTTAAACCATAGTAGTTGTAGTAAAACTATGGTAGATTTTATTTTTACTATGGTTTTACTACTGTAAATGCTGTTGTAATGGTTAATTTTGTATTTACTATGGTTTTACTGCAACAGTCATAGTTAAACCATGGTGATTGTAGTAAAACTATGGTTGATTTTGTTTTTGCTATGGATTTACTGCAAATGCTGTGGTAAAATGATGGTTAATTTTCAAAATACAAATAATCGTGAATTATCTACTTCTGTTCAAAGCATCTGGTAAATGTATTTGTATATGTAATATGTTAAATGCAAATACTAATAAATTTGCAACTCTTATTGAGAGTGGTGTGTATTGTTTTATTATAAACCAGCGGCGGTGGTCCGTAACAATGAGTAAAACGCCGGTGAACCGCACCCACGCAGAGCAGCCGGTATTT
Source organism: Spinibarbus caldwelli (assembly GCA_039654775.1). Taxonomy (NCBI): domain Eukaryota; kingdom Metazoa; phylum Chordata; class Actinopteri; order Cypriniformes; family Cyprinidae; genus Spinibarbus; species Spinibarbus caldwelli. The sequence goes on from CM077220.1 coordinate 35,347,838, forward strand.
ACAGCTACGTCGTCCAAACATCGGCCGGAGAGCATTTGTGATCAGAGGTTGACGTCCCGACGACGTATTCCCGATTAGCAAACGCTCCCTGAGCGACGTCGTTTTGTATGTTGGGTCGACATCGGCCTGACGTATGTGTGCTGTTAGGGATTACAAACGTACAACATATAAAAACATCGAAGCGTTTTTAAGTGAAGGGAATGTGGTCTTTCACCTTGTTTAATCCATAAAACAATGTCAAAAACTGTATTACTATAATGTTTTTTTTTTGCTAATTTTGGTGTGTTGTATGATAGGCTATTTTTATATTTCCGTGACATGAAAAGATATGAAGAGATCGTGCGGTCTTTCTCTCTTTTATAAGCCATTATGCTTAATACGACTAACGTTAACCGAAATCTATGAAAGGTGTAAGTTAACTTAATGTAAACCATAGTACATCGACTTCGACCAAGTACCTTTCTTGGTTCGCCGCAAAGACTGATCATTGTATGACATGAAAGTACCACGAGAGCTACAGAGAGCAGATGGCTCCACAAGCTCTCTAATGTGAACATTGAAATTTGCAAAAATAAATTACTCCATGTTCACAAAGAGAAGTATGAACACCGATGACAACAAAGTTGCGTTATCCAACAAGTTTGTGGTATAAATGTTTTTTTTTTTTTTTTCACTTGAAGCAGATGTTGTCTTTTCCCTTTATTTTGTTGTCAAGAGTGCACCAGAACACTTCATTTACATGTTAAATTCTCAAAAATTTTCTTCTGGCGGGGGATGTTCCCAGACCCCCCTGTAAGGTTTATATTCCAAATTATGTCACCTTTTTTACCTCTTGTGAGTTTCCAGGTATGTGATGCAATATGAAGTGCTTTCTGATGAGTCTGCATTAAGCACTCAGAGAGTGGACTATGGACCTTGCCGGACATTAAAGGGCTTATAGAAAGACACAGTCTGTGGGAAGTCTGTGTATGGACAAACACCAAGAAAGATGGACTGTCTGTGATTTTGGTCAAAGAAAATCTACAGCATCTGCAGAAGTGTGAGACTGACAAAACAGATCAAAACAGAGAAAGCAAAGGTTCGCGCACTGGCTGAACAGTTGCAGACTGTAAAGAAGGACAAAGAAAGACTTTTACATAAGACAGACAAGTTGCTGACTTTGCTCTCCGAAAGACTAATCAAAATCTTCAAGTAAAGGCCGTTTTACACTGAACGCGAAAATTTGTTGTGAATGTTCAGAATGATGACGCTTTTGAATCGAAACAATAGATCCCTATGGGGCTATTCACACCAGGCACGATAATTCGTGATGCCAAAAAAATTTGGATTTTTTTTTCGTTCTGTGTATCGATTGATTGACTGAAAGTGATCTGAAGAGCACTGTTATGAGTTATGAGTGAGAGCACATTCACTCAAGATCTGTCAATCCTGGTATCATATCTCCTGCCACTGAGTATGAAAAAAATGAGAGAAACATTTTTCTATACATGAAATATGAAAGCAAATAGGCATAGCCTATGATTATTACGATATATTTTCTGTATGTGTTTTATGCAGCTCTTGGTGTTTTTATAACAATAAAGGATGTTTATAACATAAGCAGGTGTTGCATTCAATCCATTATAAAACATACAAAGAGTGCATGTAATAAAATTTAGATCTGAATCGGAATTTATTACAAGCACTCGATGGTTTAAAGTAGGTTTTAAGCAAAAACATTAATCACATACATTTTTAGAAATGTAGCTTGATGCTAATTGTACCTCTTTTTACATTTTAAAATGCATTCTTGTAAGCATTATAGATAGTTTGTCTTTCTGGTGTAGAACCAAACTTAATTTATCTTAATTTAATGATGAATATTGAACAGCAAAAAATGTTAAATCCATATACGAGATACATATCTGAGGAAAAATGCATTGTTGGTCGGCACCACCTAGCATGCAGATTTAGCAGGAGGCGATCAATCATTTTGTGCTCGGTGTGAAAGCATCATTAGTTGGCCATTTGCCTCTCTTTTTGCATCGCGCTCAATGTGAAACAGCCTTATCTCTGATGACAGCGATGCAGACATCAAGACACATGCTGAAATTACAAAAGACAGCTTGAAGTTTAGACTTGCTCGTGTAATTGTCAAAAACAGACGGACTGAAGTTAAAATCAACATTGTGGAGGAGTATGAGGAGAATGGTGAATGACAAACTCACACTATGGATTCGATTGCTGATCGATTGCTTCAGTTTGTTCCTGTCTGTTGTGCTGCTGAGAGGTTTGCGATTGTAGCTCCGTTTTTTTATTGAATCTTTACCTTACTTTCACTCTCTGTTGTTTAAAGTGATAATATATAACTTAATTCCCACCATATTTCTGGAATTATCTATCAAACTAATTTGATCGTTCGCTTTTAAAACCGCGAGTGCAGCGCGCGTGCAGCGGGTTAGCTTGTTACTCGCGGTTCCATTCACGTTTCTATTCGCGCCTATTATTGTTTTCTTTTTTCTCGCTCCGTTTTCATTTCTCTCTTGCTCCGTTTTTCACAAGTTCATCAAACAACAGTGGTAAGTTAAGTTGGTATCATTCATCTATCACGGTGAGTAATGGCTTCTCCTTCTCTTGTTGTTTGCACTTCATGCCACATGTACAGTTTATCTCTCTCTGTCGGCGACAAGGGATTCACATGTGATAAATGCAGGGAAATAGTTAGGCTGACAGAGAAGATTTTAGAACTAGAGACACGCATCCAAACTTTAGTTGAGGATAGTAAGAATGTGAGGGCTGTAGATACTGCTTTGGATGCGAATAGCTCAGGGACTCCTGTACATTGTTCGGTTCCGGTTGTGCCCGTGCAGCAGGGCAACTGGGTGACTGTGAGGCGGCATAGTCGCGGGTCAAAACACCGCTCTTCCGTTCCGATCAGAACATCAAACAGGTTCTCCCCACTCAGTGATGCACCCACTGAGAAACCTGATGAAAGTGCTCTAGTAATTGGCGATTCAATTGTACGGAACGTGAAAATAGAGACACCAGCCACCATAGTCCAATGTTTACCGGGAGCCATCTTGGCAAATTTAAAAGTGCTGGCTAATGCTAAATGTAAATTCAGTAAGATTATCAACGTCGGCGCTAATGATGTTCGACTTCGCCAGTCGGAGATCACTAAAAATAATGTTAAAGAGGTGTGTGAACTTGCAAGTACGATGTCAGACACTGTAATATGCTCTGGTCCCCTCCCTGCTTACCGTGGCGATGAGATTCATAGTAGACTGTCGTCACTCAATGGCTGGATGTCTAAGTGGTGCCCGCAGAATAACGTAAGTTTCATAGACAATTGGAAGAGTTTTTTGGGCAGACCTGACCTGTTGAAAAGAGATGGTGTTCATCCCTCCTGGGGTGGTGCCGCTCTTCTCTCTAGAAATATGGCACATAGTCTTAGAGTTCGTACTTGACTAACTAGGGCCCAGGTCAGGGAGCAGACAGACTGGCTAAACCGACCGTCTGCTAGCCGCCTCACATCACAGAAGTCAGTTAATTCTCAGCACATAGAGACTCCTTCACCTAGATATCACACTATAGAGACTGTGTCTGTTCCCCGTACTAGAAAATACAGAAAACGTCCAAACCAAAGTAATAGTAACAATTTAATTGATGTTCAACAAATAAAAAATGTTTACAATACAGAGAAACAATTGATAAAACTTGGCTTACTGAATATCCGGTCCCTTACTACAAAAGCACTATTTGTAAATGATATGATCACTGACCATAAGCTAGATATGCTTTGTTTGACAGAAACATGGCTAAAACCAGATGAATACATTACTTTAAATGAGTCTACCCCCCAAGATTACTGCTATAAAAATGAGCCACTTCCAAAAGGTAAAGGGGGAGGTGTTGCTACAATTTATAGCAATATTCTCAGTATTTCTCAGAGGGCAGGCTTTAAGTATAACTCGTTTGAAGTTATGGTGCTGCGTATAACATTATCTAGAGAAACACGTGTTAGTGATAAATCCCCTGTGATGTTTGTATTGGCTACTGTGTACAGGCCACCAGGGCACCACACAGACTTTATTAAAGAATTTTTTGATTTTCTATCTGAGTTAGTACTGGCTGCAGATAAAGTCTTAATTGTTGGTGATTTTAATATCCATGTCGATAATGAAAAAGATGCATTAGGATCAGCATTCATAGACATTCTGAACTCTATTGGGGTTAGACAACATGTTTCAGGACCTACTCATTGTCGAAATCATACTCTAGATTTAATACTGTCACATGGAATTGATGTTAGTGGTGTTGAAATTCTGCAGCAAAGCGATGATATCTCAGATCATTATCTAGTCTTGTGTAAACTCCATATAGCTAAAACTGTAAATTCTACTCCTTGTTACAAGTATGGTAGAATCATCACTTCTACCACAAACGACTGCTTTGTAAGTAATCTTCCTGATTTATCTCAATTCCTCAGCATATCCAACAGCGCGGAAAAACTTGATGATGTAACAGAAACTATGGACTCTCTCTTTTCTAGCACTTTAGATACAGTTGCTCCTTTACGCTTAAGGAAGATCAAAGAAAACAGTTTGACTCCGTGGTATAATGAGCACACTCGCACCCTAAAGAGAGCAGCCCGGAAAATGGAGCGCAGCTGGAGGAAAACAAAACTAGAGGTATTTCGTATAGCTTGGCGGGAAAGTACCCTATCCTACAGAAAAGCATTAAAAACGGCTAGATCTGATTACTTTTCGTCTCTTCTAGAAGAAAACAAACATAACCCCCGGTATTTATTCAATACAGTCACTAATTTAACGAAAAATAAAGCATCAACAGGTGTTGGCATTTCTCAAGAGCACAGCTGTAATGACTTTATGAACTACTTTACTTCCAAGATCGATACTATCAGAGATAAAATTGTAACCATGCAGCCGTCAGCTACAGTATCACATCAGATAGTGCACTATAGATCCCCTGAGGAACAATTCCACTCATTCTCTATTATAGGAGAGGAAGAATTGTATAAACTTGTTAAATCATCTAAACCAACAACATGTATGTTAGACCCTATTCCATCTAAACTACTAAAAGAGCTGCTTCCAGAAGTCATAGATCCTCTTTTGGCTATTATTAATTCATCATTGTCATTAGGATATGTCCCCAAAACCTTCAAATTGGCTGTTATTAAGCCTCTCATTAAAAAACCACAACTTGACCCCAAAGATTTAGTTAATTACAGACCGATCTCAAATCTCCCTTTTCTGTCAAAGATACTAGAAAAGGTAGTATCCTCACAATTATATTCCTTCTTAGAGAAAAATGGTATCTGTGAGGAATTCCAGTCAGGATTTAGACCGTATCATAGTACTGAGACTGCTCTCATTAGAGTTACAAATGACCTGCTTCTATCATCTGATCATGGTTGTATCTCTTTATTAGTTCTACTGGATCTTAGCGCTGCGTTCGACACTATCGACCACAACATTCTTTTGAATAGACTAGAAAACTTAGTTGGCATTAGTGGAAGTGCTTTAGCATGGTTCAAATCGTACTTATCTGACCGCCATCAGTTCGTAGCAGTAAATGAAGAGGTATCATATCGATCACAAGTGCAGTATGGAGTACCTCAAGGCTCAGTACTAGGGCCGTTACTTTTCACGCTTTACATGTTACCCTTGGGAGATATTATCAGGAGACATGGTGTTAGCTTTCACTGTTATGCTGATGATACTCAGCTCTATATTTCTTCACGGCCCGGTGAAACACACCAAATTGAGAAACTAACGGAATGTATAGTCGATATAAAAAACTGGATGACGAGTAACTTCTTACTGCTAAATTCTGAAAAAACAGAGGTGTTAATTATCGGACCTAAAAACCCCACATGTAATAACCTAGAACACTATCTAACATGTGACGGCTGCTCTGTCAATTCTTCTTCATCAGTTAGGAACCTAGGTGTGCTGTTTGATAGCAATCTTTCATTTGAAAGCCATGTTTCTAGTATCTGTAAAACTGCGTTTTTCCATCTCAAAAACATATCTAAATTGCGACCTATGCTCTCAACGTCAAATGCAGAAATGCTAATTCATGCGTTTATGACCTCAAGGTTAGACTATTGTAATGCTTTACTGGGTGGTTGTTCTGCACGCTTGATCAATAAACTACAGTTGGTCCAAAATGCAGCAGCTAGAGTCCTTACTAGAACCAGGAAGTATGACCATATTAGCCCGGTTCTGTCAACACTGCACTGGCTCCCTATCAAACATCGGATAGATTTTAAAATCTTGTTAATTACTTATAAAGCCCTGAATGGCTTAGCTCCTCAGTACTTGAGCGAGCTCTTATCACATTATAGTCCTCCACGTCTGCTGCGTTCTCAAAACTCTGGCCATTTGATAATACCTAGAATATCAAAATCGACTGCGGGCGGCAGATCCTTTTCCTATTTAGCGCCCAAACTCTGGAACAATCTACCTAACACTGTTCGGGAGGCAGACACACTGTGTCAGTTTAAATCTAGATTAAAGACACATTTCTTTAACCTGGCTTACACATAACACACTAATACACTTCTATTATTCAAATCCGTTAAAGGATTGTTAGGCTGCATTAATTAGATCAACCGAAACCGGGAACACTCCTCATAACACACGATGTACTCGTTACATCGTAAGAAGAATGGCATCTACGCTAATATTTGTCTGTTTCTTTATTATTCTGTTTCTCAGTCCGTGTCCGGATCAGATGGCGCCGGGAGATGATGTCTGCGACCCTGACCGTCGTCGGAGGCCGGACACCTGGATGAGCCCCGGGGACATATCCCCAGTGAAGACCTCGACTTAAATACAATAAAACTTAAAATTAAACAAAATAACTATAAATATAATAAAATACCTAACTACATAATACTATTATTGTTAGAAATTGCAACAATATAAAAATAGAAATATAATACATTTATACATTTAAAATTTAATTAATACAATAAGTAAAAAAATAAATAATAATATCCTGGCCAGAGGAGAACTGGCCCCCTGACTGAGCCTGGTTTCTCCCAAGGTTTTTTTTCTCCATTCTGTCACAGAGGGAGTTTTCGTTCCTTGCCGCTGTCGCCTCTGGCTTGCTCAGTTGGGGACACTTAATTTCTAACGATTATCGTCAATTTGATTTCATAGATACTATTTAAACTAAACTGAGCTAGACAATGACATCTCTGAATTCAATAATGAAATGCCTTTAACTGAAAATTGAGTGTTTAATCTTATTATTATACATTACTGACACTTTATCCTCCAATTTGATACTGTTAAGTGCTTTGACACAATCTGTATTGTTAAAAGCGCTATATAAATAAAGGTGACTTGACTTGACTTGACTTGTAACAAGGAGTAGAATTTACAGTTTTAGCTATATGGAGTTTACACAAGACTAGATAATGATCTGAGATATCATCGCTTTGCTGCAGAATTTCAACACCACTAACATCAATTCCATGTGACAGTATTAAATCTAGAGTATGATTTCGACAATGAGTAGGTCCTGAAACATGTTGTCTAACCCCAATAGAGTTCAGAATGTCTATGAATGCTGATCCTAATGCATCTTTTTCATTATCGACATGGATATTAAAATCACCAACAATTAAGACTTTATCTGCAGCCAGTACTAACTCAGATAGAAAATCAGAAAATTCTTTAATAAAGTCTGTGTGGTGCCCTGGTGGCCTGTACACAGTAGCCAATACAAACATCACAGGGGATTTATCACTAACACGTGTTTCTCTAGATAATGTTATACGCAGCACCATAACTTCAAACGAGTTATACTTAAAGCCTGCCCTCTGAGAAATACAGAGAATATTGCTATAAATTGTAGCAACACCTCCCCCTTTACCTTTTGGATGTGGCTCATTTTTATAGCAGTAATCTTGGGGGGTAGACTCATTTAAAGTAATGTATTCATCTGGTTTTAGCCATGTTTCTGTCAAACAAAGCACATCTAGCTTATGGTCAGTGATCATATCATTTACAAATAGTGCTTTTGTAGAAAGGGACCTGATATTCAGTAAGCCAAGTTTTATCAGTTGTTTCTCTGTATTGTAAACATTTTTTATTTGTTGAACATCAATTAAATTGTTACTATTACTTTGGTTTGGACGTTTTCTGTATTTTCTAGTACGGGGAACAGACACAGTCTCTATAGTGTGATATCTAGGTGAAGGAGTCTCTATGTGCTGAGAATTAACTGACTTCTGTGACGATGTACTCGTTACATCGTAAGAAGAATGGCATCTACGCTAATATTTGTCTGTTTCTTTATTATTCTGTTTCTCAGTCCGTGTCCGGATCAGATGGTGGATCGGCGCCGGGAGATGATGTCTGCGACCCTGATCGTCAGCGGAGGCCGGACACCTGGATGAGCCCCGGGGACATATCCCCAGTGAAGGCCTCGACTTAAATACAATAAAACTTAAAATTAAACAAAATAACTATTAATATAATAAAATACCTAACTACATAATACTATTATTGTTAGAAATTGCAACAACATAAAAATAGAAATATAATACATTTATACATTTAAAATTTAATTAAAACAATAAGTAAAAAAATAAATAATAATATCCTGGCCAGAGGAGAACTGGCCCCCCGACTGAGCCTGATTTCTCCCAAGGCTTTTTTCTCCATTCTGTCACAGAGGGAGTTTTGGTTCCTTGCCGCTGTCGCCTCCGGCTTGCTCAGTTGGAGACACTTAATTTTTTATGATTAACGTCAATTTTATTTCATAGATACTATTTAAACTAAACTGAGCTAGACAATGACATCTCTGAATTCAATAATGAAATGCCTTTAACTGAAAATTGAGTGTTTAATCTTATTATTATACATTACTGACACTCTATCCTCCAATTTGATACTGTTAAGTGCTTTGACACAATCTGTATGGTTAAAAGCGCTATATAAATAAAGGTGACTTGACTTGACTTGACAATTTAATGTACATATATCTCTTTCGCACAATTTCATGTACAGTATTTATGTAAAGTTCTTGTACAGTCTCAGTTTGTGTATGTGTAGTCAACTAGGTATAGCAGTTATAGTATTTTTAGTATATGTATAGTCAGATGGTTAACTGTTGTATAGCTCTATTGCTTTTCCTATACTTGCATTGTTGTATGTTTATCTTAGGTTTAACTAGTATGTAGCACCGTACCGTGGTCCTGCGAGACACGACATTTCATTTCACTATATGTCCACACATGTAGCAGAATGACAATAAAGCTTGACTTGACTTGAGAAGAAAGGTTTTTTAGAAGAGAGGGCCGAACCTATGAATGAGACCTTTATCTGGTATAGAGGTCACACCTCTGGGGAGTCAAAGAGCCAATGGGCTCCCTTCTCTTTGGAGGGAAGGTTTTACGACTCTTTGTCTCTGAGCATGGCAATTTGCATGGGGTTGCTATTAAAGAACTATTAAAGATTCTTAGAACACTAATATGTTGCATAGGTATCAACATGTAATATACACTGTCATTTAGATCATCCGAAGACGAATTGATAGAGATCAAACATGATATAAGTGACGTAATATTAACTAGTGATCTATCATAAACATCCATAAAACAGGATACAGTACAAAAAGACAATATACACGAACAGTAACAAAATACACAATAACCTGAGGATATGTGTGTTCATTCAAAGAAAGGTTTTTTCAATGAATTAATTAGAGAAGAGTCCATTTTTATGTGCATTACATGTCTCTTTCCTAAGGGAAAATGAGGTCTGCCCGCATTCCTTTGACCAATAAAACTAGTGTTATCAGATAGGTTGCCATGGCACCAGGGGGCCTGGAGTCATCACAGACATACCGGCACTCAGAATGTGTGTGGGGTGAGGGGTCTGTGGTTAGTTGTTAATCTAATAACTAATTTGATTTGTTAAATCTGATGAACAAATGTGTGTCTGATTGGTCCAAATGCTACAACGTACAGAAGTGTTAGGCTATCTGTATGGGGAAAGGCTAGGTCGTGTAAGGTGTGACTAGCTGGTGAGGGGCAGCTAGTGAGGTAGGGTGCTAAGAACACAAGGTTTGAGTAACTCTGTTGACGGGGCTGTAAGCAGTGGTCAGCTAATGACCGGGCTATACGTGTGGTCAAACTATTACTCAAAGCACTGATGGTTCACAGGTTTGGTCACTATGAAGGTATCAAATAAACAAAACTGAAATAAAATCAGGAAGAGAGAGGGAGTAGGAAGGGCTTTCCTTATTTAGTTTAAGCTAGGAGATATGACTGAGCAGTTGTCACTTACTAAAAGGAATGCTGCAGCAGGGTCATAAAACCTAGGGGGTCTGTTAGCTAAGCTAACATCAAACACCTCAAAGTAAATAAACAGAAACGATAGGAAGTGTGTTTCTAGTCTGCTCAGGGGCCAGGAGTAAGGAGGGGTATAGAAGAGACAGGAATTAGGCTACCAATAACCTGTACAGTTCATTAAGAGGACAACAGTTGCTAGAACTGCTCTAATCCTATACCGAGAGGGAAGATGGTGATGGTCAAATAACTATAATAAGGTAAAGGTAAAATGAAAATGTTCTAATAGCTTTAGGAAACTAAAAGGAATAAAAAAACAAAACAAATTTAGTTAAATCTCAGATTTAATTAAAATCATTTTAGCTGAATCTGTACATTCAAGCTAAAAAGTAAATGAATGAAATTAAATCAAAGAGAGGTAGAATAAAGTCAAAATAAAAATAACACAAATAGGACCGACGTATGTGAGGTTGGCACCGACCTAACTGAGTCTAAACAGAAGGTGATAGCACAAACAGGAAGTGAAACCAAGAGTGAGGGAGAGAGAGGAGTGGCTACACTTTACACTCACAAGTATCTTAAGTGTTAGTCGGATGCTAACAGTTAACAGCTGAGGTAAAGAGCTTAGTTAGCTTTTATGCCTGCGCGGCTGCTACAGAGTTAGCTTTGGCTACACTCAGTTGTTTGTTTACACAAGGGTCGGTGACGTGTGTGCTGTTATCAGATTGAACCAGAAGAGGCTGCTCTCCACTTCCGGGGTCAGACGTTGCTAAGAGACCGATGCGAGCTTACAACACGCGCAAGTGGAGCAGAACTTGCGCTGCTGTAAACATGCATGGGAACTCACGTGGTGCATAACAGTCAGTTATGACGTGTCGCATTCAACTTCATTCACAAATCAAAACAGCACATTCACTTCACAGACCATGGCAAATTACTAGTTAGCTAGGCTAGAATTACACCATTAATTCACTATTCAACTGCATCATTGCAACTACAATGATACACAAAGTTTACAAGAAGGCCTTAACTCGGGGAGATGAGGAACATCGCTTAAATCACCATTTAACTAAATATCCTGTAGCAAGATTTCTTCGTTGCCCAGTTTTGATATCACTGCAAGTGGGGTTTCATCGCTACGCAGATTAATTTGTGCTGCTAATCTGAGATTCCCTCGTCAGAGCTGAAATGGAGATTTCTTCGCCCAAAATCAGATTAATTTATTAATTTATGTGGGTTTCTAATCTGAGCTTTCTTCGTCAGGGAAGACTTACACATTTAAAGCTGAAATGGGGATTTCTTCGCCCAAAATCAGATTAATTTATTCATTTATGTGGGTTTCTAATCTGAGCTTTCTTCGTCAGGGAAGACTTACACATTTAAAGCTGAAATGGGGATTTCTTCGCCCAAAATCAGATTAATTTATTCATTTATGTGGGTTTCTAATCTGAGCTTTCTTCGTCAGAGAAGACTTACACATTTAAAGCCGAAATGGGGATTTCTTTGCCCAAAATCAGATTAATTTATTCTGGTACCACCTATACGGGCTGATAATCTGGGATTTTTCATCAGAGAAGGCTTACACTCTACTAACAACAGAAATTTGGACTTCTTCACTAATATGAGGTTAGTTCCTTATCGTACGATTTAAACATGTATTATAGCATTGATAAACTTACTGCTCGTAGTAAGGTACATTCAAGCTATAGTCTATCTGATTTTTTTCAGAAACTGCATGTGTAGGACGTTAATAAACGCAAGTTTGATACTGAGTCCGCTTGCAAATAATGTTTAAACGATTGCCAAGTTTCTCCACCGTATCATGTAGCAAATTAGCTCAAAAGGGAATTAATTACAATTAATTATGATTAATTACAATTATTTATATCGGCTGACAGTAATAACTGTAGCAAAATTAAATTGCCATCAACTGATCTGTCCGTCCAGCGAACATTCAGTGTAAATTCATATCAACTCTAAGAAAGGATATTTTCTTGGCCACAGAAAATACTTTCCTAAGTATTAATACATTAGAGCATGTAGTATGGATCAAAAATCGTAAAGGACATTAATTTGCAAGGCAGAATCAGAAACTCATTTAAATGGGGAAAACGGGCTTTATTAACTAAACACTAACGCAAACTAGTCTAACAAACAAACAAACATACAATCACTCATACATGGGGAAAGGGCAAATGAGAGTTGATGGATGAAACCATCAGGAAACCAGAGAATGAAGCTATGAAAAGAGTCAGTTAACCACCTGAATAAAACCATCAGCGCTGTTTATAACGGGGTCTATAACTTATACTAAACCTCTGTTTCGTTTAGTTAAATGTACAATACTTGCATTGCCTTTTGGTCATTGAACGAGTGTCCAGAATGCAGTCTCAGATGAAAGTTCTGATGGTTTGAAGGTTTGGTGGTGTTGGAGTTCTCCAAGTTCTTCCGTGCTTGAAGAGTGATGAATTCCAAAGATGTTCTGACTCAATGGTGATTGGGAGTTTCTTCCCAGGTGAAGAGTGAAGAAGAGTTAAGAGACATCTGCTAAGATCCAAGAATCTTTGGTTAAATGAAAAGACAAGGCCGCACGGCCTGGCAAAAAACTTAAGGGTCCACAAGAGTTCTAGCTCATATCCTCATCTTCTCAGAATCTAAAAGATCCGCAGACTAGGTGTGCTGAGGCCTGCCAGATGCGGTCGCGCCGCCCCTGGGATTTAGCAACCAGAAGATGGAGAGGGGATGGGAGACGAATGAAGAGACTAAAAGCTAAAAACTAAAAAAATCTAGGCGGGTCACTGAAGTGAGGTCTTTTAAACCCTATGGAGGTCACACCTCTGGGGTGTCAAAGAGCCAATGGAGTCCTGAACTTTTGGAGGGAAGGTTTTACGACTCTCTGTCTATGAGCATGGTAATTTGCATGGGGTTGGATTGGAAGTTGATATATAAACTATTAAAGATTCTTAGAACACTAATATGTTGCATAGTTATCAACATGCAATATACACTGTCATTTAGATCAGCCGAAGACGAATTGATAGGGACCAAACATAAATGAGGATAAATGAGGTGATATTAACTAGTGATCTATCATAAGCATGCATAAAACAATATACAGTACAAAAGACAATATACAAAAACAGTAACAATATACACAATGACCTGAGGATATGTGTGTTCATTCAAAGAAAGGTTTTTCAATGAATTAATTAGAGAAGAGTCCATTTTTATGTGCATTATGTCTCTTTGCTATGGAAAGTTTAGTGAGAGGGAGAACTCTCTACATGTCATTAGGTCGTAAAGTTTATCTGGCCTGGCAAAAGTCTCCTGGTTGCCATGGTAACCAGGGGCCTGAACTTCGTTCACAGACATAAAGGCACCAAGTCTGGTGTTGGGTGAGGGGTCTGTGACTGTTTGTTAATCTAAAGAATAATTCATTTGTTAAATCTAATGAACAAATGTGTGTCTGAGTGGTCCAAATGCTACAAAAAGGTCAAAAACTCACCACGAAGAAAGATATTTTAGGTCTCACACTTGAAAAAAAAGGCTAGACAACAAGAGGCATCGACGCGTCGGATGGCCTGGGTTGCAGCGGTGATACGCAAAATCATCATATTTGCCAACATATCTCCATTTATGTTAATTTACCCTCAACATTTTCATAAAGGTAAATAAGAGAGTTTTTTAGATGTGTTTTCTGTTTTCTGAAGTAGCCAACATTATATTCACATGTTATTTAGGGTTTTAAGTGCTATTAAACAGACAACAAGGGATTGGGGTGAGCAGAAACGGGTCATGTACCATGAAATGTCTTGCAATCGTTTTATGCATAGTGTTGAATATGAGATGTTAAAATATCCAAAGTTCGTTAAAAATTGTAGAAACTTGGTGGCGTTGTCTGATTAAAACACTGAAAGAATAGTAAACACCAGTCCTTTGCTCTCTTTTATTTAAAAATCATACATTTTAGGTGTAAAGAGTTATTTTATTTCTCTAGCGTTACTGAAATTAAATATTGTTTTTGGGTGGGTTGTACTTAACTCAAGTGCAATTTAAACAGAATACTTCACTAAAATACATTTCTAATGTTTCTCATTTTTATTTCTTACAGTTGTAGCAAATTTAGCTCAAAAGGGAAATGTATATAAATAATTACAATTAATTATGATTAATTACAATTATTTATATTGGCTGACAGTAATAAACTGTAGCAGAATTAAATTGCCATCAGCTGATCTGTTCGTCCAGCGAACATTCAGTGTATGTTCATATCAACTCTAAGAAAGGATATTTTCGTGGCCACAGAAAATACTTTCCTAAGTATTAATGAATTAGAGCATGTACTCAGGATCAAAATCGTAAAGTGACATTAATATGCAAGGCAGAATCAGAAACTCATGTAATTTGTGCACAAGAGTTTTATTAACTGAACACTAACGCAAACTAGTCTAACAAACAAACAAACAAACACACAAACATACAATTGCTCATACATGGGGAAAGGGCTAATGAGAGTTGATGGATGAAACCATCAGGAAAACCGGAGAATGCAGTTATGGAAAAAGTCATTTAACCACCTGAGTAAAACCATCAGCGCCGTTTATAAGTGGTTGTCGTTTGATCGCTGATTGCTGATCGATTGCTTCAGTCTGTTCCTGTCTGTTGTGCTGCTGAGAGGTTTGCGATTGTAGCTCCGTTTTTTATTGAATCTTTACCTTACTTTCACTCTCTGTTGTTTAAAGTGATAATATATAACTTACTTCCCACCATATTTCTGGTATTATCTATCAAACTAATCTAACTAATTTGATCGTTCGCTTTTAAAACCGCGAGTGCAGCGCGTTAGCCGGTTAGCTTGTTACTCGCGGTTCCATTCACGTTTCTATTTGCGCCTATAATTGTTTTCTTTTTTCTCGCTCCGTTTTCATTTCTCTCTCGCTCCGTTTTTCACAAGTTCATCAAACAACAGTGGTAAGTGGTAAATTAAGTTGGTATCATTCATC
Source organism: Spinibarbus caldwelli (assembly GCA_039654775.1). NCBI lineage: Eukaryota > Metazoa > Chordata > Actinopteri > Cypriniformes > Cyprinidae > Spinibarbus > Spinibarbus caldwelli. The sequence continues at coordinate 35,363,153 of CM077220.1, forward strand.
AATCACGGTGAGTAATGGCTTCTCCTTCTCTTGTTGTTTGCACTTCATGTCACATGCACAGTTTATCTCTCTCTCTGTCGGCGACGAAGGATTCACATGTGATAAATGCAGGGAAATAATTAGGCTGACAGAGAAGATTTTAGAACTAGAGACACGCATCCAAAATTTAGTTGAGGATAGTAAGAATGTGAGGGCTGTAGATACTGCTTTGGATGCGACTAGCTCAGGGACTTCTGTACATTGTTCGGTTCTGTACATTGTTCAGTTCCGGTTGTGCCCATTCAGCAGGGCAACTGGGTGACTGTAAGGCGGCCTAGTCGCAGGTCAAAACACCACTCTTCCGTTCCGATCAGAACATCAAACAGGTTCTCCCCACTAGGTGACGCACCCACTGAGAAACCTGATGAAAGTGCTCTAGTAATTGGCGATTCTATTGTACGGAACGTGAAAATAGAGACAACAGCCACCATAGTCCAATGTTTACCGGGAGCCAAAGCGCCTGACATCTTGGCAAATTTAAAAGTGCTGGCTAATGCTAAACGTAAATTCCGTAAGATTGTTATCCACGTCGGTGCTAATGATGTTCGACTTCGCCAGTCGGAGATTACTAAAAATAATGTTAAAGAGGTGTGTGAACTTGCAAGTACGATGTCAGACACTGTAATATGCTCTGGTCCCCTCCCTGCTTACCGTGGCGATGAGATTCATAGCAGACTATTGTCACTCAATGGCTGGATGTCTAAGTGGTGCCCGCAGAATAACATAGGTTTCATAGACAATTGGAAGAGTTTTTGGGGCAGACCTGACCTGTTGAAAAGAGATGGTTTTCATCCCTCCTGGGGTGGTGCCACTCTTCTCTCTAGAAATATGGTACATAGTCTTAGAGTTCGTACTTGACTAACTAGGGCCCAGGTTAGGGAGCAGACAGACTGGCTAAACCGACCATCTGTTAGCCGCCTCACGTGACAGAAGTCAGTTAATTCTCAGCACATAGAGACTCCTTCACCTAGGTATCACACTATAGAGACTGTGTCATTTCCCCGTACTAGAAAATACAGAAAACGTCCAAACCAAAATAATAGTAACAATTTAATTGATGTTCAACAAATAAAAAATGTTTACAATACAGAGAAACAATTGATAAAACTTGGCTTACTGAATATCAGGTCCCAGCACTATTTGTAAATGATATGATCACTGACCATAAGCTAGATGTGCTTTGTTTGACAGAAACATGGCTAAAACCAGATGAATACATTACTCTAAATGAGTCTACCCCCCAAGATTACTGCTATAAAAATGAGCCACGTCCAAAAGGTAAAGGGGGAGGTGTTGCTACAGTTTATAGCAATATTCTCAGTATTTCTCAGAGGGCAGGCTTTAAGTATAACTTGTTTGAAGTTATGGTGCTGCGTATAACATTATCTAGAGAAACACGTGTTAGTGATAAATCCCCTGTGATGTTTGTATTGGCTACTGTGTACAGGCCACCAGGGCACCACACAGACTTTATTAAAGAATTTTTTGATTTTCTATCTGAGTTAGTACTGGCTGCAGATAAAGTCTTAATTGTTGGTGATTTTAATATCCATGTCGATAATGAAAAAGATGCATTAGGATCAGCATTCATAGACATTCTGAACTCTATTGGGGTTAGACAACATGTTTCAGGACCTACTCATTGTCAAAATCATACTCTAGATTTAATACTGTCACATGGAATTGATGTTAGTGGTGTTGAAATTCTGCAGCAAAGCGATGATATCTCAGATCATTATCTAGTCTTGTGTAAACTCCATATAGCTAAAACTGTAAATTCTACTCCTTGTTACAAGTATGGTAGAATCATCACTTCTACCACAAAAGACTGCTTTGTAAGTAATCTTCCTGATTTATCTCAATTCCTCAGCATATCCAACAGCGCAGAAAAACTTGATGATCTAACAGAAACTATGGACTCTCTCTTTTCTAGCACTTTAGATACAGTTGCTCCTTTACGCTTAAGGAAGATCAAAGAAAACAGTTTGACTCCGTGGTATAATGAGCACACTCGCACCCTAAAGAGAGCAGCCCGGAAAATGGAGCGCAGCTGGAGGAAAACAAAACTAGAGGTATTTCGTATAGCTTGGCGGGAAAGTACCCTATCCTACAGAAAAGCATTAAAAACGGCTAGATCTGATTACTTTTCGTCTCTTCTAGAAGAAAACAAACATAACCCCCGGTATTTATTCAATACAGTCACTAATTTAACGAAAAATAAAGCATCAACAGGTGTTGGCATTTCCCAAGAGCACAGCTGTAATGACTTTATGAACTACTTTACTTCCAAGATCGATACTATCAGAGATAAAATTGTAACCATGCAGCTGTCAGCTACAGTATCGCATCAGATAGTGCACTATAGATCCCCTGAGGAACTATTCCACTCATTCTATTATAGGAGAGGAAGAATTGTATAAACTTGTTAAATCATCTAAACCAACAACATGTATGTTAGACCCTATTCCATCTAAACTACTAAAAGAGCTGCTTCCAGAAGTCATAGATCCTCTTTTGGCTATTATTAATTCATCATTGTCATTAGGATATGTCCCCAAAACCTTCAAATTGGCTGTTATTAAGCCTCTCATTAAAAAAAAAAAAACACAACTTGACCCCAAAGATCTAGTTAATTACAGACCGATCTCAAATCTCCCTTTTCTGTCAAAGATACTAGAAAAGGTAGTATCCTCACAATTATATTCCTTCTTAGAGAAAAATGGTATCTGTGAGGAATTCCAGTCAGGATTTAGACCGTATCATAGTACTGGGACTGCTCTCATTAGAGTTACAAATGACCTGCTTCTATCATCTGATCATGGTTGTATCTCTTTATTAGTTCTACTGGATCTTAGCGCTGCATTCGACACTATCGACCACAACATTCTTTTGAATAGACTAGAAAACTTTGTTGGCATTAGTGGAAGTTGCCTTAGCATGGTTCAAATCGTACTTATCTGACCGCCATCAGTTCGTAGCAGTAAATGAAGAGGTATCATATCGATCACAAGTGCAGTATGGAGTACCTCAAGGCTCAGTACTAGGGCCGTTACTTTTCACGCTTTACATGTTACCCTTGGGAGATATTATCAGGAGACATGGTATTTATTCAATACAGTCACAGCATAACGGTTTTCACTGTTATGCTGATGATACTCAGCTCTATATTTCTTCACGGCCTGGTGAAACACACCAAATTGAGAAACTAACGGAATGTATAGTCGATATAAAAAACTGGATGACGAGTAACTTTTTACAGCTAAATTCTGAAAAAACAGAGGTGTTAATTATCGGACCTAAAAACCCCACATGTAATAACCTAGAACACTATCTAACACTTGACGGCTGCTCTGTCAATTCTTCTTCATCAGTTAGGAACCTAGGTGTGCTGTTTGATAGCAATCTTTCATTTGAAAGCCATGTTTCTAGTATCTGTAAAACTGCGTTTTTCCATCTCAAAAACATATCTAAATTGCGACCTATGCTCTCAACATCAAATGCAGAAATGCTAATTTATGCGTTTATGACCTCAAGGTTAGACTATTGTAATGCTTTACTGGGTGGTTGTTCTGCAAGCTTGATCAATAAACTACAGTACAGTTGGTCCAAAATGCAGCAGCTAGAGTCCTTACTAGAACCAGGAAGTATGACCATATTAGCCCGGTTCTGTCAACACTGCACTGGCTCCCTATCAAACATCAGATTGATTTTAAAATCTTGTTAATTACTTACAAAGCCCTGAATGGCTTAGCTCCTCAGTACTTGAGCGAGCTCTTATCACATTATAGTCCTCCACGTCCGCTGCGTTCTCAAAACTCTGGTCATTTGATAATACCTAGAATATCAAAATCGACTACGGGCAGCAGATCCTTTTCCTATTTAGCGGCCAAACTCTGGAACAATCTACCTAACACTGTTCGGGAGGCAGACACACTCTGTCAGTTTAAATCTAGATTAAAGACACATTTCTTTAACCTGGCTTACACATAACACACTAATACACTTCTATTATTCAAATCCTTTAAAGGATTGTTAGGCTGCATTAATTAGATCAACCGGAACCGGGAACACTCCTCATAACACACGATGTACTCGTTACATCGTAAGAAGAATGGCATCTACGCTAATATTTGTCTGTTTCTTTATTATTCTGTTTCTCAGTCCGTGTCTGGATCAGATGGTGGATCGGTGCCGGGAGATGATGTCTGCGACCCTGACCGTCGGCGGAGGCCGGACACCTGGATGAGCCCCGGGGACATATCCCCAGTGAAGACCTCGACTTAAATACAATAAAACTTAAAATTAAACAAAATAACTATAATATAATAAAATACCTAACTACATAATACTATTATTGTTAGAAATTGCAACATTATAAAAATAGAAATATAATACATTTATACATTTAAACTTTAATTAAAACAATAAGTAAAAAAATAAATAATAATATCCTGGCCAGAGGAGAACTGGCCCCCCGACTGAGCCTGGTTTCTCCCAAGGTTTTTTTCTCCATTCTGTCACAGAGGGAGTTTTGGTTCCTTGCCGCTGTCGCCTCTGGCTTGCTCAGTTGGGGACACTTAATTTCTAACGATTATCGTCAATTTGATTTCATAGATACTATTTAAACTAAACTGAGCTAGACAATTACATCTCTGAATTCAATAATGAAATGCCTTTAACTGAAAATTGAGTGTTTAATCTTATTATTATACATTACTGACACTCTATCCTCCAATTTGATACTGTTCAGTGCTTTGACACAATCTGTATTGTTAAAAGCGCTATATAAATAAAGGTGACTTGACTTGACTTTTAGGTTAAATTAATTAGCTTATAGTGACTTTCATTTATCTATTGACCAAGTACCTGTGGGATCGGGTTCCCGCCTGAAGTGTTGCAGTCGCGGATAGAAGTAGCAGGCGTGAAGGCAAAATTTGGGAGCGTGGGTGGGAATGTATTGCGCAGGATTTGGGGATGGGAGCGGGGTTTTCAGGGTGGCGAGCAATGGTCACGGAGAGAGAGAGAGATAATAGGTGTAGATTAAAGGAATTAGTGGCACATTTTTGAAGGTGGTAAGCATGAATCAAAACTTTAAACACATTTGGGATCATGTTGCACGGGGTTGAAATGTTGCTGCGGGGTTGTCTGTCTTGCGCACAAAGTCAAGTTTTCATTGTTTGTATTTCTCTGCTTTTTCTGCTCTGACATTTTCTGCTCCTATTTTTATTTTTTGTGTGCTTGTGCTGTTTTTCCCTTCACTCTTGTTTCTGCGTTCTGCGCTTGCTTTTTCAGGTGTTGTGGTTGGAGTTTCGTGTAGGTCGGGGTGGGTTTGGGCGTCATCGTTGGTCCACTGGTTCTTGATTGGCGGCTCCGCCTCTGGCCGGTCGGTGGAGGGGAGGGGAGGGGAGGGGAGGGGAGGGGAGGGGGGGAGGGGGGGGCATCACTCCGGTGTGCCTCGCTGGCTGCTGACGCTCAGTGTTCACTTGTGCAGGTGGAGGCGGGTGGCTGTCAGCTGGGAGGCATCTTTCCGTGCAGGACACGGTTGTGTGTGTCTACCTGCGCCTGCCAGGCGATCCGTTAACATTAAATGAGTAAATTGGTCAATTAATTATGAATGAATGAATGAATAATGTTTTTGCATTGACTTGGCTAGATTTGACTACTGATCAGTGAAAGTGATAGTGTTACAGAGGAGACAGTTACAGAGAACAGGTGGATTTGATATGTACACAATGATTTATTTGCATATTATGTGTATTTAAATAAACACTATGCAACAAGCTACATATATAATTGCATAACACTATAAAATTAACGTTTTAAATATATAAAGTTAGAATACAGCAACAATATGAAAGTAAAACAGCCAGCAGGTGGCGGCAAGTATCTTTAGAGTAAGACATAAATCATTCATTTAAACGCCAGATTCATTCAGTGAGGAATAAAGTGAATTATTCAATATGAAAGGCTGCCGTGTGTTGCTTGTAGGACACTGTTCTGCTGTGGCTTTGTTTGGACTCTTCATCAAAATAGAGCAAAATGAGAAAATAGTTACACTATAACTCACTCAAAATTTACTTGTTATATTGATTTTGTACTACAGTTCAATAAATATTTTCAAAGGTCAGGAAGCAGACAGACTGGCTAAACCGACCGTCTGCTAGCCACCTCACGCCACAGAAGTCAGTTAATTCTCAGCACTTAGAGACTCCTTCACCTAGATATCACATTATAGAGACTGTGTCTGTTCCCCCGTACTAGAAAATACAGAAAACGTCCAAACCAAAGTAATAGTAACAATTTAATTGATGTTCAACAAATAAAAAATGTTTACAATACAGAGAAACAATTGATAAAACTTGGCTTACTGAATATCAGGTCCCTTTCTACAAAAGCACTATTTGTAAATGATATGATCACTGACCATAAGCTAGATGTGCTTTGTTTGACAGAAACATGGCTAAAACCAGATGAATACATTACTTTAAATGAGTCTACCCCCCAAGATTACTGCTATAAAAATGAGCCACTTCCAAAAGGTAAAGGGGGAGGTGTTGCTACAATTTATAGCAGTATTCTCAGTATTTCTCAGAGGGCAGGCTTTAAGTATAACTTGTTTGAAGTTATGGTGCTGTGTATAACATTATCTAGAGAAACACGTGTTAGTGATAAATCCCCTGTGATGTTTGTACTGGCTACTGTGTACAGGCCACCAGGGCACCACACAGACTTTATTAAAGAATTTTCTGATTTTCTATCTGGGTTAGTACTGGCTGCAGATAAAGTCTTAATTGTTGGTGATTTTAATATACATGTCGATAATGAAAAAGATGCATTAGGATCAGCATTCATAAACATTCTGAACTCTATTGGGGTTAGACAACATGTTTCAGGACCTACTCATTGTCGAAATCATACTCTAGATTTAATACTGTCACATGGAATTGATGTTAGTGGTGTTGAAATTCTGCAGCAAAGCGATGATATCTCAGATCATTATCTAGTCTTGTGTAAACTCCATATAGCCAAAACTGTAAATTCTACTCCTTGTTACAAGTATGGTAGAATCATCACTTCTACCACAAAAGACTGCTTTGTAAGTAATCTTCCTGATTTATCTCAATTCCTCAGCATATCCAACAGCGCAGAAAAACTTGATGTAACAGAAACTATGGACTCTCTCTTTTCTAGCACTTTAGATACAGTTGCTCCTTTACGCTTAAGGAAGATCAAAGAAAACAGTTTGACTCCGTGGTATAATGAGCACACTCGCACCCTAAAGAGAGCAGCCCGGAAAATGGAGCGCAGCTGGAGGAAAACAAAACTAGAGGTATTTCGTATAGCTTGGCGGGAAAGTACCCTATCCTACAGAAAAGCATTAAAAACGGCTAGATCCGATTACTTTTCGTCTCTTCTAGAAGAAAACAAACATAACCCCCGGTATTTATTCAATACAGTCACTAAATTAACGAAAAATAAAGCATCAACAGGTGTTGGCATTTCCCAAGAGCACAGCTGTAATGACTTTATGAACTATTTTACTTCCAAGATCGACACTATCAGAGATAAAATTGTAACCATGCAGCCGTCAGCTATAGTATAGCATCAGATAGTGCACTATAGATCCCCTGAGGAACAATTCCACTCATTCTCTATTATAGGAGAGGAAGAATTGTATAAACTTGTTAAATCATCTAAACCAACAACATGTATGTTAGACCCTATTCCATCTAAACTACTAAAAGAGCTGCTTCCAGAAGTCATAGATCCTCTTTTGGCTATTATTAATTCATCATTGTCATTAGGATATGTCCCCCAAAACCTTCAAATTGGCTGTTATCAAGCCTCTCATTAAAAAAAAACACAACTTGACCCCAAAGATCTAGTTAAGACCGATCTCAAATCTCCCTTTTCTGTCAAAGATACTAGAAAAGGTAGTATCCTCACAATTATATTCCTTCTTAGAGAAAAATGGTATCTGTGAGGAATTCCAGTCAGGATTTAGACTGTATCATAGTACTGAGACTGCTCTTATTAGAGTTACAAATGACCTGCTTCTATCATCTGATCATGGTTGTATCTCTTTATTAGTTCTACTGGATCTTAGCGCTGCGTTCGACACTATCGACCACAACATTCTTTTGAATAGACTAGAAAACTTTGTTGGCATTAGTGGAAGTGCCTTAGCATGGTTCAAATCGTACTTATCTGACCGCCATCAGTTCGTAGCAGTAAGTGAAGAGGTATCATATCGATCACAAGTGCAGTATGGAGCACCTCAAGGCTCAGTACTAGGGCCGTTACTTTTCACGCTTTACATGTTACCCTTGGGAGATATTATCAGGAGACATGGTGTTAGCTTTCACTGTTAAGCTGATGATACTCAGCTCTATATTTCTTCACGGCCCCGTGAAACACACCAAATTGAGAAACTAACGGAATGCATAGTCGATATAAAAAACTGGATGACGAGTAATTTCTTACTGCTAAATTCTGAAAAAACAGAGGTGTTAATTATCGGACCTAAAAACCCCACATGTAATAACCTAGAACACTATCTAACACTTGACGGCTGCTCTGTCAATTCTTCTTCATCAGTTAGGAACCTAGGTGTGCTGTTTGATAGCAATCTTTCATTTGAAAGCCATGTTTCTAGTATCTGTAAAACTGCGTTTTTCCATCTCAAAAACATATCTAAATTGCGACGTATGCTCTCAACGTCAAATGCAGAAATGCTAATTCATGCGTTTATGACCTCAAGGTTAGACTATTGTAATGCTTTACTGGGTGGTTGTTCTGCACGCTTGATCAATAAACTACAGTTGGTCCAAAATGCAGCAGCTAGAGTCCTTACTAGAACCAGGAAGTATGACCATATTAGCCCGGTTCTGTCAACACTACACTGGCTCCCTATCAAACATCGGATAGGTTTTAAAATCTTGTTAATTACTTATAAAGCCCTGAATGGCTTAGCTCCTCAGTACTTGAGCGAGCTCTTATCACATTATAGTCCTCCACGTCCGCTGCGTTCTCAAAACTCTGGCCATTTGATAATACCTAGAATATCAAAATCGACTACGGGTGGCAGATCCTTTTTCTATTTAGCACCCAAACTCTGGAACAATCTACCTAACGCTGTTCGGAAGGCAGACACACTCTGTCAGTTTAAATCTAGATTAAAGACACATTTCTTTAACCTGGCTTACACATAACACTGATACACTTCTATTATTCAAATCCGTTAAAGGATTGTTAGGCTGCATTAATTAGATCAGCCGTAACCGGGAACACTCCTCATAACACACGATGTACTCGTTACATCGTAAGAATGGCATCTACGTTAATATTTGTCTGTTTCTCTCTTATTCTGTTTCTCAGTCTGTGTCCGGATCAGATGGTGGATCGGCGCCGGGAGATGATGTCTGCGACCTTGATCGTCGGTGGAGGCCGGACACCTGGATGAGCCCCGGGGACATATCCCCAGTGAAGACCTTGACTTCAATAAACAAAATACCTAAAAATATAATAAAATACCTAACTACATAATACTATTATTGTTAGAAATTGCAATAATATAAAAATAGAAATATAATACATTTAAAAATTAATCAAAACAATAAGTAAAAAAAATACAAAATAAACAATAATATCCTGGCCAGAGGAGAACTGGCCCCCCGACTGAGCCTGGTTTCTCCCAAGGTTTTTTTCTCCATTCTGTCACCGAGGGAGTTTTGGTTCCTTGCCGCTGTCGCCTCCGGCTTGCTCAGTTGGGGACACTTAATTTCTAACGATTATCATCAGTTTGATTTCATATATACTATTTAAACTAAACTGAGCTAGACAATGACATCTCTGAATTCAATAATGAAATGCCTTTAACTGAAAATTGAGTGTTTAATCTTATTATACATTACTGACACTCTGTCCTCCAATTTGATACCGTTAAGTGCTTTGACACAATCTGTATTGTTAAAAGCGCTATATAAATAAAGGTGACTTGACTTGACTAAAACGGGGTCTATAACTTCTACTAATAACCTCGGTTTCATTTAGTTAAATGTACAATACTTGCAATGCCTTGGTCGGTGAACGAGTGTCCAGAATGCAGTCTCAGATGAAGGTCTTAATGGTTTCAAGGTTTTGGACTCCCGATCACGTTCTTCTGGGTTGAAGTGTGATGAATTCCAAAGATGTTCTGAGGTAGAAATGTTCTTCCAGGTAGAGAGTGGAATAATCAATGGTACAGTCTTGTTCCATTTCAGCCATGGAAGAAGCAGGTTGCATGTCAGGGCGTTCATCTCTCCTCCTTTTCCTGTGATACCTAAAGGAAAACAAAAGGAACAATTAGTGCTGTGTGAAACAATTTAATTATTGTCTAGTTAAACTAGGCCTGCACAATATGGCTGTGATATTGAAATGTTATCATAGAATTTACATGAACAAGGAATTAAAATGCTGTAATTGTATTCTTTTTAATTAGATATCAGATTCTACACTGAACATATGGCCAATAACACCATTCAGGTCTTAGTATCTCCTTGAGGCATGCTTATGCACTGACAAACATCAGACCAATATAATGAGTATTGATTGAATTTAAACAAGGTCCACAGTCCATATAAGACAGAAGGAGAGAGAAATACATGTGACTCGAGAGGGCTAGTGAGAGGAGTTCAAAGACATTTTGATGAGGATTAGACTAGATGGTCTAGACTACTGCGCCGGTTTTCTGGACGTTGCAAGAGAGAAACAGACAAGCCTTATAGAAAGATACTTTTTTTTTTTTTTTTTTTTTTTTTTCTCGTACCTTTCCATTTTTGCCTTAGGTGTCTGGCTTTGTTTTGTGTACACAAACAAGGAGGGCACAAACTCAGGACTACTGGAGTCGAGTGATGCCTCTCCTACAAAAAAGAATTGCACACATTGATTACAACACGATCTACTGTTGTCATAGTGAAAGCGCTAATGTAAAGCTAGTCTGCTATCTGCTAAGTCTGTAGCATGCCACAGGTCACAATTAATGCCAGATATCAAACTTCACTTAACTATTAAATCAGTCTACAGTTTAACTCTACCGTTGTTGGCACAATGTTGGCGCTAGCCTGCGGCTAACTACTAGCAGCTGGCTACGTCTGTAGCATGACACAGGTCCATGACATTTACAAAACTATTAACCTGCATAGCTTAACGTTATAGGCTAGTGTACAGAAAACTGTTCATGCAATCCAGGCTTTCAAGTTTAAGCTAACCGAAAGGGATGATAAAGGATGACTTTACCTGATATGACGTGAGCACTACAAACACGAGCCTCTTTGATCGTAGCATTGTCCCAGTCTGCCCGTTTAACAGCTTGCAGCCACAGATGTCGTCTATTTTTTTTTTTTTTAAATGGATGAGATCCTGAAGGAATCCTGAAAAAATTGACTCCAGAACTGGTGCGATTTTCATAGTCCACGACGCAAGAAGTAGGCATTTTTTTTTTTCTTGACGAGAAATTCTCTGGTTAACAACACACAATTCAATGGGATGGAATTAACGTTCGGACCCCGACATGCGCACTGCGAACTTTCCTGTGACGTCAACCGTGAAGGGGTCTATATGATCTCATGGATGTGTCTGCTGTGGTTCTCAGTCATAGTGGCAACAGCTGGCTGCAGTAAATGTGGCTTATTTAAATGACTTTGACTTAGTCCTTTCATATTTACCTGCTCTAACTGCATATAGCCAACCGTGCACAGTTTCCCTAAAGCTATCGGGATGGCATTGGCTCCGGGGGCTTGGGCCCGTGATCACTGCTTGCAGCTATATTTAGTTATTGTTTTCCTTAGGATTATTCTTCTTAGTTGTTGTTGTTATGATTATTATTATTATTATTATTATTATTATTATTATTATTATTAGGGCCCAAGCCCATGGGGGCGAAGGGCCCTATTGATTTCCTTAGGATTATTAGGGCCCAAGTAGTCTCAGCCTCAGTCATCACGCCCACGGACCATTGGCTGAACGTCTGATGCATATGGCACACGTAAATGGAAACACTTCAGGAGTTTCGAAGTCGTCATCGGATTGGTTGAATTATACAGGATTTCCGGGAGAAGTGTGTGTTGCATTCTTTAACTTTCCACCTGGAAACAAAGATGCCTTGAAGCCAAACCCCCTAATGAAAGAAGAAAGCCGTCGTGTTTACAACTGTGACGACGAGTGCTTATCAGGATCAACTAAATGCTGGATTTTCAAAAGTATGTGAAATATTTAAAGTTCGTGGCATAGAATCTTTGAAATACGTCTGAGAGTTTTACACACCGGTTTGTTATTGTGGCGACATTTCCACGACCCGAAATGTGACGTTGAACGAAACAAACTGTGATTGGTTGTTTGACATGTCGGTCAAACGGCCTCATGGGTGGGCCTTGGCCAATGAAGGCTGTCATGGATTCGGACATGGATTGTCATGGATTTTTTTTTAGTTGTAATGTGTTATTTTGCGATTAAGTAAATTAAGCAATCAAACTTACTAATAAAATAAATAATCCTGAAAAAATATTGTTTTTTTTTTTTTTTTTTTCTAATATTTGATTTAAAATATTGGTCAGAGAGGGACAGTGTGAGTAAACGAAATAAAAACAAACTTTTTTTCAGTTTAATTTATCCTATATCAAAATATTAAGGGTCAAAATATACGTGACCCCATACATTAAAGTCATTGCCAAAATTTTCACATAACAGAAGGGGTTAAGAGACCTCAATAACTAAGTAAATAAATAACTTATTGAATGGCATTTTCCATGGCAAAGGACCTTCACCTTGCTTAGCTGTTTATTGTCAGTCAATGCTTGATATACAAACAACTTCAGCAGTTATGTCTACAATATCTGAACTGTATAAGAACTTATCTGATGTTACACACCTTTGGTATAAGATTGTCAGATTGTCTAGAAGCAAACATTTTGCACACGAATCAACTTCCCTACAGGTTGAATGGTTTTGCCCACTGCAGGGAGCCACAAGCCATGGCACAGCCAACCTTTGCTTAAGTTGTGGGGGAGCTCCTTTCATCCAGAGACCAAAGGAACAGGAGTGAGAACAAAACAGGTTTGCATCAATAAAGCCTTTACAGCTTATTGCTGGGCAAAAAATATAGAATGAACCCTGCTGGACCAAAGACAACAAAGAGATTGTATTTAAAGAGATGCTTTATTGTTTTATTAACTATCCAACGCATTTATTAATCTAAATATTTATACTGATTACTTAACATTGCAAATGTACAATTTAAATTTACATGTCAAAGTGCAGCAGCTCTCAGTGAATATTTTGGACACAGATCAAGCAAAAACCCCACTGTTCCAACAGGGTCTGGCTGAAGACATTGAATCTTACACTGTATTTTAAACAGTGTCTGTCATATTTCCAATGCTGATGTACATTAAAATATATATAAAACAGCAGAAAAGTTATGCTCGCATGTGATAACACTATATGTGTTACTACTTTCGCTGCCAAGGCTGTTAGATGTCAACACATTTGCAGTGTTTGCTACAGGTCTTAATGGAGAACTTTTAAAAGGGTCCTATTATGCTTTTTTTAGCCTCTTTTAGTGCATAATATTGCTGCTTGCTCATGAAAAAGATCTGCAATTCCACTCTGAAGGTAAATGTTCTCTACTCTATATGTGTAAGCACTGTTTTTGAATTCCTTCAAATTCTAAATTCAAATTCAATTGTAGTCCTAAATTTTCTTCCAGGAATGTACGTCACAGTATCCTTCATTTAAATAATTCCCATCAAAGGTATATGCAAAAAATTAGAGGGGACAAGGCATGGCTGAGTTGCATTAGTAGTGTGTTGTCGCCATGTCTAAGACAAACTATTTCACAGATCTAATATACTTTATATACATGCGATTTCTTTCCAAGCTGTTTAAGTTCACAGACATAACTGACTGTGTTTATGTGAACTTTGTGCGCATTTGATAGTTGACACGAAAGAGATGGTTTTCTGTGCACACACTTATTGTGTGTGGACTCAGAAAACCATATATAAGCAGTTTAAACTGACACAGTTTTGCAAAGAATAAACTTTTCATGATAACGAAAAACTGTAACATCATGTAAACATAAGTGTGAAAGAGAAGATAATCAAAAACAGTCAAGTCTTCACAGAGGAAAGTGGATTACTTCAAGAAGCATACCCTTGTGCATTCCAAGCAGAAAGAGCTTCAAGCTTTTCACCTGTGCGGGACCTAAAGAGATCCTGGACAACCACATGATATGTGTGGTGTGCCTGGGTCACATGCATGCAGAAGCAGCCATTTAGGCCCTCGTCAAATGAAGGATGAAGAGAAGTCCTGACGGGACTATTTGGCAACTCTGTTGAATCCTATGCTGAGAGTTTGAAAGCTATCAGCTCTTTACCACATCACTTGCAGGCTGTCATGAACTCGCTTATGAGTTTCAAAGTACAGAAGGCACTTCTCCTGAAACACTTTCAAAGGGTGCTGAAGATAATGGTCTCAAAGATTTGTCACTTGGGACAGCTTCAAAAATGACTGCTTCAACTCTGACTGAAGTCACGCGTTCCTGCACGAGCTTGGCACTTGGGCTCAGTACTGTTGAGCCAAGGGGCAGCTGTAGAAACAGAATAGAGACTGCACCCTCAGATAGTGAGCATGATAGGGAAAGTATTCAGATGGGTGCAAATGGACCTCTTTGCATAATCAGCGAACAAGAACAGTCAATTTTTCTGCTTCCTGGTCAGTTCATGCTTGGAATGAAGACACTTGCCCACCGCTGGCCAGAGGCTCAAGTCAAGTCAAGTCACCTTTATTTATATAGTGCTTTTAACAATACAGATTGTGTCAAAGCACTTAACAGTAATCAAATTGGAGGATAGAGTGTCAGTAATGTATAATAATAATAAGATTAAACACTCAATTTTCAGTTAAAGGCATTTCATTATTGAATTCAGAGATGTAATTGTCTAGCTCAGTTTAGTTTAAATAGTATCTATGAAATCAAATTGATGATAATCATTAGAAATTAAGTGTCCCCAACTGAGCAAGCCAGAGGCAACAGCGGCAAGAAACCAAAACTCCCTCTGTGACAGAATGGAGAAAAAAACCTTGGGAGAAACCAGGCTCAGGCGGGGGGCCAGTTCTCCTCTGGCCAGGATATTATTATTTATTTTTTTTACTTATTGTTTTAATTAAATTTTAAATGTATAAATGTATTATATCATAGGGGATATGTCCCCGGGGCTCATCCAGGTGTCCGGCCTCCGCCGATGATCAGGGTCCATTTTTCTCTAAGAAGGAATATAATTGTGAGGATACTACCTTTTCTAGTATCTTTGACAGAAGAGGGAGATTTGAGATCGGTCTGTAATTAACTAGATCTTTGGGGTCAAGTTGTGGTTTTTTAATGAGAGGCTTAACAGCCAATTTGAAGGTATTGGGGACATATCCTAATGACAATGATGAATTAATAATAGCCAAAAGAGGATTTATGACTTCTGGAAGCAGCTCTTTTAGTTGTTTAGATGGAATAGGGTCTAACATACATGTTGTTGGTTTAGATGATTTAACAAGTTTATACAATTCTTCCTCTCCTATAATAGAGAATGAGTGGAATTGTTCCTCAGGGGATCTATAGTGCACTATCTGATGTGATACTGTAGCTGACGGCTGCATGGTTACAATTTTATCTCTGATAGTATCGATCTTGGAAGTAAAGTAGTTCATAAAGTCATTACAGCTGTGCTCTTGGGAAATGCCAACACCTGTTGATGCTTTATTTTTCGTTAATTTAGTGACTGTATTGAATAAATACTGGGGGTTGTGTTTCTTTTCTTCTAGAAGAGACGAAGTAATCAGATCTAGCAGTTTTTAATGCTTTTCTGTAGGATAGGGTACTTTCCCGCCATGCTACACGAAATACCTCTAGTTTTGTTTTCCTCCAGCTGCGCTCCATTTTCCGGGCTGCTCTCTTTAGGGTGCGAGTGTGCTCATTATACCACGGAGTCAAACTGTTTTCTTTGATCTTCCTTAAGCGTAAAGGAGCAACTGTATCTAAAGTGCTAGAAAAGAGAGAGTCCATAGTTTCTGTTACGTCATCAAGTTTTTCTGCGCTGTTGGATATGCTGAGGAATTGAGATAAATCAGGAAGATTACTTACAAAGCAGTCTTTTGTGGTAGAAGTGATGATTCTACCATACTTGTAACAAGGAGTAGAATTTACAGTTTTAGTTATATGGAGTTTACACAAGACTAGATAATGATCTGAGATATCATCGCTTTGCTGCAGAATTTCAACACCACTAATATCAATTCCATGTGACTATTAAATCTAGAGTATGATTTTGACAATGAGTAGGTCCTGAAACATGTTGTCTAACCCCAATAGAGTTCAGAATGTCTATGAATGCTGATCCTAATGCATCTTTTTCATTATCGACATGGATATTAAAATCACCAGCAATTAAGAGTTTATCTGCAGCCAGTACTAACTCAGATAGAAAATCAGAAAATTCTTTAATAAAGTCTGTGTGGTGCCCTGGTGGCCTGTACACAGTAGCCAATACAAACATCACAGGGGATTTATCACTAACACGTGTTTCTCTAGATAATGTTATACGCAGCACCATAACTTCAAATGAGTTATACTTAAAGCCTGCCCTCTGAGAAATACTGAGAATATTGCTATAAATTGTAGCAACACCTCCCCCTTTACCTTTTGGACGTGGTTCATGTTTATAGCAGTAATCTTGGGGGGTAGACTCATTTAAAGTAATGTATTCATCTGGTTTTAGCCATGTTTCTGTCAAACAAAGCACATCTAGTTTATGGTCAGTGATCATATCATTTACAAATAGTGTTTTTGTAGAAAGGGACCTGATATTCAGTAAGCCAAGTTTTATCAATTGTTTATCTGTATTGTAAACATTTTTTATTTGTTGAACATCAATTAAATTGTTACTATTACTTTGGTTTGGACGTTTTCTGTATTTTCTAGTACGGGGAACAGACAGTCTCTATAGTGTGATATCTAGGTGGAGGAGTCTCTATCTGCTGAGAATTAACTGATTTCAGTGTCACATGATCCTTCAGAAATCATTCCAATATACTGATTTTTCATCACTGTTGAAAAATAGTTGTGCTTGTTAAATCTTTTGGAACCTGTGATACTTTTTTCAGGATTCTTTGGTGAATAAAAAGTGGCAGTGATGTGACGTTTGTGCTCTGCACACAGCAGTGATTAGTGAAAAATTAAAAACAACAGCATTTATTTAAAATAGAAATCTTTCCTAACAATAAAAGTCTTTACTATCACTTTCACTATTCACTTTTTATTTTAAATAAATGCTATTCTTTTTAACTTCTTATTCATCAACGAATCCTGAAACATTATTACAGGTTATAAAAAAAATAATAAGCAGCACAACAATTTCAACACTGATAACAAATCAGCATATTAGAATGATTTCTGAAGGATCATGTGACACTGAAGACTGGAGTAATGATGCTGAAAATTCAGCTTTGCATCACAGAAATAAATCAGGGCTCTCAAGTTATAGCAAAAGTTTGGAGTGAGATTAGGGGAGGGGCCACATAAAGGGGAGGAGCAACTCAAATATTTGTAGCACCCAAGTTTTTGCTAGTAGTTCAATTTTACCCATTGTTCATAATTGACCAGCACAAATAGAAATGATAATATCTGGTAAATCTGATGAAAGACAAATTTATTCTAATAAAATAAAAAGATTTACAGGTGCATCTCAATGAATTAGAATGTCGTGGAAAAGTTCATTTATTTCACTAACTCAACTCAAATTGTGAAACTTGTGTATTAAATAAATTCAATGCACACAGACTTAAGTAGTTTAAGTCTTTGGTTCTTTTAATTGTGATGATTTTGGCTCACATTTAACAAAACCCACCAATTCACTATCTCAACAAATTAGAATATGGTGACATGCCAATCAGCTAATCAACTCAAAACACCTGCAAAGGTTTCCTGAACCTTCAAAATGGTTACACAATAGCCTATACAATCATGGGGAAGACTGCTGATCTGACAGTTGTCCAGAAGACAATCATTGACACCCTCCACAAAGAGGGTAAGTCACAGAAGGTCATTACTGAATGGTTGGCTGTTCACAGAGTGCTGTATCCAAGCATATTAAGTGAAAAGTTGACTGGAAGGAAGAAATGGGGTAGGAAAAGGTGCACGAGCAACAGGGATGACCACAAGTTTGAGAATACTGTCAAACAAAGCTGATTCAAACACTTGGGAGAGCTTCACAAGGAGTGGACTGAAGCTGGAGTCAGTGATCAAGAGTCACCACGCTCAGACGTCTTCAGGAAAAGGGCTACCAAGCCACTTCTGAAACAGAAACAATGTCAGAAGCATCTTAGCCAAACTGTTTCTAGTTTTGGTTTTGTTCAAACCCACCACACTGCATCTGAATTTGAGTGGGGAAGCCACAGTGCTTTATATGGGAGCCCCCTACCCGTCATCAAGGCATCAAAATGTGCAACAAGCAACAGAAAAAAAAAAAAAAAAAAAAAAAAAAAAAAATTCATAAGCTGAAATGTGTTCTCCTCTCTCTCTTTCTCTCTCTCTCTCTCTCACACACACACACAGCTTGACATACATGCTCAAGACAAGTTCTGTAATCCTATTGTTTGTGTATAGTATGTACATTGAGCACTGCTGTTCAGTTGGCATGTTTGGGGCCAAATTCCTTTGTATGTTTGATACTTTCTTAAATATATAAAACAATTTATTTTATTTGGATGAAATTGTCTGCTTTTTAATCAAACTTAAAAACTCTTATAACATCTCCAGTACTTTCCTTTCAGGAAGCCAAAGCTAAGTTAAAGCTTCTGGTTGCAAAGCAGTTGGAGAGTTTTTTGACTGTATCAATAATATTTTAGCACAAATTTGGCTATATTCCCCAACATCAGCTCTCACTATCTTTTCTCAGGCAAGTAATTTCGTCCAGGAATATTAAAATCCAAAAAGTAAATGAAGGGCTTACCTACAGCATTTATCTGATCTTTCTCTTCTAACTTACACTCCGTGTGCGTGCGCATCCATGTTGCTTAGTAACGAACGTGAGTGTGGCAGAATCGCGTAATTTAAACGGAAACAACAACATCCTAATTTCTGATTGGCTGGTAGGTGGCATTTAACTCTGTATAACTCGAGAGTCCAGAGAGCTATGAGCTCGCCAGTCGGCAGACAACTTCCCTCCGAATTCCCTCGTCTATTAATTGTATATATAGCGGGACAAGTTATCCTTTCTCAGCGTGAGAAATACAAGGTGTGGCGTGAGAGCGTGTGAACTGGTTGAAATGCATGAGACTTGAGAGCCCTGAATAAATTATATTTTAAAGTATAAATGCATGCTTGATGAGCCTAAGAGTCTGGTTTCAATAACATTAAAAATAGTAATATTTATAAAGTTTTTACTGTATTTGTAAATGTGACGATAAAAGAACAAAAATAAATTAAGCACTTTCTGATTGACTCCGTCACTCACTTACTGACAGTGGTCCTTGATAATTTGACATTACACAACAGTTAGCCCAAATTTGATTGACGGTTCCCACCAGACTAAGGGGTACAGTGGTGTCCCAAATGTGGTATTGTTTAACCCTGCGAATGATCCTCTCTACATGGACTCTCAGCCTGGCAATGGCCTGGGTATGCAGTGCGTCTTCCTTAGTGAACTGGGATGTACATTTTAAAGGTGGTTTTAAAGATCAGGCCTGCTCCAACATCCTTCAACATCTTCTCGATTGTGAAGCCCTTTTCTGCCATGACACCATCACCTGGTTCAAGGAGGTCTAGGATGCCAGATAACATGGTCAGTTCTTTGTCAGAAATAGAGCCAGTGTAGAGCCTTGAGACAAAAGGTATTGTCCCATTAGGAGCAATTCCTATCAAAGATTTCAGAGTGGTAGTGTTCTTGTACTGTGAAAAAGTTTCAGACTGAAGAGTGAGTGATGAAGGTTTCTCACATTTTATCTCAGAGATCACTCGTAGATTTGGACAGTACTCTTTGTACTTTCTAAGCATAGATGCATTTACCTGCTCTCTAGTGGCCCATATGGGAATGGAGCCAAGCACGAGGTATAAGTAATTGGCCCATGTAATAATTACCCTGCTCACAGTTGATACACTGACACTGAAAAGATCAGCAAGTACCTTCTCTTTCAGGCCAACTGCCACTCTCATACAGTACATGAAAAACTCATCAATGAGTGCCAATGATCTCTGGGGACTTGGAGTTGTGTCTGTCTCAGCATCTCTTTGAATCTTTGTCCAGTACACTAGATTTTCTGCTGATGGAGCAACAGAATCCCATAAAACTTTAAATGTTTTCTCAGATGAAAACCGAGTATAAAACCTCACGGATCTCATTTTAAGTTGATACCTTCAGCTGCAAGACCTCTTTCTGTAGCTCTTCAATTCTTGCATTAGCTTCATCAAGTGCACCTTCATAAGATAAAAAATAGTTAACAACAGTATATGTATATTCAAACAATACTCTTAAGTACATTTTTTTAAGACAGGAATTTTAAAGATTATGTAACACTATATCAAAATAGCTTTTTGGTATATAAATGTATTTTAGTGATAGTATAACGATTATACATTAGGTTTAATGTAAACAACAAGTTGTGAGAAAAGAACAGGCAATAGTTAAATGTATTTTAATAAAACTTATTAGGTATTAGTATAACGATTATACATTAGGTTTAATGTAAACAACAAGTTGTGAGAAAAGAACAGGCAATAGTTAAATGTATTTTAATAAAACTTATTAGGTATTAGTATAACAATTTAATACATTAGGTTTAATGTAAACAATAGGTGTGAGATAAATCGATACGTACAGATTTGTTTATTAAAGATATAATCACCAAAACTTTTGGAATTAATTGCAAAAAATGAGGGTACAGTTAACAAATCCATGAGCAGCAATTGGTTAAACTAATACATAACGTTACCTGGCAGGGGGCGACTCTCGTAGTCATGGTCATGGAAACCAGCTGATGATGATGTGGCTGTAGGATGTGAGGAAGTAGAAGGATCAATATCTTGCTCTGTCCGACGTTTAACTCTGTCAAAAACACACACTCATTTCGGCTGTGATGCATAATCTTTCCACTGAAACCTCGAAGGTACAGCTCCGATTTCAAGGCGTTTCACAATTCCACCTGTGAGTGACTGTTGAAAGTCTTCTTCGTGAAAATGTTCTCCACAGACGAATGTGCTTCCTCGTTTAATCACAAAATTCTGGCTTTTTTTTTTTTTTTTTTTTACGCCTAATTGCTTGAACCCACCTCCCACAAAGTTCTGCATCTTTAGGAAATTCATGAAAAGACAAATCCGGACGTTTTCTATTAGAATTTGAGCAAAGCGGTACACTGCAGTGGCAATGGCTATTACTGAACTTTACGGTCGCCGCCATATTTTACCCAACTATGACGACTTCCGCTTCGCGAACGCGGAAGTGTGAAAAGGGTCCATTTACACACACACACCATTTCATGATGCTTTCCAAATCCATCGTGTGCATCATCAACTGGTATCTTCAAACATGGCGCACTCACTCATATGTTTTCGAATGGGGCTCCTCCTCCTTAGAGAAACTTAACACATTAACCCCTTCAGACCCTGCGTCCATTGAAATGGACATCACATGATTTTTGGTTTAAACCAATAAAATTTTATGTTTTCATAAAATGAGCAATGCCTGGTCACTGATTGGTCCCTGATCAACCAATCAAAATGAAGATATGACTCCTAACTTAATCTGATTGAGCTACAGGCATCACAAAAGAGAGACATGATTAACCAACTAAAAAAGGACAGGAGGAAGTCCACATTTTACTTTTTATATGCAGATTTATGTTTATGGTAGCCTCATCAACTTGCACCTATTATAAAATTAAGACTATCAAATGGTAATATTCAAAGTTATTTTGAAGATCTTTCAGAGTTGCAGAAGACAGGATTTTTTAAAAAATTAATGTCCATCGCAATGGAAGATAACGGCAGCAGCTCATGAATTAGTTGTATAACAGGTTGAGAAATTTGTGGAAGCGCTTCAAAGCTAAATACAGAGCTACAAATTCTAATGTTAATGTTTTATGAACATTAATGTTAATTAATAAAATTAATATTAATATGATTTAATTTATGTCATCAAAGTGACCATAGCCTGTCAATCAACTTTTCATTGGTTTTCACAGCCATAGTGGATGTGAGATCAGTGAATACACAGCAACACACACTCACACCCCCTCCACACACACTGATGCCTTGATGCTATAATGAACACAATCATCAAAACAATCAGCAAGTACACATAAACCCATTCACATACACACAAAGACATTTATACATATACTCAGATTCACCCACTTCAACCAAGAAAAAGGATCAAACAAGTTTTGAGACTTCATATCATCTTACCTTTTTTTCCACATTCTTATTGCATTGTTCATTCTTATAGTGTGTGTTCTTTTCAAAATCTTAAACACAAGCTCAACTATAGTGCACAAGCTCTACTTATTATGTATGGTTAAAATATGGGGATTTTTATTTTTCTTCATTCCTGGTGTCCATTATAGTGGACATGGAAAAAAAAAAAAAAAAACCTAGTAAAAAAAATTAGTTGGCACAAATCTTGTTTTTTAGACTTATTTCTATATTGGAGAAGAGCAAATATCAAGTGGATTAAAAAAAAAAAAAATAAATAATAATATTGTTCAGTGAAAAAAAAAAAATCAGGTCTGAAGGGGTTAAGCTATCTCTAGTTAACATAATCATTGCATTCAATATTTCGTCTGAATACTTCAAACAACTAATTATATTTAGTAATGGTGATGTATTTTACAAAAACAAGAACGAATAATTAATGACGACTAAAAACATTTATTTAAAACAAAATCTGGGTTTAGAGTGTAGAGTGATTGCAATGTATTCTAAATATAAACTTGTCAGGACCACTATCATCAAAATGATAGACACTTAGCATACAGTTTGGTTTGGAGGTATGATTCTGTTCTGGGCAAAAACTCCCTGCCCATCCATGCAGCCTGTCATGAATGAGCAGGGAGAGCAGCAATAATAACCTCCCCAGGGTAAACAGAACAGAACAGAACATGCAGATATAATTAATGCACTTAATGATATTTAAGTGTAACACATTATTCAAGATAAAGGAGTCTGATTCAACAAGGAATATCAGAAAGCCAAGTTCTGACTGTGGTGAAAGGAGTTGGGGATGGAGGAGGGTAATTTGCTAAGCGAACAAGCTACTGAATAATACTGAATAGAGCTTATATAGGAATACCGTGATAGGTGTCGGATTCCTATAGGTAGAAGTGATGAGCTGAGAGTCAGCTGATGCAAGCTTGACTCGCGTGACCTGCCAGAACTAACTCTTAATTTCTGTCGATCAGCGTCATTTCTGGAAAAATCATTCACCACTTTATTACGAGTTTAAAAAAGCAGGAGCGCTGTTGACGCGCGCCCAGACGCGATCGACGTTTTGAATTTGTGTGTACAATGAATAACATCGCGTCAGGAGATGACTAGCAAAATAGCTACAAAAGTGAAAGCAAAGAAGTTTGTATTCAAAATCAAAAAGCAAATTCTGCTGATGATTACTACATTACTGTTCTAACATAACCTGCCCATACCCAGCTAGGGAAAAAAAATGATAACAGCACTTATGTTCATCTACTGAAGTGGTATTCTGGAACTGTGAATAAATTGAATAAAACAGCCAAATCACAACAACAACAACAACAACAACAACAACAACAATCTTCATCAAACAAAAAAAGAGATTACCTTAGATAAAGTTTTATTAATACGTACATACAGTACTGGTTTCGAGAGAAATTCTTATGCTTATCAAGCCTGCATTTATTTGATCCAAAAATACAGAAAAAACAGTGATATTCAGCAAGGATGTGTTAAATAGATAAAAAAAAAAGTGATATTAAAGACTTGTTATAAAAGATCACAGGTTATGAAATAAACATTAAGCACTGTTTCTAACATGATAATAAATCAACATATTAGAATGATTTCTGTAGGATCATATGACACTGAAGACTCGAGTAATGGCTGATGAAAATACATCTTTGCATCACAGAAATATATTTTTATTTAATATATATATATATATATATATATATATAAAAATTTCTCCTGTATTTTTGATCAAATAAATCCAGGCTTGATGAGCATAAGAGACTTCTTTCAAAAACATTAAAAATAGTAATGTGTCCAAACTTTCTACTGTATAAGTAAAAATATACAAAATTTAAAATTAAATGTTATATAAATAAAAAAGGTTAGGAATCATATTTGTTTCAAGTGCTTTTTATTAGGGGTGGGGGACCTCCAACATGAATTTTGCCTAGGGCTTCCTAATGTCTAGAACCGGCCCTGGCCACCACTGGTCTCCATGATCAATTTAGCTCACGGTGCTTCTGAGAAAGGCAGCCCTGGCTTACTGTTGCTATGGTTACCTCAGACGAACGCGATTTCTGTTCACAAAGGTCTGTTTAGTGCGCCCTGACTAGCTTGAAATCTAACTTTCTGTTAGGTGTTGAAAACGCAGTTGAAATGTACACTTATGTAATAGGGCTATATACATTTGAGTACCTACTCTCAAAAGGTCCCTTGGATGGAGAATTGTAGCACAGGTTTCCAGAAGACGTTGCGAAATTTGTTGTATCGAAAGTAAATTCATTAAGCGAAACCACAAGACTTTAAGAGGTTTTTCATTTACTTGTTTTTTTTTTTTTTCTCCATAATTTCTACAAAACGACCTCACACAGTCACTGCGCATGAGCTAAGAACAAAGCAGTACAGAGTGAGTCCCTGGGCTCCACCAACACGAGCTTTGGGATGCGCGGGACTGAGCGCCTCTATCACGATGGACACTGGATAGATTTTATTCCGTCATAACAGTGCACTATATGTTCATTAGAAATGGCTTTGTTACAAATCTAAAGAGGGAAGCCTGCAGGCGCTATTATGGTTCAGAACTCTGGACAGCGCATCCGAGTGTCTGATACGCCTGGAGTTATTTTATCTCTGCGTGTTTAACAGACGAAGAATCATATCATCAGTTGATATCTTATTCACCACAAAACGGGGGCAAATACATCGCAAGGGGACTTCTGAAGTGAGAAATGGACTTTGTGGAAATTCTGTTTGCTTTGTTCATCGTTGTGATTGTGATTGTTTCTTTGTTGTCGAACGTACTGGTGTTGCTATGTTTAATTCACAGCAGCGAAATACGGCGCCAGGTGCCAGGGGTGTTTACCATGAACTTGTCGTTTTGCAACATACTGATTTCTGTGCTGAACATGCCGTCCACTTTAGTTGGGATTGTAAATCACCAGCAGCCTTTTGGGGACCGCCTCTGTCGCATGCTCAGCTTTCTGGAGACCTTTCTGACAGCCAACAGCATGCTGAGCATGGCAGCACTCAGTATAGACCGGTGGATCGCCGTGGTTTTCCCTCTGAGTTACTCAAGCAAAATGCGCTATCGGGACGCGCTGGTCATGGTGTGTTATTCGTGGCTCCACTCGTTCACATTCTCCCTCATTCCGTTGCTTTTCTCCTGGTTTGACTACAGTCCCATTTACGCATCCTGCACGTTGCATTTGAGCAAGGAGAGCCCACGGATTAAGTTTACTGTGTTCACCATCTTCTTTCATGCCACCAGCTTCATGCTCTCGCTCGTGATTTTGTGCGTTACATACTTAAAGGTTTTAAAAGTTGCACGCTTTCACTGCAAGAGGATTGACATTATAACCATGCAGACCCTCTTCTTACTGGTAGATATTCATCCAAGGTATTTATGAACATTTGTTTTCAGTAAGCATCATAGGGATGTTTGGGCAAAATTTCCCATTGTAACGCGTGTCATTAACATTTTGTAAAACTCTTTTGTAGTGTTAAACAGCGCTGTATTGCTGATCAAAAGAGGAGGAAACAGCGCGCTACTAAGAAGATTAGCATTTTCATTGGCTCTTTTATCATCTGTTTCGCCCCTTATGTCATCACAAGGTATGTAGACTACTGTTTTAAGCTAAACATTTTTACAAACCATTTGGTATAGCCTAAACACTATGGAATAATCTGTTAGGAACTGTTTATCATACAATATGATAGACATCTAAATATATTAGTAAGGCTAATGTGGGACCCAACGAAGCGGGTTGAAGCGCTGAATAACGTTTAATTGTACATTATGAACTTAATTTCTTGGTTGAACAAATATTTCGCTATTGAAAAAGACCAAATGACGTCATTTAATTGATTCGTGATACAAAAAAAATAAATAAAATTAAAAAAAAAAATAAAAATAACTTTCTAAGAATAGCTCTTGTAAGTTAGAGGTGACAGGAACACAAAACACTTTTTGTCACTCAGGTGATTCCCTCACGATCTTGTAAGAACGATCTGAAAACGATATTTTTCTTCTCTCTCCTGTGTTTAATTTACTTCTCAGTGCCCTTTACTGCTGTGTCATACCGACTATCTTAACGTCTTTTACCCTCAAATGAAACGGTGACGTATTAACTTTATGCAGCGATCATTCGATATTACCTTTTCATGACAGATACAGTCGGATATTTTCAAGAGACAGATAGCCCATTAGGAGAACTGATTTTTAATAGTTTTAGTTCCACTTTTTGAAACAGTAAAAACGAAGTGTTCATTACAACAATAAAATCATTATTTTTATTATGGTTATTTTACATTCAAGTAAGAAAAACTAATAATCAAATGAAAAAATCACTTCAGTGTGTTCATTACAAATAAACTGATTATTAAAACTACAAAAGCAGTTCAATCAAGAGCAGCGATCTTTTCTTTTATTGTTAGATTATCATTGAGACAAATGGTCTACATAGTAAGTCCTACGGGACATTCTAAAACGCTTAAGGTTTTAAAATGTTTTTAAAAAGACCAAACTTGGTAAACACATTATTAATAAAGTAAACTATTTACAGACAAGCAGATGAGCCCAGAATGAAAAGGCGACGCGTTTAGTTGCGTTATCCTTATGGGAAGAAAACGCTTAACGTGGCTTAATGCATTAAAACATAAAACAGTGTTGCCAAAAACGGAGTGTCTATTTACACTTAGTGCAAATAGCCCGCCTTGTTGGCAGAGGCTATTTACACTAACTCCGCCCACCAAGGTGTGATTGGGATAGTCAACATTATAAAACACGGTTATGAGTCATCAGCTCCAGTGGCGCATATTGTAAAGCTTGTACCATGGTCTATTTGACGCGATTGACCCGAGTTTCGCCAAACTTCTTTTTCTCCTTTTTCAAATCTCTTATCACATCGTAAAAGCATTTTATTTTCAATAAAAATTAAGGAAATAACCAAAAAGTTGTCCACAAATCCCTCATTAACAAATAGACAGACAGATACACACACACACACAGAACATATTTAGCATTATATAATGTCAAAAATTCAGTAATTTCCAGAGACACATTTTGACAAAGTTTTGCAATTGTCACAAATGATAATCAGATATAATGACCAAAAAAAAAGTCTATATTAAAAAAAAAAAAAAAAAAAAAAAAAAAAAAAAACACACGAGACTTTGTGCAATCTCTGGTCAAGAGAAAAAATTATGGTGGCTGGGGGCATCTAAAACCATCTTGCCCTATAATTAACTTCATAATCAGTTTTGCAAGTGTTTAGCACACAAAATATATTAATTGATTAAGAAGTCATGGTAAATGGTTACTAAATTATGTTTTTTTATGTGTCTCTTGCCTGGATGCTGTCAGCTATGATGTTAATGGATTCATCTCTGTTTCCAAGGTTGACTGAGCTGCTTCCCTTTGTAGATGTCAATCGGTACTGGGGTATTGTCAGCAAGTGTTTAACATACAGCAAGGCAGCTTCAGATCCCTTTGCCTACTCCCTCCTGCGACAGCAGTACAAGAAGGTCTTGGTAACGGTGGCCAATCGCCTGTTGAAGCGTGATTTATACCCTTCCTCAGGACACAGCAGCTCTATGGACACAGAGAATGACTACAGTCTTCAGAGAATCAGCTAAATTCTGCAAAATCTGCTGCAAAAACTGGAAATGCCCAATGCCTTGATTTGAAAGATCTGTGAGAAATCAAAATGTGTGTATATATGTGTGTGTGTGTGTGTGTGTACCTGGTTTTCACTGTGCTATGGGGACCAAATGTCTTCACCAGGATAGTAATACCAGTAATTTTGACCTTGTGAGGACGTTTTGTCCCTATGAGGAAAACAGCTAATAAATCATACAGAATGACATTTTTTGAAAATGTAAAAATGCAGAAAGTGGGAGAGGTAGGTTTAGTGTAATGGGATAGAAAACACAGTTTGTACAGTATAAAAACATTACGCCTATGGAATGACCCCATAAAACATGGAAACCAGTGTGTGTGTGTGTGTGTGTGTGTGTGTGTGTGTGTGTGTGTGTGTGTGTGTGTGAGAAAGAATCTAGCTGTTTGGTCACAGTTGGTGGTGTTAACCACTCTAATGTAACAAGAATGTAAACAAGGACACTAGCAAAGTGCAGAGCATACATATACACACTTACTACATAGGCTGCATTACATCACATTTGGCTTGACATTATGGTGCATTTTATGCTATGGTCTATACTTTTGGTCTAATGTGCCCCTTGCTAATAAAAGTCAATCAAGAAGATTTTGTTACTTAAGTGCATGATATTCAGAGAATTTACTTATATGACTGAGGCTTTGGGTACCTGCACAATGCCATATAAGTTTCTCTTAAGTTACACTCTCTTATTAAAAGACTTTCCACCCAAAAGCCTACTGATCACTAGACAGTGATACACATACTTTCAACATTAGTGACAGAACAGCTAAAGCTAAAAAAAAAAAAAAAAAAAAAAAAAAAAAAAAAATCTCTCTTGTACTAAATTTCTCTAAATGTACTAGATTTCTGAAACAGCTGTTCATAGTGCTACACATTGTTCGGTTTGGTGGAATGTTGAGAGTTGTTTTTGAAAGGTGACTTTGTTAGACTCTTGATGTAGATACTTAGCACAGTATAAGAAATTTATAGTGTACCTAATAAGCAGTTAAGCAGTGTACCTGTTAAGCAGTTGTAGGGTTTACAGAGTACCAGAGTTTATACAGCTGTATTAGTGCCAGATTTGTTAACATTGGTTCAATTAACTGTTTTGTGAAAATGGTGCAATAAAGACATCTGTATGAAAAATGAAGTAATGAATAAACATATAAATGCATAACTGCATGCTATTTCACTAAATTAATGGGCAAATGAATTGGTTAAAATCATTAAATCAATGTTTTGCATGTATATTGATTTTAATGCTATAAATTTACTTTCCGTAAGTATTCACATTGACTTTTTTCTTCAAGTTTGTAGATGTAAGTAGTTATTGAAAATAGTTATTTAATCACATTTTTAGGACCTATTAACATTTAAAAAATGTAGGCTATTTGATCTTCCTATCATAAAGAAATAATAATAATAATAATAATAATAATAATAAAAAAAGTTAGTCTTTCAAAACAAGAATCCAAAAAAAATGCAAGAAACATGAAAAATTAAGAAGAGATTAAACTCAACGGCAGACGTTGTTCAAAAGTCAGTTTGTGGCCTCTGCAGAACAGCAGATTATTTAGGTGTTGTTTAAAGACTGTAAACACTGGAGTGGAGTGTAGCCTACAGTTTACAATCTCTAATACAGCAAGGGGTTGTTAAAAGTTGTTTTAGATTGGTCAGGACCCATTGCCCTCACTTTTTGATACTCAAGGTACCCCTTTAGCATCATTTTTTAACGCACGGGGTAAGGCAAGGCCATTTCATTTCATACACAGTAGGGGTGGGAATCGCAGGGTACCTCACGATACGATATAATCACGATACATGGCTCACAATAACGATAATATCATGATACAGCGATTCTGCGATAATCGATATATTTCTAGAAAATCCTATAATGATATATCGCGATATCTGTCTAAACAAAATGCCTGTGAAAAGGTTAAGTGCAAGTTTTCTTTCTTTATTCAAGTCCAAACTGTTAGAAAACAGCAAAAAAAAAAAAAAAAAAAAAAAAAAGTTCTGTGAATCAATTTTAACATGTTGAGTAAATTAATAATTTTATTCTTGGACTTATTAAAAGCTTACACTTTTCTTTTTCTCTGTGTGTAAACAAACACATTTAACTGCTTAACTTATATAGCCTCTCTCTCTCTCCATGTATATATAAATAAACCTGGTACATTTCAAAATTTACCTGGAGTGCTTTCTCAACCTTTCTATTCCTCTCATCATAAAAACGGAGCCCCGCACGGAAAAATAGCCGTTCACATCGCGTCTTTTGCGCGCTCAGGTTGGTTATTTCAAATGTAGACGCGCGGCAAGCACACACTACACACTTCTGGGCCGCATTACGGGTCTGACAGTGTTTTGTCTCGTCCTCCATGCCATAGGTACAGATTTATGTTTCTGCTGGTCGGTGCCCACTGTTCACACTGCATAACGCGCACTTGTAATATCTGTGAGAGATGGAGAGCATCCAGTTTTGTTCACATAAAACTGGACGCACCGGCGGCGCTCTCTCTCTCTCATATAGTGAGGGAAATCCACCTGCGATCCGAGCGGAGAGGTTAGGCTACTCATGAACTGAATATGCGCTCTGCAATAATAACCTGATCGGTGCCTATGGTCCACGCTGATAACTGTTCCGGGGCAGTTTTTTAGTTTTCATCTCCATAAACGTGTATATATAGCAGTAGAGCTAATACAGTGGCTGAAAATCTGTTTATCATTCGGTTCCTAGTGCTTCCCCATCTTCATAGAGAACGCGCTTCATAGTTGCTCAGAGCGCTCTTGGAAAGAATGTGGAAATGGCGCGGCCGCGATTTCCACGCATTTTTAGACGCTGAGAGCAGGAAAATGTATTTAGAGCACCTTATTGTATTAATTAAAATATCGATATTTGGCGCCAGATATCGATTATCGTATCGCATGGAGAAGGATCACGATATATCGCCATATCGATTTATTGTCCCACCCCTAATACACAGTGGTAATTCAAAGTGCTTTACATAAAAGGAAGTAAAATAGTCATTAAAAAAATAATCACAACAATAAAAACAAGGAATTAAAATAATAATAATAATAATAACAACAACAACAACAACAACAATAAAAACAAGGAATTGAAAAAACAAAAATTCATAAGCTTTGTTCAAACTCTTCCGCACTTATTGAAAAAACCTTCCAAAACACCTAACTATTCCACTACTTCACCCCCTACTTACTTTGACCATCATAAACCAAACACACTGGTCTTTCTTTGCCCACATTCTCTTTACCATCACAGTACTTACTTTAGCCTTCTGTTTAAACTTTTAAAATGATATAAAAATTGATTTAAAATGAATTTAACAGTTAAGAATAGAAAATGATTATACATAAAATACAGTGCAATCAGTTCGGATGTAGCACAGTGCTCATTCAACAAATGCACAGCTAAACAGATGAGTTTTGAGTCTGGATTTAAATGTGACTAACGTTTTAGCACATCTGATCTCTTCTGGCAGCTGGTTCCAAATAATAATAGCTAAAAGCGGATTCCCCTTGTTTTGTGTGAACCCTTGGTATTTCTAACTGACTCGATCCTAATGATTGAGTGGTTTATATTCAGTGAGCATATCTGCAATGTATTTAGGTCCTAGGCCACTGAGTGATTTATGAACGAGTAAAAGTACTTTAAAATCAATCCTAAATGTAACTGGAAGCCAGTGTAAGGACCTGAGGACTGGTGTGATATGCTCAGATTTTCTGGTTCTAGTTAGAATCCTGGCAGCAGCATTCTGGATAAGCTGCAGCAGTCTAATGGTCTTCTTTGGAAGGCCGGTGAGGAGACCATTACAATAATCCACCCTGCTGGTGATAAAGGCATGTACAAGTTTCTCCAAGTCTTGACTGCAAACAAAACATCTAATTCTTGCAATGTTTTTGAGATGAAAGTATGCTGATTTAGTTACTGCTTTGACATGACTACTAAAACTAAGGTCTGTCTCCGGAATCACCCCAAGATTTTTTACTTGATTTTTATTTGTTTTGACCCCTAAAGTCAAGGTATGCATTCACCTTGAGAACTTCATCTTTGTTTCCAAATGCAATGACTTCAGTTTTCTCCATGTTTAACTGAAGAAAGTTCTGGCACATCCAACTGTTAATTTCATCAATGCATTGGCAGAGGGAATCAATGGGGCTATAGTCATTTGGAGATAAGGCTAGGTAAATCTGGGTATCATCAGCATAGCTGTGATAGGCAATTTGGTTCTTTATCATTATTTGACTTAGTGGGAGCATATACAGGTTAAACAAGAGCGGTGCAAGAATTGAGCCTTGTGGGACTCCGCATGTCATGGACGTCCACTTAGACTTATGCTCTCCTATACTCACATAATTACCTCTCCCTATGACCTGAACCATTTGAGTATTATCCCAGAAAGCCCGACCCAGTTTTCCAGTCTCTCTAGAAGCATGTTATGATTAACAGTGTCAAACGCAGCACTAAGATCTAGTAGTACCAGCACTGATGTTTTGCCAGAATCAGAATTAAAACGAATATCATTTATTATCTTAATGAGTGCTGTCTCTGTGCTGTGATGCGCTCGGAAACCAGATTGAAAATTGTCCAGGTATCCATTTGAGTTTAAGTAGTTGCTCAGCTGATTAAAAACTACCTTTTCAATAATCTTACCTATGAAAGGAAGAATTGATATTGGTCTTTAGTTGGTCAATATGGTGTTATCAAGATTGCACTTTTTCAGTAGGGGCTTAACAACTGCAGTTTTCACGGAGTTTCACCACTTTTAAGAGATCTGCTTCTAAACAGTGAAGCACACTTTTGAAAAAAGATGTGGGAAGTGTGTCAAGACAGCAGGTTGACGATTTAAGGTGCTGTACTATTTCTTCCAAAATTTTGCTATCAATTGCTTCAAAAACAGACATAGTTACTTCTTTTTGAAATTGCAGTCAAATTTGTGTGACCTCTGCATAACTAGAAGATGTGGCAATATTTCTTTCTGATATTATTGATCTTCTCAGAAAAGAAGGAAGCAAATTGCATTTGCTGTCGGAAAGCATTTCACTGGAAATCTGTCTTGGGGGGTTTGTTAGTCTCTCAACAGTAGCAAAAAGAGTGCAAGTGTTGTTTAAGTTACTGTTTATAAGGTTTGAGAAGAAGGTCTGTCTAGCTCTGGCTAGAGCCCTGCATTTCGGCCCGGGCCCGGTGGGCCCCGACTTTTTTACGCCTCTAGGGCCGGGCTTCAATTATAGTTCAGACGCGGGCCAGCCTTGGGCCTGTTTTAGGCTTCTCCTTATTTTTATATTTTGGACATCCATCATTAGTGATGAAAAAAATGGTGGAAACAACACGAGTCCATGCTACCGAGACTGTCAAGAGCGGCAGAAAGCGCATCGTTTTCTTTATTTTATAAAAGCACAACATTTTGTTGATATTGTGAGTGCACACAAATAAAAGTAGACCCTTTACAGTTCCGAATGATGTATTACTCTTACCTTTATGAGCAAAAATTTTGTCGTATTTTAAGTAGGGCTGCCACTAACGACTATTTTTATTTCAATTAATCTATCGACTAATTTATTGATTAGTCTATTAACCTTTTCAGTGGTGAGTTTAAAATATTCTAGCGGTTCCCCCAGAGTGAGTTTTAAGGCGACCGTTATTTTAGAACGTTTGCCCTTACTGTTTCCATGGCGACGCGTCATGATTGTCACGTGACACACCGCGGCCACAATAACACTGTATGACAGATGGATCGCTTTTATTTCGTTTTTCCTTTTTTAACATATTCACAAACTTGCTTACCATGGCATGGACAATCTGATATTCCGATTAACAAATATGCGTAAATGAGTGTGTTTTGTCCTTTAAACACCTTTATAAATGATCTTGTTCGTGATCTGTAACGTGAGATGGGCGCCGCCATGTTTGTTCGCGCAGCAGTTCAGAGAGTCCTGTCAGTCAGATTTACAGCACGTGAATTCATCAATTTCTCCAGAAATACATGCAAGTAAGTGGCCGGTGAACTGGGTGAAGAATAGAGTGAACTTTATAGGTACTTACACTATGTGTATCTGATATGAATAAAACACATCGGCAAATTAAATTGGAATGGATTGTTATTGTTGCTTCCATAGACATCTGTGTGTATTTTACAAGCTCTAAATGTATTGTTTTACTAGTACTTATGTGTATTTAGATGTCTGAAACCTAAAATATGCATTATGCGGTTAAGAACACTGCATAGTTGTGATAATATTACAGTCGCAGTGCACGTCTCTCTCTGGCTCAGCGCCAGTAAATGCGGGAAACCACAGTTTGAATTTGGCGGTTATGTGAAGTCACCGAACGTTCTAAATCCCATATGTGGGACCGTACTCCCAGGGGCACGGAAATAAGAATCCCATATGTGGGACCGTACCACTCAAAAGGTTAATCTAAACGATTAATTTCCCACACAAAAAAAAAAAAAACAATTTTACTTTAAGAATATTTTATTAAACCAAATGAATTCCAAATTTCTATGAAATCCTTTTTTAAAGCAAAAGTAAAGTGCAACAGAGTGCAAGAAGCAAGTGTCCATCTCATAGTCCAAATCACTGAACTGAAATCAAAGTTCAGTATTATAGTGCAAGAATGACAACATATCCACATGTTCTAGTCTAATAATATTAAAATTATAATCAGAATTTAGGTGAAAAATGTAAATGTGCAGTATTTCTCAAAAAAACAACAACTTTTTTTTTTTAAATATAAAATCAATTAATTGGAGATGCTTTTGATTATTAAAATTTAATGGAACCATTAAAATGGAATCCAGAAAATAATGGAAAACAGAATTTGGTGCAGATAAAAACTGTAAAACTCAATTAATTAGACAGGCGTTTTGATTAATAAAATTTAATTTAACCATTAAAACAGAGTATAGAAAAATGAAAATGGAAAAAAAAAAAAAAAAAAAAAAAAAAAAAACTACATTTGGAAATAAAACGGATTTCATAGGGCCCTATAATTATAACACTTTTTTTTTTTTGTTGTTATAATAAAAATAGATGTAAGGGAACAATAGCTTTTAAAATGACTTAAAATACATATATAATAGCAATGATGCGATAATAATTAGTTCAAATAAAGTATCAAAAGCAAGAAATCATATGGTTTTATTGAACAAAATTGTTAAAATACATAATGTATTATAAAAAAATAGAGCTAATGTAGATTATGGATTACATCAAAAGCCTGCAGGGGGCGCCGATGGCCTGATGATTGTTTTTACACATTACTGTGCGATCTAATCCTTGTTTAATATTGACCAAACACCATTTAATTCAAATGTCCACTTAATCTTTAATATTTGTCCATTTCTTTAGGACAGAAGTGCTATAGCCACTATAATTAAATGAACATGTGGACATCAAAACGTGTAAACTCAGAGTGAGGTTTTGAACTTTTATTTTGAAATCGCGATGTATTCTCCTGTGTTTGTGTATGTGTAGATTTATAAATGATTTACCTTACAAATCTGATGAAATGGCGCATGTTGCGTTCCCAGGTGAACGTTATAATAAACCCAAACTCAACAACATGCAGAGATGGAGTTTTAGACGCTCCACACATGTAAATGATAACCGTTTCTGTGGAGCTACTGTGACACACGTACTTAACCTACGCGCATGTAAATAATTAAAGCGCATATACTGTGTTAGAACTGCATCACATATAATTATTTAATTGAATCATAGCGTTTGTGAACTCACAATTATGCTTAATTATGATTTTTAAATGGGTTTAATATATCATGCAGCCTTGGAAAATAGTCTAATAATATGTTTATGGATTCTCATCCGTGAAATGCGCCACTTCCGGTATTTTGCCGGTTAGTCGACGCGAGCAAAATGAAGTCAACGATTTTTAAAAATTGACTAGTTGACTAAAATCGACAGCCCTAATTTTAAGTTGTTTCCATTGAAAAAAATGCAATTGATTGCGCTGGTGCCTCCATGTCCTGCGCTTTAGCTTCCACCCTCCGCACAAACTATTGTATACAACGCACATTTATCTAGGCTTACCGTTTAAACATTGTTATATGCTTGAACTGTTCTAGTATATCTATAGATTTTATTTTAGGCAAGTCGTGATGATTTGAGAAGGCTAAATTGATCAAACATAGGCTATGATCAGCCTGCCGGTCTGCCACTGGCCGCTTGGTCGTTACTTTAAGAAAGATTGTCTCTTTTGATGCTATAGTGAATTTTGAGTTTCGTCTTCCGCCACATCCGCTCAGCTTTTTTGCATTGTCTTTTCATACTCTGAACTGCTGTTGATTTTTTCCAAGGTGATTTTTGTCTGCCATTCTTCTTGCAGACTTTCACGTGAGCAATATCATCAATAACATTCTTAACTTTTGAGTTAAAGGAATCAAGGAGAAGATCAACAGAGTCTGCAGAAATGCTTGGTGTTAAAGATATAGCCTCCATAAATAGCGCACTAGTATTTTCGTTAATGCATCTCTTTCTGACAGAGACGGATCTACTCTTATGAAAAAGAAGTTTATTCAAGTGTGCTATTAGTATACTTCTTTTAAACTAAAAATAGGAAAGTATACTTTTAGTTTACTTTTTATGTACTTCTCAGAAATGGGCTTTATGTACTTCTCAGGAATATACTTAAAATGACATTTAAAGGGTTAGTTCACCCAAAAATGAAACTTAGGCTGTGTTTTACTCACCCTTGAAGCATCCTAGGTGTATGTGACTTTCTTCTTTCAGACGAATCCTGTCACGGGTTGCCGAGGTGAGGAGTACGAAGTAGCACAAGGAAGCAGATATTCAAAATAAACAGAGTCTTTAATCCATAAAAAAACGCAGGAGAATACAACCACTTAAAATGACATTCAGACAGGACAAAGAAACTAGGAAATGAACACTCTTTAAATACACTATAAACTAAACGAGGGGACTAACAAATAAATTAACAAGGAACAGGTGACTAATTAATAACAAGGACAGGAACAAAACCAAATAAGAAAAAACAGGAACTCAACAGAAACATAGACGTGACAAATCCAATCGGAGTTATATTAAAATTGTCCTGGCCCCTCCAAGCCTTTCCATGGGGATAAACGGGTGTTTGCTGTATACAGTTCAGAACACATCAAATAAAGTACGCGCATCCGTAATAAAACATCCCTCACACGGCTCAGGAGGTGAATAAAGGCCCCCTGTAGCGAATCCATGCGTTTTTGAAAGATAAATATCCTTATTTCAAACGTAATAAACACTTTTCTATCACTTCCGCTGACTGTGGTACGAGGAAGCAGTCCCGGTGGATCACATAAGACTTCAGTATTGTGTGATTAGTGAAGAGTGCGGAGAGAGAACAAAACAAAACACCAGTCATGAATTAGAAGCACAAAACGAGGATTTGTAAAGAAAAATATCGGAGGATATTTCAATATAAGCCAAGAGGAGACTGGTTTTGCTTTGTTAAAGTAAGGAAACTTTGTTTCTTTGCTACTACATTTCCCAGAGGCACACGCGCGACACATACGTCCTACATCATCCACCTGAATGTCTTCCTCATACCACAGTCAGCAGAAGTGAGAAAAAAAGTGTTTATTACATTTGAAATATGGATATTTATCTTTCAAAAATGCATGGATTCGCTATAGGGGGCCTTTATTCACCCCCCGGAGCCGTGTGAGGCACGTTTTATTACGGAAGCGCGCACTTTATTTCACGTCTTCCGAACTGGATCCAGCAAACACCTGTTTATCACCATTGAAAGGCTTGGAGGGGCCAGGACAATTTTTTTATATATCTCCAATTGGATTCGTCTGAAATAAAAAAGTCACATACACCTAGGATGCTTCGAAGGTGAGTAAAACACAGCCTAATTTTCATTTTTGGGTGAACTAACCCTTTAAGTATACTTGACTTATACTTAGAAAAAGTCTAAATATATTTGAGTTATACTTGTGCTCCTACAATCCGTGTTTTCATTGTTATACGGTAGGGGACGCTAGTACACATCTTCTGTACAGAATTTCCAAAAAAAGTGAAGAAGAAACTGAAACAACAGATACTTCCACATGTAATCTAACACGATCGTCTGACATAAAACAGCATCGAAACTGTGTAACGTTATGGAATAAAATGTCAGCCAATGAAAAAGTAATAATGAATGTCAAGCTTTGGGGTGTTGATCAACTCCATCTACGTTTTGATTATTATTCTGAATCCAATTCTTAGACTTTTTTCAGCTTTTTGTTCAAAATGTTGTTTAATTCTTTTTTTTATTATTATTATTATTTATGAAACTTACATTCAAGTGTTTAAAAAAAGAATGCATGAAGCTAGAATAAAATGTTTTCATTTACAAGCAGATACCCTGTTCTTTCTTTTGATGTTTTGTATGTTCAGATATTCATATAACAAAATATATACAAATGAACACCTACATATGGACATAATAGTATACTTAAAGTATGATGTAAAGTTCACTTAAAGAAAACTTACAGTATTACTTGCATTACTTGCAGTATAAAACTACTAAACTAGTAGGTTACTAAGACTATACTTCTAAGTGTACTAAAATGTAGTATTTAAAAAAGTATTTAAGTAGTAAACTATCAGTAAGTTCACTTTTAGTATAGTTGCAGTACAAGCTAAAAACATTGATGTAAGCTAGTTGTGTACTCAAAGTTTACTACTGTTATACTTAAAGTATACTTAAAAGTATACTTTTATATACTAGAAAGTGGGCCAATTTAGTCTCAAGGAGTACTGAAATAGTACACTTACAAGTATACTACTAGTACACTGATATTTATATACTTACTACATAAAGTACACTTAAAAATATACTTGAACTTTACTTAAGTATACTTAATAAAATAAACTTGAAGTATACTACTTTTTGGTAAGGGTAGATTCAGTGGTAACAGAGATCAATAATATATCAAAGAAAATACAGAAGTGATCAGATAGTGCTACATCCTTAATAACAATGGATGAAATGTTTAGACCTCTACTGATGAGTAAATCTAGAGTGTGTCCATGATTGTGTGTGGGTCCATGCACATGCTGAATCAGGTCAAAAGTGTTTAAAACAGTTATAATTTCTTTTGTAGTTTTGATTTCTGCATTATCTATGTGAATATTAAAATCCCCTGCAATAGCAAAACAGTCAAACTCTGAGGAAATCATTGATAACAGTTCTGTGAACTCTTCAACAAAGGCTGGAGAGTATTTTGGAGGCCTGTAAATAATGATAAACAGAATGCGTGGAGCACCTTTCAGCACAATACCTAGATATTCAAAAGACAAGTACTGACCAAATGACACTTGCTTGCATTGATAGACATCTTTAAATAGAGCAGCTACACCTCCACCTCTCCTAACAGTCCTGCAGACACTTATAAAATTAAAGTTAGGAGGGGCTGTTTCATTGAGGACTGTTGCACTGCAGCTGTTTTCTAGCGATGTTTCATTTAGAAACATAAAATCCAGGTTGTTTGTGGTTATTAAGTCATTGATCAGAAATGATTTATTTTTTTAGTGAGCAAATGTTTAAAAATGCTAACTTGATGGCATTACTTTGTGTCTCAGCAATCATAGTTTGATAAATAATAGGCCACAGATTAGATGGGTCAGCCGTACGGCTTGAGAAGGCCTTTGACTTTCTATTACGTGATAAAACAGAGATAGAGAAAGCTACAGGCACACTGGGTTCCCACTTGTTTTGTAAACATTTGTGAAAGTTGCTGCTATCATAGCGGGGACCCGACACATATCACTAAGAGTAGTTATCAGTTCTTTTGGTTCACCTACACCAGATGGAGGAGGGTTTGGGCCCTGCCGTTGTGGCAGCGGTCAAAGAGCTCTCACAGGAGGAGGAGGATGAGCTGGGTCCACAGGTTTTGGTGGCTTTGGGGCCCGCCGTTTTTTTGTTGATATCTGGGGGCTTGCAGCGAAAGAGTGGGAGAGTTTTTTCCCAGCATACACCAGTTCCTCCATTTTCTGTGAGAAGCTTAGAAGTGGAGATGCTGGAGAGAGGGATAGTGTGTCTGGTGAGCGGTGCTCTGGCTCTGGTGTTTCTGGTGGCTGTGATATGTTGTCCTGGCTTCCCTGGCTGTTTTCCAGAAAGTCGTCCTTGGGTGCTGAGTCTTGAAGCTGTTGTAGTTCGTCACAGTCAGACTGTGATGAGCTCTGTGGGCAGGGCTCAGCCGGGATGTCCATGAGCAGTGGTTGTTTTGGCTGCATGGAGTTATCAGTGTCCTTGTGGGATGTGTCATTCAGTTAAGTGGATTGGCACACACTACTGAAGGATGATGGAGGGAGAAATAGATATTGCACTCCTTTAGCACTCTTGCACCAAGTTTGTTTAGGGTGGAGGCCATCCAGTTTAAACAGTTGTCTATGGCCCCAGAAAAGATTGAAGTTGTCAATGAAGTTGACTCCTTTTATACTGCAGGTTCTTTGTAGCCATGTATTCAGCCCAAGCAACCGTGAAAACATGTTAGTTCCCCTTGCTGGGAGTGGTCCACTGATGAACGTCTGAACTTCAAGTCTTTGAAGTGTTTCAAGGAGTTCACTGAAATCCTTCTGGAACTTTAAGGAGTTCTGACTGATCTTTCCGAATATCATTCGTCCCCACATGGATGATGATTTGATTTGCAGTCTTGTGCTTCATTAGAATGTTCCAAAGTTCCCTGTTCACATCAGAGACGGTTGCTTGAGGAAAGCAAGTCAAGTCAAGTCACCTTTATTTATATAGCGCTTTTAACAATACAGATTGTGTCAAAGCACTTAACAGTATCAAATTGGAGGATAGAGTGTCAGTAATGTATAATAATAAGATTAAACACTCAATTTTCAGTTAAAGGCATTTCATTATTGAATTCAGAGATGTCATTGTCTAGCTCAGTTTAGTTTAAATAGTATCTATGAAATCAAATTGACGATAATCGCTAGAAATTAAGTGTCCCCAACTGAGCAGAGGCGACAGCGGCAAGGAACCAAAACTCCCTCTGTGACAGAATGGAGAAAAAAACCTTGGGAGAAACCAGGCTCAGTCGGGGGGCCAGTTCTCCTCTGGCCAGGATATTATTGTTTATTTATTTTTTTTACTTATGAATTAAATTTTAAATGTATAAATGTATTATATTTCTATTTTTATATTGTTGCAATTTCTAACAATAATAGTATTATGTAGTTAGGTATTTTATTATATTATAGTTATTTTGTTTAATTTGTAGTTTTATTGTATTTAAGTCGAGGTCTTCACTGGGGATATGTCCCCGGGGCTCATCCAGGTGTCCGACCTCCGCCGACGATCAGTGTCGCAAACATCATCTCCCGGCACCGATCCACCATCTGATCCGGACACGGACTGAGAAATAGAATAAGAAAGAAACAGACAAATATTAGCGTAGATGCCATTCTTCTTACGATGTAATGAGTACATCGTGTGTTATGAGGAGTGTTCCCGGTTCCGGTTGATCTAATTAATGCAGTCTAACAATCCTTTAACGGATTTGAATAATAGAAGCGTATTAGTGTGTTATGTGTAAGCCAAGTTAAAGAAATGTGTCTTTAATCTAGATTTATACTGACAGAGTGTGTCTGCCTCCCGAACAGTGTTAGGTAGATTGTTCCAGAGTTTGGGTGCTAAATAGGAAAAGGATTTGCCGGCCGCAGTCGATTTTGATATTCTAGGTATATTCTAGGTATTCAAACGGCCAGAGTTTTGGGATCGCAGCGGACGTGGAGGACTATAATGTGATAAGAGCTCGCTCAAGTACTGAGGAGCTAAGCCATTCAGGGCTTTATAAGTAATTAACAAGATTTTAAAATCTATAGGATGTTTGATAGGGAGCCAGTGCAGTGTTGACAGAACAGGGCTAATATGGTCATACTTCCTGGCTCTAGTAAGGACTCTAGCTGCTGCATTTTGGACCAACTGTAGTTTATTGATCAAGCGTGCAGAACAACCACCCAGTAAAGCATTACAATAGTCTAACCTTGAGGTCATAAACGCATGAATTAGCATTTCTGCATTTGACGTTGAGAGCATAGGTCGCAATTTAGATATGTTTTTGAGATGGAAAAATGCAGTTTTACAGATACTAGAAACATGGCTTTCAAATGAAAGATTGCTATCAAACAGCACACCTAGGTTCCTAACTGATGAAGAAGAATTGACAGAGCAGCCGTCAAGTGTTAGATAGTGTTCTAGGTTATTACATGTGGGGTTTTTAGGTCCGATAATTAACACCTCTGTTTTTTCAGAATTTAGCAGTAAGAAGTTATTCGTCATCCAGTTTTTTATATCGACTATACATTCCATTAGTTTCTCAATTTGGTGTGTTTCACCAGGCCGTGAAGAAATATAGAGCTGAGTATCATCAGCATAACAGTGAAAGCTAACACCATGTCTCCTGATAATATCTCCCAAGGGTAACATGTAAAGCGTGAAAAGTAACGGCCCTAGTACTGAGCCTTGAGGTACTCCATACTGCAGTTGTGATCGATATGATACCTCTTCATTTACTGCTACGAACTGATGGCGGTCAGATAAGTACGATTTGAACCATGCTAAGGCACTTCCACTAATGCCAACAAAGTTTTCTAGTCTATTCAAAAGAATGTTGTGGTCGATAGTGTCGAACGCAGTGCTAAGATCCAGTAGAACTAATAGAGAGATACAACCATGATCAGATGATAGAAGCAGGTCATTTGTAACTCTAATGAGAGCAGTCTCAGTACTATGATACGGTCTAAATCCTGACTGGAATTCCTCACAGATACCATTTTTCTCTAAGAAGGAATATAATTGTGAGGATACTACCTTTTCTAGTATCTTTGACAGAAAAGGGAGATTTGAGATCGGTCTGCAATTAACTAGATCTTTGGGGTCAAGTTGTGGTTTTTTAATGAGAGGCTTAATAACAGCCAATTTGAAGGTTTTGGGGACATATCCTAATGACAATGATGAATTAATAATAGCCAAAAGAGGATTTATGACTTCTGGAAGCAGCTCTTTTAGTAGTTTAGATGGAATAGGGTCTAACATACATGTTGTTGGTTTAGATGATTTAACAAGTTTATACAATTCTTCCTCTCCTATAATAGAGAATGAGTGGAATTGTTCCTCAGGGGATCTATAGTGCACTATCTGATGTGATACTGCAGCTGACGGCTGCATGGTTACAATTTTATCTCTGATAGTATCGATCTTGGAAGTAAAGTAGTTCATAAAGTCATTACAGCTGTGCTCTTGGGAAATGCCAACACCTGTTGATGCTTTATTTTTCGTTAATTTAGTGACTGTATTGAATAAAGCAGCATGTAGTTGTAGTCCTGCTACTGATATTTCTGATAATAGAGTCACCCACTATCAGAGTCCTGGGCTCGGCTGCGCTCTGAGCTGAATGCCGCTGTCTGCTCGACCTCGAGAGCCTGTTAGTAGCAATGTTAT
Source organism: Spinibarbus caldwelli (assembly GCA_039654775.1). Lineage (NCBI taxonomy): Eukaryota > Metazoa > Chordata > Actinopteri > Cypriniformes > Cyprinidae > Spinibarbus > Spinibarbus caldwelli. The sequence continues at coordinate 35,406,831 of CM077220.1, forward strand.
CTCCTGGCTGATACGATCCATGTTTAGTCACATTTTTGGATTCCTCACCCACATTCATTAATGCTTCAAATCTGTTCTCAAGATGTATAGGGGGTGGTAGAATACCAGTGTTTGCAAGCCTTATCACAGCCATATCTGGGGTAGAGGATGCTACCGCAGCAATACAAGATACTCGTGACAATCTGATGTCTCGAGTGCCTTTGGGTCTCGCTCCCTGTTTGTGCCATCGATTAGTCTGTCGATCAGTTTCGGCTTGTTCCTCTACACTTGGTATAAACTGTTGAGATTCACTAGATTCACGGGACTCACCGGCTGTATGCTGAGGGGGTCCATGATGACGATCTGGTGTGTGTTCCGCCTATTTTGGAAGTCCAGCAAGTAACTTCTACTACAATCCTTTGTAGAAGTCTGTGGCAGTTCATGCAGCAAGTAGATTCCACAAGAGGCATTTTCTCTCGCATCTGTTTGAACGTAGACAGCTGTGTTTTCCCTGCTGCTGGCAGTTTTTAGTTTTAGTGTTCTGTCAAAAATGTGTTGCTTGAGCACTGTGCTGTTCTTCAAAATCTTAGAAAAAATCTGAGAAAAGTACATAAGAAGGGAGCAAAGCACAGAGCAGTAGCAAGAGCATCCGAACAGTAGCGAAGCCTGAAGCAATTCTTGTGTTAAAGGGGTACCCCTTTAGCGTCACTTTTCAACATTGCATTTCGACATTGCCTTAATTTAATGGTTTCCATGCATTTATGTAAAAGTAGAAATCATTTTATATAAATTTATACTTTCATTGGAGCACGTAATCCCACCCCTCCCCTTAACCTACCCACTTCTGAACAATATAAAACACATAACATGCAAATAAAAGTACAGTCACAGGTATTTATTGCTAAAAATGACCGTAAAAAACAGTATAAACGCATTAAAAACAAGTCGTGTTGCATTCCAAGTCTTCTGAATCCATACAATGTCTTTATGTGAAGAACAGAGTAAATTATAAGGTTTTAATCTCTGAAAATGATCCTGCTCCCTCAAAGCACTAGCATCTCATTCAAAAAGACACTCCCGAACTTAGCATGACACAATCGGTCACAAGACATACAAGAGCCAATAGCATTTAACAACCTGACATAACAAGCTGACGTAAGGGTTCTTCTGGTGGCAATTTTTGAATTTGCGCACAGATTGCTCATAGGATCTGAGCTTTACAGCCTTCTACACACTGCACAATTTTAGCAATCCTAAGAGATCATTGCAGATAACACTGTGTGACATGGATTTAATAAACTTGGGTACGATATGCATGTAGACTGTACGATGATGACACCTATCGACTCTTACACTACGACGAAGGTTATATAGAAGAATAAAACATCATCAGCATGCGCTAGTAATAAACAAAAAAGCATGGTGAATCACACTTTGGCTTTTGTAGTTTTTATGTGTACTGAAAAAAGTGGAAGTGGTGAAAGAGGAAGGGATTTGAGTAAGTGTAATATATGTAATATTGGGTATCAGCGTTTTGTGATAAGCCTGCCCTCTAGTGGTGACCCATGTAGTGATGTATTGGAATATCAATCGGAGTTAACAGTTCAGTAAAAACAACGCAAGTTAATATGACACAATTGTCTGCTGTGTATCATTCATCTGCTGGCATACACAACAAAATTGACGACGAGGTCTGGATTAACAACCACAGATGCGACAACAAGACTTGAATGGACAAGAAACAGGAAGAGAAAGATTGTGAAAAGACAGCGTGAGTCACGTGAAAAAAAGAGAAGCCAATTAATGTGTAAAGCTAAACTGCAAACGAGTAAAAATATCAATGATTGGAACAACTGCCACATTTGATAGTAATGCTGAGGATTGGGGAACTTATGTGGAAAGAGTGGAGTTATACTGTGAGGCTAACGCCTTTGCAGATGATAAGAAAGTGGCTGTTTTGCTGAGGGTGATGGGAGCAAAGACGCATGGACTGCTCCGTGGTTTGTTAACCCCTGAAAAGCCAGCGGATAAAACGTTCCAGCAAATAGTGGACATTTTACATGAACATTTGAACCCCAAACCCCTAGTAATTGCAGAAAAATGCAGATTCCATAAGCATAAGCAAGCAAAAGGAGAAAGCATTTCCAAATATATACAGTGCCCTCCAAAAGTATTGGAACAGTAAAGAAAAAATTGCTCTGTTGGCTGTGGAGTCAAGACATTTACAAATATGATTAGAAGATGAATATGAGACAAAACTACAGAATGTCATATTTTATTATTAGCCGTTTCAACACATACATGTTTTACCAAAAAGACGTGTCTGTAAAATCACCAACAACTTCCAGAAAGCTGGGGTGATACTCTGACAATCTACTGTCCTCAGGAGACTTTCACACAGAATTACAGATGCTACACAGCAAGATGCAAACCTCTGACCAGCACCAAAAATAGAAAGGCAAGATTAGAGTTTGCAAAAAAGCACAAAGGTGAGCCAGAAGAGTTTTGGAACTGTGTTTATGGAATGATGAGACAAAGATAAACCTTTATCTAAGTGATGGGAAAACAAAAATGTGGAGAAAAAAAGAGAACGGCAAAAGATCCCAAGCATACAGCCTCATCTGTAAAGCATGGTGGAGGTGGTGTCATGGCATGGGCATGCATGGCTGTCTCTGGAACAGGCCCTCTCAACTTTACTGATGACTTAATGTATGATGACAGAATGAGTTTGGAAGGGTACAAAACCATCTTGCCTACCAATATTCAAGAAAATGCCACTAGATTCATTGGGAAGTGCTTCATATTGCATCAGGACAATGACCCAAAACACCCTGCCAGTTCAGTCAAGGAATTTATAAGGGCCAATCCCCAGATTTAAATCCGATTGAACATGAATTTCACCAGCTGAAGAGGAGAGTAAAGGCAGAAACTCCCCAAAACAAGCAATAATTGGAATTGGCTGCATTAAAGGCTGGGAAAAGTATTTCAAAGGATGAGACCAAGAGTCTGGTGGTGTCTATGGGTCACAGGCTTACTGCTGTGATTGTGCACAAGGGATCTGCAACTAAATAATAGCTTTTAGTCTTTTATAGCTGCCTTATGTTCAACTGTCCCAATACTTATGCTCACATCAATGAGTGGGATGAACTCTAAAAGTGCTGTTCTTTTTATTTGGTAAAACATGTATGTGTTGAAACGGCTAATAATAAAATATGACATTCTGTAGTTTTGTCTCATATTCATCTTCTAATCATATTTGTAAATGTCTTGACTCCACAGCCAACAGAGCAATTTTGTCTTTACTGTTCCAATACTTTTGGAGGGCACTGTAGCTGAGCTACGCCGATTGTCTGAACATTGTCAATTTGGAGCTGGACTGGCAGATGCATTAAGAGACAGACTTGTGTGTGGAATGCACAATGAAAGCACACAAAAAAGACTGTTGACAGAAAAAGACTTGACACTTGATCGTGCACTGAACATAGCAATATCCATAGAGACTGCAGCAAAAGATGCACTGGAATTGCAACAAAAATCAATGGAATATGCAACAAATAAGCTGTCACTGAAATCGGAAAGAAAACAGAAACATTATCGCTGCGGAAAAATGTCTCATGATGCAAATGACTGCTGGTTCAAGGATAAAGAGTGCAGGAAATGCCATAAAAAGGGGCACATCGAACGTGTTTGCAAAACGGACAGACAGAGGATACAAAAAGACAGAACACACAAAGTGAAACGGAAATCCGCCACTGTACATCAAGTAACTGAAAATGAAGCAAACACAAGTTCAGGTGCAGATGATCTTTCATGTTTGGAACTGTACAATATTAAGGAGACAGATCGAAGAGTTATTTGGCTTACACCAGAAGTGTCAGGAGCCAAACTCAAAATGGAGTTAGATACTGGATCTGCCTTATCGGTCATCTCAGTAGCTGATTACCAGCGACTGTTCTCAAAAATACCACTGCAAAGCACATCAGTGATATTAAAGAACTACACTGGCGAAAAAAGTGTCTCCGAAAGGGAAATTACCAGTAACTGTGAAGTACAAAGAAAATCAGCAGCAATTGAACTTGTATGTGTTGGAAAACGGAGGGCCTACATTGTTCGGACGTGAGTGGCTGAGGAAAATACCTCTGGACTGGCACACAATAAAAAACCTGGATGTGTCCCAGCAAGTCACCAACAACACCAAAGTCCCTAGCGCAAATTATAGAAAATGCAGAACCCGTGTTTCAGAAAGTAATAGGAACACTTAAGGGAATAAAAGCAAATCTGGAGTTGACAGAAGAAACTTCTCCAAAATTCTTTAAAGCTCGCCCAGTTCCGTACGCAATTCGTCCCAAGGTGGAGGCAGAGCTGGATAATTTAGAAAAAATGCGAATTCTGACAAAGGTCGAATGGCGTGAATGGGCAACACCCATAGTCCCAGTGATCAAAAAGGGGAAGGCAGGAGATGTGCGTATTTGTGTGGATTTTAAAGTGACCATTAATCCAGTGCTTCATGCAGTATAGTATCCCCTGCCACGCATTGAAGACATTTTTGCATCCTTGTCTGGTGGAGAACACTTCTCAAAAATTGACCTGGCCCAAGCTTACCTCCAAATGGAGATGGATGAGTAATCCAAGAAATTCTTGACCATCAACACACATAAAGGGTTCTATCAGTACAACCGTCTTGTTTTTGGAATTTCCTCAGCCCCCAGGCTGGCGTGCGATGCGTCGCCATATGGAATTGGCGCAGTGCTGTCACACAAGTTTCCAGATGGCACTGAAAAACCAATAGCCTTCGTATCTAGATCACTAACGACAGCAGAACATAACTATGCCCAAACAGACCGTGAAGCACTTAGTCTCATGTGACACACTCAAAAAGAGTGTGCGTGCTTACTATGATTATTAGGGTAATCTGCAGGAAGTGCAAAAAGACAATTAAGTGTGAGTTTATCAGTACGTCATGTATTCACTCAGATAAAGACTGTCATTTTCTTCTTAAGAAAAAAAATTAAGATGTCATTAAGAATATATTTGAGAACTTAAGAATTTTTCAAGAATTGCACTTAAGAACATTCTTACGAATTTCGTGGAATTTATCTTAAGACATTTCTTAACTTATTTCTTAAGATTTTCGTGAATCCGGCACCAGGTTGACTATAAACTTACTACATAAGATGTTATGTTGTAAGTTTATAGTTATGCATTTCTTATTTCCTAGTATGATTAATCTAGGGGGGAAGGAAAGTGTACTGTATGTACTATTGGGTATCAGCGTTTTGTGCTAAGCCTGCTCTCTAGTGTTGACCCATGTAGTGATGTATTGGAATATCAATCAGAGTTAACAGTTCAGTAAAAACAATGTGAGTTAACATGACACAATTGTCTGCTGTGTATCATTCATCTGCTGGCATACACAACAGTAAGGTAAGCTTGAGGTAAGCAGTTTTATGTTTTAGCACCATGTCGCGTTGATTTCATCTCACATTTTTATTGGCTGGTCAGTAAACGTGGGTCATAGCAGCAAACACATTGCGATGATCATGCTGAATTTCTGACACTGTCAGAAAATTATTGTAGGCTATCTTTGGTCGCAAGACTGTGACAATGGCCATTTTTGAACCTCTCTCACTGTACGACACAAGACCACTGATTAGGAGCCACGATCACAGAAATTGCCACGATTGTTTCACGATGCCAGTCTGGGACAGTCAAAAATTGTGCAGTGTGTCTCTGGCTTACAGCAGATGGAGACAGTGATCTCCTATTCCTCTCACAAATCAATCGTTCTGCCTCGGAAGACTTGGAATATTAATACTTTTTGAATAAATTATGACTGTAGTTGTATCTGCCTGTTATATCCTGTGTTTTATTGACAAATGGTAGCTTTAGGGGCAGGGGTTGGGTTACCTGCTCATAAATGTGTAAATAGTGTAATGTAAATAAAATTGTTGTGACTGTTTACATTGAAAAAATCACACCCTAAAATATATGAAATAATGGCAAAATTATTACCAAATAGGCTTATGTAATTGAATTATGACAATACAATTCCCAGTGCCTTTCGTGTCAGCATATTGATGCCAAAGGTTTCTTATTTAAAGCAATGGAGGACCCTTCATGTCGAAAATGATGTTAAAGGGGTACCCTGTGCATCAAAAATTGATGCCAAAGGGTCCTGACCTAGCGTCAATATGTGTGTCAATACGAGTTGGGAGTGAGAATGTGTTGGCACAACATAGTCTATTCCGCAATCATCATCATCTTTCGGATTTAAGACTTTAGCTGGTACTGTTGTTTTCGAGTTAGAGGGACAAAAAGGTTTTCATTTAAAATGGAACTGGTGACGGGAGGTGACAGTGCAATAAAGCAAAGCATATGTGAGGAAACATACTTTCAGATGGAGTTAAAAACGAGGCATCGTAGAGTGGATAGTATAATGAGGAAAATGAAGGCGATTCTTCTTATCAGCGTTGTTATGAATCTGGTTCAGTGCATTCCTCCTCGTTGTGAACCTGAAACTATTTTGAGAGCAAGTAGTTGACTTCACAAGGCCTACAAACATAGAATGTTATAGCCTTGTACAAACTCCATATCACACACATTACTGCAACATAATGAGGTTACAATAGGCTATAACATGCAGGGCCGCTGCCAGCCAAATGGGTGCCCTAAGCAGAATAGTATTGTTGTACCCCCTCCCTCAAAAAAAAAAACCCCAAAAAAAACAACAAAAACACCTACTATAGGGGGTAAAAATAGAACTTTAATAAAACATAAAAGTAAATAAATAAATTGTAATTAAATTGTTAACTATGGCTATGATTTTATTAATACAGTTTTCTGATTGATTTTATGTTCTCAAGCATTCAGAAATCACACAAAATAAAATTAAGCAGTTTTAAAAATTAAAAATTAAGTGGATATTTGAGTGAAATGTTTGGTCAATATTAAACAAGGATTTCATAGTCCTGTAATTGAAACAACAGCAATTATCAGGCCTTTGGTGCCATTTGCAGTCTTTTGTAATAATGTAAGTTGTTTATTTTGTATTACATTATGTATTTTAAAAGTGTTATTCAATGAAACCTTTATTATTAATTAACCAATCGCCTCGTTGTTTTTATGTAATACATTTTAAATCATGGAAACTAGAATATTAAGTCAGATACGTTGTTGGTGAAAATATTACGGACATTAAAACTTTACTACTGACGTCAACAGTCAAAAAGTTTCACAGGCTTATGAACGTAGTTACCTGAAAGTGATGCACGGGCTATTTATCCATTAATTATGATGATCATTTGTATTCAGCCACAAACACGAGGTGAGAGTGAGCGTTCTTGGCTTCAACGAGATCTATCCATCTATGGTATAGTTTTAATATCCAAAGCAGAGGGATTGTCTAGTTGTGTTTACCCTGCTTTATCTTTATCTGTTAGTGACAAAATTGCTGATGATATAAATAAAATGTTACTGAATTTTATTTGGAAGAATAAATCCCATAAAATTAGGAAATCTGTTTTGTCTAACAGGCGTTCTGAAGGTGGACTGGAAGTTTTGGATTTCAAAGAATTAGTTAGTTCATTTAGAATTAGTTGGTTAAAAAAATGTCTCTTTAGTAATGATTCAATTTGGTACTATATCCCCAATACTATATTTCGTAGATTAGGTGGTCTAGATTTTCTTTTAAAATGCAATTTCACCCCTTCTAAATTGCCGATTTCTCTCTCTAATTTTCACCAACAAGCTTTACTTGCTTGGAATTGTGTTTTTCTCCCCACAAAGAAATTCTTTGGAATAATTCAAGTATTTTAATTTGTGGAAAGTCTCTTTTTATTGAAAAGTGGTATGACAGAGGTATTGTCTTTGTTTTGGATTTGTGTAAAGATGATGGTACTATACTGGAGTATGAAGAATTTATGACTTTGTATAGTTTTCCTCTGCCAGCTAGATCTTTTTATTCTGTCATCAAAAGTTTGTCTCCAAGTTATGTGCATTTATTTAAAACACACCTATGCTATAATGAGAAGAAAACAATTATGCCCAAACTTTTACTGGATGGAGTTTGTTTTCTTGATAAGAAATGTAACAGTAGATATATAAAGCGAATGTTACATTATTCAGTATATACATCCCCCAGACCAATTTTTTTTGACAATATTCATTGGAAGAGGGCATGGTTACTCCCTGAAAAATTCTGCATTTCTAATAAAATCAGAGAGGTACATTTTAAGATTTTGCATAATGTTTATCCAACGAACTCTCAAATTGCTTCTTTTTTTGATCTTTCTAACTTATGTGTATTCTGCAAAGTTGAGGAAGAAACTTTACTACATTTATTCTATTATTGCAATCAGGTTAAATCTTTTTGGGAGAACTTAAGTTGTTATTTATCATCTTTTATAAAATGTGATTTAAAATTCTCACTGAAAGACATATTTCTGTATTTTTCTGGCATTGACCATGCTATCGATCTTGTTAATTTTTTTGTTTTGCATTCTAAATTTTTTATTCATAAAACCAAATTTCTCAATACGTTACTTAGATTTGATGTCTTTCTTCCAGAGATTTTGCTTGTTGTTAAATCTCTTAAACACATCGATAACAATAAGAATAACAAGTTTATTAAGGCTTATGACGATATTTTTCTTACTGATTGATTGTTGTTGGTTTGCTTTTGTTTTTTTTTTTGTTTTTTTCTTTCTCCTTTGTTATTGTATGTCAATGCAGTGCTGTTTCATGTTTTCTTTTTTGTCTTGCAATAAAAAAAAAAAAGGTGAGAGTGAGCGCGGGCGTGCGCAGATGCGGCAATGGCGCGTCACGTGTCCTTAATATACTGCGTTCATCATAAAATGCATTTTTTTTATATGTTCTATTAATGAGATATTAATAAATATGGGCCCGTTTCACAGACAGGGCTTAGACTACGCCAGGATTAGGCCATAGTTCAATTAGGACATTTGAGTATTTTTTTTGTAAACGTGCCTTATTAAAAAACATTATTGGTGTGCATCTTGAGACAAAACAAAGGCACTGATATATTTAAAGATCAGTCAATACAAGTTTCTTTGATTTGAAACAGCTCAGACTAACATTTTAGTCTGGGACTAGGTTTAAGTCTTGTCTGTGAAAACGGGGGATGATTTGCAAAATAAGCATTTATGTTTTATGTTTTTTTTTTTTTTTTAACAATAGTTGCTTTGTTGCGCCATCAAGTGTTGTATATGGGCAATGTCACACTTACATATTCTTCACTTTCATAAACTGGTGCAAAGCTCCTTTTCAGCAAAAAACAAAAAAAAAAACAAAAAAAAAAACTTGTGTCATTAGTTTCGTTAGATCAAATCAAGATTTAAAATGTGTTTTATATATGGATTTTGTTGTTTTACCATTGTAAATTGTAAAAATTCCAGACTCTGACTTTAAGGGGAAAGCTGATAAGCTTGTGCTGAGAAATAAAATAGAATCTTCCATATAGGCTACAAGAGTTCACCTCAGATAGCTGGCAATGATGGATTACACTGTAAAATATTATGTTAATACAGCAGCCTGAATTCACAGAAAGCACTAAGACATATGTTTATTCATTGTTTTCACTTATTTGACAGTAAGATTATTTTAATATTGTCATAAATAAGAGGCGTTTCACTTCACATTAGCAAAAAATTACATGAAATATAATCATGCACATTTCAGCATGCAATTGTAAGTCTGGATAAAAACGTCTGTTAAATGAATAAATGTAAATGTACATGCAATTAAAATTTTGAAACGTATAGTGTAGGGTAGACTGAGTACATTTGAGACGTGTACAGTTGAAACACCTTAAATAACTTGCGTACACAAGAACCCCGAGCCGTGATTTTTGCTCCACACGTGTATTAGTGTTCTGATTTGAAATGTGTGCGTCTTTCCACTTTCCAAGGTGAGATTTTCATTTCACCATGTCCCTTCCACAATGAATAGCTTATTATTCTTTTATGATTGTTAAACTTAACATATATCATTGCAAACGTTACTCTGTGCTCTAAAAATAAACATATTTTATGACATTGTGCCATGCAAGGTCTTTTCATAATCTAGAGAAATGTGCGAGCATGTCAGTGGGGTACGGTTGAGAGACAGTGTATCAACTGTACCCGGATTGGTGTCCTATTGCTTCACATGCTGATTAGTTGTACAGTGTTATGATAATAGAATAAAAGTCACATTTACACATATGCTATGCAAATTCTGTTAAAAAAATATTTGTGATATTTCAACTGTCTATTATTAATGGACATATTTTCTAACATGAATGTTAAAAGGATTACATAGCATTTTAAGAAATATACAAGGTGGTAAAGTGAGTACAGTTGAGACACCCTTTAGGTTGCTATGTACTGTATACAGTAACAGTTCAATCATAGAAAATAAAATTCATACAGAGGCTGTGTGTTTGTGTACTGGTATTACCTACATTATGGGGACCAAATGTCCCCACAAGTATAGTAATACCAGTAAATTCTAAACTTATGGGAATATTTTTTAGGTCCCCATGATGAAACAAGCTTATAAATCATACAGAATGATTGAAAATGTAAAAATGCAGAAAGATTTGAGTGATGTGTAGGTTTAGGGGTAGGGTTATAGAATATACGGGTATGTATATTGTTATTTTTACTGTTATGTTTACATTTGTACTGTTTGCCATATATTTTCTAGTGTTAAATATTTGTTCCTATTTTGTTTAACTGAATCTGAATTAAATAAAGCAAATAAATCAATTTATTTTTAAACTGTATTTATTTAAAACTGTAATTTTGTAATTTATTAAATTTGCAATAAATGGTTAGCCAGCTTTAGAGCATTAAGAATGGATGTCTCAACTGTACCATGCTACTGTTTCAACTGTACACCATATGGGTACAGTTGAGACAAAAATGCACCTCATGTTAATGAGCTAATTGTGGAAAATATAAAATACTTATGGCTATTATCAATTTATGATATTTTAGTACACAAGCAAAAGAAATATCGTGAAAAATCACTTCATTTCAGAATCTAGTTTTTGTGTAGTGATGAAAAAAGCAGAAAGTGTCTCTACTGTACTCAGCCTACCCTACGTTGACTACAGAGAGGATATATATATATATATATATATATATATATATAAACAATGACATGATTGGGCCATATGGTGTTTAATTACGAAAATATTTGCTTTTCTTTCCTGTCAGCTAAATGCACAGACATTGTGCTTGGATACTGTGATGACATGCCCTACTCCAAGACTTTATTCCCTAACCTCCTTGAGCACAAGACACGTGGTTATGCTGAGCTGAGAACAGAATACCTGCTCTTGAGTGTGATCCATTCTCTACTGAATGGAAAGTGCAGTAGAAAATGCATAATATATATTAATATACATTAATATTATATATATATATATATATATATATATATATATATATATATATATATATATATATATATGTCTTTGATTTTTGGAGTGGTTACATTTAGGTTACATTTATTTTTATTATAGCATTTATTTTTTGTTCTTACGTCAGATTGCACCCTTTTGCTCTGTATACTTAGTTTTTTTTGGCTAATCATATCTTTGGCTTCCTGTTTTAAAAGTATTTCAGTGATAATATTAAAACCACAGATTAATCAAAAACTTATTTTCTCCTAAAATTAAATGTTCTTATGGTTGTCCTAACCCACATTTCTAATTTAAAGAGAGGTAAGAGATGATCATGACTAGTGTCTCAGAAGAGGACAGGGGACCAGCGGAGCCTTCCATAGTTGTACAGTTTACCCATCACTCCAACAACCAAATGTTTAAGATCCTAAAAAAGACTGCAACTTGCTGTGACCACATCTCTAAAACATACAGTATTGGCAAAAGTGTTAAAGGCAAAGATCTGCTTGTAATTGAGTTTTCAATTAGCCCTGGAAAGCATGAATTACAAGAGTACTTGGGTAACATTATTAACAAAACATTAAGCTTATCATCTTTGGGAATTCTTCCTCTTGGGAATTTTTCCCTTCGAATCCTCTATTCTCCAGTTATACTCTTATCTGCATTAACACTCTTAACACCATCCGCATTCATATCCTTCTATGGATGAACCCTGATGGGTACGAGCTGGCCTCTGCTGATGTGCTGGGTCGAAGTGACTTTGATTCTGACAATGAGGTAATGACAGATGATATGTGGAAAATACACATGCTTATTCTTTAAAAAAACAAAAAAACAACAACAAAAAAAACATTTTAATAAGTTCAGATTCTTTCAAAATGGGTTTTGCAAAATGCTTAATTTAGCAAGTACAAAGAAAATTGTTAATTTGGCCTAAATTGATGCAGGGTACCAGACCCAGAGTGGATTTCATTGGCAGAGTCAATGTACAGAATATAGACCTCAAGAGAAACTGGACCTCTCACCTCTATTGTCTACAGCCAGCACAGATACGAATGATATTCCAAACTCTTACTGGTTTGGTAAGGTAGGAGTTCACATTGTTGTAATTTTTTGCTACATTATGAAATTAATAAAACAATCATTTTAAACTGAGCAAACCATATAATATATGTGGCCATGTGTGGTTGTACATGTTACTCCAGAAAAATATATTGTTATGAAATGGATGTGGTCAGTTTCATTTGTCATATCAGCTAATATTCGTGGTGGAGATCTTATGGTCTCCTACCCACGTGTTCCCTATCTGTCGGTCACTACGAGTTATGTTGTGTCGACGTTAGGGGTTCCCTTCCGAGGGAACTTCGAACTGCGTCCTCTAGAGGTCGCTACGGAGAATGCCTTCGGCCGGTGTCCTCTAGAGGTCGCTATGGGGAATGCCTCCAGCCGGTGTCTGAAGCATACATCTAAACACGACAATAGCTGTGTCCCAAACTGAAGTGCACATACTTCGAAGGCCACGCCTCCGAAGTGCACGAAGGATGCTCCAAAGTGCATGAAGGATGCTCCGCCTACGCAGGATTTCCTATTTGCGCCACCAGGGGGTTCCCAATTAACGCTTAGTGATGGGAATATTTTTTCGAGTCATTTCGTTCATTTCGTGCATTTTAGCAAAACATAATTAAAATGTTACGTGTTACTTCCCTAACACATCTTCTATTTATGCAAACGTTGATCACACTACAAACAATACAAAACTTTAATGCTATAAGAAACAGAAAAGATTAATTCATTGTTTACCTGGGTCTTTAGTCTATGATTAGCTGACCTCACCACTTATCTGACAAGTCTTCGGGTTTGAGTCGTTCGTTCATCACGTGACAGCCCCATAAACTTAACCAATGCAGTCTGAGCCGGAAAGAGAATTGATTAGTTCATCTCTCGAGTTTTTCGAGTTGTTTGTTCTTTTGTCACGTGACGTGACAGCATTGGATAGAGAAATTAGTTCATTTACAGCCTTCCTTACAAATGGGTGCATAGTTATTACTATTACTATTATTATTATCATCATCATCATCATCATAATTATTATTTACACTTACAGTTACGTAATGCGTTTCTGGTCTTGAATTGTAGCTTTTGTTTATAAATGTGTGAATTTCTGTCATGATGTTTTTTTTTGTTTTTTTTCCCATAACACTGAATGTGGTAACAAAGGTAATAAAGAATTGGTTATTATTATTAAGTCTCTCCGGCTCAGACTGCATTGGTTAAGTTTATGGGGCTGTCACATGATGAACGAATGACTCAAACCCGAAGACTCGAGAGATGAACTAATCAATTCTCTTTCCAGCTCAGACTGCATTGGTTAAGCCTATGGGGCTGTCATGTGATGAACGAATGACTCACACCCGAAGACTCGAGAGATGAACTAATCAATTCTCTTTCCGGCTCAGACTGCATTGTGTAAGCTTATGGGGCTGTCACGTGATGAACGAACGACTCGAAAAAACTGAAGACTCGAAACAGGTGAACTAATTCCAGTACAGAACCTATAGGATGTTGCGCATGTGCGACTGAATGAATCACTCCCCGAGACGACTCGTTCTTCCCGAGTCACATTAAAGATTCATTCAAAATGAACGAATTGTTCAAGAAAGACCCATCACTATTACCGCTCTATCGCATAGCAGAGAGGAGAGCTGGTGTGAGAGGAGAGCTGCCATCCTGCCAGTATAGGTGGATCCAGAATTGCTCATTTTTGGTTTTATGTTTTACGTCATAACGGAGGAGACAGTGATGAGCCAAGACTGAGCCCAGGTAAGTTACACTGGTTTGCTGCTTCCTTAATTGCCGGATTACAAATTTAAATGCAGGTGTTGGCTTGGAGCTTACTTGAATACAATACATTTTCATATTGTAATGATACATATGAAAAACTACAAAATACACACACACACACACACACACACACACACACACACACATACACACACACACATAGCAGTTCAAATGCTGACTGATATCTTACAAAGGTGTGATTTTACATAGTTTATTGTCTTGACCATGGTGATCATATGCAGACAGGTTTGCAACCCGGATTTTTTTGGGCAGTTAAGCATAAAAATAAAACTGTGAATAAAAAAACACTAGAGCATAGTTCAGCTCAGTGTTCAGCGGCAGCTGTCACAGCTGAACAATGTTCTGTATGGCCGGTCCGAATCCTTCAGATGCAGCCTTTGATATAGTTAGCAACAATTTGTTAATATTCTGTACTTTCATTTTCAAAATAATCAGTGGTGGACTGTAAGGAAGTACATTCATTAAGTATTCTCGTACAAATGTGAAGTACTAAGTTTTCTCTTTTTTCTCACAGGACAGCAACACTTTAAAAAATATGGTCTTTTACAACATGATGCATTGTTGTAGATTAAACTACTCAACAGTATATGAAGTAGGCAACTTTAAATTTAATAACCTTGAACATACACATTAGTGCAGCAGTAATATTAATGCAAAACCATTCTGACAAATTCTTTTTTCAGAACAATACTGAATATCCTTACTTTTACTCTCAATACCTTAAGTATATTATTAGAGTATGCAAGTTAATACTTTTACTTAAAGGATAGTTCACCCAAAAATGAAAATTCTGTAATCATTTGTTTACAAAGTTGTTCCAGGTTTGGAATTTTCATTTTTGGGTGAACTATCCCTTTAACTAAGGATTTAAATATGACTAGTAAATTTCCTCAGTGTGGTATTAGTAGTTACTAAAAGTAGTTTACTAAAGTATCTCAATATTTCTTCTACTAATTACTTTGTCATAGCTCTAAACAATTTCTCTTTTCCTTCTTTCCCTAAATCAGACCAGTCCCCTGTACTGCAGGATAAAGCTGAATGTGCCAGTGCTGGACGGGTTTTTTAACGGTTTTTGACCTAGCAGGGAGGCCCTGACAGTGCTGCTGGATCTTCTGAGAAATGAACGGCAACACGGATGGGGTAACACAATCCAGACCCTGGTGATTCTTTTCTGTCTGGCCAGTGGTATATCATACAGAGTGGTCTCCAGAATGTTTGACATGCCTTGGTCCATTGTCCTCTGAGTCGCTGAGGAGTAATTCACCTCCCAAAGACCCCAGAACACATGGAGGCAGGGCTGGTCTTAAAATGGATGTTGTTTTTCTGATGTTAAACCTATGTTGTACATAGTTGTAAAAAGTACTTTCAGTAATGTATAGAACAATTTGTTTTAATGTGTAAAACTATTTATTTACAGGACAAAAAATAAACGTATAGAAGAATGTTTTGTGAAAAAATTATAAGCTGCATTAAAAAATAATGTACATAATTACTTCTCTTTTATTTACATATGTGAATATGCAAATCAAAAATACAAAATGTACAGAAAGTACTCAGGCTCATTTACAAATAAATTACACTGCAAAAATGAATAATGTATACAACTTATTTCATTTTTAACTTACATCACAAAAATAAACTACAGAATTTAGGTTGTTTCATTGACAATGTGACATTTTAATAAAAAAAAGATATTGAAAAATTGTAATGTACCCATTTTTTTCCCACTGTTTTCTCTTGGCTAATAGAGAATGGCTAATAATTTATTTGTTAACCATTCTCTCAAAAAGAGAAAACAGTCTCTCTGTTTTCTCCTGTGCTCTTCTCTCCTTGGTCTGTCTCTCTGGAATTTGATGTCCTCCCTGAGTAGCTCCACCAGCTCACCAGCTTCCACTCACTGCATCACCTGTCCCAGGACTCTTTCAATCCTAAGGCAGAGCAAATAAACCATGCCTGTTAACAACAACAGCACAATGAATTTCAGCAAAAATGCTTACTTTGTATTTTTTAAGTCTTTCCCCAGCAGGCAAGAGAAAATGGAAAGACTTATGAAAAATATAAAGACAGATTTGCAATCTTAAAAGAACCAAAGACTTAAACGACTTCAGTCTGTGTGCACTGAATTTATTTAATACACGAGTTTCACAATTTGAGTTGAATTACTGAAATAAATGAACTTTTCCACGACATTCTAATTTATTGAGATGCACCTGTATATTATCCAATTAAAGTGTCTAACATGCTATTAATCGCATTAAGGGGAAAGCTTCGCCCCAAGCTGGGCAACGAGGACATGCAGCAAGCGTGTTGCTTTGAGCTGCTTAAGCAAATTATGTGATCATAAAGGGGGAAGCATACACCCCTAGCAGCAGCAGTTTAAGACATGATAATAAGTATTTTATATACATGTACCATATTGTTTTTGGGGGAAGCATCACCCCGAGCTGATTAACGAGGATGTGGAGCAAGCGTGTTGCTTTTAAGCTGCTTATAGCAATTTATCTGATCGTAAAGGGGGAAGCATACACCCCTAGCAGCAGCAAGTTTAAAACAACATGTTAATAGTTGGGTGAAGGTACCTACCAAGCCCACCAAAATCTACAGTGTGGTCAATGGGTACGTGAGCTCAATAGGCATGTCCACCCCATATGTATATATGTATACATATATATTGTGACGAATGTCCCGAGCGCTCATCAGCGTCGCCCTGGAAACCAACGAGGATCACCTGCACGTCCTCGTCTCGGGCTGGCCGGGCGCACCTGAAGCTCGTCACGGTTGGGCTTGATAAGCCACCGCAACACACACACTGGTGAGACATGTCTCCAGAAGACTCCACGCTAACTCTTGATCTGCCTTTGTTCCAGAAAGCAGCCTTTGACCGGCCAGCCCCTGCACACGAGCACGGCACGGAGGACAGCCACTGGGAAGCACTAGCATTGATCTCACGAGGAGCACGGAGCACCATCACACACCACGGACACAAGTTTGCACCCTACAACCCTCAATAAACTCACCCTCCGGGGCCTTTATTGACTACCCCTTGTTGTGTGACTCTTCACCCCGTTACACTGGTGGAGAATGCGGGCATGACCGTGAAGAGTCACCGATAAGCAACGTTTTTTTTTTCCCCCCTTTTTTTTATTGCCTCACCTCTACTTGTTTTTTTCCACAGGCGGCTACTCCTCCCTAGACATGGAGGAACTATTAAAGCACCTCACCGAGGTGAGCATCCGCCAACAACAGATCATGGAGCACATGGCCGCTCGCCAGGGGGATTCCGAGCGAGAGCTCGCCGCGCTCCGCACTGCTGCTGCCCAACGAGTCCCACTGCCCGATCCCCGGGTGCGGGCCACTCAGCTCCTACCAAAAATGTCAGCCCACGACGACGTAGAGAACTACTTAATGATGTTCGAGGCCATCGCGGCCCAGGAGGGCTGGCCGCGGGAGGAGTGGGCACGAGTGCTGGCACCACTGTTAACGGGTGAAGCACAACGAGCCTTTTTCTCCATGCAACCCACGCTGAGGGAATCCTATGATGAGCTGAGTAAGGAGGTCATGGCCCGTGTGGGGCTTTCGCCCATCTCCGCAGCCCAACAATTCCACGACTGGGAATTTAAGACCCGGTTGCCAGCCCGTGCCCCGGCCGCCGACCTGACCCGACTAGCCCATCATTGGCTGCTGGCTGGGAGCCCTAGTGCCACCCAGGTAGCGGAGAAAGTCATTGTCGATCGTCTGCTGCGAGCCCTACCCCGGACAATCCGGCAGGCAGCCGGCATGCGGAACCCCCACACCATGGGCGATCTTGTGGAGGCTATCGAGTTGGCGGAGGCCACCCAACAGCGGGAGGTGGGGGAGCGAGCGCCGCCGTTTCTCCGGAGGGTGAACCAGGAGCGACGCGCGCCGGAGGGTATCTCTAAGCCAGTGAGTAGACCGGCGGTTCCCGGCCCTCAGGACGAGCCGATGCCCACGGAACCACCCCGCTCCCCGAACCGAGCATGGCTGGCGGGCTGCATTGTCCACTGCGACCCACTGCCGGAGGCCCCTCGTGTAAAAGTGAAGGTGAATGGACGGCCGTATCAAGCCCTGCTGGATTCCGGCAGCACGGTCAGCCTCGTCCAGTCGTCAGTCTTCCCCCCCCTGCCTGGGTTCGAAGGCCTGCCTTTCCATCACATGTGTGCACGGAGACACGAGACAGGTCCCCGCTCGTCGCGTTACAATCACGGCCGCCTCGGGCAGTTGGCCCGTTGAGGTGGGGATAGTCAAGGATCTCCCCGTCCCCGTCCTGATTGGGAGAGACTGGCCGGGGTTTGACCGCTTGCTCACCAACGCCGTGCAGCCTGCCAGCCCGGCCGAGAACCGCCGAAAGAGGAGATCTCCCCGATGTCCCCGGCGGCGCCCTGTCCTGCTGGCCTCCGACAGCACCAGAGACGGTGAGTCCCCCTCCCAAACCACTAACCTATTCTTTGATGTGTTCCAACAGGTGACAAGGGGGGGGGCATTCGCCAAGGAACAACACGGGGACGATCGGCTGAAACATTGTTGGACCCAGGTGAGGACGATTGAGGGAGAGGAAGTGCAACCCCCTCCACACCCGGTTCCTCACTTTGTGGTCCAAAACGGTCTACTCTACTATGTAGCGCAGCGGAGGGGGGAGGAGAAAAATCTGCTAGTCGTGCCCCAGTCGAAGACGGAAACCGTGATGGAGCTGGCACATGCACATCTGATGGCGGGCCACCTGGGGGCGCAGAACTTTATCCAGCGGATTCGTGATCGCTTCCACTGGCCCGGACTGGACGGAGATGTGAAGCGCTTCTGTCAGGCCTGCCCAACGTGCCAACGAACTTCGCCACGGACTCCTCCCCCCAACCCATTAATTCCGCTGCCCATTATAGAGGTACCCTTCGAGCGAATAGGGATGGATCTGGTAGGGCCGCTGCCGAAGTCCGCCCGGGGCCACGAGCACATCCTCGTCATCGTGGATTATGCCACTCGCTACCCGGAAGCAATTCCCCTCCGCAAGGCCACCTCCAAGGCCATCGCCCAAGAGCTCTTCCTGCTCTGTAGTCGGGTAGGCATACCATCAGAGATATTGACCGATCAGGGCACGCCATTCATGTCCCGGCTGATGGCCGACCTCTGTCGCCTCCTCCAGGTACGACAAATTAAGACCACCGTCTACCACCCACAGACCGATGGGCTCGTCGAACGGTTTAATCAGACCCTGAAGCAGATGCTCCGTCGGGTGGCCGCGGAGGACAGATGGGACTGGGATAAAATGTTGCCATATGTCCTCTTCGGCATCAGGGAAGTTCCCCAAGCCTCGACAGGCTTCACACCATTTGAGCTGTTGTTCTGGAGACAGCCCCGTGGCCTACTCGACGTCGCCAGGGAGGCCTGGGAGCAACAGCCGGCAGCCCATCGGTCCACCATCGAACATGTGCGGGAGATGAGGGAACAGATCGACAGAGTGATGCCGTTGGTCCGGGAACACCTCACGAAGGCCCAGCAGGCCCAACAGCGACATTACGACCGGGCAGCCCAGCCACGGGAGTTCCAGCCAGGAGACCACGTGATGGTCCTGGTCCCCATGACGGCCTGCAAGTTTCTCGCAACATGGCAAGGGCCCTACACGGTAACGGAGAAAGTGGGACCGGTTACCTACCGGGTAAGGCAGCCGGGCCGAAGGAAGGAAAACCAGTTGTACCATATCAACCTGCTGAAGCGTTGGGTGGGGACCAGGAACCAACTGGCTGCCATGGCCACATCCGACCCTGGGGTGGTGGACATGAACTCCTTACTCTCGGATGCCCAGAAAAAGGACCTGCACCACCTGATCAGTCAGTTCTCCGACGTCTTTTCCCCGATCCCTGGGCGGACTCAGATCCTACAACATAACGTCCGCACCCCGCCAGGAACTGTCGTCAGGCAGCGGCCCTATCGTGTCCCTGAGGCTCGGCGACACGCCATCGAGGAAGAGGTACAAGAGATGCTGAAGTTGGGAGTGATAGAGCCTTCCCGGAGTCCGTGGTCCAGCCCCATTGTCATGGTCCCAAAACCAGACGGCACCCTCCGTTTCTGTAACGACTTTCGCCGGCTCAACGAAGTCTCCGAGTTTGACGGATACCCCATGCCGCGGGTGGATGAGTTGCTGGATCGCCTCGGGAGAGCCCGGTACATCTCCACCTTGGACCTCACAAAGGGCTACTGGCAGGTACCGCTGACGGAGGAGGCCAAGCCGAAGACGGCCTTCTCAACCCCCAGTGGCCACTGGCAGTACCGGGTTCTTCCCTTCGGCCTGCACGGGGCACCAGCGACCTTCCAAAGGATGATGGACATCCTGTTACGGCCCCACCAGTCCTACGCAGCCGCATACCTCGAGGACGTTGTCATAGACTCGGAGACCTGGGAAGAACATCTGGCACGGCTACGGAGGGTGCTTTTGGAGCTATGGAGGGCTGGATTAACCGCCAACCCCCGCAAGTGTCACCTGGCCCTCTTCGAGGCGAGGTACCTGGGTTTCCAGGTGGGTCGGGGCTTAATCCGACCTCAAGAGAAGAAGGTGACAGCGATTCTCTCGGCCCCGCAACCCTCCACCAAGACCCAGGTACGAGCCTTTTTGGGGTTGGCGGGATATTACCGTTGTTTCATTCCCAACTTCTCCTCTTTAGCCTCTCCCCTGACAGATCTGACCAGGAAGGGACAGCCGGAGAAGGTGCCCTGGGGCCCTGAAGAGGAGAAGGCCTTCCAACAGGTGAAAACGGCGCTCACCTCGGAGCCCATCCTACGAGCCCCAGACTTTAACTGTCCCTTCCTGGTGCAGACCGATGCGTCCAACACCGGGTTGGGAGCCGTTCTCTCACAGGTACAGGACGGTGAGGAACACCCGGTGATCTACATCAGCCGAAAGCTGTCCCCTGCTGAACAACGCTACGCAGCTGTCGAGAAGGAGGCGTTGGCCGTCAAGTGGGCAGTCCTGGAGCTCAGGTACTACCTCCTCGGCCGTAAGTTCACCCTCATCACTGACCATGCCCCTTTACAGTGGATGGCCTGGGCGAAGGACACCAACACGAGGGTGACGAGGTGGTTCCTGGCGCTCCAGGATTTCCACTTTGTTGTACGACACAGGGCGGGGACGGCCAATGCCAACGCAGATGGACTTTCCCGAATCTGGGCAGCTTTCGCAGGTCTGTCAGGTTTCATCCCCCTCCCAGCCCCAGTCTCCCCATTCTCACGCGGACCCAGGACGACGCTTGGAGGGGGGGAGTGTGACGAATGTCCCGAGTGCTCATCAGCGTCGCCCTGGAAACCAACGAGGATCACCTGCACGTCCTCGTCTCGGGCTGGCCGGGCGCACCTGAAGCTCGTCACGGTTGGGCTTGATAAGCCACCGCAACACACACACTGGTGAGACATGTCTCCAGAAGACTCCACGCTAACTCTTGATCTGCCTTTGTTCCAGAAAGCAGCCTTTGACCGGCCAGCCCCTGCACACGAGCACGGCACGGAGGACAGCCACTGGGAAGCACTAGCATTGATCTCACGAGGAGCACAGAGCACCATCACACACCACGGACACAAGTTTGCACCCTAAAACCCTCAAACTCACCCTCCGGGGCCTTTATTGACTACCCCTTGTTGTGTGACTCTTCACCCCGTTACAATATATACACCATATTTATTGGAGGAAGCGTCACCCCTGTAAAAAATTTTAAATATAAATATATAAGGGAAACAAGTCAATTTAGCTCAAAGGGAATCATTTATGATTTTATAGGGAATTTGAACAGAGTCACTGTTTCACGGCTGATCACTGAGTCGGCAGCGAGTCACTGAACGAGCCGTATAACATCAACTCTGCACTGGATATTAAAATCTAAAATATAGTGAAAACACTATTAATAAGCACAGTAACAAGATCGGCAGATTAAGACATTAACTTGTAAGCACGAAACACAAGATATTTGTCTTTTCAATATAAATAAGACTTTATTTATATAAACCTAAGACATGTAAACTAATCTAACACATGAACACACGCATTCACACATTCACACGTTGCAGAAAGAGAGAAAGTGAGGAAAGGATGAGTTTACAGAATGAAAATGTGAAATCCCAAGTTAACAGCAATATGTGCAATTGCCTATAGACCTGAACCATCAATCATTTGACCCTCGCATTGAGTTTCTCAATGAGGCTAAAATTTATATTAAACTGCACCGACTCAGCAAAAGTCTGGAGGTTGTACTTGCTTGTGTTGCCTTAAGGAATTCCCTTGTGTCCTTGACGTCTTTGGAGAAAGGGGTTTCCCGAGGTTGCTGATTGGCTGAGTTCAGTGGTCTTTCGTAGTGATGTCTTGGGCGTTGGCTCTTGATGCGGAGTTGGGGAGGGGAACAGCATCAGAAGTGTCTCCAAACAAACCGACTCGGTTGGCGCGAAAATGATGTCCGGTGACGGCGGGATGGCGGAAGCTTCAGCGAGAACTCGGAAAGGAACGGCGGGGAGGCACAACTGCTCCGTGAATGGATCAGAGAGGTTTGAGTGGGGAGATAGTGAAGGGAGTATGGATGTAGGAAGCGAAGAGGAAAGTGAAAAATCTTTAGGAAATTGCTGGAAAGAAGTAAGGAGTAATCGGGGAGAAAAATGGAAAAAGAGGAGCGATGTAGAAGAGTCTGATGAAAAGAGTAGAGAAAGCATAAAATGCATCATTAGGTTGGAGATCAGATTGGGGTAAGCAAAATTAATCCATTAAAACTGACCAAGATCATAAATAGGGATATAGGAAACATTGAGTTCGCTAAAGTTCTCTCAGATGGAAATTTACTGCTTGGATGTAATAAAGAAGAACAAGCAAGTAAAGCTCTCAAAATGAAGGAGATAGGAGGGATTAAAGTTGTCAGCACAAACAGAGTTGGAGATAAAAGTAAAAGTAGGGGCCGAAAAGGGATCATTTTTGGTGTTCCTCTCAATATAGGTATGGAAGAGTTTAAGGGTAACTTAAAGGGAGGGAAGATAGTACACGCGCAAAGGATAAAATCAGGTGCAGATGGAAACAGAAGAGACACTGAAACAGTAGTAATAGAATTTCAAGGGAATGAAATTCCAAAAAGAGTAATGTTGGGTGTGATGAGCTATATTGTTGGGTGTGATGAGCTATATTGTAAGAGAGTATATACCAGGACCAGTGAGATGTTTTAATTGCCAAAGGTTTGGACATGTTGCTACAAGATGTATGGAGCAGAGTAGATGTGCTCGTTGTGGAGGAAATCATGAATATGGCAAGTGTGAGGAAGGAGTACAACCAAAGTGTTGCAACTGTGGAGAGGCACATAGTGCAGCATTCAGAGGATGTGAAGTAATGAAAATGGAGATGGAGATTCAGAAAAGGAGGGTGGAGAAGAAGATAACATATGCGGAGCCAGCAAAACAAGTTAAAGGACAAACTAGAGATCAAAGAGGTCAATCTGGGGTTTCAGTTGAAGGAAACAATAGAGTTCCAGAAGAAATTATGATGATTGAAAAGAAAAAATTAGTAACATTTATTGCAGGAGTTATAAATAGTACAGCTGGGATTGAATCAAAAACACAAAAGACACAGTTAGTTGTTATAGCAGCAATACGTCATCTTGGAATGACAGGCTTGACTTGGGAAGAAGTCAGAGATGAACTTCAGATAAGATCAAGTCAAGAAACTTGATAATATTTATAGATGATAACAATAATTCAGTGGAATGCAAGATCTCTGATAGCAAATGGTCAGGAGTTCAAGCATTTTATTGAAGAATTGAGTATAAAACCTGATGTAGTATGTGTTCAAGAAACTTGGATGAAACGTTGTTTAGATTTTGTTTTACAAGGGTATAGTATAGTACGGCACGATAGAGAAGAAGGGAATGGTGGTGGATGTGCAACATTTATTAAACGAGAAATATCATATAGAATACTGGGAATAGGTAGAGATCAAGAATATATTGCTGTGGGGATTTGGAGTAGAGGTCAGGAGATAGTTATAATAAATTATTATAATCCATGTAAAAAATTGGAGCTAGAGAAGTTAAAGGAAGTACATGGTCAAGATAGACAAAGAGTGATATGGTGTGGGGATTTAAATGCACATAATACACTATGGGGAGGAAGGTACATTAATGCCAATGGTCAAGTAGTTGAGGAATTAATAGAGGAGAGGGAGCTAGTGTGTTTAAATGATGGGAGGGGAACAAGGATAGATGTTTGTACAGGAATGGAGTCTGTATTGGACTTGACACTAGTTTCGAATAATTTGGCTAGTAAGTGTAATTGGGAAGTTTGGGGAATCTAGTATTGGGAGTGATCATTACCCAAAGGTTGTAACATTGGATATTGAGACAGAGAGAACAGTAACTCAGAGAGGAGGAAAATGGGTATTTGAAAAAGCAAATTGGGATAAATTTGAGGAAATATGTGAAGAAAAAATGGCGGCAATTGATTCAAATCAAGATATAGACATTTTTAATGAAAAGGTGTGTGCAGTAATATTAGAAGCAGCGTCAGAATCAATTCCAAAAAGTAAAGGAAAAATGACGAGAAAAGCTGTTCCTTGGTGGACAGACAAGTGTAGTAAAGCTGTGAGAGATAGAAATAAGGCTTTTAAACTTCTTAAGAGAACACATAATTATAACCATCTAATCTTATTCAAGAAGGCTCAAGCAGTAGTGAGGAAAACTATCAGGCAAGCTAAAAGAGAAAGTTGGCGTAACTTTTGTAGTGGAACTCCAGTAGGTGATGTGTGGAGTATGATCAAGAGAATGGAAGGTAATAAGAAAGAGTGGGATTATCCAGTATTAGAGGCAGAATGGGAAATAGCTGTAACGGATAAGGATAAAGCAGAAATGCTAGTCAAAACATTTGCACAAATACATGGGTCAGGGAATTTAAGTGAGGAAGGTAAGAGGAGGAGAGAAATAACAAAGAGACGAAATATAGAATCATTGGTAAGGAGGGGCGGAATGGAAGGCCAGCCAATTAACTTCCCATTCAATAGAGATGAACTGAAGAGAGCTATTTGTAATGCAAATAAAAAAACGTTCATCTCCCGGAAAGGATCAGGTTGGATATATAATGATGAGACATCTTAAGGACAGGGCCGTGGGGAAAATTTTAGAGTTATATAATAGAGTATGGGAGGACGGAAGACTTCCAAAAGTTTGGAAAGAAGCAATAATAATACCTATAAGAAAGCCAGGAAAGGATCCTTCAAAACCCTCTAATTATAGACCGATAGCTCTTACGTCAAATATTTGTAAAATTATGGAAAGGATTATTTCGGAAAGGTTGACATATTTATTGGAAAAAAGAGGATTAATATCAAAATATCAAAGTGGTTTTAGAAAAGGAAGAGGAACAATGGATCCTATTGTATGTTTAGAAAATGAAATTAGAAAAGCACAGATAAATAAAGAGTCAGTAATAGCAGTATTTTTGGATGTTGAGAAGGCTTATGATATGATGTGGAGAGAAGGACTTTTGATCAAATTAAAAATGATGAATATTGGTGGAAAAATATACAACTGGATAAAAGATTTTTTGGCGAACAGAAGCATCCAGGTAAGAATAGGAAATGAAGTGTCAAGTACATTACAGATAGAAAATGGAACTCCTCAAGGGAGTGTAATAAGTCCACTATTGTTTTCCATAATGATAAATGATGTTTTTAATCAAGTAGAACCGGATATAGGTAGGTCTCTATTTGCAGATGACGGGGCTCTCTGGAAAAGGGGAAGGAATATCTTATATATTAATAGGAAGATACAAGATGAAATTAGGAAAATAGAAGAATGGGCATTTGATTGGGGGTTTAAATTCTCAGTGGAGAAAACGAAAACAGTCATTTTCTCTAGAAAGAGGGTTGTTCCAGAAGTGAGTTTGAATATGTATGAGAAAACATTGGAAAGAGAGAAGGTATTTAAGTTTTTAGGTATTTATTTTGATACAAAACTTACTTGGAGTGAACATATAAATAAAATAGTTGAGAAATGTCAGAAGGTGTTAAACATCATGAGATGTGTAAGTGGAGTGGAATGGGGGGCAAGTTTTTCTTCATTAAAAACAATTTATATAGCACTGTGTTTGATTATGGTTGCGTGGTATATGGTTCTGCCTCAAAAAACCTGTTGGAAAAACTTAATAAAATTCAAGCTCAAGCAATGAGACAATGTTGTGGTGCAGTAAAGACTACACCCGTACCAGTCTTGGTAGGAGAGATGCCACTAGAAATTAGAAGGAAGCAATTAATGGTCAATTACTGGGCTAACCTCCAGGGCCATAAAGATGAACATCCTACAAAAATGGTGTTACAGAACTGTTGGGAACAGAATGAAAGGTGTAGAACAAGCTTTGGGTGGATTAGTAAAATATATGCAGAAGAAATACAAGTAAATAACATCAAGATGAGTCCAACAGTTGTTATTCAGGAATATGAACCATGGGTGTATGTAACACCTCAAGTAGATTTGCATCTGTTGGAGGTTAAAAAAACTGAAAGAGAAGCTGACTTGACATATGTATTTTCAACATATACCAGAGTTCAATACCCCCAGCATATACAAGTGTATACAGATGGCTCAAAAGATCCAGAACGTCAAACAACTGGGGCTGCTTTTTTAGTCCAAGACAGTGGTTACCAGTGGATCAGTGGAGTAAAGCGAACTTCTAATCATTTGTCAGTTTATACTGTAGAAATGATAGGAATACTCTTGGCATTGCAGTGGGTGGAGGAACACAAACCTGATAAGGTTTTAATTTGTTCTGACTCAGTTTCAGTTTTAAAGAGTTTGAGATCTTTTAAATCAAGTCACCAAGATATTCTCTTTAGTATCCTACAAATACATTCAAGAATTGTTCAAAATGATACATCAGTCAGTATTATATGGGTCCCAGCACACATAGGAATAAGGGGAAATGAAGAAGTGGATAAATTAGCAAAACAAGCTTTACAGAGAGAGACAATAGAGATTCAAGTTCCATTAAGTAAATCAGAGATTAAGGTTTTAATCTGGAGTAAAGTGAATAAAGAATGGCAAGTTAAGTGGAACAATGGGGACAAGGGTAGATTCCTTTATAGTTTAATAAACAAAGTAAATCAAAATATAAAGTGTATAGGTAAGTCAAGGAAAGAGGAGGTCATCTTTAACAGAATACTGTTAGGGCACTCAAATTTAAATAGCACACTTAAAATAATAGGGAATCATCCAAATGGATTATGTGAATACTGTAATGTTGAAGAAACAATACCTCATGTATTTATTGAATGTAGGAAATATGAACAAGAAAGAAGAAAAATGATAGAAGAATTAAGAAAAAATGGAATTCAGGATCTAAATTTTAAGGTTTTAATAAAATGGTCAAGTGAAATAAATAGTAAAGCCTTCTATGATTTTATTAGAGAGACGGGACTAGTAAATAGAATATAAAATTCTGTTCCACACTCCAGAGCAGAAGGTGGCGGTAATGCACCTATTTACGTTGGTTGCCAGCCGCCGTTAAAAACCAAGAAGAAGAAGAAGAAGATGCGAGTTGGTCTGGTTGAAGTTTGGGCGGGTGCAGTCGGAGCTGGACTTTGCGGCAAACTTAACTTAACAAAACTCTCACGGAAAGACAAGAAATTAAAGTAAAAGAATAAAAGAATGTAACAAGACTAGGTGGTTTTTCTTCTCATTGTGTTGGCAGCTGGCATGTAGGCCAGAGCACGCTCAAAGAGCAGCGTCAAAACACGGTGGCAAAAGAGAAGAGATCTGAGAAGCAGAGAGGAACCAAAAGAGCTAAGAGAGCTAAGAGCTAAGAGATGTCCTGAGTATTTAAACTCGGCTTCTAGACCATCCTATCTGGACGTCTTGACCAATTAGAAATGATCTTGGCTCGTGGTGTTGTATGTTTCTCCTCCCCATTCATAAATCTAACATTATCTTATCAGTCATATGGTCCAAATTTTCTCGCTCTTACAGAGTACAATTTTGGACATGATTTCTCTAACAAGACTATGGTACATTTGACAAAGAATTGATTGGAAGAGACATTTAAAGCATGATTTTTCAAACTCATACATACTAAACAAGGATATGAATTCTACTATTCCCTAGTTATTAAAATACATACATAATATGTGATTAAAACATGATAGTTAATTGTGTGGGTTACATACATGATATGGGGTTATACATAAACATGATAAGTCTCATAAGTCCTTTTAAGATGATTTTGGTGCATCTATATGTGAAAAGGCAGTTTCTGTACCATTCTGTGAACATAAGGACATGTTCTGTGAAGATTAGAGAGGTTAAAAGGTCTCCTAAGGAATTCCAGTCTCAGTCTTTGTCTTCTATGTGGAGAGCTGGGGTGACCCACCCAATGAAGTCTCTAGCTCGTGATTTCGATCACAGATTTATATGTAACGGCCATCTCTTTGACCATCAGTCCTGATTACTTGCCCCAAATTTGAAAGTTTCCTTCCTTCATTGGACTTATCAATAAGTGTTCCTTTTGTTTTAATGTTGCAAGCTGTTCTGTGAAAGAGGCTTGTTGGTTTGCTTTCTTCAGAGGGCTGGAGCTAGGAATCTGATTTATGACGAACATCCTGTTGCAGCCTTGGGATCCTCTCTGGAATTTCGGCTCCTCATGTTTCAATGTTCGGATCGAATCTTAATTTTGTCTGACTCGTTCTGATCCTACACCCCTATCTGAGCAACGAGAGTAGTCCCTATCCTATGGCAAATGTCATCGTGATTTATGGCTTTGACCTTTCGTGACCTCATAATATTATTATTAATAATAATAATAATATCCATATGTGACCTTTGATCTCATAACGGGTTTCAGATGCGGAAATCGGGCAAGCGTGAAACTCCCATGTCATCCGGGGACGAGATATATTGTTATCTGGTGGAAAAGCAATGTTTTTGAAGATTTTTATGGTGCGTTTTTGAATTTTCCTCATAGGAGCATCTGTGGCGCGCGCCCCCCTCCCATCTGAGGTGCGAGTGTCAGGTTGCGTTACAAGGCGCGCTCCCGCTCCCCCTCTCTCTCCCTCTCTCCCTCTCTGTCTGTATGGGATCCGTGAGAAAAACAATAATGATCAAGCAATATTAAAAAAGTAAAGGAAATTAAGAGATCAGTTTTAAGACACACAGCTGCGCTCGCACATATATTCTGTGGGTTGTATAAAAAGAATTTAAACAAAATAGGTAACATGACTATCAATGAGAAGGGGTAAAAAATGTTTAGCATAACGGATAAAATGGTTAAAAAATATAAATTGACTTGCATTCTTCACGGGGAATAGAGAATACGCGTCTTCGTGCTATTCCAGTTGGTCTCAAATGAAAAGTTTACAAAATGGTCATGTTTAAATTATTTCTCCCTCTCCCTCTCTAAGCACTTTTTCGCACCAAGCTGTGATGTGTGAAAGGACGGAGTCCTCCCGCTTCGGGCATTTAGGTCCGTTGTGGGAGAGAAAACTGATAAATTTTGCAAACATTTTAAATGAGATCTATAACCTTACTTTAATGTTTAAATAAACAGAATCCCTATACACCCGCCGTCCGGTGATTCTTGTTTTAACTTATTTCACATCAAACCATTGTTTAAAAGTTTCTTATTTTATTCATCATCTTCAAAATTGTATTCCACAATGATGTGACGAAACATGCAGAGGTTTTCTTTCTGTTTTTAGAAATAAATCGAGTCACATTTCGCCGACGATACAGCAGGACGATGGTACAGTGGTTAATGTGGTCATGAAGAGGTGCAGAAGGTCGTTTTGATCACGTGTCGAACCCCAGTCCGGACTTCAAAATGTTTCTAATATGTAGCTAAAATTGCCTCTATTTTAAATAATACTCAGCCTTTACTCTTTGAATTTAATGCTGGGTGTGTTTATTTCACAGACTTTCAGGTTCTGTTTATGTTTACCCATTTGCTAGTAATTTGGAAATTGATGATCTTTTTTCAGTTACAGAAGCTCTCTCACTCTCTCTCTCCCTCTCTGTCTCTCTGTCTCTCTCTCTCTCTGTCACACACACACACACACACACACGTTTGCTTAGACATCTAAAATGGTGATATTACACAGAATCCTGATGTTTTTATCTACAGATACATGTTACAACCCAACACAGAAGGCTTTACATCTTAGAAAATAAATAATAATTCATGCGTTTTATAAGTAATTTACTCATGGGCTCAATAAAATGTTCCCTCTCTCTCTGAGAGGACGCTTGCCCCCAACCGTAGGTTAAACAAGCACACAGACACACATTCAATCGTCAGAGTCTTATTCTCGTCTTTTAAATGAATTGAATATAAATAAATGATGCGATCACACATGATATAAAACAAAGCAAAACACAGACTCTAGTTTTAGGTAACAAAAATTTTGTAATGAGGAGCCAGCAACGTCGAAATAAGTAAAGGGGGAAAAATAAATACCGACATGTCCGGGCAAGCCATTGTCATGTTTGAAGGCCATAAACATTATTTATCAATGTTTTATTTCCATAGACATATTTAAATTCAATTCACGTTTATTTGTATAACTTTTTCACAAAACAAATTGTTGCAAAGCAGTTTCACAGAAAAGTAAAGTTTCTACATCATATTTACAAACTTTTATATTCATATTTACATTATTTTAATGAATTTAATACTGTATCATCCCCCTAAACCTACCCATCACAGTAAACTTTCTGCATTTTATATTTTCATAGACATCATTTCATATAATGTAAAAAGCTGTTATGATCACGGGACAATTATTTGGAGTATTACTACACATCGGGTTTGTGACCCCTAAACCTCCCCATCACAGTAAACTTTCTACAATTTTTTAATATATATTTTCATGAGCATCATTTAGTATATTTCAAAAAGCAGTTATGCTCAGGTCAAACATTTGAAGTATTACTACGCATTTGGTTTGTGGGGACACTCCATAGACATAATGATTTTTTACATTTATTTATTTATTTATTTACTGTACAAACTGCACCCCTACCCATCACACAAAAATTTCTGCCTATACATCCATTTTTGATAAAATATTGATTGCAAGCTATCTTAATTATGAGGACTCAAGAAATGTCATCATAAACCACATTTGCATTGATATATCAGTGTAATACCCATGCCATTATACAAATTTGTGTTCTGATAAATCATATAAACAATCACACGCAAACATTTCAAGCTAAAGAGAGATTTATTTCTATTTTAAAGAATATGGAAATATATAATTATATGAGAGCATGTTACTACCATGTTACTAAAGCAAATCATTCATCATTCATTTTAATCAAGTATTCAACATTTAAGTTTATTGAACTTATAAAACACATCATAGTAACAAACACGTTACTAAAGCAAAGTAAATCATTTATCATACATTTTAATCATATATTTCAACAATTAAGTTCACTGAACTTATAAAACACATAACACGCTTACATTTTTAAATTAAATATTGTTTTTAAGCAATCTGAATTATGACGACTCAAGCAATTTCATCATAAACCACATCTACATTGTTATATCAGTGTAATACCTATGTCACTATACACATTTGTGTTCTGATAAATCATATAAACAAGCACGCACATACATAAACATTTCAAGCTAAAGAGACACTTATCTCTATTTTAAAGAATATGGTAATAAATAATTATATATGCCATAGTAACAAACATGTTACTAAAGCAAAACATTTATCATACATTTAAACATGTATTCAACAATTATTTATTGACCTTATAAAACACATCATTCTTTTCTTTTAGAGAAGATGGTAGCAAATAAAACTGTGATTATATATATATAACACGCTGTATAAAATAAACATCTACTATAGTTTTAGATGACAATATAAAAACGCCTTACACTTTTCAGAGTGCTTAGAGGTATGCTGGATCTTTATGCAATGATGTCACGAATGAAATGTTTCCAATAAAATAAATAAATAAATAATAAAATAAAAATGTTTAAGTTATAAACATTATTAAATATAAACAAAACTCGCAGATCCTCTTTGTAGTAATCTCCAATGTGAAATGGATTGAATGCTTCAAGGCCCATTCAGAGACAGGGAGGAGTCTCTGCGGTCCATAACAGCTCATGTGGCAAGTCTGCTACCCTTTTCCAGAGTGTGCGTCTTCATCTTATAAATGCATTAATAAGCATAATCTTAAGAGTGTAAATAAGATCTTTCAAAAGATTGTTTAGACGAAATCTTAAAGGTTTTAAATAAAATATTTTACTTATCTGTTTGCAAATTTAACCTAAATTATGATTTATATTCGGCAGTACCTGTTCAAATCTTAGTTTATCATTTTAAAGGAAACTTGTACTTAGTTTATTTTATCAGCCTTTTCTGAACCAAACTTTATCAGCAGAGTGAAACATACCCTTAGCTGAAAATATACTATTGATTGTCTACTGAAATGTAGACAGACCGTATGACGATGTAACATCTTGCCTGATGGTCACGTGATCAGTCTTTGAAGAGCGAGTTTATGGCTTTTGCAGGCACCAACCCTTTTACCCATAACGTTACGGGTCATTTAAAATGTTTAAGTCAACTACAGACATGTGAAAAACCTTTCCAAAAACATCCATGTCACATTCTTTGGAGTCGTAAACTACGCTTGAATAAAACATAACATGTGAGGAACATCTATGTGCATCAATGGGTCTCCTGAGAATATTTAATTGCGCTTAAAAAGCGCAGAACAAGCTAAACGAAAAAGATGCCCGGAGGTAGAAAATACCTACGTTGTTAAAACCTATATACAATATGTATTAAACATATGCTTTTGTTGTTAAGACTGCTTATTAATAGTGGTAATACTTTAGTTAAGTTTTAAGGGTTCACAAGTCTCAAAGATCTATATTAATTTTATTTATTTATTTATTACTTTTATTATTTTTACAAAGATTTCAATTCAATTCCTAGTAAATATGAGGCCAAAACTTGATATCACAAAAGAAATCATGTTGTCAAATGTTTTTAAAAATAGGGAATGCCAACTCCAAACAGGTCCACACACACACACACACACACACACACACACACACAGAGAGAGACAGACAGACAGAGGCACCATTCAGGAAGGTCAGCAGTTCAGGTAGGCATATGTATGCTTTCAAACTTTTTTTTTTTTTTCACCCCAAAATCAAGTATTGTGCTTTTGAATAAGACTGATTGTTTTAAAGCATAAACTTCCTTTAAAGCTTGAATAAAAGGTTACCAAATGTAGTTTCATACCCGTTGTGTTCTATCAAAGTCATTAATCGGTTCTCTTTTGCTTTATACGATTTACTTTTATTACTTCTACAAAGGATAATGCTACTTTTATAAGTCTGATAAATATGTGATGAATGCACGATGAAACGAGAATCGGGGCTACCAATTAAGTTTGATGCTGTGTTTTTAAGTAAGGGATTTTATATATGTATTTATTTTATTTTTATTATTATTTTTGTACGAGTACCATGGTTTCGTGTCTTTCTAATACTTTTTCTAATGCATCAGAATGTGGATGTTTTTTTTTGTTTTTTTTTCACCATCCAACATGAAATTAAAGAGATGTATCAGCCGAGCTTGTTTCAACCGTTTATTATTATTATTATTATTATTATTATTATTATTAGTGTGTACTTGCATAGACATAGAGTAGATATAGAATTATCCTTATTGTCCATGCGGTATTTCTTTTTAGCACAATTATCCATCTCCATATCCATACGATGAACCGTCAACATGAAAAATAAGTTGCTGTTTTACACTTACAACCGAAAAATATCTAACCATTGCTCTGAAAGCCGCACATTCGGTAAAGTTGATGTTGTAGGCCCTCTTGAAAAGGCTACAGACACAAAAAAGAGGAATTTTTTGCGTACACTATGTAACTCAAGAGACACAGTTTCTAAGAAAATTACCATACCAATACAGAAAATTCCGCTTGGGATATTTGGTTATATTTTTGTAAACGTTGTTTTAAATTAATTTTTTCCTTAAGCCGCTACATCTAGACCTCTTATTCATATAGCTGATGACGATGTTCACATTTTATTTGTAGTACTAATTTCTTTCAACGTTTCTGCTTGACATTAAAATGTAGGCCTGCCTGTACTTCACATCGGTGAGCACTACCGAGCATCTACCGAGTGCCCAGATTTTTCTGTTTTGTCCACATTTGGCAGATTTGGTAGATGGACTATGGCACACCTTGTTGTAATGTGATCACAATTAAGAACCATTATACTACATCCCCTTGAAAAGGTTACAAGACGTAGTGTTTTATGCAGGGAACATGTTGATTTTTGATGGCCTACCCCAATAGCCGATACCGCTCTATACTTTTTTCATTGTTTGTTTTTAGATGAAGACTATTCTCAGAGTTTGGTCAATCGTGCAGCGAGTGTTTGCAGGAAAACATGAACAAATACAGTATAAGATAATTAAATGAAAGTCAAGAGAGTGTTTAAACTGAGATTGTACTTTAGAGCTTTTTCTGGTCCGTCTACAAAGCGGTCGCGAGGCACAAGGCCTCAATCTTACTATTTCACCGTTACATCTACTTCATTTAGAGCACATAAAGTTACGCATTACAAGTTGAGGATGACGTGGAAACGCTATATTCTTTGTACGCGTATCCAAACATGACTTTAAATAAATCACTGTTGTTTTAAGCGAAAGCGATGATTCAGTCCGTTTTATTCAGTCGTTGTGTTTTAGGAGTCCGCCTTTCAGTTTTTTACAACCGCAGCTGCGCGTTGTCATGTCTGTTCTTCTTCTTTAAGAAAACATGCGGTCGGCGGTGTTTAACACGTGTTAACTCTCTTAATTTTTCACAATTGCAAATGTTTGTTTAGCTTAAATATTAGTATTTAGTCAGTTACAAAAGTGTCAGGCATGATGCTTACATGTATTTTTAAATAATTACGATAAAGTTACAGGTTTCTCGGACGAACGCTTGACAGAGCGTTACTCAATCAGTCCTCTGCGTCGTCTTTTAATAAAATATTCCATTGAATGTCACTAAGACAAATTCTGTCTTACAATAAGAACAATACGGTCTAACAACACAAACACAAATGCTTGTTCTAACTCTTTCACACACCAGACTGGTCCCTGGTAAGTACGCCTAAAATTGATAGATATCTTGACTTTATCCGTGTGTTTAACGGCGCTAGGCCTTGCCACACCGTCGTCAGATATAAACCGCAAAGTTTTTCGTAGGGTTACGCTTTGATACCAGAACAATTCCATGACTTTGCGCATTCTTTCTGTTTGAATTTGTTTACCGCAGTTTCACCGCTCTTGTTGTATTTTCCCATCTAACGGTAATTGTTAGGCCTTACGCTTTGCAAACTAGTTTTTGCTGTCGTGTTAGCGGGCTCTTCGTCCATATTTCTGCAAATTTGCTTGATTTAATAAAATATCGCTTTAACCCATCCTCTTCATTCGAGACATTTACGTTATATTATTAACACTATCCTAGTTTATATAAGATACGAGACCATTTCTCGATCGTTATTTCCGTCTTTTCTTTTTAGAAAATTGATTTGAAAAATTAAAAACTATCAGAGGTTCTCACAAACTAGTATTATTATAAATGATCTAAAAATTTAAGAGATAATATCATGCGTTAAAGCGCACGCCGTTGAAGGCGTTACTTTCCTCGGTTGTTTGGCCCGCCTACATTCAGAATTTGTTATTTAAATAAGGTTTCTGCATTGTTTTCTACACCGTTACAACAGCCTCCTCTGCTCCATTCACTCCTGAAAGAAGAGCGATGTCGGTAACACTGCCAAGAAGTTCTGTTGAAACGGACGGAGACGCGCTCCGTCTGACGAAGATTGACCGTGAAGATGAAGATTTTGTGAAACGAGATTTCCCAGTGTCTGATGGTCGTGTGGGTAGATTTGTGTTTGACACGACATTGCAGACTGTGAAACTCTACGTTTTGGATTCTTACGAAGACTATACATCCGAATGCGCCTACCTGCTTTTGACCGCCATAGACTGGATGTACTTCTACAATCAAATTTGGAGAGAATTTAATTTTGGCGGTAAAATCAGGTACATTTTCCAGTGGGATGCTGTTTCGCCGGGGATGAGATATCGGGTGACAACGCGGACGGCCTACATGTGCATTACATCTTGTTGGAACAAAACGCATGACCAAAAAATCATGACCAAAGTTATCTCATGATGGTAAATAAACGTCGTGAGGAATCTGAAAAAAACTTTTTGTCTCAAAGCAGTGACGAGTCAGACTCTGATGAGACTGACTCTGATGAATCTGACTCTGAGTATGACCGTGACTTTCCTATTCCCGAGGACAACCCTTTCGGGTGCTGCAAAACGAATCTATATTTCGATCGGAGCGACGCGCCTCTGTTAAACACCATTTTTCCAACGATAGACGAACTGTTTCGGTCAAGTTAAATGATCGGTCTGTGTACAACAAGTTCCCCGATCTACCATACAATACCGTTACTTTCTGTGAGAACTATTTCTCTTTGATCAAACCACACACCGCAGACCCACCTTTACCGCTTTTGAGTGCAACACCCCCATCTCAACACCCAACCAACAGCTGACACGTGGAAGCAAGACCTCAACAATTTAAATATTAACATCCCCTACGCTACATCCCCTGTGAGCAAAGAGCTGCTGTTCCGGATAAACTCTGCAGTTATCGCGTACTTTCCTAGATCTGTGAAGGACTTTCCTAGATCTAAATGGACCGACAGAATCAGCTTCAACAATCCAGCGTGTCTGAGCCTGTTTCCGGTTTATGATCTGAACCATAAACCGGAAACTGAAATTCCACTGGACCGTCGCGGATTAAAACAGACGATCCACATTCTAGGAAACGGCGACAACGCTCTATATCGATTAGGAGGAACTACCCATAAGCCTGAAAAGGATGTCTGACGCAGCGCAAAAGCTGACGAAGCGTGACTCTGGAGCCGCTGCTGATGAGCAACCGGAGTGCGACTGCGTTGCGGGAAAAGCGTGTCCTGTAAAAGGCGTTATAGACTCAACGTTTAAACCGCATTACCGAGGACAAATGATCGGTCTGATGACCACGGTCATCGATCACGCGTGCGATCCGAATCATGATTCTACGGGGGATACCAAGCGTGTCAAAAATCTCAAGAACGAAATGAAAATTGTAAGAGGTCTGACCGATTCATGGCCTGATTTGACGAGCATGTTTATTATCGGCGGAGACTCAATTTGCATAACCACCAGAAAAATTCTGGATGTTATGTCTGAATGTGAGGATGAGATGGACATTAACGAGGTTCTTTGTCTGTGTACGTATGTAACAGATTTATGTACGTCGCTGATCTCAAAAAATTATGAATCCATGGTATGTGAAATTGTCGGATCGTTGGTTGATTTTATATTAGCCCGAAACATGTTGGGTTGCAGAAATTTTATTTTCTGGCTAGACCGCCTGTAATGCCGTTACTATTGTTTGTTTGTAACGGCAATTTGATCGTTTTCTTCACTACTTTATTGTATATTCAACAATATGCTGTTAAAAATAAAACCACTCGTTATACTTTTCTCCAAGTTCAGTTTTTTATTTTAATGATTCTGTATACGCTTTTATCCGAAGCGACTTACAAATGATCAATTTTACAAATGAATTTTTCAAATCAATTTTCTAAAAAGAAAAGACGGAAATAACGTTCGAGAAACGGTCTGGTATCTTATATAAACTAGGATAGTGTTAATAATATAACGTAAATGTCTCGAATGAAGAGGACGGGTTAAAGCGATATTTTATTAAATCAAGCAAATTTGCAGAAATATGGACGAAGAGCCCGCTAACACGACAGCAAAAACTAGTTTGCAAAGCGTAAGGCCTAACAATTACCGTTAGATGGGAAAATACAACAAGAGCGGTGAAACTGCGGTAAACAAATTCAAACAGAAAGAATGCGCAAAGTCATGGAATTGTTCTGGTATCAAAGCGTAACCCTACGAAAAACTTTGCGGTTTATATCTGACGACGGTGTGGCAAGGCCTAGCGCCGTTAAACACACGGATAAAGTCAAGATATCTATCAATTTTAGGCGTACTTACCAGGGACCAGTCTGGTGTGTGAAAGAGTTAGAACAAGCATTTGTGTTTGTGTTGTTAGACCGTATTGTTCTTATTGTAAGACAGAATTTGTCTTAGTGACATTCAATGGAATATTTTATTAAAAGACGACGCAGAGGACTGATTGAGTAACGCTCTGTCAAGCGTTCGTCCGAGAAACCTGTAACTTTATCGTAATTATTTAAAAATACATGTAAGCATCATGCCTGACACTTTTGTAACTGACTAAATACTAATATTTAAGCTAAACAAACATTTGCAATTGTGAAAAATTAAGAGAGTTAACACGTGTTAAACACCGCCGACCGCATGTTTTCTTAAAGAAGAAGAACAGACATGACAACGCGCAGCTGCGGTTGTAAAAAACTGAAAGGCGGACTCCTAAAACACAACGACTGAATAAAACGGACTGAATCATCGCTTTCGCTTAAAACAACAGTGATTTATTTAAAGTCATGTTTGGATACGCGTACAAAGAATATAGCGTTTCCACGTCATCCTCAACTTGTAATGCGTAACTTTATGTGCTCTAAATGAAGTAGATGTAACGGTGAAATAGTAAGATTGAGGCCTTGTGCCTCGCGACCGCTTTGTAGACGGACCAGAAAAAGCTCTAAAGTACAATCTCAGTTTAAACACTCTCTTGACTTTCATTTAATTATCTTATACTGTATTTGTTCATGTTTTCCTGCAAACACTCGCTGCACGATTGACCAAACTCTGAGAATAGTCTTCATCTAAAAACAAACAATGAAAAAAGTATAGAGCGGTATCGGCTATTGGGGTAGGCCATCAAAAATCAACATGTTCCCTGCATAAAACACTACGTCTTGTAACCTTTTCAAGGGGATGTAGTATAATGGTTCTTAATTGTGATCACATTACAACAAGGTGTGCCATAGTCCATCTACCAAATCTGCCAAATGTGGACAAAACAGAAAAATCTGGGCACTCGGTAGATGCTCGGTAGTGCTCACCGATGTGAAGTACAGGCAGGCCTACATTTTAATGTCAAGCAGAAACGTTGAAAGAAATTAGTACTACAAATAAAATGTGAACATCGTCATCAGCTATATGAATAAGAGGTCTAGATGTAGCGGCTTAAGGAAAAAATTAATTTAAAACAACGTTTACAAAAATATAACCAAATATCCCAAGCGGAATTTTCTGTATTGGTATGGTAATTTTCTTAGAAACTGTGTCTCTTGAGTTACATAGTGTACGCAAAAAATTCCTCTTTTTTGTGTCTGTAGCCTTTTCAAGAGGGCCTACAACATCAACTTTACCGAATGTGCGGCTTTCAGAGCAATGGTTAGAT
The DNA here is from genome assembly GCA_039654775.1 of Spinibarbus caldwelli. NCBI lineage: Eukaryota > Metazoa > Chordata > Actinopteri > Cypriniformes > Cyprinidae > Spinibarbus > Spinibarbus caldwelli. The sequence continues at coordinate 35,446,545 of CM077220.1, forward strand.
ATTTTTCGGTTGTAAGTGTAAAACAGCAACTTATTTTTCATGTTGACGGTTCATCGTATGGATATGGAGATGGATAATTGTGCTAAAAAGAAATACCGCATGGACAATAAGGATAATTCTATATCTACTCTATGTCTATGCAAGTACACACTAATAATAATAATAATAATAATAATAATAATAATAAACGGTTGAAACAAGCTCGGCTGATACATCTCTTTAATTTCATGTTGGATGGTGAAAAAAAAACAAAAAAAAACATCCACATTCTGATGCATTAGAAAAAGTATTAGAAAGACACGAAACCATGGTACTCGTACAAAAATAATAATAAAAATAAAATAAATACATATATAAAATCCCTTACTTAAAAACACAGCATCAAACTTAATTGGTAGCCCCGATTCTCGTTTCATCGTGCATTCATCACATATTTATCAGACTTATAAAAGTAGCATTATCCTTTGTAGAAGTAATAAAAGTAAATCGTATAAAGCAAAAGAGAACCGATTAATGACTTTGATAGAACACAACGGGTATGAAACTACATTTGGTAACCTTTTATTCAAGCTTTAAAGGAAGTTTATGCTTTAAAACAATCAGTCTTATTCAAAAGCACAATACTTGATTTTGGGGTGAAAAAAAAAAAAAAGTTTGAAAGCATACATATGCCTACCTGAACTGCTGACCTTCCTGAATGGTGCCTCTGTCTGTCTGTCTCTCTCTGTGTGTGTGTGTGTGTGTGTGTGTGTGTGTGTGTGGACCTGTTTGGAGTTGGCATTCCCTATTTTTAAAAACATTTGACAACATGATTTCTTTTGTGATATCAAGTTTTGGCCTCATATTTACTAGGAATTGAATTGAAATCTTTGTAAAAATAATAAAAGTAATAAATAAATAAATAAAATTAATATAGATCTTTGAGACTTGTGAACCCTTAAAACTTAACTAAAGTATTACCACTATTAATAAGCAGTCTTAACAACAAAAGCATATGTTTAATACATATTGTATATAGGTTTTAACAACGTAGGTATTTTCTACCTCCGGGCATCTTTTTCGTTTAGCTTGTTCTGCGCTTTTTAAGCGCAATTAAATATTCTCAGGAGACCCATTGATGCACATAGATGTTCCTCACATGTTATGTTTTATTCAAGCGTAGTTTACGACTCCAAAGAATGTGACATGGATGTTTTTGGAAAGGTTTTTCACATGTCTGTAGTTGACTTAAACATTTTAAATGACCCGTAACGTTATGGGTAAAAGGGTTGGTGCCTGCAAAAGCCATAAACTCGCTCTTCAAAGACTGATCACGTGACCATCAGGCAAGATGTTACATCGTCATACGGTCTGTCTACATTTCAGTAGACAATCAATAGTATATTTTCAGCTAAGGGTATGTTTCACTCTGCTGATAAAGTTTGGTTCAGAAAAGGCTGATAAAATAAACTAAGTACAAGTTTCCTTTAAAATGATAAACTAAGATTTGAACAGGTACTGCCGAATATAAATCATAATTTAGGTTAAATTTGCAAACAGATAAGTAAAATATTTTATTTAAAACCTTTAAGATTTCGTCTAAACAATCTTTTGAAAGATCTTATTTACACTCTTAAGATTATGCTTATTAATGCATTTATAAGATGAAGACGCACACTCTGGAAAAGGGTAGCAGACTTGCCACATGAGCTGTTATGGACCGCAGAGACTCCTCCCTGTCTCTGAATGGGCCTTGAAGCATTCAATCCATTTCACATTGGAGATTACTACAAAGAGGATCTGCGAGTTTTGTTTATATTTAATAATGTTTATAACTTAAACATTTTTATTTTATTATTTATTTATTTATTTTATTGGAAACATTTCATTCGTGACATCATTGCATAAAGATCCAGCATACCTCTAAGCACTCTGAAAAGTGTAAGGCGTTTTTATATTGTCATCTAAAACTATAGTAGATGTTTATTTTATACAGCGTGTTATATATATATAATCACAGTTTTATTTGCTACCATCTTCTCTAAAAGAAAAGAATGATGTGTTTTATAAGGTCAATAAATAATTGTTGAATACATGTTTAAATGTATGATAAATGTTTTGCTTTAGTAACATGTTTGTTACTATGGCATATATAATTATTTATTACCATATTCTTTAAAATAGAGATAAGTGTCTCTTTAGCTTGAAATGTTTATGTATGTGCGTGCTTGTTTATATGATTTATCAGAACACAAATGTGTATAGTGACATAGGTATTACACTGATATAACAATGTAGATGTGGTTTATGATGAAATTGCTTGAGTCGTCATAATTCAGATTGCTTAAAAACAATATTTAATTTAAAAATGTAAGCGTGTTATGTGTTTTATAAGTTCAGTGAACTTAATTGTTGAAATATATGATTAAAATGTATGATAAATGATTTACTTTGCTTTAGTAACGTGTTTGTTACTATGATGTGTTTTATAAGTTCAATAAACTTAAATGTTGAATACTTGATTAAAATGAATGATGAATGATTTGCTTTAGTAACATGGTAGTAACATGCTCTCATATAATTATATATTTCCATATTCTTTAAAATAGAAATAAATCTCTCTTTAGCTTGAAATGTTTGCGTGTGATTGTTTATATGATTTATCAGAACACAAATTTGTATAATGGCATGGGTATTACACTGATATATCAATGCAAATGTGGTTTATGATGACATTTCTTGAGTCCTCATAATTAAGATAGCTTGCAATCAATATTTTATCAAAAATGGATGTATAGGCAGAAATTTTTGTGTGATGGGTAGGGGTGCAGTTTGTACAGTAAATAAATAAATAAATAAATGTAAAAAATCATTATGTCTATGGAGTGTCCCCACAAACCAAATGCGTAGTAATACTTCAAATGTTTGACCTGAGCATAACTGCTTTTTGAAATATACTAAATGATGCTCATGAAAATATATATTAAAAAATTGTAGAAAGTTTACTGTGATGGGGAGGTTTAGGGGTCACAAACCCGATGTGTAGTAATACTCCAAATAATTGTCCCGTGATCATAACAGCTTTTTACATTATATGAAATGATGTCTATGAAAATATAAAATGCAGAAAGTTTACTGTGATGGGTAGGTTTAGGGGGATGATACAGTATTAAATTCATTAAAATAATGTAAATATGAATATAAAAGTTTGTAAATATGATGTAGAAACTTTACTTTTCTGTGAAACTGCTTTGCAACAATTTGTTTTGTGAAAAAGTTATACAAATAAACGTGAATTGAATTTAAATATGTCTATGGAAATAAAACATTGATAAATAATGTTTATGGCCTTCAAACATGACAATGGCTTGCCCGGACATGTCGGTATTTATTTTTCCCCCTTTACTTATTTCGACGTTGCTGGCTCCTCATTACAAAATTTTTGTTACCTAAAACTAGAGTCTGTGTTTTGCTTTGTTTTATATCATGTGTGATCGCATCATTTATTTATATTCAATTCATTTAAAAGACGAGAATAAGACTCTGACGATTGAATGTGTGTCTGTGTGCTTGTTTAACCTACGGTTGGGGGCAAGCGTCCTCTCAGAGAGAGAGGGAACATTTTATTGAGCCCATGAGTAAATTACTTATAAAACGCATGAATTATTATTTATTTTCTAAGATGTAAAGCCTTCTGTGTTGGGTTGTAACATGTATCTGTAGATAAAAACATCAGGATTCTGTGTAATATCACCATTTTAGATGTCTAAGCAAACGTGTGTGTGTGTGTGTGTGTGTGACAGAGAGAGAGAGAGACAGAGAGACAGAGAGGGAGAGAGAGAGTGAGAGAGCTTCTGTAACTGAAAAAAGATCATCAATTTCCAAATTACTAGCAAATGGGTAAACATAAACAGAACCTGAAAGTCTGTGAAATAAACACACCCAGCATTAAATTCAAAGAGTAAAGGCTGAGTATTATTTAAAATAGAGGCAATTTTAGCTACATATTAGAAACATTTTGAAGTCCGGACTGGGGTTCGACACGTGATCAAAACGACCTTCTGCACCTCTTCATGACCGCATTAACCACTGTACCATCGTCCTGCTGTATCGTCGGCGAAATGTGACTCGATTTATTTCTAAAAACAGAAAGAAAACCTCTGCATGTTTCGTCACATCATTGTGGAATACAATTTTGAAGATGATGAATAAAATAAGAAACTTTTAAACAATGGTTTGATGTGAAATAAGTTAAAACAAGAATCACCGGACGGCGGGTGTATAGGGATTCTGTTTATTTAAACATTAAAGTAAGGTTATAGATCTCATTTAAAATATTTGCAAAATTTATCAGTTTTCTCTCCCACAATGGACCGAAATGCCCGGAGCGGGAGGACTCCGTCCTTTCACACATCACAGCTTGGTGCGAAAAAGTGCTTAGAGAGAGAGAGGGAGAAATAATTTAAACATGACCATTTTGTAAACTTTTCATTTGAGACCAACTGGAATAGCACGAAGACGCGTATTCTCTATTCCCCGCGAAGAATGCAAGCCAATTTATATTTTTTAACCATTTTATTCGTTAAGCTAAACATTTTTTACCCCTTCTCATTGATAATCATGTTACCTATTTTATTTAATTTCTTTTTATACAACCCACAGAATATATGTGCGAGTGCAGCTGTGTGTCTTAAAACTGATCTCTTAATTTCCTTTACTTTTTTAATATTGCTTGTTCATTATTGTTTTTCTCACGGATCCCATAGAGACAGAGAGGGAGAGAGAGGGGGAGAGAGGGAGAGAGAAAGGGAGCGCGCCTTGTAACGCAACCTGACACTCGCACCTCAGATGGGAGGGGGGCGCGCGCCACAGATGCTCCTATGAGGAAAATTCAAAAACGCACCATAAAAATCTTCAAAAACATTGGTTTTCCACCGGACGACAATATATCTCGTCCCCGGATGACATGGGAGTTTCACGCTTGCCCGATTTCCGCATCTGAAACTCGTTATGAGATCAAAGGTCACATATGGATATTATTATTATTATTAATAATAATATTATGAGGTCACGAAAGGTCAAAGCCATAAATCACGATGACATTTGCCATAGGATAGGGACTACTAACGAGGACGCACAGCGAACGTGTAACAGGTAAACGTTAAACGTGTAACTGTTTAACTAGGCCAATTTTTTTTTTTGTAGAAAATCAGACAGGAGTCTAATTGTCATTCAGATATTTTCAATACACAAATATATACAAATATGAAGGAAGGAATTTCATTTCTCTATTCACAAGGTATCTGCAGAATTTTTTTTTTTTTTTTATATAAATTTAAAGCAATTTATGACCCAATTTAAGAGCTGCACAAGTAAAATGAACACAGTATGAGCGGAGTTGGACAATGTATGGTAACAGTATTAAGCCATAAATGACATGATTAACAGTTCAGACACTTAAGCCTTTAGACCGTTTTTATGACAAGGGATAAATCAAGCATATAAATTATTATATTAAATTAAAACGAATAAATATTACTGTCTAACTGTTTATGTTTTTAGAAGGCACATTAACTTCTTTCTCATTTACAACTATGTGTTTGCTGCTTAAAATATATGGGTCGATATTTGCATTGATCTGACCATAAACAGCAAGAAAGGCTTATTGGAAATGCAAATTCATTCTCTGCTTTAGGAGCGGCTTAATATATTGGTTTCCCCGTTAGCGACTGAACACAAAGCAGCACCATCCGCGCTCATAATGCGGCTTTATGAGGCATTATAGATAAGATGAAAAAATGCCAACGACACGTTTCTGAGGACAGTCGGTTCCCTTCAGATACATTTGCATAAAGACATCTGTGCCGTGTTTTGACTTGAAACGTGCCGTGCTCATATTTATTCAATGAAATCATTTTGAAGTTTAATCCAGCCGTATCGTGATTCTTGTCTTTCCGTCCCCAACTGTAAGACCTTTTTGAAATTATAATTAAGACATTTCTTATACCATTTAACGCATTTAAAACTTTTTATGGCCTTAAGTTTGATACAACTAAATTGAAGAGTTTTTAAGGACCTTGATAGCCCGTCGGGCAGAGCGGTGAAACATTTTGGTTGCCTGACTGGAAAACACAATAGCCCCGGGACGTCGGGATAGAGATTTTGTGAGCCCAACGGTTGCTTTGAGCTGCTTAAGCAAATTATGTGATCGTAAAGGGGGATGCATACACCCCTAGCAGCAGCAAAGTTTAAGACAACAAGCATATTGTATATTGCATAGTTTAGTATAGAGCTTGTGAAACTACATCATTGCACATGACCTTGAATACAAATGACCAGATGAAACGACTGCATTACGTAAAACCTTCCCAAACGCTGCTTGCACTTGCTTATAATAAATGACAAATATTTAAATCCTTGTGTTCATTTGAGCATTCATTCATGTGGCCACACTCAAAGAATCATAAAGGACCAAGTGATTTTTATTTTATTTTATTTATTTATATATTTATTTTTCTTCTTAATGTTACGTATTACAGGATGACATGGCCTAACTGTCCTCTCCTCTGTAATGCAAAGAGCATATTTGGAAGCGTAAAAATAAACCAGTAGTTTATTTTTTTTAAATCTAAGAAAACAGGATTGCTTACAGAGAGGAGCTAACGATTAATCAGAAAGAACACTCATTAAAACACGGAGAATGATCGTAACGAGCTATTTCTCCATATTACACCCATCATCTTAAACGCGTTTTCGTACACTCATGCGTGAGCACATACTGTATATATACACAAGCGGATCAGAAATTATGAATTTGAAATAAGTATTGAGTGGCCGTCCAGCAGGGGAAGCATACACCCTGCTGAAATACTTCGAATGACTGTCATTGATATGAACATTATTCTACTTGTATAGAAGCCATTAGAAACGATAAATGCGTGCTTCTGATGCTGCGTGCAGCTGAACAACCGCACACTCATAGCTAATGAAAACATCAACCTTAGGAATTATGCCGCTGAGTACGGCGAACCACGGTTGAAACGCAAACACGAGAATGCTTATTTCATTTAACCCGTTCTCCTGTCTGTTACACTGAAAAAAATGACTCATTGAATTTACTAAATTTTTTTAAGGTAAGTGGTTGCAATCAATTTATTTTAGCTACATTTAAATAAACAAATTTAGTTGACTAACTTCCAACTAAATTTGTTTATTTAAATGTAGCTAAAATAAATTGATTGCAACCACTTACCTTAAAAAAATTGAGTAAATTCAATGAGTCATTTTTTTCAGTGTACTATCGGCGTGTCCTCAGAGCGATTACATACTCTAGACTGCATTTGCTCCAGCTGTATAAACACAGATGCGTAAAAGTTGCTGCAAATATGCTTAATATTTTGCTCCAGCAAACCATGCAACGACTGCTAACATCACTTAGTTAATTCAATTGCAGATCACGCAATATACACAGCGATATGGATTAAAAGAGCATTCGCTTATCTTAGATGTTGATTTCGGATGTTTTGACGCATGCTGCAACAAATTTTATTCTCGCGCAGCGATGCGTAATTTGCTCTCGAGCAAGCAAGCTGCTGAATGATACTGAATAGCGCTTATGTAGGGATCCCGTGATAGGTGTCGTATTCCTATTGGTAGATGTGATCAGCTGAGAGTCAGCTGATGCAAGCTTGACTCACGTGACCTGCCAGAACTAACACTAACGCTTCATATCTTCAAAACCTGAAACAGGTTAGGGATTGTGTGGTAATAAAAACAATGAAAAGAAATTAAACTTTGAATAATGTGATAAATAGTAAGGCACTTCTGCTCCTCCTCTTTCTCCTCCTCTTCTAATTCCCCTCACCCCATCTCCTTGTTTTTTTTTAGGAAGTTTGTTGATTAGTGAAGTAGTCAACCTCCTGGATCAGTCTTCTCTGCAAGCGCTAAAGAAAGAGTATGGTGGTCTCCAGACTCTACTGAAAAACAACTACCAGGTGTTCAGAGGTATTTGGCCCTGTTCTAGCACTATGTATGCCAGCTACACTGCAAAATTGATTTTCTTGCTCAGTATTTTTTCCTCATTGGCAGATGATTTATTTATTTATTTTTTTTAATAAAAAACTAACAGTATTTTGTTTTATTTTTTTTAGAAAATAATACTTAATATCTTAAGTAATTTTCACGTTTCGATTCAAGAATGTTTAGATGTTGTTGGCACCAGTAGTCTCGTGGATGTCCCGAATTCATGTCCTGGCTCATGGACCTTTTCTGATCTCGCCCAACCCATGTTCTTTACTAAGAAAACTCAAGTCAGAAAAAAGTCAGTGAATTGACTTGTACCTGAATTTAAAGGGGACTCAACCCTCTTTTTATTTGTGGTATGCTGTCTCAGTCTAAATTACATTCACACTGGTGTTTTAGGAAGCCAAACAAATTAGAACATAACAACAACAACAATGACAGTAATAGCCATATATTGTAAAGCAATTGCACTGTAAAATAAATCAAAATTAATATTTCATAGGTATATCATTTTTGCTTTACACTACAGTAGGAAAATGGCAGTACTTCTTTCGTAATTTCTACACTTGAAAGAGATATTTTGAATTTGGACTGCATTTATACCGCTATTTTAAAGGAAATCTCCGGCTTCAGTGAAAATGCTTACAAAAACGCTTCTCACTACAAATCTAGTGAAATGCTGTAATCATTTTCCACGAAAATAAAGCATAACTGGTGGCTGTTGCGTTCCCAAACGCGCGCTAAACTTACAGCACATGCAATAAATGTGTTCACTGCATTCGTTGACTGTAAACTGAGCTGTTCTGAGGTGCAGAAAACACAGGATTACGAGCTGATCGCCTGAACGATATGTGCGCATCGCTTTGAAACACGCAGCGAGAACAGACTTGACGAAGGGATTTATGTTAGAAAAATAAGTTTAAATATATTTTTAAAAAAACTACACATTTTGCCCAGAAGACCTATCGTTTCATATTGTCATGTGACCACGATAATATCGAGACAGTTTTGCTATCGTGATATCATGGTATTGATAATAACGTTACATCTCTACTAACTATTCCAACATTTTGGGGCTGAAGCAGCAGGGCTATGGGGCAATGCCCAGGGTTGAACAGACACTTGCCAGCTATCTGTCCCTTGAGTCAGCATTGTCCCTGAAGGCTCCGGCACTACCCACCAAGTTGCTCAGAACAACCTCGGCTTTGGTGGTTGAGGCTTTTTACGGTTACGGGCCAGGTTGGCTCATGCCTGCACACCATAGTGATGTTGCAGGCATACCAGGCTGACCTGCTTAGGGACCTGGATGAAGCTGAACGAATTGGCTCTGATGATATCAAGGAGCTGTGGAGGGCCGCAGATTTGTCACTAAGGAAACGGCCATAGCTATTGGTCGTTCCATGGCAGCCTTGGTGGCCACGGAGAGGCATCTCTGGTTGAACCTGTCAGACATGAAAGATAAAGACAGATTCTTCCTTTTGGACGTCTCGCTTGTTCCTTCGGGCCTCTTCGGCGATGCAGTGAGCTTTGTCGTCAAGAGGTTCCAGGAGGGTAAGAAGCAGGCAGCAGCGTTTCAGCGGGTCCTCCCGCACCGACTCCAGGTCTTAGGGGCTGCTGGACGGGAGCAGCCCCAGCTGTCCTCTAGCTCCTCATACAGGGTGCAGCATAAGAAGAGTGTCGCTTCCCGAGCTCCCCCTCTGAACCATCAGGGGTCAGGGCAGCTCTCTCAGCCAAAGCTGAAGATTGTCAGCTGGACACAGTTAACTGCCAAGTTGGTTCAGTGCTGGAGTTCCTGCAAGAACGCTTCCCCACCTGGTTATCTCTCTCCACTCTTAAGGTATATCTATCTGACAGTTATATCTGCTTACCACACCCTTTTGGATGGTCAGTCTTTGGAAAGGAACCCATTGGTAACACGTTTCCTTCTTGATGCTCCAAGGCTGAGGCCTGCACTATGCACTAGGGTCCAGGCTTGGGATCTGGCCATGGTCTAGATGAGCTAAGTAAGGCCCCTTTTGAACCTTTAGAGGATGTTCCAGAAAAGTGCTTGACACTAAAGACAGTGTTTCTATTAACCATCTCATCTCTCAAGAGAGTTTGTGACCTTCAGGCCCTTTCTGTGGCCCCATCATGTCTTGACTTTGTACTTGGAATGGTTAAAGACTTATTGCACCTAAGGTCGGGCAATCTGCCGAAGGTGCCCACTCTTGTTCCATGGCCCATAGTGCTGCAGGCATTCTGTCCTCCACCCTTGCAGGAGCCAGACCAGGAGAAGTTTATTTTGGTGTGTCCAGTTCGAGCACTGGACACCTACGTCCACAGAGCTGCCTTGTGGAGGGAAAACTGATTAACTTTTCGTCTGCTTTGGTCCACCCAAGAGAGGTCTCCCGGAAATTAAGCAGGTGGATAGTTGAGGCTATCTCCCTAGCTTATGAGTCCTCTGATCTCTCCTCACCTCTGGGGTCCAGGGCCCACTCAACTCAAGGTATGGCAGCCTCTAAAGGCCTTCTTATCTGGTGTTTCTATACACAGTGTTTGTGAGGCTGTGGGTTCAACAATGTTTCTACCCTGCTCACATTTGTCAGGTTTTATAACCTAGATGTTGGGACCACTCCAGGTTCTAGAGTGCTTCTGTCTTGAGGTGTGTCCTTCGACTTCACACTAAACAGGCATTTGTCAGTATGGCGGAGTTGGTATTCTTGTTTCCAAAGCGTTTCTAATGCAGCACGAGTTCCTGATGGGGAACAACTCTAGGTTACGCATGTAACCATGGTTGCCCGAAGGGCATGAGACTCTGCGTCACTCTTGCCATACCTCCTGCATCCCTGTGAGCGCTTGAGTCGACCTATCAGAAGCTAAAGCTGTTTACACTAAGTGCCCTTTTAAGCTTCCTGGTCGCTACATCACCCGCCTGTGACATCTCGCTACTCTGTTGGACTGATTCCACGTGTGCTTCCGGACACAGTCATGCAGAGGCATTCCCAAAGCATTTCGGACACAGCGTCCCATTTCCATGTGTTACATGTGTAACCTAGAGACATTTTTCATCACTTTGAGCTACAGTAGCTCTATTGTCTGACTAACCTCTGCATAACGGAAACAACCTTCAAGACGTGCCGTTTTAGAGTTGCTCTGACCCAGTCATCTATCCATCTGTATTAACCCTTGTCATAGTCATTCAGATCCTTTCACTTGCCCTGTATTCCTGCTTCTAATACATAAAATTAAAAAAACTGACTGTTCACATCCTGCCTAATATATCCCACTCTTTGAAAGGTGCCACTGTAAATCAGTATTATTCACTTCACTTGTCAGTGCTTTTAATGTTGTGGCTGATTGGTGTACATTACTGACACTGTGAACATGTTAGTGTGTGATATTAAAGAAGATGAATAGGAATCCATATTGAAGTCTGAATGTTCGTGGACGGTAAAAATAAGCTCCTTATCTCCTAAGAAAACACCACTTTGGTGAACATTGTAGACAAGCTAAATCCCCACAAAATATTACCACTTTAAAGGAATTCTCTTAAGTTGCTGATATGATTCTCATTTCTTAAGGCTTGCAGGTAAATTGTTCTCTGCTTCTGTTTCTTTTTCATAGTGGAGGGTGGAAGTGTCTTTATTCGGGACTGGAGGATGCATACACCGGCACAAATCTCTCGAGTGAGATCCAAGCGCAAAGCCTCTCCCACAGGTGCCCTGAAGACCCGGCTTTGCTGGTTCCACATACACCATCCCCACGGATGCCCTCTGCCCCGTGAGCACTGTGCCTTTGCTCATGGAGAGACTGACTTCAAAAACCCCTGAAGACGATTCAGACATGAACAGTAGCTTGTTTTGGAAAAAGAACATTTAGAAAAAGAAAAACACTCAAACATATTTTAGTTGATTTTTTAATTATCCCAGGTGCACTGTTTTTCTTAGACATTAGGTTTATTTATTTATTTTTTTATGAAAATAACTGAATTTATTTCTGTTGTATAAGAAACATGAAAAATGAATCATGTCCTACTGCGTCGATTTTATTGTACAAAAAATTTAAAACTTGTGTAATGGGATGCATCAACGTTTGGCAGGAAATCCCCCCACTGGAGTGTGAAGAGGCTTGTGTTGGGAGAGGCATATGGTGTGTAAATGTTAGGAGCATGAATAATTTGGAGGGAAGAGTGGGGGGTTGGACCATCTGTGGGTCACTGCCCCTCTGCTCAAATGTCATCGACAGGATGTTCCTCTTATGGGGGTCACTTGAGGTCAGGGTCTCATCATGGATGCACATTAAGTAAACAAACATTAGATTAGGTCACAGTTACACATCAATTTATTGAACTGATTAAATAGTGTCTTCACTATATGAAAATACTGATCACTCTTTTGTTGAATTTTTGAATATCAATATCCAATGTCTATAACCAGATAAAAATCACTTACAGCCCCCTCACCCTTTGTTTACACAAGCTACCATTCAAAAGTTTGAGGTCAGTAATTTTTTGAAAGAAATTAATTAACTTTATTCAGCAAAGATTTTTCGATTAAAAAAAAATGCTGTTTTTTTTATGTTACTTTCTACTCATAAAGGATTCTGAAATAAAATGTTTCCAGTTTCCACAAAAAATGTTAAGCAGCTCTGTTGTTTTTTTTGTTTTGTTTTTTTTTACAGATTGAAGACTGAAAAGATTTCAGTGGTGGAGGTAACAAATTACAACTACTCACGTTACTGTAATTAAGTAATTTTTCGGGTACTTGTACTTTTCTGAGTATAATTTTCAAAGCTGTACTTTTACTTGTACTTAAGTACAAATTAAGCAAAATAATGTACTTTGTTACTTTTACATCATAGTTGGTTGAGATATTATATTTAAAAAAATGAGATATTAAAATATCTATATGGCAGTATACAGTATAGTTTTGTCAATAATACTGAAAATTATTAAAGTCGCCTACTTACTTTTTTAGTGCACATTACTAGTCTTGTGGTGAAAACTTAAACCATGCAAGTCAATACACCGGGGAAAAAAATTGTAGGCGTCATAATCTTTAATCAAAACCTGAAAATTCACTTCCGCTCTGGAATGGCGTTCTCGCTCTGATGACGTCAGTTTGAAGGCTTTGGGAGAGTCCTCTTGTTAAGTCATGATGTAAGGATTGCTGTTTCCGGGTCCAAGCCTCTACTCATTTCACTTGAGAATCCTATCTCAACAGCCATTTATGAGCACTATTTAATTAATATTACATACAGTCATGGCCAAAAATATCGGCACCCTTGGTAAATATGATCAAAGAAGGCTGTGAAAATTAATCTGCATTGTTAATCCTTTTGATCTTTTATTTAAAAAAATTCACAAAAATCTAACCTTTCATTGGATAATAAGAATTTAAAATGGGGGGAAATATCATTGTGAAATAAATGTTTATCTCTAATACACATTGGCTACAATTAACGGCACCCTTTTATTCAATACTTTTTGAAACCTCCATTTGCCAGTTTAACAGCTCTAAATGTTCTCCTATAATGCCTGAGAACACCTAGACAAGAGATCAGAGACCATTCCTTCATCCAGAATCGCTCCAGACCCTTTAGATTCCCAGCTCCGTGTTGGTGCTTCTTCTCTTTGGCTCACTCCACTCATTTTCTATAGGGTTCAGGTCAGAGGACTGGAATGGCCATAGCAGAAGCTTGGTTTGTGCTCAGTGACCCATTTTTGTGTTGTTTTTGAGGTTTGTGTTTGGATTATAGTACGGTTGGAAGATCCAAACATGGCCCATTATAAGATTTCTAACCGAGTCAGTCACTTATTGATTTTTTATCTGTTGGTATTTGATAGAATCCATGATGCCATGTGTCTAAACAAGATGTCCAGGACCTCCAGCAGAAATACAGGCCCATAACATCTAAAATACAGCAGTATATTTTATTGTACACATGGGGTACTTTTTATCCCTGTGTTCACCAAACCCATCTTGAGTGTTTGCTGCTAAAAAGCTCATTTTTTAGTTTCATCTGACCATAGAAGCCAGTCCCATTTGAAGTTCCAGTCGTGTCTGATAATTGAATATGCTGGAGTTTGTTTTTGGATGAGCTAGGAGAATTTTTTCTTGAAACCCTCCCAAACAACATGGGGTGATGTAGGTGCTGTTTGACCATTTTTTTTAAGGTTTTCTGACCCCGAGAATCAACTATTTTCTGAAATTCTCCAGCTGTGGTCCTTAGAGAGTCTTTAGCCACTCAAACTCTCCTTCTCACCTGCATTAGGACGATATAGACACACGTCCTCTTCCAGCCAGTTTCGTAACATTTTATGTTGATTGGAAATTCTTAATTATTGCCCTCATGGTGGAAATGGGAATTTTCACTGCTCTAGCTCTTTTCTTAAAGCCACTTCACTAACTTGTGAAGCTCAATTATCTTTTGCTGCACATCAGAAATATATTATTTGGTTTTTCTCAATGTGATGGATGATTAAGGGAATTTGGGCTTTGTTTTCCCTCCTATTTATATTTTTGCGAATCAGGAAGCCATGGCTGGATAATTTCATGTTCATAATCACCCTGGAGTGCTCAAAATTGTGAATATGAATGGGAATATACTTCAGAGATATTTTACTTATAAGAATTTCCAGGGGTACCAATAATTGTGTCCAACGTGTATTTGAGAAAAACATTTATTTCAAAATGATATTTCCCCCATTTTAAATTCTTATTATCCAATGAAAGGTTAGATTTTTGTGAATTTTTTTTTTTTTAAATAAAAGATCAAAAGGATTAACAATGCAGATTAATTTTCACAGCCTTCTTTGGTCATATTTACCAAGGGTGCCGATATTTTTGGCCATGACTGTATTTAAGCTAAGCATTTAAAAATTTGCTGTGCACACTACAGTCTCTGTGCTCGTAGTGTCTCAGACACTAATATTTTAGCTGAATCACTGTCTGGCCATCTGGCATTTCAGTATGGAGATAAAGGTTAGGGTTATACTTTTTCAGTATTACATGACATCGTGGGTGTATACTAGCACAGTTTGGTGTTTTCTTGGGGCGTTTGGCAGAGCTTTAGGACCCAGAAGCAGTGAAGCGTGATGTCAGACGTAACAAGCAGATATTCTTAACCACTCCTATCCAACCATGAATCTGCTATGAGCGATAGGTGGAGTGGAGGTGCACCACAATAAAACCCTGCCCTTTATTCAGTATTCCGTTTCACTCGAAAATACATCAGAACACTGAAGTCAGTTGCAACTTCCGGTTCACGGGTACTTTGATATTGATATTTTCAAGGTATTGAAGTTAGAAATTCCTGTATCATGACCACTAATTCATGTACTTTGTCTCTCCACCTGTAGCTGGTGTGTGGTGAGCGCACTGGCGCCGTTGTCCTGTGGCTGCCGTCGCATCATCCAGGTGGATGCTTCACACTGGTGGTGGTTGAGGAGAGACCCCCCACATGATTGTAAAGCGCTTTGGGTGTACAGCAATACACATAAAAGCGCTATATAAATGCATCATTCATTCATTCATTCATTCATTCATTCAATAAGATAAAAGTGGGTTTTGTTCAAAGTAGCTATTATCCACATGGATCTTTGATATGAATGAATATGTTTTGGTAATTCATTAAATATTGCCGACTAAAAAGTAACTAGTACTCAGAGTAGCTTTTGAGAAGAGTACTTTGTACTTTTATTTAAGTACTGTTTTGGCACCAGTACTTTTACATGTAATTGAGTATTATTTCAGCAATGTAAGTACATAAGTACTAATTTTCAGTACTCTTTCCACCACTGAAAGATTTGCCATGACAGGAATAAATTACATTTTATAGTAAGATAGAAACAGTTATTTTAAAGTTTCAAAATAATTTACAATATTACGATGTTTACTGTATATTTTATATAATAAAAGCAACCTTGGTGAACATTAAAACCTTTGAGAAAAAAACAAAAACAAAACTTACTCGTAATTCAAAGTAAGGCTCTTTCATTAAGCATATTTCAAGTCTGAATTGTTAAGAAAAGGAAAGGTTTCTTTAATTTGCTTTCTGCATAAGGAATATCTTTCCAAAAAATTGTACACAAAAAAAAAAAAAAAATATCCACATAATTTAGAGTCATTTTACCCATGCATCATTCCCATTTATGTCAAACTGTAAAGACTGCCTTCCTTTTGTCGTATTGTATACATATATAGAGTGATAGATATAGATACTTTACTCCAAAATATCTTCTTTTATGTTCCTCGGAAGAAAGTAAGTCTTACAGGTTTGCAAAGACCTGATACACATGCTGGTTTATCAAGATCATGGTCTAATTTGTGTGAGGTAATTGGTATTAAGTAGAATAGAATAGGAAACCTTTGCCTTCAAAGCGCTTATTCAATATCAATCAGCTTGGCTCTGATTTGATAATGCTCCAGTGGGATCCTATGAAAGCTAATAAGGATGGATGGCTTTATTGATTAGTAGAAGTTTGTTTGTACAGGTATTTTTTTTTTTGTTTTTGTTTTTTTGAGCCAACTTGTTAGATGTGTGCAGGATGATGGCTATAACAGATATGTGTGACTATTCTCGAAGTTATTAATAGTTAATTTAATGTTAGGTCACTTCCAATAATAAAACTGTCTTTATTCTAGATTTCCATGTAAACCTCAAAATACTAAATTTGTGGTTATCTTTTCTGTGCTGTTCATTGAGAGACGGTGATGGGTTGCTTATATTTCCATTGCATATAAAGAGTCTTTTACCTGCATCTCTTCACCCTCAAAAATGCTTATGATTCTATTCTGACATCTGGTCTGAATTGCAATAATTGATTATTTGTTTTCTTCAACCCATTCTGATAATAATTTGATCACGACCATCTGCATCATATATTTGTTCAGACGACTGCTCAATAATGACTGTTCCATAAATTTGACTTGCTGCATCCTACACGTTAGTTAATGAAGATCTAGAAAAGCAGAGGGTAAAGAGAGAGAAATCTACTTGGCCAAATAATGCAGCAGGAAATCCTTTAGAAAAGTTTAATATGCTCAACACAGGAAGTGCAGTAAGCTTGCTAAAAATAAAAAATCCAAGCCATTGATGACAAAACAGTCTCAGGCTATGGTTGAATTTAAATCTGGGCTTCATTATTTTTTTTATTTTTTATTTTTTTACAACGATCAAAGGAACTATAAACACTTTACACATATTAAGCAAAAGAGGGTCCAGATTTTACAAGCCTAAATTAAATCTGGGTGAGTTGAGGGGTGAATGCACCTGGTCCTGGTCCACACTATGGACTGTGTTATTGAAATATGATTTTACAGATAAACATCGCACAAATGTACTCCAGGTTTTCACAGTGAGGAGTGTTTCTACAAGGTCACAGTCTTGTTACTTTCTGGCTCTTGATTTTTCTGACTTTAATCTTTCTCACTACATTGCATCACTCAGTTCTTGTTTGTTTGAGCAAGGAAATTTTTTTTCTATCCAAACCAGGCATGACATTACTTTCTAACAGTGTGAATACATTCACATTCGCAGCACTCACAGTTTGTCTAAATATGTTTAAACAATTGTGTCATGTGCCAATAGCCTCTTGGTTAGTGCATCAATATATAGAGCAACTGCGCTCATGGAGGCCCGAGTTCGATTCCCATCTTGAGGTCCTTCGCTGATCTTCCTCCTAATACTTTCCTGTCGTCTCTCTACTGTCCTATCTCAATAAAATGTATAAAAGCCTGTAAAAATAACTTTAAAAAATAATAATAATTGTCAAAAATAATCTAAATCATAATGTTCTCTAACACATGTAGGCTATATATCTATTATTCCTTTAATAAGGAAAATACAGCGAATTCAAAATGCATTTGAGCCGTTATTGTATAGATGTCATTACAACAAATATAATCATATCACAATAAGGTACATCTACAAACGTCTTTACTGTACTAGTTAAGCAGAAAGTGTCCAAATAATTTGTATTTGTTTAACAGTATGAAAATTATTTTAGAATTTAAAACATTACAGATTTTTATTCATGAAATGTTTTGTTTGAAAAGTGTACTTTATACTGTCCTTCTTTGAAATAATTTGGCCACTTGGTGATATTTTGTATCTAATGTAGTTGTATTCAGGCATGTTCAAATGCTTTTTAGGGCCAACTTTTGATCATTTTATGCCTTGAGCAAATGGAAGAAGCAAAAATACAATTTTCTACACAAGCAATGACAATTGACTGTTCGCAAAGAGCTTGATTGACAGTCGATCTGACCAATCAGAACGCGGATATTATGTGCCGCCGCTGCTATCCGCCATCTTGCCCGACATCTACAGCCGGTCTCCATAGAAATCCATGTTAAAACGGGGTAAAAAAAGATTGACTGAATTGACCATATGCACGATTACTTCCTGATTTTAGATAAGCTAGCGCAGTCATTTCTGGTCAACTGTACTGTGCCGTATGGGGAGCACCCTTTGCTCGGTTTCTCTACATAATCCATTCGCAATTTGGAGAAAAGTTTTGTTTGTCTAAGAGAACCAAATGTCCATGTATACCATTTCAGGAATGACAAATGCGAATGTTAAATTTACGCGAGTGAATACGTTAAATCATGCCGCGGGTCACTGCTATGATTGACAGTGGCAACGGAATGAATCATTTGACGAGCCGATGTCAAAATAGAGCTGTGCATTAAGTGATTCAGACTAAATTCAGACAAAACTACAGCAGCAACAAGTTTGTGTTGGATAAAACTTAAACAATGTAATTAAGTTCAATCTAAACATTTCACAATATTGAATGCATTATTTAATTGTTATACCAACTTGTTTAATTTGTATTTAACTATGTAGGTATTTAATTCAGCATTATAGGCTGTTGTCTGACCTTATTTATTTTTTTAAATGACATGTGACTTTGTGACTTCCTGCACTTGCAAAAATTTTATTTTAAAATATTTATTTCATAAATCAAAAAGCAAGACGTGAAAAAAACTAGGGAGTTGAAATGGCAGCTGCAGCCAATGAGCGATCCTCTGCTGCCATCTAGTGGATATAACGGTAATTTCATTTTCATCTTAAAAAGTCTGTATTTTTCGCCGAGACACGTTTTTGGCTCATTTCTTCATGTCATCTTCATGAATGAAAAGTGAACCTTTAATAAAGTGAATTTTACTGCACAGAGTTGAGAAATAATAAAGGCTTTAAAATTTTATAAGATTGGCTATGAAGGTAAGATATTGATTATCAGAATCAGAATTAGCTTTATTGTCAGGTATGTTTGCGCATACAAGGAATTTGTTTTGGTGACAGAAGCTCCACAGTGCGACAATGACAGTGACAAGGCAAGACAGATAATAAAAATAATAATATACAAATATACAAAATAGACAATGTGCAAAATAGCACAAACACAATATACAAAATAGACAATTTAGTATGTACAGGTACGTTAGGTGCAAATTTGAAATGTAATAAGTATGTGTGTTAAATAAATAAATGTATGATAGTGTTGTGTGTTTCATGTTTATTGTTAAGTGTTCAAATGTTCATGAGATGGATTGCCTGAGGGAAGAATCTGTTCCTGTCCTGGCCATTCTGGTGCTCAGAGCTCTGTAGCGTCAACCAGACGGCTGCAGTTCAAAGAGGGAGTGTACTGGATGTGAGGGGTCCAGAGTGATTTTGCCAGCCCTTTTGCTCACTCTGGATGAGTACAGTTCTTGGAGACTGGGGAGGGTTGTACCAATGATTCACTCAGCAGTCTGGACTACCCTCTGTAGTCTTCTGAGGTTAGATTTGGTAGCTGAACCAGACAGTTATTGAAGTGCAGAGGACTGATTCAATGATGGCGGAGTAGAACTGTTTCAGCAGCTCCTGTGGCAGGTTGAACTTCCTCAGCTGGTGAAGGAAGTACAACCTCTGCTGGGCCTTTTTCACAATAGAGTCTATGTGTTTGTCCCACTTCAGGTCCTGGGAGATGGTGGTGCCCAGGAAAATGAATGACTCCACTGAACGACAGTGCTGTCCATGATGGTGAGTGGGGGGAGAGCAGGGGGATTCAGCAGAACTGGTGAAGGAGGACAGCAGAACTAATGAAGCCAGGGTGCTTCCACAAGAAAAGAGACTTCTTAAAGAAAAGAGTGATCACCAGAACTAGAAATTCAGAGACTTTCAGAAATACAAGATCCAGATCTCCAGGCCTAAAGATTTAGAAACCCTGAGATTCACTATGGGATGGATGGACCTGATGGAACTGCACAGATTGCAACAACACCTGTGGCTACTTCTTCTAGAAGGACTTTTTCAAATGGAAAAGAATGAACAATGGAAAAAAGAAACAAGGAGAGATCAAACCATTTCAGACACTATGGACATCAGCCTTTCCACTGAGATGGAAAACAAGTGGGCAAAGGACATACCCACACAAAGAAATGCACAAAGACAGACTCACTGCACATGACACTATAAAGAGACAAATATATGCACACTCAAATTCAGAAAATATATTGTCTACTAAATGCACATACAGTGCCCTCCAAAAGTATTGGAACAGTAAAGACAAAATTGCTCTGTTGGCTGTGGAGTCAAGACATATGCAAATATGATTAAAAAAATGTATATGAGACAAAACTACAGAATGTCACATTTTATTTTTAGCCGTTTCAACACATACATGTTTTACCAAATAAAAAGAACAGCACTTTTAGAGTTCATCCCACTCATTGATGTGAGCATAAGTATTGGGACAGTTGAACATAAGGCAGATATAAAAAATTAAAAGCCATTATTTAGTTGCAGATCCCTTGCGCACAATCACAGCAGTGAGTCTGTGACCCATAGATATCACCAGACTCTTGGTCTCATCCTTTGAAATACTTTTCCCAGCCTTTAATGCAGCCAATTCCAATTGTTGCTTGTTTTGGGGAGTTTCTGCCTTTACTCTCCTCTTCAGCTGGTGAAATTCATGTTCAATCGGATTTAAATCTGGAGACTGACTTGGGCAATCTAAGACTTTCCATTTCTTTGCCCTTATAAATGCCTTGACTGAACTGGCAGGGTGTTTTGGGTCATTGTCCTGATGCAATATGAAGCACTTCCCAATGAATCTGGAGGCATTTTCTTGAATATTGCTAGGCAAGATGGTTTTGTACCCTTCAAAATTCATTCTGCTACTGTCATCATACATTAAGTCATCAGTAAAGTTGAGAGGGCCTGTTCCAGAAACAGCCATACATGACCATGCCATGACACCATGCTTTACAGATGAGGCTGTATGCTTGGGATCTTTTGCAGTTCCCTTTTTTTCTCCACATTTTTGCTTTCCCATCACTTAGATAAAGGTTCATGATTGTCTCATCAGTCCATAAACACAGTTCCAAAACTCTTCTGGCTCAACTTTGTGCTTTTTTTACAAACTCTAATCTTGCCTTTCTATTTTTGGTGCTGGTCAGAGGTTTGCATCTTGCTGTGTAGCATCTGTAATTCTGTGTCAAAGTCTCCTGAGGACAGTAAATTGTCATCACCCCAGCTTTCTGGAAGTTGTTGGTGATTTTACAGACACGTCTTTTAGGGTTCATTTTCACAGCTTTTATGATTTGTCTGTCATCAACTACTGTTGTTTTCTCAGCCGATCAGGTCGTTGTTGGTTGCTGGTGTTGCTGGTGGTTTCCAAACTCTTGATTTCTCCATGCTCTTTGTTTTTGCTATAGCTCTAATTGACTTCCTCTTTTCTTTTAGCATCCAAATTGCTTGCTTTTCTCTCAAAGTCAGTTCCCTCATCTTCATCCTGGTTTGTGTGCAACATCATCGAATGCAAGATTCAGAATGCAGAAGTAATGGATATAACTGATACGAAATATTCCCTGCTTTTAATATCTGAACAATGAA
Organism: Spinibarbus caldwelli; assembly: GCA_039654775.1. Lineage (NCBI taxonomy): Eukaryota > Metazoa > Chordata > Actinopteri > Cypriniformes > Cyprinidae > Spinibarbus > Spinibarbus caldwelli. Next base: position 35,468,409 of record CM077220.1, read on the forward strand.
TGCAACAGGACACAGCTGATCACTTAGAAAGACCTGTGAGGCAACTGTTCCAATACTTATGCTCACAACAGATAGGCGGATGAAACTCTAAAAGTGCTGAACTTCTTAGCTGGTAAAACATCTATGTGTTGAATTACCCAATAATAAAATGTGACATTCTGTAGTTTTGTCTCATATTCATCTTTTAATCATATTTGTAAATGTCTTGACCACAGCCAACAGAGCAATTTTGTCTTTACTGTTCCAATACTTTTGGAGGGCACTGTATGTGGATAAAGGATGTTCACACCGATAAAAGGGACAGAATGCACTAAAGAAAACACTATGTTGCCTATTGGTAGATGTTTTTGCTTCTTTGGCTTTTAGATATGTTGAAGTGTCATAACATTTAATGCATTTAGATAATACCATTTGCTCTTATGGTTCTTGAGTGCTTCTTGAGTGCTTCTCTCCCTTTTGTTACACCTTTACTTGGTGATTATTTTCCCTTATGTCTGTTCTAGAGACATGTTACAGCTTTTTGATAAAGCTCTAATTGGTTTTCTTTTGGAAATATGTTTCAAATTCACACTGTGTCATGAATCCTGTCCATGCACTTCCGTTTGCTCATCACCAGATGTCGCCTTCTCACTACATTGACTCTCACACTTCACAGACTGTCACATGTCACCCCAGACTACATTTCCCATGTTCCATCTCACAAATTAACCCCCTGGAGTCGGCCGTCTCGGCTCATTTTTTTTCTTATCAGTGTGAAAGACACTAAAAATACTCCGTCGATTTTGGTCATACAGATAAGTGTTATACATCAATTGAAACTTTAATGTATCTATTTTTTTTTTTGGGTACACACAATAAAAACAAAATGTTGTGGTTTTGGAAAATAAAGAAAACAAACAGGGTGCGCTCTCTGTCTTCGCCGTCTCCGCGAGCTGCTTTTAGAAACAAGTCACTAAAATGAACTGTAACTCGGCGAAATCTCAACACGGAGACATGGGAGTTATATCTATAGAAAGCTTGAAGTGTCTACTTTTAAATGAAGTAAGTCTTATCAAAAACAAATATTCTGTGATAAAGTAATCCGTATGAAACCAACACGATGTTCAGTCTTTCCCGTCTAACTCATTATCTTTAATGCAATCCCGCCCCCTCGCGGCTCGCGCCGTTCATATGTAAATATGAACGGGGGAAGTCGTGGCCTGATGGTTAGGGAGTCGGGCTTGTAACCTGAAGGTTGCCGGTTCGATTCTCGCACCGGCAGGAATTGAAGGTGGGGATTGTGAACACTCTCTCTGCCTTCGATACCATGACTACCTTGAGCAAGGCACCGAACCCCCAATTGCTCCCCGGGCGCTGGAGCAATGGCTGCCCACTGCTCTGGGTGTGTGTTCACTGTGTGTGTTTGTGTGTGTGTGCACTTGGATGGGTTAAATCCAGAGCACCAATTTCGAGTATGGGTCACCATACTTGACAATACGTCACGACTTTCACTATCCACGTAAGACACGTGCGCATGTAAACGCCCAACATAAACAAAGCGTGAGGAGTTCGTTCATCGCGGCTACTGTCCGTTTCTGCAAGAAGACGCGCTGAGTAAAGGCTGGATTTCCCTCAAAAGAAGAACAAGATTTCATCGAGTAGAGGAGATCAATCTGATGAGTAAGTAATGTTTCTTTTTTGCATTAGTTAACGTATTATTGTGACATAAACAAGAACACAGTTACTAGTTAGGTTGTTCCGAAACTACAACATGATGAATGCTAGGCATCTAAGAATGTTTAGACCATGTTTATTATTAATACTCTGTTCACAAATAGATTTTAATAACATGCTAAACAATAATAATTAGTTTCTCAGATGTAAAATATCCTTTTTTATAGTACAAAGCATGTGTGAGTCTATGGCTACAGAATCATATCATAGGCTACTATAAAACCATACATACTAGGCTATATGACAACAAAATCATAGTTGGGTTTTTTCCCAAACTATAATTCCTGACTCAATGTTTGAAATCGAGTAAAACATTTTGAATATGAAAGGCAATTCATTGTATTTAAATTGATTACGGCGCGATGATGTTTTCATGCTCTATATAAAACAAAAGTAATATGAGTGTACACTGTAACATGATCAATGCTATGAGTCTAAGTATGTTTAGAACATGTTTATTGTTAATAGCCTACTCTGTTCAGAAATAGATTTTAATAACATGCTAAACAATAATAATTAGTTTCTCAGATATAAAATGTCTTTTTTTTTTAAATGATAATACAAAGCATGCGTGAGTCTATGGCTACAAAACCTACAGATGCTCCTGATATTAACATGCTCACAAATGTTTTTTTTGTTTGTTTTTTTTTTGTTTTGTTTTTTGGTTGTTTGTATTTTAGTGAATCAGGTACCTGAACCACAGATGAATCCTGATGACTTTCTTCAAACTGTTTTCCTCTGAGAGCGCTGTACCAACATCAGATGTTCAACTACACTGATATTCTATGGTAAAACAAGCTCCTTGACTACTTAATATGTTTTTTTTTTTTTCTTGAATCCATGGAAAGAAGCAGAAACACTTAAATAACACACGTAAATATCAGGTATGATTTATTTGTTTCACTTGTTGGACAGAATCTGTTGCAGGAATGACTCAAAGTCTGTTCACATCTCTGTGGTCAGTGTGCACAATGTGTCTTTGACCTTCATTATGTATGTTTTGATTATACTGTGTTGTAAATAAAATACAAATAATTTAAACAACCCATTTTTTCAGTCTCCTCACATTCTGTCTTACCTGCCTCAAAGTCACAGTCACACTGATGGGCCATTAGAGGCCATTAGGGGAGGGCCCTTTGTCTCTCGGGAGAATCACTTAATATTCAGGGTCATTGCCACTCCCTCGCATATTGGCTTTCAATCACAAAACATGTCTTTAAAAATTTAAATCAATATATTGTTTTCTGTGAATGAGTAAGCAGAATGATTTTCACATAATTTTGAAGTAAATATTCTAGCCTACAAGACTAATTACTCAAAAGTCTTATTCAGAACTATTTAGTGTGGGTTTTATGGCCTTATTTCAGCTACATTTTCCCCCCCAAAACTTACTAACCACGCATAATATTTTTTTTCTAAAAAATGCAAACATGTACATCCATCAGGGTCACATATTATTGTAGCACAGTTTGTGCTGAATACAAACAAATTACATGTTGGTCAATAGTATGTTTTAAGTAGCTGAAATAAGCACAAATATCAGGGCATGTCAAAACATCTCAAGGGCCCCAAAATCACCTCAGACCCCAGGGGGTTAAACTCACACTTGATATCAATCACACTAACTATATAACAGCCATTCACATGCCCTTCCGTACCGAGTATTGTATAGCGTATATCCTAGCGATAGCTACTCTACGGAGCCTACTCAGTTGTTATAGTCTTGCCTTGCCTGTTTTCTAGTTTTTTGATTCTTGCCCGTGTTTCCTGGATTAACCCTTTGCCTTCCTGTTTGGACTCTGTTTGCACCTCTCTTGGACTACCGCTCGTGTACCTGGATTATCTTTCTGCCTTGCCCTATTGGATATTGTTCGCCGATCGAAGACCCACGCTTGCCCTAGGACTACTCTTTGTCTTGCCTGTGTTGTGCCTGTTTGCATGAACCTTGCTTGTTTTGTAACTACGTCTCTGTCAAATAAAAGCCCTGCAAATGGATCCGCACGCATCTTGTCTCGTCGGCTCCGTAACACACTGAATGCATTTATGACTGTAAAGCATGTCTGTGTGTGTCAAAATCGTGATTAAAATCGAAATCGCAATATTGTTCAAAGAAATCGCGATAGGTTTTTTTTGTCCATATTAGGGCTGAACGATTTTGGAAAATAACCTAATTGCGATTTTTTTTTACCAATATTGCGATTGCGATTTAATATGCAATTATTTTTTAAAGCTCTTTAAATCATTGTATAGTATGACCAACACAATATTAGATAGATTAAACATAAATGTTCATTTCTGTAGGCCAGGCCTATATGTTATGATGAAATTAGGTGATGCATGAATTGATATGAATGACATTATTTATCAACTACAATCACAGTAGTATATTGACTGATTTGTTGAACTTCCAGCCTTGTAAGAATGTAATAATTATGACAACAAAGCACTGACATATAAGCCTGGTGTAAACATCATTATGAAAGTCAGTAACAAATCACACAAACTAAAGTAGATTGCAGAAATATAAAAACAAATCTGTTGCTTTACCACACTCAGTATTTAGGTAATTCAAAGTCACTGTAATAAACATTATGTAAACATGTGGATTACACTTTTTTAAACACTGTCTGTTAACTTTAGACAGACTTCAAATAAATAAATAAGAATGTATATATATCATCATGTTTTCAACACATGAGCTCAGTGAAATGTTCTATGATTGGGTGTTAATATTCTGTTCAGTAATTGGTTAAAGCCGACGTGGCTGCCGCTGCCGCTTACAAAAAGATAAAATATTTTTATCTCTGGTGGCGCCTGCCGCGAAGTGCCGTGCACGTGAAGCGGCATGATTTTGGGTGCATGAGCACTGCTTGCGTTCCGCCTCCGCGCCGCCAGCGGTTTGCCGCTTTCTGCAGTCTTTTCTTTCAGTCTCCCATTGAAAATGAACTAGACACTCATGACTGCTGCGTCCCGCGTGAAAGGGTCTTAATATTAATACATTATGCTTTCTCTCGCAGTACTTTGATGTCATTCACCGATCGATCTTCAAGTCGAACACACCTCTTTACTCTCGCATGTCACGTGACAGAGTGTAATCGCAGAGGCTGCGGTTGAAAAATCGCGTTTTTTCATATCGCGATATTATCGCAAATGCAATTAATCGTTCAACCCTAGTCCATATCGCACAGCTCTATATTAAACACATTAAAACATGGTGTCAGAAGTAAATTAGTAAGGCAAACAACAGTGTTGCAAACATGGAAGAACTTAAGCCACCCGTTGGACTTGATTTACAGCACAGGAACCTGTCGGAAAATTGGAGAAGATTTCGACAAAGGTTTGAGCTATATCTAACAGCTATCGGAGGAGCTGACCATCAAGTCAGCTAAGGCACAGTCCTCATTATTTCCTCATGTTGCCGGTGAAGAGGCAGTGGAAGTGTACAATACCTTCACTTTTGAAGAAGAAAAATCTGATGAAAATTATGGAGAAATTTGAAAACTACTGTTACCCCAAGAAGAACATAACCTATGAAAGGTACAAGTTTTTCACATGTGTGCAAGGGGACATGTCATTTAGCCAGTATCTCACTGAATTAAAGCTAAGGGCGAAATCATGTGAATTCGGACAATTGCAAGAATCCCTTATTAGAGATCGAGTTGTCTGTGGAATCACGTGGGAAGACAAAGAGTCAAGCTGCAAAAGAAATACAAATGTATTGGAATTACAGAGAGGAAATTTCAGTAGTGGATGGTGTTCTATTGAAAGGAGAATGACTTTGAATGATTTTTCCGGCAGCAATGAGAGCTGAAATGCTTAAGCGAATTCATGAAAGTCACTTGGGCATTGAAAGCTGCAGATGTAGAGCGAGAGAAGTACTCTTTTGGCCTGGAATGTCGCAAAGTATCACAGAAATGGTGAACAGCTGTGACGTGTGTAGGACTCATCAGAAACGACAAACCAAAGAGCCGTTACATCCACACAGTGTTCCAGAAAGACCCTGGCAAAAGATAGGTGTTGACCTATTCACCTTTGGCCAGCAGGAGTATCTACTCTTAGTGGATTACTATTCCAAGTTCATCGAGGTAGAATGGCTAAAATCAGACACAAGAAGTGCAACAGTCATCACCCATCTTAAGTCACGATTCGCTAGACATGGAATTCCTGAGACAGTGATTTCAGATAACGGACCATGGGGAACGCCATCAGCGTGACCGGTGTCTGAAGCATATATCTAAACACGACAATAACATTGGCCGGCAACAGCCTATGATGTCATTACCTGGCACCGCCACAGTATAAAGGGGCGCCGGGAAAATACGTCATTCTCTTCTTCGTCTTTACTGACCGTTTGTTTATGCTAGAAGAAGCTAAGCACGACTAGGAGTGCGTGTTCTCTCGCCAGAGGCCTTGCTCTGATATGCACAGTTTCACACGGCTCGCGGGTTGTGTGTGTGTGTGGTGAAGAGCAAGCGCGTTCAGTCCTGAGGGAGTTGAATGCGCTCGTTGCATCCATTGCTTGTTTCTTGTGAGGGATAAGCACGCTCTGATACCCGCAGTTTCACGCGGCTCGCGTGTTGTGTGTGTGGTGAAGAGCAAGCGCGTTCGCCTCTCGAGGGAGTTGAATGTACTCTTTGCATTCGTTGATTATTTCTCGTGAGAAATAGGCATGAATTCAACATACTCCACTCACGAGGAGACTGCTTGTGCTCATCGTGATGCATTCGCGGGACTACTGAGAGGGGAGGTGAGTGCTTCACTTTTACCCGAGTTGCATACCCGTGTCTGCATGAATGTGTTCGCCTCTCACGGGAATAGAGACGCATTCGCGGCGGTGGCTCCGTTCTCGCTTAATTTCTGAGGTAATCTAGCGTGTGGGCGGAGCGCGTTTAGCTACCGTGGGAGTTGAATACATGCTGCGCGTTGCAGGTGCGGTGAGAATTATCTGCCCATTGCCCGCGATTCGCGGTTCATGGGCAGAACGTGGAAAGGACCGGACGGGAAATCTTCCCTATCAGTAATTTCCTAAGGTATTTTTTTTTTGGCTTGCGAGCCTCCTCAATGCTTGCTGAAGCCACCACCCTCCTGCACTTGCGTTACAGTCTCATGTTGTACCTGCATGGGAGCTGTGGCTGGTGAGTACGATCCATTTAATTTCTCCGCAGCGCTATGTGGGCCTGTTTTTTTGTACGCTTTGACTCTAGTCAGAACCTCTCGATCTGTCGACTGATTGTGGTGATGGTCTCACCCGTTGGTACTGGATCCAGCCTGGATGATAGCCTACTTCTTCAGCTTCATACTTGCTGGATCATGCAGCCAAGTCGCTAGGCTTCTGAGGGAGCCTCTTTGGCCTTCAGGTCCCCAGTATAGCGCTGCAACCCCAGGACTCGCAGTCCTCCATTCAGGCTGAGCCTTTTTCGGAGTGTAATGCTTCGTGATGTGCTCCGTGACGTCCTGGCTGAGTATTTGCTTCGAGAAGCTGCCCCAGCCAGGACGTACTACTCATGTCTCGCCTCGAGAGGCTTCCTGAGATTTGAGTCATCCACTTAACCATTATTTACGGCGAATCAGTGAATCGCCCCTCTGTGGAGTGGGCTTGAGTACACTGCTTTCCCGGAGGTACGAGTGAGAGGTGTTTCTGCGGAAACCCTTCCTGAGTGCTTTGGCTCTGAGGAACGATAGCTCTCCAGATATGTTTGGTTATTGGGTCCCTGTTGGTCAGGCCTGGCAATGCTCCCCTTACCTTAGAGGGTTACCTTTGAACTTGCCGCTCCCGGTCGAGCGTCTGAGGACTCCTATCACCGGGTCCTGCACTCCCTGGAGCTCTGTTGAGCAGCAGCCTCAGGTTGTTAGGCCCCTCTCTGCCTCCCTGTTAGGTTGCTTTCTTTGTTGGTTGAGCTCAGCAGTGCTCCCTTCACCCTAGAGGGTCACCTATGAGCATGCCGCTCCCTTCTGAGCGTCTGAGTTCACTCTCATTCTGAGAATTGAGTTCTCCACTCCCCAGAGCTCTGTGATAGTTTGCTCTCCTTTTTGGTCGAGCTAGCATTGCTCACCTCTCCATAGAGGGTCACCTATGAGCATGCCGCTACCTTCTGAGAGTCTGAGTTCCCTCTCATTCTGAGAGATGAGTTCTCCATTCTCCAGAGTTGTCATTCAGCAGCCTCAGGTTGTTTGGCCTCTCTATGCCTCCCTGTTAGGTTGCTCTCCTTGTTGGTAGAGCTAGCATTGCTCCCCTCTCCATAGAGGGTCACCTATGAGCATGCCGCTCCCTTCTGAGCGTCTGAGTTCCCTCTCATGCTGGTTCTCCGCTCTCCAGAGCTATGTTTGTTGGTCGAGCTAGCATTGCTCCCCTCACCACAGAGGGTCACCTATGAGCATGCCGCTCCCTTCTGAGCGTCTGATTTCCCTCTCATGCTGAGAGTTAGGTTCTCCGCTCTCCAGAGCTATGTTTGTTGGTCGAGCTAGCATTGCTCCCCTCACCATAGAGGGTCACCTATGAGCGTGCCGCTCCCTTCTGAGCGTCTGAGTGCCCTCTCGTGCTGAGCATTAAGTTCTCCGCTCTCCAGTGCTCTGTGACCATATGCTCTCCTTGTTGGTCGAGCTGGCGTTGCTCCCCTCACTATTGAGGGTCACCAATGAGCATGCAGCTCCCTTCTAAGCGTCTGAGTTTCCTCTCATGCTGAGAGTTAGGTTCTCTGCTCTCCAGAGCTATGTTTGTTGGTCGAGCTAGCATTGCTCCCCTCACCATAGAGGGTCACCTATGAGCATGCCGCTCCCTTCTGAGCGTCTGAGTTCCCTCTCGTGCTGAGCGTTAAGTTCTCCGCTCTCCAGTGCTCTGTGACCATATGCTCTCCTTGTTGGTCGAGCTGGCGTTGCTCCCCTCTCTATTGAGGGTCACCTATGAGCATGCTGCTCCCTTCTGAGCGTCTGAGTTCCCTCTAATGCTGAGAGTTAGGTTCTCCGCTCTCCAGAGCTATGTTTATTGGTCGAGCTAGCATTACTCCCCTCACCATAGAGGGTCACCTATGAGCATGCCGCTCCCTTCTGAACGTCTAAGTTCCCTCTCATGCTGAGAGTTAGGTTCTCTGCTCTCCAGAGCTGTTTATTGGTCGAGCTAGCATTGCTCCCCTCACCATAGAGGGTCACCTATGAGCATGCCGCTCCCTTCTGAGCGTCTAAGTTCCCTCTCATGCTGAGAGTTAGGTTCTCCGCTCTCCAGAGCTATGTTTGTTGGTCGAGCTAGCATTGCTCCCCTCACCATAGAGGGTCACCTATGAGCATGCCGCTCCCTTCTGAGCGTCTGAGTTCCCTCTCATGCTGAGAGTTGGGTTCTCCGCTCCCCCAGAGCTCTGTCATCAGCAGCCTCAGGTTGTTAGGCTTCTCTATGCCTCCCTGTGGGGTTGCTCTCCTTGTTGGTAGAGCTAGCATTGCTCCCCTCATCATAGAGGGTTAACTATGAGCATGCCACTCCCTTCTGAGCGTCTGAGTTCCCTCTCATGCTGAGAGTTGGGTTCTTGGCTCCTCCAGAGCTCTGTGACCCTATGTTCTCCAGAACCCTAGAACGGTGTTTACAATCAATGTTATGGTAAGTACGCATGCTAGTCTCTGTGTACTTTCTGAAAGCCACGTTGTGGTAAGATCGCACACCAAGTGTTTTGCGGTCTTTCTAAAATCCTGTACGGTATGGGTTACACGCTGCGGCTTCGTGCCCTTTCTTTGAGTCGGTCAGGCCCCGGTTTCACCTTGGGCCTCACTGACTTGAACAGGGTGTTGCTACCAAGGATCTGTTGAGACAGTTCCTTCAGCGAGCTCATGCAGAGCAAGCAGTAGCCCCTGGGTGACAGGCCAAGACCTAGTTACTATCCTAGGCGCTTGGTCGTATCCCCTTAAAGGAATCTCTGCTTCTGATTCCAAGCCTTTGAGCTCTACCCTGGGTCCAGGAGGCCCGGCCTCTAACAGGTAAGTTCTGGGGTATGCAGCTCAGGTTTTTGGCCGAAGGGGATAATGTCACTGACAGCCGTCCACCCGTCCCAGGGGCAACTCCCTTAGCCGGGTAGAGTTGGTACTTAGTGCTCGCCTTTTGTGCCTGGCTTTGCACTCCCCTCAGCATGGCGGCGTGGGAATTCCGTTCCCCATAGCGACCCCTAGAGGACGCAGTTCGAAGTTCCCTCGAAAGGGAACGTCTCAGGTTACATATGTAACCATGGTTCCCTGAGTGGCGGCGCCAGGTAATGACGTCATAGGATGTCGCCGGCCAATGTTATTGTCGTGTTTAGATATATGCTTCAGACACCGGTCATGCTGATGGCGTTCCCCATAGCGACCCCTAGAGGACGCAGTGTCTCGTTCCCTACTCCGGTAACCATGGTTACATATGTAACCTGAGACGTTTTTGCAAAAGAGTGGGAGTTTAGTTATTGACGTGCAGAGGACAGATTCAATGATGGCGGAGTAGAACTGTTTCAGCAGCTCCTGTGGCAGGTTGAACTTCCTCAGCTGGCGAAGGAAGTACAGCCTCTGCTGGGCCTTTTTCACAATGGACTCAATGTGATTGTCCCACTTCAGGTCCTGAGAAATTGAGGTGCCCTGTAATCTGAATGACTCCACTGCAGTCACAGTGCTGTTCATGATAGTGAGTGGGGGGAGTGCAGGGGGGTTTCTCCTGAAGTCCATGATCATCTCCACAGTTTTGAGCGTGTAAAGCTGCAGGTTGTTAAGACTGCACCAGACAGCCAGCTCTTCAACCTCCTGTCTGTAAGCAGACTCGTCACCATCCTGAATGAGGCCGATGAGTGTGGTGTTATCTGAAAACTTTAGGAGCTTGACAGAGGGGTCTTTAGAAGTGCAGTCATTGGTGTAGAGGGAGAAGAGCAGTGGGGAGAGGACGCAACCCTGGGGAGCGCCAGTGCTGATCGTACGGGTGCTGGATGAGAATTTTCCAAGCTTTACTAGCTGCTGCCTGTCTGTCAGGAAGCTGGTGATCTGCTGACAGACAGAGGTGGGGATGGATAGCTGAGTTAATTTGGGCTGGAGAAGTGATGGAATGATGGTGTTAAAAGTGGAGCTGAAACCTACAAACAGGATTCTCACATAAGTCCCTGGTCTGTCTAGATGTTGCAGTCCCATGTTGACTGCATCATCCACAGACCTGTTTGCTCTGTAGGCAAACTGCACGGGGTCCAGTAAGGGTCCAGTGATGTCCTTCAGATAAGTCAAAACCAGTCTTTCAAATGATTTCATGGACTCAGACGTTAGAGCCACAGGTCTGTAGTCATTGAGTCCAGTAATTTGGGGTTTCTTTGGGACGGGGATGATGGTGGAGCGTTTGAAGCATGAGGGTACTTCACACAGCTCCAGTGATCTGTTGAAGATCTGTGTGAAGATGGGGACCAGCTGGTCAGCACAGGTTTTCAGACAGGCTGGTGTCACACCGTCTGGGCCTGGTGCCTTCCTTCTCTTGTTCTTTCTGAAGACCTGGCACACATCATCTTCACTGATCTGCAGTGCATTCAGATCATTCAGATCGTCTGCCAGTTGTTGGTTCTCCACAGTGCTGGGGGATGGTGTCTTCTAGTTGGTGATGTCTTTCAGACCTTTCCACACTGAAGCAGGATCACTGGAAGAGAATTGGTTCCCTAGCTTTCCAGAATAATTCCTCTTTGCCACTCTGATCTCATTTTCCAGTGTGTATTTGGCCTGTTTATACAAGAATCTGTCCCCATTCCTGCGAGTATCTTCTTTGGCCTTATGGAGCTGTCTGAGTTTTGCAGTGAACCATGGTTTGTCATTGTTGTAGGTTAAATGAGAACTGGTAGGAATGCACATATGCTCACAGAAATGGATATAAGATGCTACAGTCTCTGTGAGCTCATCCAGATTGGTGGCAGCAGCTTCAAAATCACTCCAATCAGTGAGGTGGAAACAGGCTTGTAAATCCTGCTCTGCTTCATTAGTCCATCTTTTTACAGTCCTTAATACAGGTTTAGCTGATTTCAGTTTCTGCCTGTAGGTTGGTATGAGATGAACTAAACAGTGATCAGAGAGCCCCAAAGCTGCCTGTGGGACAGAGTGATATGCATCCTTTATTGCTGTGTAACAGTGATCCAGTATATTACCGTCTCTGGTGGGACATGTAACATGCTGTCTGTATTTTGGCAGTTCACGAGAGAAATTTGCTTTATTAAAGTCCCCTAGAATGATTAAAACAGAGTCCGGGTGTTGTTGCTCAGTCTCAGTGATCAGATCAGCGAGTTTCTGTAAACCTGAGCTCACGTGCACTTGCGGAGGAATGTAAACACTCGCGAGAATGAAAGAGCAAAACTCCCACGGCGAATAGAATGGCTTACAGTTAATGAGTTTCTAGGTCGGGACAGCACATCTTCTTTAACACAGTTACATCTGTACACCACCTTTCGTTGATGTAAAAGCATGTCCCGCCGCCACGCGATTTCCCCGTTGATTCTGCGTCGCGATCAACTCTAAACAGCTGAAAGACCGGCAGACTTAACACGCTGTCTGGAATGGCGTCATTCTGCCAGGTTTCCGTGAAACACAGAGCAGCAGAGTTTGAAAAATCCTTATTTGTCCGAGAGAGCAGAAGGAGTTCGTCCATTTTGTTGGGTAGAGAGCGGAGATTCGCCAGATGGATGCTAGGCAACGGCATTTCAAATCCGCGCTGTCTGAGCTTCACGAGCACGCCGGTTCGTTTCCCCCGTCCCCTAACGTGTTTGAACAACGCCGCTGCTCCGCCAACTACAATGTTCAGCAAAACGTCCGAATAATCGAAATCCGGTAAAAGATTTTGTGGTGTGTTCTGCCAAATGTTCAGCAGTTCATCCCTGGTAAAACTGATCGTGTTTGAGAAACAAAAAAACAGGAAAAACTAACAAAAACAGTACAATAACTCAATACACAATGTAGCATGTAATGTTTTAAACAACACTGTTCTCAATACAAAGACATAGGGCACAACTGTTTGTTCGCTTCTGTATTTGTTCTGCTTCAGTATTTCTTACTCCTGCGTTAAAGGCTGGGAAAAGTATTTCAAAGGATGAGACCAAGAGTCTGGTGATGTCTATGGGTCACAGACTCACTGCTGTGATTGTGCGCAAGGGATCTGCAACTAAATAATAGCTTTTAATCTTTTATATCTGCCTTATGTTCAACTATCCCAATACTTATGCTCACATCAATGAGTGGGATGAACTCTAAAAGTGCTGTTCTTTTTATTTGGTAAAACATGTATGTGTTGAAACGGCTAATAATACAATTTGACATTGTGTAGTTTTGTCTCATATTCATCTTTTAATCATATTTGCAAATCTCTTGACTCCACAGCCTACAGAGCAATTTTGTCTTTACTGTTCCAGTACTTTTGGAGGGCACTGTAAGCGGCGCAAAGTGAAGCTTCCAGAAACCTTTATTAATCTTTAATTAAGCACAAGGTGCAGAGTTAACTCATCTGTTACTGGGAGAAGCTATTTTGAGAGTGTGTCACACACACAGAGAACATGAAAAAAAAAGCTTCTTAAAAACACATCATCCCATCACAACAGTATGTACAATGGTATTACTAGTTCAGAATAAATATTGGAACAAAACATGGTGTAACAGAAAGGTATCAGTCTCACTTGTTTGGAGGGATTCATTGTAAGAAACTGAAGTTTATTTTCCAAAATTCTTCATTCTTCAAAAATTAAACAGCACTTTATTTAATGATTTGGAGGAGCATTTCTTAGATTAATCATTAGTTAGCTTTCTCTCCTTCCCAAGAGTCATATGTTTCAATTTCATGGCTTATAAACCTCTGGGGTCCGTTCTCCGTATGTCGCTAACTTAGTAAACTGGATTTGATTGTTGACGATTTGGCATGATCTTGGATTGTTTGGTTCTCCGACTCTCATCCTGAAGTTGCTGTCATAACAACGGGTCGATAAGCTTAAACCTGCTCGGGAGCAGGCTTATTTCATGTAAACAGGATTAGATCGAGGCTTTATAAGCGGAGGTGATACAGGAAGTCTGTTGCAATTGCAGCTATGTCTTGTCCGTTTTTACAAGAGAAACCTGTTGCGGAAGGTGCGAGGATAATTTGCAAAGCTTTTAGTCACCTTTATTTTTATATAGCGCTTTTAACAATACAGATTGTGTCAAAGCATTTAACAGTATCAAATTGGAGTATAGAGTATCAGTAATGTATAATGATAAGATTAAACACTCAATTTTCAGTTAATGGCATTTCATTATTGAATTCAGAGATGTCATTGTTTAGCTCAGTTTAGTTTAAATAGTATCTGTGAAATCAAATTGACTATAATCGCTAGAAATTAATTGTCCCCAACTGAGCAAGCCAGAGGCGACAGCGGCAAGGAACCAAAACTCCCTCTGTGACAGAATGGAGAAAAAAAAAAACCTTGGGAGAAACCAGGCTCAGTTGGGGGGCCATTTCTCCTCTGGCCAGATGAACCCGCAGTTCAATTCCAACCCCAGCCACGTCAGATTGTGCAAACGGCTTATCTGATTCCTGTGGTCTTGTCCCAATGGGGCATTTAATTTATAATTTAATGTATTTGTTATATTTTTGTTTATTCATTATTTGAAGTTTTTCATTTATATGATTTATTCATTTGCTATAATTGTATTGTATAGTTTAATGCAGTTATTGTTTCTTGGTCTATTTTCATAATATATATTTGTTTGCTTGTTATAATTTTAATTTATAGTTTAATTCATTTAATATATTTCAGTTGTATATATATTTATATCATGCTATGTATTATTTTAAAATGTATTTATTCATTTTTCATATTTGTATATTATTGTTTTAATTAATTTTAAATGTATAAATGTATTGTATTTCTATTTTTATATTGTTACAATTTCTAACAATAATAGTATTATGTAATTAGGTATTTTATTATATTTTTAGTTATTTTGTTTTATTTTAGTTTTATTGTATTTTAGTTAAGGTCTTCACTGGGGATATGTCCCCGGGGCTCATCCAGGTGTTCCGGCCTCTGCCGACGATATTGCCGCAGACATCATCTCCCGGCACCGATCCACCATCTGATCCGGACACGGACTGAGAAACAGAATGAGAAAGAAACATACAAATATTAGCATAGATGCCATTCTTCTTACGATGTAATGAGTACATTGTGTGTTATGGGGAGTGTTCCCGGTTCCGGTTGATCTAATTAATGCAGCCTAACAATCCTTTAACGGATTTGAATAATAGAAGTGTATTAGTGTGTTATGTGTAAGCCAGGTTAAAGAAATTTGTCTTTAATCTAGATTTAAACTGACAGAGTGTGTCTGCCTCCCGAACAGTGTTAGGTAGATTGATCCAGAGTTTAGGTGCTAAATAGGAAAAGGATCTGCCACCCACAGTCGATTTTGATATTCTAGGTATTATCAAACGGCCAGAGTTTTGAGAACGCAGCGGACGTGGAGGACTATAATGTGATAAGAGTTCGCTAAAGTACTGAGGAGCTAAGCCATTCAGGGCTTTTTAAGTAGTTAACAAGATTTTAAAATCTATACGATGTTTGATAAGGAGCCAGTGCAGTGTTGACAGAACCGGGCTAATATGGTCATACTTCCTGGTTCAAGTAAGGACTCTAGCTGCTGCATTTTGGACCAACTGTAGTTTGTTGATCAAGCGTGCAGAACAACCACCCAATAAAGCATTACAATAGTCTAACCTTGAGGTCATAAACGCATGAATTAGCATTTCCGCATTTCACGTTGAGAGCATAGGTCGCAATTTAGATATGTTTTTGAAATGGAAAAATGCAGTTTTACAGATGCTAGAAACATTGCTTTCAAATGAAAGATTGCTATCAAACAGCACACCTAGGTTCCTAACTGATGAAGAAGAATTGACAGAGCAGCCGTCAAGTGTTAGAAAGTGTTCTAGGTTATTACATGTGTGGTTTTTAGGTCCAATAATTAACACCCCTGTTTTTTTCAGAATTTAGCAGTAAGAAGTTACTCATCATCCAGTTTTTTATGCCAACTATGCATTCCGTTAGTTTCTCAATTTGGTGTGTTTCACCAGGCCGTGAGGAAATCTAGAGCTGAGTATCATCAGCATAACAGTGAAAGCTACCACCATGTCTCCTGATAATATCTCCCAAGGGTAACATGTAAAGCGTGAAAAGTAACGGCCCTATCCTCACAGATACCATTTTTCTCTAAGAAGGAATATAATTGTGAGAATACTACCTTTTCTAGTATTTTTGACAGAAAAAGGAGACTTGAGATTGGTCTGTAATTACCTAGATCTTTGGGGTCAAGTTGTGGTTTTTTAATGACAGGCTTAATAACAGCAAATTTGAAGGTTTTGGGAACATATACTAATGACAATGATGAATTAATAATAGCCAAAAGATGATCTATGACTTCTGGAAGCAGCTCTTTTAGTAGTTTAGATGGAATAGGGCCTAACACACATGTTGTTGGTTTAGATTATTTAACAAGTTTATACAATTCTTCCTCTCCTATAATAGAGAATGAGTGGAATTGTTCCTCAGGGGATCTATAGTGCACTGATGCGATACTGTAGCTGACGGCTGCATGGTTACAATTTTATCTCTGATAGTATCGATCTTGGAAGTAGTTCATAAAGTCATTACTGCTGTGCTCTTGGGAAATGCCAACACCTGTTGATGCTTTATTTTTCGTTAATTTAGCCCCTGTATTGAATAAATACTGGGGGTTATGTTTGTTTTCTTCTAGAAGAGACGAAAAGTAATCAGATCTAGCGGTTTTTAATGCTTTTCTGTAGGATAGGGTACTTTCCCGCCAAGCTATACGAAATACCTCTAGTTTTGTTTTCCTCCAGCTATGCTCCATTTTCCGGGCTGCTCTCATTAGGGTGTGAGTGTGCTCACTATACCACGGAGTCAGACTGTTCTTTGATCTTCCTTAAGCGTAAAGGAGCAACTGTGTCTAAAGTGCTAGTAAAGAGAGAGTCCATAGTTTCTGTTACATCATCAAGTTTTTCTGCGCTGTTGGATATGCTGAGGAATTGAGATAAATCAGGAAGATTACTTTCAAAGCAGTCTTTTGTGGTAGAAGTGATGGTTCTACCATACTTGTAGCAAGGAGTAGAATTTACAGTTTTAGCTATATGGAGTTTACACAAGACTAGATAATGATCTGAGATATCATCGCTTTGCTGCAGAATTTCAACACCACTAACATCAATTCCATGTGACAGCATTAAATCTAGAGTATGATTTCGACAATATGTCCTGAAACGTGTTGTCTAACTCCAATAGAGTTCAGAATGTCTATGAATCCTGATCCTAATGCATCTTTTTCATTATCAACGTGGATATTAAAATCACCAACGATTAAGACTTTATCTGCAGCCAGTACTAACTCAGATAGAAAATCAGCAAATTCTTTAAAAAAGTCTGTATGGTGGCCTGTATACAGTAGCCAGTACAAACATCACAGGGGATTTATCACTACCACGTGTTTCTCTAGATAATGTTGTACACAGCACCATAACTTCAAACGAGTTATACTTAAAGCCTGCCCAAAAGGTAAAGGGGGAGGTGTTGCTACAATTTATAGCAATATTCTCAGTATTTATCACGTGGACGTGGTTCATTTTTATAGCAGTAATCTTGGGGGGTAGACTCATTTAAAGTAATGTATTCATCTGGTTTTAGCCATGTTTCTGTCAGACAGAGCAAATCTAGGTTCATTGATCAAATCGTTTACAAAAAGTGCTTTTGTAGAAAGAGACCTGGTATTCAGTAAGCCAAGTTTTATCAATTGTTTCTCTGTATTGTAAACATTTTTTATTTGTTGAACATCAATTAAATTGTTACTCTTAATTTGGTTTGGACGTTTTCTGTATTTTCTAGTTCGGGCAACAGACACAGTCTCTATAGTGTCATATCTAGGTGAAGGAGTCTCTATGTGCTGAGAATTAACTGACTTCTGTAACGTGAGGCGGCTAGCAGACGGTCGGTTTAGCCAGTCTGTCTGCTTCCTGACCTGGGCCCAAGTTAGTCAAGTACGAACTGTAAGACTATGTGCCATATTTCTAGAGAGAAGAGCGGCGCCACCTCAGGAGGGATGAAGACCATCTCTTTTGAACAGGTCAGGTCTGCCCCAAAAACTTGTCCAATTGTCTATGAAACCTATGTTATTCTGCGGGCACCACTTAGACATCCAGCCATTGAGTGACGACAGTCTGCTATGAATCTCATCACCCCGGTAAGCAGGGAGGGGACCAGAGCATATTACAGTGTCTGACATCGTACTTGCAAGTTCACACACCTCTTTAACATTATTTTTAGTGACCTCCGACTGGTGAAGTCGAACATCATCAGCGCCGATGTGAATAAACTTTTAAATTTGCAAAGATGTCAGGCACTCTGGATCCCGCTAAACAATGGACTATGGTGGCTGGTGTCTCTATTTTCACGTTCTGTACAATAGAATCACCAATTACTAGAGCACTTTCATCAGGTTTCTCAGTAACATTCTCATTATGTCACCGAGTGGGGAGAACCTGTTTGATGTTCTGATTGGAACGGAAGAGCGGTGTTTCGACCCGCGACTATGCCGCCTCACTGTCACCCAGTTGCCCTGCTGCACAGGCTCTACCGGAACCGAACAATGTACATGACTTGCTGAACTAGTCGCATCCAAAGCCGTATCTACAGCCCTCACATTCTTACTGTCCTCAATTAAAGTTTGGATGCGTGTCTCTAGTTCTAAAATCTTCTCTGTCAGCCTAACTATATCCCTGCATTCATCACATGTGAATCCCTCATCACCGACAGAGAGAGATAAACTGTACATGTGACATGAAGTGCAAATAACAAGAGAAGGAGAAGCCATTACTCACCGTGATAGATGAATGATTCACTTACCACTGTTGTTTGATGAACTTGTGAGTTCAAACGTAGCGAGAGAGAGATGAAACGGAGCGAGAAAAAAGAAAACAATAATAGGTGCGAGTAGTAACGCGAGTGGAAACGCGAATGACATGCTATAACCGGCTAACGAATGCTAACGCGTGGCGCATGCGTTGCACTCGCGGTTTTAGATTAAAAGCGAACGATCAAATTAGTCAGATTAGTTTGATAGATAATATCAGAGATATGGAGGGAATTAAGTTATATTTTATCACTTTAAACAACAGAGATAGTAAGATAGAGTTTCAGCAGAAAAGCGAAGCTACATGGAGCTAGAGTCACAAACCTCTCAGCAAACCTCTCATCAGAACGGCAGACAGGAGCGATTAGAATTAATCACGTTTGACGACACAGACAGGATCCATCAGCACAGCGCGATAGTATACTTTTTGAAAGATATCTTTTTCACGTGAAGGTGTCATTTACATAATTTGTTGGAATATTAAAAGTTCGAATCGTGAGTCTGGCTTTAACAACAGCGCAAACTGTGTGCATCACGTTGAGATTCTTTGCGAGTGGCATTTTCCTTTAAACTATTTGGGATGCTGAGAACTTGGCCAAAAGTGCTGTCTGTCATGCCATTCGCAAAGTTTACCTGGCGCTCAAGCAGTTTTTAAGGGTTTTTGTGGTCTTTCCAAGCCACTTAAGACAGAGCTTTTTCATCATTGCAGGTACATTCTACTTGTTAATGAAGATCTTGTGAATATGACAATATGCATGTGTTGTATGTATGTTCCCCTATTATATTAGCCTAGTTACAACTCTTTATTTGTATTAGTTAGACTCTAAACGCCTATATTAAAGGTTTCTTTCTTGGTATCAAAATTATCTTCTCTTTTGTCGAATCAAATCCCTACCTGCCTAATACGCGATTCCCTGATCGATCCTCTAACAGAAACTATACGAACTGGTCAGACAACATAGAAATTGATTTTGACAATTTTTTAGTTCAAGGAATGCAACGAGACTGGAGTAGAGAGATCAAGGAACAGAAGAAGGAGGAACGTCGCAGGTGGGCCCAGGAGAGAGCTGGGGGATCCAAAAGATCATCTTCAAAATGAAAGCAATTCTGAAGCTGATACGGAAACAAGAAACGATGAATAAAAGACTTGCAAAATTAATAAAAGAAGTGATGGAATTGCAGGTTTTTTCAAAGGAATTACAAAGGTTAATGAATGATTTAGAGAAAATGGATTTTCAGTCTCCTGTGTTAAAAAAGTAAATGTCAAAAAGTGTTTGAGGGTATATCTCATTTTAGGGGCACAGATGTTGAGTGCTCTGTGGTTTTTATCTGCTATATAGTTGCTTTGCTTATTTTGTAAAAGAGCGGTTAAGAGCAAGGGAATGCATCTCGCAACGTGGGTGCGAGATGGAACTTCTAGCTGAACCGTTACTTAGAATCTGATCACACCCGCTAGAGGTGTTACATTGTGGTTTATGGTATATGTGCTTAAGCAGGGCGCATAGAAGGCGTCACTATTTTCCCTATATTTGAAAATAGAACTAGACATGTTTGCTATCTAGAAGTGATGTATTTTTTTAATTTTTATTTTTTCTCTGTTTGAACTTTTGATACTTGTTTGATGCAGCCTCTGTGACAAAGGTCGTGCTTCATGTTTTCAAGGAGGAGGCAGTCACAGGCATTGGCAGAAGGAGGGTTTTTGTCATGCAAGGTTATAAAATGCCTGGGAGACCATTGTTCGAGGCCGACAATTCGTGGTGAAGACTTTACTCGCTGTTATTTTATGTTATGTACTTATGACTTATTGTTTTTTAATAAAACGAAACCATTGTATTGGTGATTTGTTACATTCTTAAAACAAGGCTCTGAGTGTTTTATTAATAATAACCAGTTATCTGAACCTGGATACTACCCTGTCGAGCTTCAAGTGGTCTGAACCTGACTGAGCTAGGACGGACACTGGGGAAAAGGACCTGAAACTTCCAATCATATCCATCCAGACACGAGGTAACTATACAGCGGTTGATTGTGAACTGTTTATGGATATTAGGGTTGTGAATTGTATGTTTTAGTCCTTTATACTGGTGTACGAGCAAAACACTTTATTTCTCAAACAGTGATGTACACTATGTGATCGTGAAATGCGTCATACAATTTTTTACTATGCTTAGAAGTAAAACTCTCCAGACCAGCATAAAAATGCAAGTGGGCCATAAACAGAGACAAAGAAAGTTTCTCCCGCTCAAAATGCATGCCTCTGATTGGCCATTCCACCCAAAAGGTGGGTGTGGATAGGAACTATCAAAAGTCCCTAACTCAGACTAATCGTGGCTAAAAAAAAAAAACTTTCTTCTTGAGACGGACACACTCCAAGACCCTTCAAACATTCCTCTTGAGTTTGATTTTCTGGCAGTTTTTATCTTCAAGTAACTTTCGTCGATTCGTTGTGGACTTTCCTATCTTCAGAAGAACCAGAGGAAAACCGCCAGCTCACTCCTAAAGAACTCATCAAGAACCTCTGTTGTCTACCGCATCAGGACTCTTGTTCAGCAACAAAACCAATGCAAGTAACTTTTTACCACTATTTAGATGCGTGTTTAAGTTTGAGCCCCTTTTAAGGTGATTTTTCATTCTCTGATGATTCTCATTAGGGTGTGGTTAATTGATGTGAAAAACTGCCATTCTTTTGTTCTTTTCTCTTTCTTTCCTTCATTCGGTATATATATATATATATATATATATATATATATATGTTTTGCTTAGTTTAGTTGTATGTTAGCTATAGTTCAATTTATTAAATCCCTTATATTCACAATTGATTGTCTCTGTGTCCTACTCATGATTCGAAGTCACTGAATGCTGCTCCTTGCTACATGCTAAACTACTGCTAGTACTGCATAAAGTAGGAAAGCTATTCTTCCTTGGCCAGGAAAAAAATCTTTCCTAGAATTGATAAATGATTATGTTTGTCTGCTCGGTGGACAGATAGATCAAATAATTGTAATATCGATTCTACTACAGTTAATTCTAAGATCTAATCTAAATATTTATTAATTATAACTAGTTATAATTAATAATAATAATTAATTATAACTAGTATAATAATAAATATTAATTATAACTAGTTATAATTAATTATAAATATTTCCCTTTTGAGCTAATTTGCTACAGTTTAGATGCAGTGATAAGTTTATTTAGCTCTTCTTGTCCTATAGTTGTAAAGCACTGTAGTTTTTCTTTGGGTGCGATAAATGAAGCCGAAGTACTAGACGCCATAGAATCTACATGTTATTGTATTTCTGATGTTATCTATTTTATCAGTGAAGAAATTTAAAAAATCATTACTATTAAACTGTGAGGGAATATTTAGATCGGGTGGCGTCTGGTTATTTGTGAATCTAGCCACTGTGCTAAATAAAAACCTTGGATTGTTTTGGTTATTTTCTATGAGTTTGTGGATATGCTCTGCCCTGGCAGCTTTTAAAGCCTGTCTATAGCTGGGCATACTGTTTTTCCACGCAATTCTAAAAACTTCCAAGTTAGTTTCTTTTTTGAGAGAATGGGTATAACTGTTGTACCATGGCGCAGTACATTTTTCTCTAACCTTTTTCAATTTCATGGGGGCAACAGCTTCTAATGTATTAGAGAAGATAGTGCCCATGTTGCTAGTCATTTCGTCTAGTTCATGTGTATTTATGGGTACACAGTGCAGTTGAGATAAATCAGGTCTTTAGTGGCTGGAACAATAGTTCTGCCCAGACAATAACGCGGAGCTACAGTATATAGTTATTATCAGTAATACGCAGCATGCACAATACAAGGAAATGGTCAGTAACATCATCACTTTGAGGCACGATATCTATATCAGTAAGATCAATTCCATGTGATATAATTAAATCTAGTGTATGATTAAAATGATGAGTGGGCCTGGTGACGTTTTGCTTGATTCCAAAAGAGTTGATTAGGTCAGTAAATGCAAGTCCTAATGCATCATTTGTATTATCAACATGAATGTTAAAATCTCAGACAATTAGCGCTTTATCAACATTAACCAATAGGTCTGAGAGGAAATCTGCAAATTCTTTTAGAAAATCTGTATATGGCCCTGGCGGTCTATACACAGTAGCCAGAGCAAGAGATAGGAGAGATTTCTTTTGCATATCTAACAGTGTAACATTAAGCAGAAGTATTATGAATGAGTTAAACCTGTATCCTGTTTTCTGAGTAACATTGACAATATCACTATATATTGTTGCAACACTGCCGCCACGACCAGTCTGACGGGGCACATGCTTATAACAGTAGCTTTAAGCCAGGTTTCAGTCAAACAGAGTACCACTGAAACATTATCAGAGCAAGGCCGCTGAGATGCCACCTGAATCTTTTCAGTTTTATTGGTTGTCCAATGTCATACATATTTGTCACAAGATTAATGGGAATGTATGTAATGTCTTATTTCAGCAGAACTCGAGACTCAACATATCTCTATAATTTTATGATTCATCATTTTAACTGGCTAACCTCAGAAAACTGCATTATGCTGTGGTTTTTTTCATGCAACCTGCTTTAAAAAAATAAAATAAAATAGAAGCAACAACAAGACTCAAAGCAGAGCCTACTTTGTTTACAGCAAGGGAAGGACAAATCCCTCTTGTCATCATTTGTATATTTTAGCTTAGCATAGGAAAATAAGTTCCCGTTTGATGGCATCTCCAAATAGGAAAGGGTAATTTGCAAACAAGTCAGTGCACAGGAAGTTAGATCAATCAGGATTATTACAATAATGTGTTTTTTTTTCTTTTCTTTTTTTTTCTACTTAAAAGAGTATGCATACCACTTCAAATAGCAGTGGCCACTGACCTCCATTTTCTCACTTTCCTCACAAAATTTAAAATTTCCTTGTTCACATTTTCTCCAGGAGTTCAGTGAAATTGTACACGCTCAGTTTTCCATATTGCTACTTCAGAAACTCTTTTTTGGATGTCAGAGAGAATGCATTTATGAAAGAAGACAAATTGCTTTAGAGCAATGCTGGGAACACCCTACCACTACACATTACATCTACCTCATTGGTCAAACCCTCTGGGGTCGACAAACGCGGATACACGTTTTGTGGCATCTTCTCCTGATAACGCCAAAAGAACTTAAATTACACTTTCAGTTTTGATCGTACAGATAAGAGCAATACATCAGTCGAATCTGTAAAGGGTCTACTTTTATTTGTATACACACATAACAACAAAACTTTGTGCATTTATAAAATAAAGAAAACAAACAGGGTGTGCTGTCTGCCGCCTTGGTCTGCGTGATCTTCATTTAGAAATGCGTCATTAAAATGAACTGAAACTCAGCAAATACTCCACAAAGAGACATGAGAGATATATCTATAGAAAGCTTGACATGTCTACTATTAAACTAAGCAAGTCTTATCGAAAACAAATATTCTGTGATAAAGTAATCCATATGAAACCAACGCGATGTCCAGTCTTTCGCGTCTCCCTTCATTATCTCTAATGCGACCACGCCCACGCGCTGAGCGCGATATTATACTCATCCACGTGAAGCGCGAGGCATGTAAACGCCCACATCACAGCAAACAAAGCAGGAGACTTTACCTCAAGTTCATCTCAGCTACTGTTCGCTTCGCGCTGAGAGGAATAAGACAGAATTCACCTCAGAAAAAGATGTGCTGTGACAAATAAGCCAGAATTTACCTCAAGAAGCTTTGGATTACCTCAGAAAAGAAGAATGCAGCAGCTCGATCCAGCGGAGATCATAAACATTTTTTTTTCTTTTTATTTTTATTTTTATTAACCTACTTGTATTAATTTTCACACAACTTCTACACATTTTACTAGTCAGACATTTTCCAAACTATAATTCCTGACTACATGTATAATCAAGTGAAACATTATGAAGTTTCATTCACAGCATCTAAATGTCTCACGATGCCAGGATGTTTTTTTTTTTTTTTAAATGTTCTATAAAATAGACAGCAATACAATATAAAAGTAATATGAGTTATAATGTTACTAGCCTAATGTCAGTAAGAATGATTAGACAAAACTTTACTGTGATAGGCTATTCTCTGTTCACGAATATAGCCATATATGTGTATATAACTATAGTTTTTGTATTGTATAGCCCTACATACAAAGCATGCTTGTGTTTATGACTGTAACTAAGCTTCTGTTCACGAATATCTGCTCTGGTGTAAATATTTTGAATGTGTTATACCCGGTCATTGGCATTTGCGATCGTCTGAGGTGTAAATGTATCAAGTAAGCTGTAAATATCACTGATAATGTGTGTGCCATGTGGTAATTGTTCTTTTGTGAACAATTACCACATGTAATAGTTTGTGTAAACAGCATGTTTACTTTTTTATTTCAGATGTGAGGATAACAGTGCAAAAGAACCTGTTGCAAATAGAGTCAATGCAAATAAGCAGCCCACTCAGGAACCTGGAACACAGCTAAAACCAAGTGAGGGACACACTCCCATGATGCTGCTGAGAGGTTTGCGATTGTAGCTCCGCTTTTTTATTTGAATCTTTACCTTACTTTCACTCTCTGTTGTTTAAAGTGATAATATATAACTTAATTCCCACCATATTTCTGGTATTATCTATCAAACTAATCTAACTAATTTGATCGTTCGCTTCTAAAACTGCAAGTGCAGTGCGCGTGCAGCGCGTTAGCATTCGTTAGCCGGTTAGCTTGTTACTCGCGGTTCCATTCACGTTTCTATTCGCACCTATTATTGTTTTCTTTTTTCTCGCTCCGTTTTCATTTCTCTCTTGCTCTGTTTCTCACAAGTTCATCAAACAACAGTGGTAAGTTAAGTTGGTATCATTCATCAATCACGGTGAGTAATGGCTTCTCCTTCTCTTGTTGTTTGCACTTCATGTCACATGTACAGTTTATCTCTCTCTGTCAGCGACGAGGGATTCACATGTGATAAATGCAGGGAAATAGTTAGACTGACAGAGAAGATTTAGAGACAAGCATCCAAACTTTAGTTGAGGATAGTAAGAATGTGAGGGCTGTAGATACTGCTTTGGATGCGACTAGCTCAGGGACTTCTGTACATTGTTCGGTTCCGGTTGTGGCCGTGCAGCAGGGCAACTGGGTGACTGTAAGGCAGCCTAGTCGCAGGTCAAAACACCACTCTTCCGTTCCGATCAAAACATCAAACAGGTTCTCCCCACTCGGTGACGCACCCACTGAGAAACCTGGTGAAAGTGCTCTAGTAATTGGCGATTCTATTGTACGGAACGTGAAAATAGAGACACCAGCCACCATAGTCCAATGTTTACCGGAAGCCAGAGCGCCTGACATCTTGGCAAATTTAAAAGTGCTGGCTAATTCTAAACGTAAATTCAGTAAGATTGTTATCCACGTCGGCGCTAATGATGTTCGACTTCGCCAGTCGGAGATCACTAAAAATAATGTTAAAGAGGTGTGTGAACTTGCAACTACGATGTCAGACACTGTAATATGCTCTGGTCCCCTCCCTGCTTACCGTGGCGATGAGATTCATAGCAGACTGTCGTCACTCAATGGCTGGATGTCTAAGTGGTGCCCGCAGAATAACGTAGGTTTCATAGACAATTGGAAGAGTTTTTGGGGCAGACCTGACCTGTTGAAAAGAGATGGTGTTCATCCCTCCTGGGATGGTGCCGCTCTTCTCTCTAGAAATATGGCACATAGTCTTAGAGTTCATACTTGACTAACTAGGGCCCAGGTCAGGGAGCAGACAGACTGGCTAAACCGACCGTCTGCTAGCCGCCTCACGTCACAGAAGTCAGTTAATTCTCAACACATAGAGACTCCTTCACCTAGATATCACACTATAGAGACTGTGTCTGTTCCCCGTACTAGAAAATACAGAAAACGTCCAAACCAAAGTAATAGTAACAATTTAATTGATGTTCAACAAATAAAAAATGTTTACAATACAGAGAAACAATTGATAAAACTTGGCTTACTGAATATCAGGTCCCTTTCTACAAAAGCACTATTTTTAAATGATTTGATCACTGACCATAAACTAGATGTGCTTTGTTTGACAGAAACATGGCTAAAACCAGATGAATACATTACTTTAAATGAGTCTACCCCCCAAGATTACTGCTATAAAAATGAGCCACGTCCAAAAGGTAAAGGGGGAGGTGTTGCTACAATTTATAGCAATATTCTCAGTATTTCTCAGAGGGCAGGCTTTAAGTATAACTCGTTTGAAGTTATGGTGCTGCGTATAACATTATCTAGAGAAACACGTGTTAGTGATAAATCCCCTATGATGTTTGTACTGGCTACTGTGTACAGGCCACCAGGGCACCACACAGACTTTATTAAAGAATTTTCTGATTTTCTATCTGAGTTAGTACTGGCTGCAGCTAAAGTCTTAATTGTTGGTGATTTTAATATCCATGTCGATAATGAAAAAGATGCATTAGGATCAGCATTCATAGACATTCTGAACTCTATTGGGGTTAGACGACATGTTTCAGGACCTACTCATTGTCGAAATCATACTCTAGATCTAATACTGTCACATGGAATTGATGTTAGTGGTGTTGAAATTCTGCAGCAAAGCGATGATATCTCAGATCATTATCTAGTCTTGTGTAAACTCCATATAGCCAAAACTGTAAATTCTACTCCTTATTACAAGTATGGTAGAACCATCACTTCTACCACAAAAGACTGCTTTGTAAGTAATCTTCCTGATTTATCTCAATTCCTCAGCATATCCAACAGTGTAGAAAAACTTGATGATGTAACAGAAACTATGAACTCTCTCTTTTCTAGCACTTTAGATACAGTTGCTCCTTTATGCTTAAGGAAGATCAAAGAAAACAGTCTGACTCCGTGGTATAATGAGCACACTCGCACCCTAAAGAGAGCAGCCCGGAAAATGGAGCGCAGCTGGAGGAAAACAAAACTAGATGTATTTCGTATAGCTTGGCGAGAAAGTACCCTATCCTACAGAAAAGCATTAAAAACTGCTAGCTCACATTTAACAAAAACCCACCAATTCACTGTCTCAACAAATTAGAATATGGTGACATGCCAAACAGCTAATCAACTCAAAACACCTGCAAAGGTTTCCTGAGCCTTCAAAATGGTCTCTCAGTTTGGTTCACTAGGCTACACAATCATGGGGAAAACTGCTGATCTGATAGTTGTCCAGAAGACAAACATTGACACTCTTCACAAGGAGGGCAAGCCACAAACATTCATTGCCAAAGAAGCAATAACTGAGCAACAGTTATTAACAGTAAATATCGTCTTCTAGCAAATCTAGCTAATAAGGCTGGATGACGCTGCATGACTTTTGCGCTGATTTGATCAGCGCTTAAATAGTGGGGTTATGTTAGAGTTTAGCTTTAATCTCCATTCACCTTTAAACTCTTTTCACCTCAGGGTTTTAACTCTTAAGAGATAGTAGCAATAACAACAGAGCTCCCGGTAATCCACGCTTATTTGTATCTGTGGCTCTTATAGGTATTTACTGTGATATGAACGTCTTCACTTGATATAAAGTATTTTAAATACTGTTCCCATTTTTAAATTGCCATGTATCGTAAAACACCTAAGTCTGGCAGTTTCTGCCAGTTAATTGTTATATTTTCAATTTTTATTATCTCTAACCTGAAGCTTGAATTGATTGTTTACATTTAATATAGCAGTTTTCCAGGGATCCCCAACACAAACATGGTGAAGCTGTTCAGTTAAAAAAAAAAAAAAAAAAAAAAAAAAAAAAGCAAACAAGATCTTCACAGATGGTTTTAAAGGACTCCCATCCATACTGTTGCAGCACTGTACCAGAAAGCACACTATTCAGAACTGACAAGCAGTGCAGTTCC
Organism: Spinibarbus caldwelli; assembly: GCA_039654775.1. NCBI lineage: Eukaryota > Metazoa > Chordata > Actinopteri > Cypriniformes > Cyprinidae > Spinibarbus > Spinibarbus caldwelli. The sequence goes on from CM077220.1 coordinate 35,496,898, forward strand.
TCCTGTACAGAGCTGCACTGAATGGAGCAGAGCTGGCACAAACCAAGAATAATGGTAAGTGTTAAGAGAATGATCAAATTCTTTAATAAATTACATAATAAACTTTGATTAATAATATTAATATGCCCCATTGGTATGCCTACATAGTCAAGCGAGGTCCTGTCAGTGGGACGGTGGTCCTGTTTGTAAGAGAGGAAACTCACTGAGTGGTTAAGGTAGGAGGTGGTAGTCTAATATTGTTACATCTTTTCATATCTTGCTATATTCATAATGTATAACATGCCTATATGACTAGCCCTAGCAGAAAAAAAGACAAAAACACAATCATATTGGATATGGCTCCATTCATAATGTATGCAACGTAATGACAGTGTTTTTTTTTTTTTGTTTTGGTTTTTTTTTTAATGGTCAATTTACACTATACCTTTATTTTTCATTTCAGGAGAACGTTTTACAGAGGTGTCACCAGTGATCTGGCAGAAATGTTAAAAAATAAACCATTACACTATCACAGTTATTAGTATTTGTATTCTACATAACTATTACACTGTATCAAAGTTTCTAAAATGTTTATATTTACTTGTTTAGATTAGTACAGTTTCTTACCAGTGTAAAGTTTTATATATATTTATATTTACATTATATCTAATTTACATTTTATATTTAGTCTGTACAAATAAAACCAAATTTATCCATCCCAAGCGTTTTGTGTAAGGCCAGATCTCTCTGAGGAAGATCGACCGAAAGGTGGACCATGAAGAGGAGCTTCAGAGACTGACACTGTCAAAATAAATTTTAAATAATTATGATACATGCATGTAACGTGTGCATCAAAAAATAAAAAAATAAATATAACATTTTCTTTCCCTGTCACAAACAATATAATATCGATATTTACCATTGTATTGCTTGTTAATCCAACTTCTCGTTGTAGCTGTCCTTGCTCTGGTCACGTGAATCATGTTGTGGAATGCAGGTTCACCAAGTCTCCAAAAGGCCATTAATGGTTCTACATCTCAAATCTAGATTGGATGCAAGACATGTTTTCAGAAAATATGCACCCACAATGTAATAATGCAAATTAGTTTGTTTACACTGAACCTGAAGGTTACTTTAAAAATGTATAATGTATTGACATGCAAGTACTCTTATGGAAAAAAAAAAAAATAAAAGATTTTAGCTGGGGTTTTAGCTAGGGCTGTAGTCAAGTCCACCTTTGTCGAGTCCGAGTCGAGTCCAAGTCCAAGAGGTTCGAGTCCAAGTCCAAATGAGACAATCAAAACAGAGAAAAAACAAAAAAACAAAAAAAAACTTCAAGACCATGTATTTTACTATTGATAATTTATGTGAAGCAAGAGACAGCATATCTTCTATTCTAAGATAATAATTTTGCATTATTATTTGTAATGGTATAAGGCATGTGCAGAGAAACAACACTGTAAGATCAAATTAGGCCGTTTTATTTACTTTAGGTATAGCAGTTTCAATAAAGTCACATAAGCTGAAGTGCAGCTTCACATTTTCAGTATTTTTATTAGTGTAACAATCACATTCTGGGCTGTCAATGGAAAAAGTTACAAACAAGCAACTTAACTGTCACTAAATAAATCGACATATTCCCATTCTTCAACTTATTACTTGTTCTAAAGCAGGGGTCTCCAAACTTAGTCCTGGAGGTTGCAGAACTACATTTTAATATTAGAAACAGTACTAATGGTATTAGTTAGACGCCAGATATTCTAGCCTATGTATTTTTAAGCTATGATTCTCCCACGATTCTGAAAACAAAACATAAGACAACCAAACAAAATATGTAATTTACGTGAGTTTCTCTGACGTTTTACTTAATGTTATAAATGAGTCTATTTATAAATTTCTAAAATGTTATAAATGAGTCTATTTAAAAATTATTAATTTAAATTAATTCATTATGTAAAAAAATAAATAAAATGTAAATAATAAATAAATAAATGAAGACTTTCATTTTGAATCTCTTGAATGAATAATTCAGACATCAAATACATTTAACAGTCACTCTTCGCCACCTACTGGCGTAATATAGCCTAACATATACAATCTTTATTTGAAGCGTATCATTAATTCCAAAGGCCAATTACCCATTTTGATCGCGGCTGCCGTAACATCAGTGTCTATTTTATAAACATTTTTCCCAATACTTTCGTTATTATTTAATGTTTGCAGCACAGAAATGTAGCCTACTGTGTAGACTGTTTGTGAAGCTGTTTCAAACATAAAGCTTTATATTATGAGCGCTGCTCTCTCTGGATCAGCGGCTGCAAAAAAGCAAGTTTAAAATATTCCAATCTGATGTGATTTCAAAGGTTTCAAAGATTGCGTGTGTTTGAATTGAGATCGCGATCTTTTGATTAAACGTGCATACATAGGCTATATAGCCTATGTATTTTTCCAGTCCATGTCATATTTGTACCAAACCTCAAAAGTTACCCAGGTCCAGGGCCGGGCAACCACCCCCCATAACCCCCCTCCCCCCATTCCATGCCTCCTTTATTCGTTTTTCTAATAAACGTTCTGTTTCTTACTCATTTGGTTCCACAGCATTTGCTGATTTTCAGTTTTTTACATTTAAACTGTGTAGGCTAAGTTATTTGTTATTTTATATTAGACCTATAGCTTGGTGTATTTTTCTTCGTTTTGTTGATAAACTAAGTAAACTAAGTTTGTCATTGTACAGATAAGCAATTCACGTGGAATTGCGCTATTTGAAAGTGAAAGTAAAATGCGCACGGGCATAAGCTATTTAAAAGTGAAGAAAAGCGAGGAGGAGGAGAGGGAAAACTCTAACAAACTTTGTTTGTAAAACCAAATTGTATTATGCCGCTTGCCAACATGTGTCTGTGGCCAAAATGAAAATGATTGATGCCTCTGCGCAGCACGCACAAGCGGAGCCAGGCATATGATGCTGCCGTGCATTTACCAGGTGACCAATGTCAATGCACGTTCTACTGTAGATGGATTGTGAATTAAACCAGTAACGTTACCCATTTTATGAACAAGCACTCTCCATCAATGGTTTTGATTTGAAATAGAAAAAAAAGCTGGACTCGGTCGAGACCAACTAGAACATTTGGCGAGTCCAATGACCAAGTCCGAGACAAGTCAGTGTGCAAATACCAACGAGTCCAAGTCCGAGACGATAGAAAACGTCTCGAGACCGGACTCGAGTACTACAGCTCTAGTTTTAGCTTATTCTCCCTCGTGACATTCTGAACCATTATGAATGTCTTCTGTGAGGAAAAAAAATATATCTTAGCTGACTAACACTAACGTTATTTACATTTCTGTATGCCACTAAAGAAAGCAAGCCATATGGGTTTACAATGGCATAAAGGTGAGTATATGATGACAGCTTTATATTTATTTTTGGGTGAATCATCTAATAACTCGTTATTGCCCAGACCCACAGAAGAGGTTTTTAAACAAATTTTTAAACAGCGACAAAAAATTCACGATAGATCTTTAGGTTTAGATCAATAAGTTTAGATCTTACCTACTAGTCTAGAATCATGTGTTGTCATCATTCTTGAAGTGGCAACTGCAGACTGTAGTATCATAAGTAAAATCCTTACATCTAATACTCTGAATCCACTTATTGCGAGATTCTTCATCCAGGAGAGAAGTGTGAAAAAACCTTTGAGAAGCATCACAAAACGGGACACAGCAATAGCGGAACGTTTAAACTTTATGGAACTCTTCATTAAATAATTATATTACTGTGGTATACTTATAGCAATAAATGTATAAATATTATTTTATATTAATCGTTCATTGACAAAAGACTGCAGCTGGTAATGCACTCACGCTTAAAAGGGATACGTATGGCGCTACTGGGCATGCGCACATCAATACAGAATAATTTTTGTCACACTGTACAAAAATAATTACTATTTTTAGGTAAGTTTAGGGTTGGGGTAGGTGTCTTTGTTCGTTTCCGGTCAGAGCTGTATCTCTTCTAGCCACAACCATGGCTGAATACAGATCGGAAGCTTTTATGCGCCCTGAGATTTCACCGGAAATACGTAGGCTGCGTGCCATGCATAGAGTCCATTGACTGTTTGCAAAGATCCGCCCTGCTTAGTTACTGTTGCTATACCCGACAAAGAATGCCGCTCTCACACTACACATCATGTTCTCACGCAGTGAAAAATACATTGCAGAGCAAAGAGAAAACTGACAACACACCAACAGACAAGACAGAGCAGGTTACTTCTGATATGAAACAAGGTCTCAGGACTCTCAGCTTTCAAATTGTGTCATTTTTAAATAAATTCAAACAATAAATACCATTTTGTGGCTCTTCAATGTGTCATGACAGATCACTGTATTGCCTCAGTTCAAACGCGTGAACCGATCATCTTTTCATATTTACGCAAAGCACGAAATGAACATAAGCATCAGAAACTATTTTATGTCAACCGCGGAACACACCATTTTTCAAGTTTAAGTCCACCGAAGTTAATCTACTTTGATTTGTGGTTAAGGCTAGAATCCAGCTGCGGCTACTGGGCATGCGCATTTACATATTTTTTCATGTGGGAATGCTGACAAATAAACACTATCGTAACTGTTTAGGCAGTTAGGCTAATCTCTTAAATGACATCGTAATGGTATCTCCAGTTGTTTTAGTGTTTTTGTTAGTTTTTCCTGTTGTTTGTTTGTCAAACACGATCAGTTTCACCAGGGATGAACTGCTGAACATTCAGCAGAACACACCACAAAATCTCCTACCGGTTTTCGATTATTCGGACGTTTTGCTGAACGTTGTAGTTGGCGGAGCTGCGGCGCTGATCAAACGCTTCAGGACACGCAGAAGGGGGAAGCGAGCCGGCGCGCTCGTGAAGCTCAGACAGCACGGATTCAGAACAGCACTGCCTAGCATCCATCTGGCGAATCTCCGCTCTCTACCCAACAAAACGGACAAACTCCTTCTGCTTTCCCGGTTAAACAAGGACTTTTCAAAGTCTGCTGCTCTGTGTTTCACGGAAACCTGGCTGAATGACGCCATTCTGGACAGCGCGCTCCATCTGCCAGGCTTTCAACTGTTTAGAGCAGACCGCGACACAGAATCAACAGGGAAATCACGCGGCGGGACATGCTTTACATCAACGAAAGGTGGTGTACAGATGTAACCGTGTTAAAGTCCTGTACTTTACTTTTACTTTAATAACTGTGCTGTCCAAATCTGGAAGTGCTCTTCATTAACTGTAAGACTTTCTACTCGCCACGGGAGTTTTGCTCGTTCATTCTCGTGAGTGTTTACATTCCTCCGCAAGCACACGTGAGCTCAGCTTTACAGAAACTCGCTGATCTGATCACAGACACAGAGAAACAACACCCGGACTCTGTTTTAATCATTCTCGGGGACTTTAATAAAGCAAATCTCTCCCGTGAACTGCCAAAATACAGACAGCATGTTACATGTCCCACCAGAGACGGTAATATATTGGATCACTGTTACACAGCAATAAAAGAAGCATATCACTCTGCCCCACGGGCAGCTTTAGGACTCTCTGATCACTGTTTGGTTCATCTTATACCGACCTACAGGCAGAAACTGAAATCAGCTAAACCTGTATTAACCCTCTGGGGTCTGAGGGTGTTTTGGGGGCCTGGAGAAGTTTCGACATGCCCTGACATTTGTGCTTTTTTCAGTTGCTTATAAAAATATAAATGGCTAAAGTCTAATAACACTGTAAACAGCACAAACTGGGCTACAATAATATGTTAGCAGCATTTATGTACATGATTGTGTTTTTGAGAAAGCAACGTTTATGCGTGGTTAGTGAAAAACAAAAATTTTGAAGTCACTGAAATAAGGCCATAAAACACATACAGAACATTTGTTCACAAGACTTTTGAGAACTGGATCTTGTAGCCTAGAATTTTTGCTTCAAAATTATGTGAAAATCAGCTTGTTTACTCACTCACAGAAAACAATATATTGATTTAAATTTTTAAAGACATGTTTTGTGATCAAAAGCCTATATGCGAGGGCGTCGCAATGGCCTTGAATATTAAGTGATTCTCCCCTGAGAGACAAAGGGCCCTCCCCTAATGGCCCTCTAATGGCCCATCGGTGTGACTGTGACTTTGAGGCAGGTAAGAGAGAATGTGAGGAGATTGAAACAAATGTTTTTTTTTAATTATTTGTATTTTATTTACAAAACAGTACAATCAAAAAATACATAATGAAGGTCAAAGACATTATTGTGCACACTGATCTAACCACAGAGATGTGAACAGACTTTGAGTCATTTCTGCAACAGATTCTGTTCAACAAGTGAAACAAGTAAATCATACCTGATTTTTACTTGTTTTATTTAACCCTCTGGGGTCGACAAACGCGAATACGCGTTTTGTGGCAGATTTTCCTGATAAGGCCGAAATGAGCTTGAATTACTCTGCCATTTTTGATCGTACAGATAAGAGCAATACACCATTCGAATCTGTAAGGGGTCTACTTTTATTTTTATACACTCAATATAACAACTAAACTTTGTGCTTTTGAAGAATAAAGAAAACAAACAGGGTGCGCTCTATTCCTTCTCCGTCTCCGTGAGCTGCTTTTAGAAACGCGTCACTAAAATGAACTGTAACTCAGCAAATACTCAGCACACAGACATGGGAGTTATATCTATAGAAAACTTGAAGTGTCTATTTTTCAATGAAATTAGTCATGTCAAAAACAAACATTCTGTGATAAAGTAATCCGTATGAAACCAACGCGATGTTCAGTCTTTGCCGTCTAACTCATTATCTTTAATGCAATCCCGCCCCCTCGCAGCTCGCGCCGTTCATATGTAAATATCCACGTGAGACACGTGCTCATGGAAACGCCCAACATAAACAAAGCGCGAGGAGTTACTGTCCGTTTCTGCAAGAAGACGCGCTGAGTAAAGGCTGGATTTCCCTCAAAAGAAGAACAAGATTTCATCCAGAAGAGAAGAAGATCAATCTGATGAGTAAGTAATGTTTCTTTTTTGCATTAGTTAACCTGTTATTGTGACATAAACAAGAACACATTACTAGTTGGGTTTTTCCCAAACTACAACATGATGAATGCTACGCATCTAAGAATGTTTAGACCATGTTTATTATTAATAATCTGTTCACAAATATATTTTAATAGCGTGCTAAATGATAACAATTACTTCTCAAATATAAAATATCCTTTTTTTTATAGTACAAAGTACATCATTTTATAGTACAAAGCATGCGTGAGTCTATGGCTGCAGAATCATATCTTAGGCAACTATAAAATCATACATGATGTTCAGGATGGCTATATGACTACAAAATCATAGTTGGGTTTTTCCCAAACTATAATTCATTACTACAATGTTTGAAATTGAGTAAAATATTTTGAATATGATAGGCAATTCATTGTATTTAAATTTCTTACAGTGCGATGATGTTTTCATGCTCTATATAAAACAAAGGTAATATGAATGTACACTGTAACATGATGAATGCTACGAATCTAAGTATGTTTAGAACATGTTTATTATTAATAGTATTAATAATATGGCTACATGTATACAGATGCTCGTGATATTAACATGCTCACAAATGTTTTTTTTTTTTTTTTTTTTTTTTTTTGGTTGTTTGTATTTTATTTAATCAGATACCTGCACCACAGATGAATCCTGCTGACTTTCAGTCTCTTCAAACTGTTTTCCTCTGAGAGCGCTTTACCAACATCAGATTTTCAACTACACTGATATTCTATGGTAAAACAAGCTCCTTGACTACTGATTGGTTTTTTCTTCTTGAATCCATGGAAAGAAGCAGAAACACTTAAATAAAACATCAAATAAAGTAAATATCAGGTATGATTTACTTGTTTCACTTGTTGAACAGAATCTGTTGCAGAAATGACTCAAAGTCTGTTCACATCTCTGTGGTTAGATCAGTGTGCACAATAATGTGTCTTTGACCTTCATTATGTATGTTTTGATTATACTGTGTTGTAAATAAAATACAAATAATTAAAAAAAAAACAAAAAAAACATTTTTTTCAGTCTCCTCACATTCTCTCTTACCTGCCTCAAAGTCACAGTCACACTGATGGGCCATTAGAGGGCCATTAGGGGAGGGCCCTTTGTCTCTCAGGTGAGAATCACTTAATATTCAAGACCATTGCCACTCCCTCGCATATAGGCTTTTGATCACAAAACATGTCTTTAAAAATTTAAATCAATATATTGTTTTCTGTGAGTGAGCAAACAAGATGATTTTCACATAATTTTGAAGCAAAAACTCTAGGCTACAAGATCCAGTTCTCAAAAGTCTTGTAAACAGATGTTCTGTATGTGTTTTATGGCCTTATTTCAGTGACTTCAAAATTTTAGTTTTTCACTAACCACGCATAAATGTTGCTTTCTCAATAACACAATCATGTACATAAATGCTGCTAACATATTATTATAGCCCAGTTTGTGCTGTTTACAGTGTTATTATACTTTAGCCATTAATATTTTTATAAGTAACTGAAAAAAGCACAAATGTCAGGGCATGTCGAAACTTCTCCAGGCCCCCAAAACACCCTCAGACCCCAGAGGGTTAAGTGTTTCTGCTTCCTTCCATGGATTCAAGAAGAAAAAAACAATCAGTAGTCAAGGAGCTTGTTTTACCATAGAATATCAGTGTAGTTGAAAATCTGATGTCGGTACAGCGCTCTCAGAGGAAAACAGTTTGAAGAGACAAAGTCAGCAGGATTCATCTGTGGTGCAGGTATCTGATTCAATAAAATTCAAAATACAAACAACCCCCCCCCCCAAAAAAAACATTTGTGAGCATGTTAATATCAGGAGCATCTGTATGTATATATGTATATGTGTGTGTATATATATATATATATATATATATATATACACACACACACACAGGTTTTGTAGCCATAGACTCACGCATGCTTTGTACTATCGTAAAAACAAAAACATTTTATATCTGAGAAACTAATTATTATTGTTTAACACATTATTAAAATCTATTTTTGAACAGAGTAGGCTATTAATAATAAACATGTTCTAAACATACTTAGACTCGTAGCATTCATCATGTTACAGTGTACTCTCATATTACTTTTATTGTTTTATATAGAGCATGAAAACATCATCGCGCCGTAAGAAATTTAAATACAATTAATTGCCTTTCATATTCAAAATGTTTTACTCGATTTCAAACATTGTAGTCAGGAATTATAGTTTGGGAAAAACCCAACTATGATTTTGCAGTCATACAGCCATCCTGAACATCATGTATGATTTTATAGTTGCCTAAGATATGATTCTGCAGCCATAGACTCAGGCATGCTTTGTAATATAAAAGGATGTACATTGTACTATAAAAAAAAGGATATTTTATATTTGAGAAGTAACTGTTATCTTTTAGCACGCTATTAAAATATATTTGTGAACAGATTATTGATAAGAAACATGGTCTAAACATTCTTAGATGCGTAGCATTCATCATGTTGTAGTTTGGGAAAAACCCAACTAGTAATGTGTTCTTGTTTATGTCACAATAACACGTTAACTAATGCAAAAAAGAAACATTACTTACTCATCAGATTGATCTCCTCTACTGGATGAAATCTTGTTCTTCTTTTGAGGGAAATCCAGCCTTTACTCAGCACGTCTTCTTGCAGAAACGGACAGTAGCCGCGATGAACGAACTCCTCAAGCTTTGTTTATGTTGGGCGTTTCCATGCACACGTGTCTCACGTGGATATTTACATATGAACGGCGCGAGCCGCGAGGGGGCGGGATCGCATTAAAGATAATGAGTTAGACGGGAAAGAATGAACACCGCGTTGGTTTCATACGGATTACTTTATCACAGAATATTTGTTTTCGATATGACTCTATCATTTAAAAGTAGACACTTCAAGCTTTCTGTAGATATAACTCCCATGTCTGTGTGTTGAGTATTTCCTGAGTTACAGTTCATTTTAGTGACTCATTTCTAAAAGCAGCTCGCGGAGACGGAGAAGGCAGAGAGTGCACCCTGTTTGTTTTCTTTATTCTTCAAAAGCACAAAGTTTAGTTGTTATAATGAGTGTATACAAATAAAAGTAGACCCCTTACAGATTCGAATGGTGTATTGCTCTTATCTGTACGATCAAAAATGGCAGAGTAATTCAAGCTCATTTTGGCCTTATCAGGAAAATCTGCCACAAAACGCGTATCCGCGTTTGTCGACCCCAGAGGGTTAAGGACTGTAAAGAGATGGACTAATGAAACAGCGGGTTTTACAAGCCTGTTTCGACCTCACTGATTGGAGTGTATTTGAAGCTGCTGCAAACGATCTGGACGAGCTCACAGAGACTGTAACATCTTATATCAGTTTCTGTGAAGATATGTGCATTCCTACCAGGACTCATCTAACTTACAACGACAAACCATGGTTCACTGTAAAACTCCGTCAGGCCAAAGAAGATGCTTACAGGAAGGGGGACAAAGTCTCGTATAAACAGGCCAAATACACACTGGAAAAGAAGATCAGAGTGGCAAAGAGGAATTATTCTGGAAAGCTAAGGAACCAATTCTCTTCCAGTGTGGAAAGGTCTGAAAGACATCAATTACAAGACACCATCCCCCAGCACTGTGGAGAATCAAAAACTGGCAGACAATCTGAATGAATTCTACTGCAGGTTTGAAAAAACACCATTAACATCTCCAGATACTCACATCTCACATTCTCTCCCCATTGCTCTTCTCCCTCTACTCCAATGACTGCACATCTAAAGACCCCTCTGTCAAGCTCCTGAAGTTTGCAGATGACACCACACTGATCGGCCTCATTCAGGACGGTGATGAGTCTGCTTACAGACAAGAGGTTAAGGAGCTGACTGTCTGGTGCAGTCTTAACAACCTGGAGCTCAACACGCTCAAAACAGTGGAGATGACTGTGGACTTCAGGAGGAATCCCCCTGCTCTCCCCCCATTCACCATCATGGACAGCACTGTCGTTCAGTGGAGTCATTCATTTTCCTGGGCACCACCATCTCCCAGGACCTGAAGTGGGACAATCACATAGACTCTATTGTGAAAAAGGCCCAGCAGAGGTTGTACTTCCTTCACCAGCTGAGGAAGTTCAACCTGCCACAGGAGCTGCTGAAACAGTTCTACTCCGCCATCATTGAATCAGTCCTCTGCACTTCAATAACTGTCTGGTTCATCTACCAAATCTAACCTCAGAAGACTACAGAGGGTAGTCCGGACTGCTGAGTGAATCATTGGTACAACCCTCCCCAGTCTCCAAGAACTGTACTCATCCAGAGTGAGCAAAAGGGCTGGCAAAATCACTCTGGACCCCTCACATCCAGTACACTCCCTCTTTGAACTGCAGCCGTCTGGTCGACGCTACAGAGCTCTGAGCACCAGAATGGCCAGGACAGGAACAGTTTCTTCCCTCAGGCAATCCATCTCATGAACATTTGAACACTTAACAATAAACATGAAACACGCAAGACTATCATACATTTATTTATTTAACACACATACTTATTACATTTCAAATTTGGACCTAACATACCTGTACATACTAAATTGTCTATTTTGTATATTTTGCTTGTGCTATTTTGCACATTGTCTATTTTGTATATTTGTATATTATTATTTTTATTATCTGTCTAGTCTTGTCACTGTCATTGTCGCACTGTGGAGCTTCTGTCACCAAAACAAATTCCTTGTATGTGCAAACATACCTGGCAATAAAGCTAATTCTGATTCTGATAATCAATATCTTACCTTCATAGCCAATCTTATAAAATTTTAAAGCCATTATTATTTCTCAACTCTGTGCAGTAAAATTCACTTTATTAAAGGTTCACTTTTCATTCATGAAGATGACATGAAGAAATGAGCCAAAAACGTGTCTCGGCGACTTAAGATGAAAATGAAATTACCGTTATATCCACTAGATTTTTTGATTTATAAAATAAATATTTTAAAATAAAATTTTTGCAAGTGCAGGAAGTTACAAAGTCACTTGTCATTTAAAAAAAATTAATAAATAAGGCCAGACAACAGCCTATAATGCTGAATTAAATACCTACATAGTTAAATACAAATTAAACAAGTTGGTATAACAATTAAATAATGCATTCAATATTGTGAAATGTTTAGATTGAATTTAATTACATTAAGTTTTATCCAACACAAACTTGTTGCTGCTGTAGTTTTGTCTGAATTTAGTCTGAATCACTTAATGCACAGCTCTATTTTGACATCGGCTCGTCAGATGATTCATTCCGTTGCCACTGTCAATCATAGCAATGACTCACGGCATGATTTAACGGATTCACTCGCGTAAATTTAACATTCGCATTTGTCATTCCTGAAATGGTATACATGGACATTTGGTTCTCTTAGACAAACAAAGCTTTTCTCCAAATTGCGAATGGATTATGTAGATAAACCGAGCAAAGGGTGCTCCCCATACGGCACAGTACAGTTGACCGGAAATGACTGCGCTGGCTTATCTAAAACCAGGAAGTAATCGTGCATATGGTCAATTCAGTCAATCTTTTTTTACCCCGTTTTAACATGGATTTCTATGGAGACCGGCTGTAGATGTCGGGCAAGATGGCGGATAGCAGCGGCGGCACATAATATCCGCGTTCTGATTGGTCAGATCGACTGTCAATCAAGCTCTTTGCGAACAGTCAATTGTCATTGCTTGTGTAGAAAATCGTATTTTTGCTTCTTCCATTTGCTCAAGGCATAAAATGATCAACAGTTGGCCCTAAAAAGCATTTGAACATGCCTGAATACAACTACATTAGATACAAAATATCACCAAGTGGCCAAATTATTTAAAAAAAGGACAGTATAAAGTACACTTTTCAAACAAAACATTTCATGAATAAAAATCTGTAATGTTTTAAATTCTAAAATAATTTTCATACTGTTAAACAAATACAAATTATTTGGACACTTTCTGCTTAACTAGTACAGTAAAGACGTTTGTAGATGTACCTTATTTTGATATGATTATATTTGTTGTAATGACATCTATACAATAACGGCTCAAATGCATTTTGAATTTGCTGTATTTTCCTTATTAAAGGAATAATAGATATATAGCCTACATGTGTTAGAGAACATTATGATTTAGATTATTTTTGACAATTATTTTTTAAAGTTATTTTTACAGGCTTTTATACATTTTATTGAGATAGGACAGCAGAGAGACAACAGGAAAGTATTAGGAGGAGAAAGGGGAGGGAGATCAGCGAAGGACCTCAAGATGGGAATCGAACTCGGGCCACCATGAGCGCAGTTGCTCTATATATCGATGCACTAACCAAGAGGCTATTGGCACCGACATAACACAATTGTTTAAACATATTTAGACAAACTGTGAGTGCTGCAAATGTGAATGTATTCACACTGTTAGAAAGTAATATCATGCCTGGTTTGGATAGAAAAAAAACATTTCCTTGCTCAAACAAACAAGAACTGAGTGATGCAATGTAGTGAGAAAGATTAATGTCAGAAAAAGCAAGAGCCAGAAAGTAACAAGACTGTGACCTTGTAGAAACACTCCTCACTGTGAAAACCTGGAGTACATTTGTGGGATGTTTATCTGTAAAATCATATTTCAGTAACACAGTCCACAGTGTGGACCAGGACCAGGTGCATTCACCCCTCAACTCACCCAGATTTAATTTAGGCTTGTAAAATCTGGACCCTCTTTTGCTTAATATGTGTAAAGTGTTTACAGTTCCTTTGATCGTTGTAAAAAAATAAAATAATAAAAAATAAATAAATAAAAAATGAAGCCCAGATTTAAATTCAGCCATAGCCTGAGACTGTTTTGTCATCAATGGCTTGGATTTTTTATTTTTAGCAAGCTTACTGCTCTTCCTGTGTTGAGCATATTAAACTTTTCTAAAGGATTTCCTGCTGCATTATTTGGCCAAGTAGATTTCTCTCTCTTTACCCTCTGCTTTTGTAGATCTTCATTAACTAATGTGTAGGATGCAGCAAGTCACATTTGTGGAACAGTCATTATTGAGCAGTGGTCTGAACAAATATATGATGCAGATGGTCGTGATCAAATTATTATCAGAATGGGTTGAAGAAACCAAATAATCAATTATTGCAATTCAGGCCAGATGTCAGAATAGAATCATAAGCATTTTTGAGGGTGAAGAGATGCAGGTAAAAGACTTTTTATATGCAATGGAAATATAAGCAACCCATCACCGTCTCTCAATGAACAGCACAGAAAAGATAACCACAAATTTAGTCTTTTGAGGTTTACATGGAAATCTAGAATAAAGACAGTTTTATTATTGGAAGTGACCTAACATTAAAGTAAGTATTAATAACTTCGAGAATAGTCACACATATCTGTTATAGCCATCATCCTGCACACATCTAACAAGTTGGCTCAAAAAAACAAAAACAAAAAAAATTACCTGTACAAACTTCTACTAATCAATAAAGCCATCCATCCTTATTAGCTTTCATAGGATCCCACTGGAGCATTATCAAATCAGAGCCAAGCTGCTTGATATTGAATAAGCGCTTTGAAGGCAAAGGTTTCATATTCTATTCTACTTAATACCATTACCTCACACAAATTAGACCATATTATTAATTTCCATGATCTTGATAAACCAGCATGTGTATCAGGTCTTTGCAAATCTGTAAGACTCACTTTCTTCCGAGGAACATAAAAGAAGATATTTTGGAGTAAAGTATCTATATCTATCTCTCTATACATGTATACAATACGACAAAAGGAAGGCAGTCTTTACAGTTTGACATAAATGGGAATGGTGCATGGGTAAAATGACTCAGTGAATCGAATTATGTGGATATTTTTTTTTTTTTTTTTGTGTACAATTTTTTGGAAAGATATTCCTTATGCAGAAAGCAAATTAAAGAAACCTTTCCTTTTCTTAACAATTCAGACTTGAAATATGCTTAATGAAAGAGCCTTACTTTGAATTACGAGTTTTTTTTTTTGTTTTGTTTTTTTTTCTCAAAGGTTTTAATGCTCACCAAGGTTGCTTTTATTATATAAAATATACAGTAAACATCGTAATATTGTAAATTATTTTGAAACTTTAAAATAACTGTTTCTATCTTACTATACTTTAAAATGTAATTTATTCCTGTCATGGCAAATCTTTCAGTGGAGTACTGAAAATTTGTACTTATGTACTTACATTGCTGAAATAATACTCAATTACAAGTAAAAAAGTACTGGTGCCAAAACAGTACTTAAATAAAAGTACAAAGTACTCTTCTCAAAAACTACTCGGAGTACTAGTTACTTTTTAGTCGGCAATATTTAATGAATTACCAAAACATATTCATTCATATCAAAGATCTATGTGGATAATAGCTACTTTGAACAAAACCCACTTTTATCTTATTGACAAAGTACATGAATTAGTGGCCATGATACAGGAATTTCTAACTTCAATACCTTGAAAATATTCATGGTTGGATAGGAGTGGTTAAGAATATCTGCTTGTTATGTCTGACATCACGCTTCACTGCTTCTGGGTCCTAACGCTCTGCCAAACGCCCCAAGAAAACACCAAACTGTGCTAGTATACACCCACGATGTCATGTAATACTGAAAAAGTATAACCCTAACCTTTATCTCCATACTGAAATGCTAGATGGCCAGACAGTGATTCAGCTAAAATATTAGTGTCTGAGACACTACGACCACAGAGACTGTAGTGTGCACAGCAAATTTTTAAATGCTTAGCTTAAATACAGTCTTGGCCAAAAATATCGGCACCCTTGGTAAATATGACCAAAGAAGGCTGTGAAAATTAATCTGCATTGTTAATCCTTTTGATCTTTTATTTAAAAAAAAAATTCACAAAAATCTAACCTTTCATTGGATAATAAGAATTTAAAATGGGGGAAATATCATTTTGAAATAAATGTTTTTCTCAAATACACGTTGGACACAATTATTGGTACCCCTGGAAATTCTTATAAGTAAAATATCTCTGAAGTATATTCCCATTCATATTCACAATTTTGAGCACTCCAGGGTGATTATGAACATCCATCACAATGAGAAAAACCAAATAATATATTTCTGATGTGCAGCAAAAGATAATTGAGCTTCACAAATTAGTGAAGTGGCTTTAAGAAAAGAGCTAGAGCAGTGAAAATTCCCATTTCCACCATGAGGGCAATAATTAAGAATTTCCAATCAACATAAAATGTTACGAAATTGCCTGGAAGAGGACGTGTGTCTATATCGTCCTAACGCAGGTGAGAAGGAGAGTTTGAGTGGCTAAAGAGTCTCTAAGGACCACAGCTGGAGAATTTCAGAAAATAGTTGATTCTCGGGGTCAGAAAACCTTAAAAAAAATTGTCAAACAGCACCTACATCACCACATGTTGTTTGGGAGGGTTTCAAGAAAAAAAAATTCTCCTAGCTCATCCAAAAACAAACTCCAGCATATTCAATTATCAGACACGACTGGAACTTCAAATGGGACTGGCTTCTATGGTCAGATGAAACTAAAAAATTAGCTTTTTAGCAGCAAACACTCAAGATGGGTTTGGTGAACACAGGGATAAAAAGTACCCCATGTGTACAATAAAATATACTGCTGTATTTTAGATGTTATGGGCCTGTATTTCTGCTGGAGGTCCTGGACATCTTGTTTAGACACATGGCATCATGGATTCTATCAAATACCAACAGATAAAAAAAATCAACGAGTGACTGACTCAGTTAGAAATCTTATAATGGGCCATGTTTGGATCTTCCAACCGTACAATAATCCAAACACAAACCTCAAAAACAACACAAAAATGGGTCAATGAGCACAAAACCAAGCTTCTGCTATGGCCATTCCAGTCCTCTGACCTGAACCCTAGAGAAAATGAGTGGGGTGAACCGAAGAGAAGCACCACCAACATGGAGCTGGGAATCTAAAGGGTCTGGAGCGATTCTGGATGAAGGAATGGTCTCTGATCTCTTGTCTAGGTGTTCTCAGGCATTATAGGAGAACATTTAGAGCTGTTAAACTGGCAAATGGAGGTTTCAAAAAGTATTAAATAAAAGGGTGCCGTTAATTGTGGCCAATGTGTATTAGAGATAAACATTTATTTCCCAATGATATTTCCCCCCATTTTAAATTCTTATTATCCAATGAAAGGTTAGATTTTTGTGAATTTTTAAAATAAAAGATCAAAAGGATTAACAATGCAGATTAATTTTCACAGCCTTCTTTGATCATATTTACCAAGGGTGCCGATATTTTTGGCCATAACTGTATGTAATATTAATTAAATAGTGCTCATAAATGGCTGTTGAGATAGGATTCTCAAGTGAAATGAGTAGAGGCTTGGACCTGGAAACAGCAATCCTTACATCATGACTTAACAAGAGGACTCTCCCAAAGCCTTCAAACTGACGTCATCAGAGCGAGAACGCCATTCCAGAGCGGAAGTGAATTTTCAGTTTTTGATTAAAGATTATGACGCCTACAATTTTTTTCCCCGGTGTATTGACCTGCATGGTTTAAGTTTTCACCACAAGACTAGTAATGTGCACTAAAAAAGTAAGTAGGCGACTTTAATAATTTTCAGTATTATTGACAAAACTATACTGTATACTGCCATATAGATATTTTAATATCTCATTTTTTTAAATATAATATCTCAACCAACTATGATGTAAAAGTAACAAAGTACATTATTTTGCTTAATTTGTACTTAAGTACAAGTAAAAGTACAGCTTTAAAAATTATACTCAAAAAAGTACAAGTACCCGGAAAAATTACTTAATTACAGTAACGTGAGTAGTTGTAATTTGTTACCTCCACCACTGAAATCTTTTCAGTCTTCAATCTGTAAAAAAAAAAACCAAAAAAAAAAAAACAACAGAGCTGCTTAACATTTTTGTGGAAACTGGAAAAATTTTATTTCAGAATCCTTTATGAGTAGAAAGTAACAAATAAAAAAAACAGCATTTTTTTTTTTAATTGAAAAATCTTTGCTGAATAAAGTTAATTAATTTCTTTCAAAAAATTACTGACCTCAAACTTTTGAATGGTAGTTTATATAAACAAAGGGTGAGGGGGCTGTAAGTGATTTTTATCTGGTTATAGACATTGGATATTGATATTCAAAAAATTCTAAACAAAAGAGTGATCACTATTTTCATATAGTGAAGACACTATTTAATCAGTTCAATAAATTGATGTGTAACTGTGACCTAATCTAATGTTTGTTTACTTGTTAATGTGCATCCATGATGAGACCCTGACCTCAAATGACCCCCATAAGAGGAACATCCTGTTGATGACATTTGAGCAGAGGGCCAGTGACCCACAGATGGTCCAACCCCCCATTCTTCCCTCCAAATTATTCATGCTCCTAACATTTACACACCATATGCCTCTCCCAACACAAGCCTCTTCACGCTCCAGTGGGGGGATTTCCTGCCAAACGTTGATGCATCCTATTACACAAGTTTTAAATTTTTTGTATTTTTTGATTCATTTTTTCATGTTTCTTCAATAAATTCAGTTATTTTCATAAATAATAATAAAAAAAA
The DNA here is from genome assembly GCA_039654775.1 of Spinibarbus caldwelli. Taxonomy (NCBI): domain Eukaryota; kingdom Metazoa; phylum Chordata; class Actinopteri; order Cypriniformes; family Cyprinidae; genus Spinibarbus; species Spinibarbus caldwelli. The sequence continues at coordinate 35,515,498 of CM077220.1, forward strand.
AATAATAAACCTAATGTCTAAGAAAAACAGTGCACCTGGGATAATTAAAAATTCAACTAAAATATGTTTGAGTGTTTTTCTTTTTCTAAATGTTCTTTTTCCAAAACAAGCTACTGTTCATGTCTGAATCGTCTTCAGGGGTTTTTGAAGTCAGTCTCTCCATGAGCAAAGGCACAGTGCTCACGGGGCAGAGGGCATCCGTGGGGATGGTGCATGTGGAACCAGCAAAGCCGGGTCTTCAGGGCACCTGTGGGAGGGGCTTTGCGCTTGGATCTCACTCGAGAGCTTTGTGCCGGTGTATGCGTCCTCCAGTCCCGAATAAAGACACTTCCACCCTCCACTATGAAAAAGAAACAGAAGCAGAGAACAATTTACCTGCAAGCCTTAAGAAATGAGAATCATATCAGCAACTTAAGAGAATTCCTTTAAAGGGGTAATATTTTGTGGGGATTTAGCTTGTCTACAATGTTCACCAGAGTGGTGTTTTCTTAGGAGATAAGGAGCTTATTTTTACCGTCCACGAACATTCACACTTCAATATGGATTCCTATTCATCTTCTTTAATATCACACACTAACATGTTCACAGTGTCAGTAATGTACACCAATCAGCCACAACATTAAAAGCACTGACAAGTGAAGTGAATAATACTGATTTACAGTGGCACCTTTCAAGGAGTGGGATATATTAGGCAGGATGTGAACAGTCAGTTTTTTAATTTTATGTATTAGAAGCAGGAATACAGGGCAAGTGAAAGGATCCGAATGACTATCACTAGGGTTAATACAGATGGATAGATGACTGGGTCAGAGCAACTCTAAAACGGCACGTCTTTCTGTTATGCAGAGGTTAGTCAGACAATAGAGCTACTGTAGCTCAAAGTGATGAAAAATGTCTCTAGGTTACACATGTAACCATGGTTCCAAAAAGGGAAATGGGACGCTGTGTCCAAAATGCTTTGGGAATGCCTCTGCATGACTGTGTCCTGAAGCACACGTGGAATCAGTCCAACAGAGTAGCGAGATGTCACAGGCGGGTGATGTAGCGACCAGGAAGCTTTAAAGGGCACTTAGTGTAAACAGCTTTAGCTTCTGATAGGTCGACTCAACCACTCACAGGGATGCAGGAGGTATGGCAAGAGTGACGCAGAGTCTCATGCCCTTCGGGGAACCATGGTTACATGCGTAACCTAGAGTTGTTCCCCATCAGGAACTCGTGCTGCATTAGAAATGCTTTGGAAACAAGAATACCAACTCCGCCATACTGACAAATGCCTGTTTAGTGTGAAGTCGAAGGACACACCTCAAGACAGAAGCACTCTAGAACCTGGAGTGGTCCCAACATCTAGGTTATAAAACCTGACAAATGTGAGCAGGGTAGAAACATTGTTGAACCCACAGCCTCACAAACACTGTATAGAAACACCAGATAAGAAGGCCTTTAGAGGCTGCCATACCTTGAGTTGAGTGGGCCCTGGACCCCAGAGGTGAGGGGAGATCAGAGGACTCGTAAGCTAGGGAGATAGCCTCAACTATCCACCTGCTTAGTTGCCGGGAGACCTCTCTTGGGTGGACCAAAGCAGACGAAAAGTTAATCAGTTTTCCCTCCACAAGGCAGCTCTGTGGACGTAGGTGTCCAGTGCTCGAACTGGACACACCAAAATAAACTTCTCCTGGTCTGGCTCCCGCACTATGGGCCATGGAACAAGAGTGGGCACCTTCGGCAAATTGCCCGACCTTAGGTGCAATAAGTCTTTAACCATTCCAAGTACAAAGTCAAGACATGATGGGGCCACAGAAAGGGCCTGAAGGTCACAAACTCTCTTGAGAGATGAGATGGTTAATAGAAACACTGTCTTTAGTGTCAAGAACTTTTCTGGAACATCCTCTAAAGGTTCAAAAGGGGCCTTACTTAGCTCGTCTAGACCATGGCCAGATCCCAAGCCTGGACCCTAGTGCATAGTGCAGGACTCAGCCTTGGAGCACCAAGAAGGAAACGTGTTACCAATGGGTTCCTTTCCAAAGACTGACCATCCAAAAGGGCGTGGTAAGCAGATATAGCTGCCATATAGATATACCTTAAGAGTGGAGAGAGATAACCCTGTGGGGAAGCGTTCTTGCAGGAACTCCAGCACTGAACCAACTTGGCAGTTAACTGTGTCCAGCTGACAATTTTCAGCTTTGGCTGAGAGAGCCGCCCTGACCCCTGATGGTTCAGAGGGGGAGCTCGGGAAGCGACACTCTTCTTATGCTGCACCCTGTATGAGGAGCTAGAGGACAGCTGGGGCTGCTCCCATCCAGCAGTCCCTGAGACCTGGAGTCGGTGGGGGAGGAACCGTTGAAACGCTGCTGCCTGCTTCTTACCCTCCTGGAACCTCTTGACGACAAAGCTCACTGCATCGCCGAAGAGGCCCGAAGGAACAAGCGGGACGCCCAAAAGGAAGAATCTGTCTTTATCTTTCATGTCTGACAGGTTCAACCAGAGATGCCTCTCCGTGGCCACCAAGGCTGCCATGGAACGACCAATAGCTATGGCCGTTTCCTTAGTGGCCCGGAGAGACAAATCTGCGGCCCTCCACAGCTCCTTGATGTCATCAGAGCCAATTCGTTCAGCTTCATCCAGGTCCCTAAGCAGGTCAGCCTGGTATGCCTGCAACATCACTATGGTGTGCAGGCATAAGCCAACCTGGCCCGTCACCGTAAAAAGCCTCAACCACCAAAGCCGAGGTTGTTCTGAGCAGCTTGGTGGGTAGTGCCGGAGCCTTCAGGGACAATGCTGACTCAAGGGACAGATAGCTGGCAAGTTGTTTTTCAACCCTGGGCATTGCCCCATAGCCCTGCTGCTTCAGCCCCAAAATGTTGGAATAGTTAGTAGAGATGTAACATTATTATCAATACCATGATATCACGATAGCAAAACTGTCTCGATATTATCGTGGTCACATGACAATATGAAACGATAGGTCTTCTGGGCAAAATGTGTAGTTTTTTTAAAAATATATTTAAACTTCTTATTCTAACATAAATCCCTTCTTATTCTAAAATAAATGTTTTTGTAAGCATTTTCACTGAAGCCGGAGATTTCCTTTAAAATAGCGGTATAAATGCAGTCCAAATTCAAAATATCTCTTTCAAGTGTAGAAATTACGAAAGTAGTACTGCCATTTCCCTACTGTAGTGTAAAGCAAAAATGATATACTTATGAAATATTAATTTTGATTTATTTTACAGTGCAATTGCTTTACAATATATGGCTATTACTGTTATTGTTGTTGTTGTTATGTTCTAATTTGTTTGGCTTCCTAAAACACCAGTGTGAATGTAATTTAGACTGAGACAGCATACCACAAATAAAAAGAGGGTTGAGTCCCCTTTAAATTCAGGTACAAGTCAATTCACTGACTTTTTTCTGACTTGAGTTTTCTTAGTAAAGAACATGGGTTGGGCGAGATCAGAAAAGGTCCATGACCCAGGACATGAATTCGGGACATCCACGAGACTACTGGTGCCAACAACATCTAAACATTCTTGAATCGAAACGTGAAAATTACTTAAGATATTAAGTATTATTTTCTAAAAAAATAAAACAAAATACTGTTAGTTTTTGCTTAAATAAATAAATAAATAAATCATCTACCAATGAGGAAAAAATACTGAGCAAGAAAATCAATTTTGCAGTGTAGCTGGCATACATAGTGCTAGAACAGGGCCAAATACCTCTGAACACTTGGTAGTTGTTTTTCAGTAGAGTCTGGAGACCACCACACTCTTTCTTTAGTGCTTGCAGAGAAGACTGATCCAGGAGGTTGACTACTTCACTAATCAACAAACTTCCTAAAAAAAAACAAGGAGATGGGGTGAGGGGAATTAGAAGAGGAGGAGAAAGAGGAGGAGCAGAAGTGCCTTACTATTTATCACATTATTCAAAGTTTAATTTCTTTTCATTGTTTTTATTACCACACAATCCCTAACCTGTTTCAGGTTTTGAAGATATGAAGCGTTAGTGTTAGTTCTGGCAGGTCACGTGAGTCAAGCTTGCATCAGCTGACTCTCAGCTGATCACATCTACCAATAGGAATACGACACCTATCACGGGATCCCTACATAAGCGCTATTCAGTATCATTCAGCAGCTTGCTTGCTCGGGAGCAAATTACGCATCGCTGCGCGAAAATCAAATTTGTTGCAGCATGCTTCAGAACATCCGAAATCAACATCTACGATAAGTGAATGCTCTTTTAATCCATATCGCTGTGTATATTGCGTGATCTGGAATTGAATTAACTAAGTGATGTTAGCAGTTTTTGCATGGTTTGCTGGAGCAAAATATTAAGCATATTTGCAGCAACTTTTACGCATCTGTGTTTATACAGCTGGAGCAAACGCAGTCTAGAGTATGTAATTTCTCTGAGGACACGCCGATAGTAACGGACAGGAGAACGGGTTAAATGAAATAAGCATTCTCGTGTATTAGTTTCAACCGTGGTTCGCCGTATTCAGCGGGGTAATTCCTAAGGTTGATGTTTTCATTAGCTGTGAGTGTGCGGTTGTTCAGCTGCACGCAGCGTCAGAAGCACGCATTTATCGTTTCTAATGGCTTCTATACAAATAGAATAATATTCATATCAATGACAGTCATTCGAAGTATTTCAGCAGGGTGTATGCTTCCCCTGCTGGACGGCCACTCAATACTTATTTAAAATTCATAATTTCTGATCCGCTTGTGTATATATACAGTATGTGCTCACGCATGAGTGTACGAAAACACGTTTAAGATGATGGGTGTAATATGGAGAATTAGCTCGTTACGATCATTCTCCGTGTTTTAATGAGTGTTCTTTCTGATTAATCGTTAGCTCCTCTCTGTGAGCAATCCTGTTTTCTTAGATTTAAAAAAATAAACTACTGGTATAGCGCTTCCAAATACGCTCTTTGCATTACAGAGGAGAGGACAGTTAGGCCATGTCATCCTGTAATACGTAACATTAAGAAGAATAAGAAAAAATAAAATAAAATAAAATAAAAATCACTTGGTCCTTTATGATTCTTTGAGTGTGGCCACATGAATGAACGCTCAAATGAACACAAGGATTTAAATATTTGTCATTTATTATAAGCAAGTGCAAACAGCGTTTGGGAAGGTTTTACGTAATGCAGTCGTTTCATCTGGTCATTTGTATTCAAGGTCATGTGCAATGATGTAGTTTCACAAGCTCTATACTAAACTATGCAATATACAATATGCTTGTTGTCTTAAACTTTGCTGCTGCTAGGGGTGTATGCATCCCCCTTTACGATCACATAATTTGCTTAAGCAGCTCAAAGCAACCGTTGGGCTCACAAAATCTCTATCCTGACGTCCCGGGGCTATTGTGTTTTCCAGTCAGGCAACCAAAATGTTTCACCGCTCTGCCCGACGGGCTATCAAGGTCCTTAAAAACTCTTCAATTTAGTTGTATCAAACTTAAGGCCATAAAAAGTTTTAAATGCGTTAAATGGTATAAGAAATGTCTTAATTATAATTTCAAAAAGGTCTTACAGTTGGGGACGGAAAGACAAGAATCACGATACGGCTGGATTAAACTTCAAAATGATTTCATTGAATAAATATGAGCGCTGCACGTTTCAAGTCAAAACACGGCACAGATGTCTTTATGCGAATGTATCTGAAGGGAACCGACTGTCCTCAGAAACGTGTCGTTGGCATTTTTTCATCTTATCTATAATGCCTCATAAAGCAGCATTATGAGCGCGGACGGTGCTGCTTTGTGTTCAGTCGCTAACGGGGAAACCAATATATTAAGCCTCTCCTAAAGCAGAGAATGAATTTGCATTTCCAATAAGCCTTTCTTGCTGTTTATGGTTAGATCAATGCAAATATCGACCCATATATTTTAAGCAGCAAACACATAGTTGTAAATGAGAAATTAATGTGCCTTCTAAAAACATAAACAGACAGTAATATTTATTCGTTTTAATTTAATATAATAATTTATATGCTTGATTTATCCCTTGTCATAAAAATGGTCTAAAGGCTTAAGTGTCTGAACTGTTCATCATGTCATTTATGGCTTAATACTGTTACCATACATTGTCCAACTCCGCTCATACTGTGTTCATTTTACTTGTGCAGCTCTTAAAATGGGTCATAAATTGCTTTAAATTTATATAAAAAAATAAATACATTCTGCAAATACCTTGTAAATAGAGAAATGAAATTCCTTCCTTCATATTTGTATATATATGTGTATTGAAAATATCTGAATGACAATTAGACTCCTGTCTGATTTTCTTCAAAAAAAAAAAAAAAAAAAAAAAAAAAAAATTGGCCTAGAAAAAGTGTTACACGTTTAACGTTTACCTGTTACACGTTCGCTGTGCGTCCCCGTTGCTCAGATAGGGGTGACGCTTCCTCCAAAAAATATGGTGTGTATATATATATATATATATATATATATATATATATATATATATATATATATGGGGTGGACATGCCTATTGAGCTCACGTACCCATTGACCACACTGTAGATTTTGGTGGGCTTGGTAGGTACCTTCACCCAACTATTAACATGTTGTTTTAAACTTGCTGCTGCTAGGGGTGTATGCTTCCCCTTTACGATCAGATAATTTGCTATAAGCAGCTTAAAGCAACACGCTTGCTGCGCATCCTCGTTAATCAGCTCGGGGTGACGCTTCCCCCAAAACCAATATGGTACATGTATACACAATACTTATTATCATGTTGTCTTAAACTGCTGCTGCTAGGGGTGTATGCTTCCCCCTTTATGATCACATAATTTGCTTAAGCAGCTCAAAGCAACACGCTTGCTGCACGTCCTCGTTGCCCAGCTTGGGGTGAAGCTTTCCCCTTAATGTGATTAATAGCATGTTAGACACTTTAATTGGATAATATACAGGTGCATCTCAATAAATTAGAATGTCATGGAAAAGTTCATTTATTTCAGTAATTCAACTCAAATTGTGAAACTCGTGTATTAAATAAATTCAGTGCACACAGACTGAAGTAGTTTAAGCCTTTGGTTCTTTTAATTGTGATGATTTTGGCTCACATTTAACAAAAACCCACCAATTCACTATCTCAACAAATTAGAGTACTTCATAAGACCAATAAAAAAAAAAAACATTTTTAGTGAATTGTTGGCCTTCTGGAAAGTATGTTCATTTACTGTATATGTACTCAATATTTGGTAAGGGGTCCTTTTGCTTTAATTACTGCCTCAATTCGGCGTGGCATGGAGGTGATCAGTTTGTGGCACTGCTGAGGTGGTATGGAAGCCCAGGTTTCTTTGACAGTGGCCTTCAGCTCATCTGCATTTTTTGGTCTCTTGTTTCTCATTTTCCTCTTGACAATACCCCATAGATTCTCTATGGGGTTCAGGTCTGGTGAGTTTGCTGGCCAGTCAAGCACACCAACACCATGGTCATTTAATCAACTTTTGGTGCTTTTGGCAGTGTGAGCAGGTGCCAAATCCTGCTGGAAAATGAAATCAGCATCTTTAAAAAGCTGGTCAGCAGAAGGAAGCATGAAGTGCTCCAAAATTTCTTGGTAAACTGGTGCAGTGACTTTGGTTTTCAAAAAACACAATGGACCAACACCAGCAGATGACATTGCACCCCAAATCATCACAGACTGTGGAAACTTAACACTGGACTTCAAGCAACTTGGGCTATGAGCTTCTCCACCCTTCCTCCAGACTCTAGGACCTTGGTTTCCAAATGAAATACAAAACTTGCTCTCATCTGAAAAGAGGACTTTGGACCACTGGGCAACAGTCCAGTTCTTCTTCTCCTTAGCCCAGGTAAGACACCTCTGACATTGTCTGTGGTTCAGGAGTGGCTTAACAAGAGGAATACGACAACTGTAGCCAAATTCCTTGACACATCTGTGTGTGGTGGCTCTTGATGCCTTGACCCCAGCCTCAGTCCATTCCGTGTGAAGTTCACCCAAATTCTTGAATCGATTTTGCTTGACAATCCTCATAAAGCTGTGGTTCTCTCTGTTGGTTGTGCATCTTTTTCTTCCACACTTTTTCCTTCCACTCAACTTTCTGTTAACATGCTTGGATACAGCACTCTGTGAACAGCCAGCTGCTTTGGCAATGAATGTTTGTAGCTTACCCTCCTTGTGAAGGGTGTCAATGATGGTCTTCTGGACAACTGTCAGATCAGCAGTCTTCCCCATGATTGTGTAGCCCAGTGAACCAAACTGAGAGACCATTTTGAAGGCGCAGGAAATCTTTGCAGGTGTTTTGAGTTGATTAGCTGATTGGCATGTCACCATATTCTAATTTGTTGAGATAGTGAATTGGTGGGTTTTTGTTAAATGTGAGCCAAAATCATCACAATTAAAAGAACCAAAGACTTAAACTACTTCAGTCTGTGCATTGAATTTATTTAATACACGAGTTTCACAATTTGAGTTGAATTACTGAAATAAATGAACTTTTCCACGACATTCTAATTTACTGAGATGCACCTGTACAACATGCTATTGTATAAGACTTGATGCTGCTACGGATGCATGCTTCCCCCTTTCATGACCACAGTTGCTAAGCAGCTCAAGCAACACGCTTGTTGCATGTCCTCATTGGCTGAGCTTGGGGTGATGCTTCCCCCATAAATATGATCATTAAGCAACATTTCCTGTTCAGTACATGTGTTTGCTAGGCATGCTGTCGCTTTAGGTTTATTGGTTGTATTTTGACACGCGGGTAATATTAATGTTAACCAGGTAATCTTACGTCTGACATGAAACAGGTTTGCTGCCTAAGGCTCATCTAGTATTGGGAACGCTGTTCATTAAACTTATCCATCTATTATTTTCCACAAGCTGTGTTTAAATCAGCGATATGCTGTTGCTTAAGCTATAGTGCATAGGTAACGTGCTCAATACTCAACGTGCAGTATGTAGATTTTGCTACTACAGGTTATTTATGCTAACGATTATCTGGATAAGGGCAATTTGGGTATTCACATATGCTGTACTGCATAAACGGGCATGCTGCTCTTCTCAGCTGCTTATTAAAGAAGAGCACCCCTTCACTAATGCTCTCCTTCTGTAAGGGCATGCTGCCCCAGTCTATGGTATTCAGAAGGTCTTGCTTAAAGCTATCAGGGTATTGGGATTTTGTGGCTTGTTAAGGCTTATCTAGTGTTCAGTATCATGTTTGTGCTAGAACTGATCGTGGCTTAAGCAATTGGTTGTTACTGCAAGTGCTGGTACCCGGTAAACTTTAACAGCAAGAAGCTAACGTTAAGCTGTTGTTTAAGGAATATGATTGTTCTCGAAATACGCTTGCTGCTAATGGCTCATTTGGTATTGGGAATGCTATTTCTAAGTTCTCTGATTATTGCAACAAGCTTATTGAAGCAAGGATCAAGCTTGTTGCATAAGCATCGAGCGCATTGATAAGGAATTTGTCTACGCTCATGTGGGTTGTCAGTTCGTGGACACGTAACACAATGAGCGCAAATGACAATGAAGGCGACAAACCTGAAGAGTCGATTTATTGATTCATTATGTGCTGTTGTTATAGAGTTTAAATGGATCTGAAGCTTTAGGCCAGGTTGAATCTGCGATTCAAACCAAATTATTCACTTGCTCTATGGCTGCAGTGCGCTGCGTTTGCTGCAAACTAGTCTGCCAATTCTAGTGGGTTTTCTGCATCTTTAATCTTTTTCAGGTACTGCATTAAAGGGGCTTGCTGCTCTTCTTAAGCTGCTTATAAAGAAGAGCACCCCTTCGCTGCTGCCCCAGTCTCTGTTATTCCAGAAGGACATGCTTCTTTCAGATTGCCATCAGTTGTGGTTTGGGGGATTCTGGCATATCGTTTGTGTTGGGGGGTTATTATTGCTGCTCTCCCTGCTCATTCATGACAGGCTGCATGGATGGGCAGGGAGTTTTTGCCCAGAACGGAACCATACCGCCAAACCAAACTGTATGCTAAGTGTCTATCATTGACGATAGTGGTCCTGACAGAAATGAAGCGTTAGCGTTAGTTCTGGCAGGTCACGTGAGTCAAGCTTGCATCAGCTGACTCTCAGGTGATCACATCTACCAATAGGAATATGACACCTATCACGGCATCCCTACATAAGCGCTATTCAGTATCATTCAGCAGCTTGCTTGCTCGGGAGCAAATTACCCTTCTCCATCCCCAACTCCTCCTTTTGCCACAGTTAGGACTTGGCTTCTGACATTCCTGTTGAATCAGACTCCCTAATCTTGAGTAATGCGTTACACTAAATGTAATTAAGTACTGCTTGGTTCTGTTCTGTTAACTCTTGGGGGGTTATTATTGCTGCTCTCCCTGCTCATTCATGACAGGCTGCATGATGGGCAGGGAGTTTTTGCCCAGAACAGAACCATACTGCTAAAACCAAACTGTATGCTAAGTATCTATCATTGACGATAGTGGTCCTGACAGAAATAATGTACAGTCAGGCTGCCATTATTACAAAATAAACCCTGACAGGCTGACTGTACATTATCCCATTTATGGCATGGCTACTTTAATGAAAAAAATAAAATAAATAAAATAAATAATGATTTGCATTTAAATTATTTGAGAAGGAAAAGACATGAAAGAGACATGAAACTAGAATATAATCAGTCATATACACTGGCAAAAAAAACCTATCAAATAGTTTTTTCCACAAAAAAAAAAAAATAAATAAAAAAAGAAGAGAGAGAGAATTCTCTCATTTCCTGAACTTATTTTTTAGTTGAAATCTGTTATAGCCATTATCTTGATTGCCCATATGGAAACAGTTATTTCTCTAAAACAAAATCACTCAAATTCAACACTCCTGACAATATGTGACTTTATTAAAACACCTTCTAAATTTACTGTTATCAATGATTTGCTTTCATTTGTCAACTTTTGCACTGTCCTTTCTGAGATTGGTAGCTGATCTTTGTTTTGCGAATTTATAGCTTTGTGACTCAACTGAAAGCAGCCATTTCAAGCATCTGATGCAATGAAGGCACTTGCCAAAGAACCTGTCATGCCACGAAGTGAGAAGAGTGAGAAAGTATTGGCTTAAGTATTGGCTTTGATTTCCTGTAGAGGAATTGCAATGCTGGCCTGTGTTTTACAGTAAGCAAGACATATTCATTCAGATCATTGTACTGAACAATGATCTGTTCATCTCTGGTCCAACAAGCTATAACAGGCCAAAGGATAACAGCCACTACCAGCTACCAATGCTTTAAAAGTCAACAATACATTACCATATAGATTGCTTTTGGAGGTAAATTTACACTTTAACGTGGCATATTGCATTTCTTGAGAAACCAGACCTGAGCTAAGTACTGAAGTATTAAACCTGATCTCATAGTATCAAAAAGGCCCATAATGTTTCTATACACGATCAATGAGCATCCTTTTCAGACACACTTATAAGTAGCATCTAAAATCTCTCCTAGTACTCAGTGAACACATTATAAATGACTCTGGAATCTACAGACCGTAATTGTCTTGCCATAGCAACAAGGAGTAGACACATGGGTTGCGAGACCTGATGTGTTGCAGAAACCTTTTCCCCGACCAGTGCTCAGTGAACCCAATCCCTGATGGCTTGACCCACAAGTTCATCTTCAGATCCAGTGAATGCCAGTTTGGTTGTGTTGAAGCACAGCTAATAAATACACAGTTCTCCTAGCGTTAAACCTGCACATACATCTCTTCTCGAGCGGTTGCTGGAATGTAGCTCTTCAGAGGTCTATACATATTTTAATCTATTGGAGTTTGTCCATGCACTTTGGCCTTGGTAAGGGGGAAAAAGCAAATCTTTAAAAGCGTGAAACTATGACATGCAATTTTTTTTCCCCAAAATAGTAAAATGTTATTTTATCAGGTTGAAAATTAAGGATTTTTACTTACAGTTGGTAACATGACCAGGCAGCAGACATAAGTCTAGTATAATTGATTCTAGACATCATTGTATCTTAAGTTGTGATATGATATCTAGTACAAATGTAATAATACATTTTGTGTCTCCCTTCAGAGAGAATAAGGCCAATGTATATTAATAGAAAAATAAAATGACTCCGTTGATCAGTGCCTTATTGTAGAGGGTATTAACTCCACCAAAGGACCAGAGCCCATATTTATCAAGCTTCTCAAAGTGCCATTTTAGTCTTAAGTGCTGAGAATTCATTAGATTTACTCCTACTTTCAAACTTGAGTATAAAATCAAGTTATCAAGTTTTTTAAAGCTAAGAATCACTCTTACTCCTCCAGTTAAGACAGCTCAAGAGGTCTCAAGTGGTTAGGAATTGCCAATAGGCCTTTTTGCAAATTGCCCTTTTCTTGTCAGCGCTGGATAATGTTGGGCTGAACTGGCCTTTTATAACATGTTTCTGCTGTTCGACTAATTCAGCGAGCAGTAGCGCTTCTTCCTCCTGCCAGTTTGATTTTCTTTTGGAATCCATGGTGGCTGATTATTTCATAAAATCTAGGCAATATAGGCAGGTCATTTTATGTTCGTGCAGGCAGACGATAGTATCATGTCAGAGATATTGCCTGTTGCTGATGCCTTTGACGATAGAAAGACGATTTTTATTATTTATTGTTCATCAAAAATACAGTAGGCACCTATCTTTATTGATGCAGCTCTGAGACGCTTCAGAAACATACTGCAGCGCGGCTGGTATAAACACAAGCAATTGACTAGAGTGGCCGCGATCAGCTCCGGTGGCCGTGTCGGATCTGTAATGCACTGCAGATGTGTGCAGTCAGTGTATACATCATACAGCTTCACTGATTATAACAGGAGGTTTTATTTAAAGTGCATAATACTCATGCTAGAATTAAGTCAGTTATGATGTTCTTTGGTAATGTAAATGTTCTTTGCTTATTTTCTGTAGCTGCTTTTTGAATAACTGAAGAAGTATTAACTTACAATGTTTCTATTAAATTATGTTAAATACAAATTCAGTCATATTAAAAACATTAGGCTGCTTTTAGCCTAAGACTAACACTGCAAGCGTGAGCTGCGCGTGAGCAGCGCATACTTTTTTCGGCGTGCATGTTAACAAATGAGTGCATTCACACTGGGAACAGGATCAGCATGTGAGCATCAAGCAGGAGTGTTGCATGAGCAGCGCTGAAGCGATGGTTTCGGCGCCAAGTCTATTTTTGTTGCGCTGCTCACACTCAAAGTGACAACACACTTCTGATGGACAAAAAAAATGATTTCACACAGAAAGTGCTAAAAATGCACAGAATAATGTCAAGCATGTTTTAACAATTATTGGAGTATGTCAGAAAAGAAAATGATGAATAAAAAAAGATTTACCCCTTTAAAGTTGTTTTTAATTATTCAGTTTGGGTGAAAGAATGGTTTATTATAAAAATGACATTATAAATAGCATGTTCTAATGTATATCGAAATATGACTGAAACGACGAGCTGTTATTGTTTACCTTTTACGTGCATATCACCATGTTAACATGCGAATCCCCATGTTAACAAACTTCAGGACTTTAAAACTTTCAGGTTTATAACTGATCAAATTTGTAAAGAAATATACAGCTTTGGAGCAGCTGTGATGCTGTACAAACGCTTCCGGTGTGAATCCTCTCACAAGTCTGCAGCTGCAGTGACACTGTAGTAACGCTAACGTGAAGCGAAGCTCACGCTTGCGGTGTTATGCAGGAGTTGGTTCACTTTTGGCAATGAAACTAAGTAAATAATTAAATAAATTAGCACGATAATATTGTGTATTGGTGACCTCACAGGCTGACGATAGGGCAATATGACAGTTGAGCGTATCGCCCCAACACTAACAGCACACCAGTTTAAAATTTGTAATTAAGACATGGTGGAAAACGTGTTTATCTTTCAGTTTCAATGTGTATATCATAATGTATTCTCTTGAAAATCCTTTATTGTTAAATGTATGTTGAATGTAAACTCCTCTTAGGAATTTCACCATTCAATGTGAATTTATCTGAGAATATTCTTAAATAAGGAAATCTATTCAATGATTGGTCAAATGCAAAATCCAGTGTCGTCAAGCAAAATCCCATTTGTGGCACAGAAAAGTGTGAATCATCAATTCAATTCTCAGCAGTGTTTTTGTGAGTAATTTGCAGGGGCTTGTTAAATACGGGCCCAGATATATAGAATCCGAAGACTACAGGATACGCAAGAGTAGGTAGTGGTGGTACACAGCAAGAAGCATGGGATGGGCATTTTTCAAAAATATTGTATTTGAATATTTGGGCTCATAAAAAAATGAATATTTGTTTATTTAAATCACATTTAATAAGATTCATCACCATTTCTGAGCAAACTTATGATTAGGCATTATACACAACAATGTTCCATCTAGAACAACGTTATGTTATATATCAAGGTTTCCTTTTAGCTGAAAATGTAAAAATCAAATATTGTTTTTATTTTTCAAATAATTATTACATATCGAATATTCAACTATGTGTGCACACCCCTTGTAACAAGGGGAAGCAAGAGGTAAGTTGGACCATAAAAGTTTGATTTTGTTTCCAATTATATACCCAAAAGAATAACAACAGAAAACAACTATATACTCTGGGTGCACCCTCTAAATCACTTTGCATTTGACAGGAATTACAAATCGACTTATTTTTCTGTGAAATTCTGCATTTATAGATAATTCTAGATAATTCAAGATAATTCTATATTCTCACTGAGATACCTCTACACAAATACATCTCATTCATTAAAACATAACAGCTAGGTACCATAATTCACATATATAACTACATCCAGGATCTACCATGAGGGCAGTCATTTCTCTTTTTATCTAATTCTGTCTTTTTCTCCCAACAGTGAATTGAGTATTATTGTATTTAATTCCTTTGTACTAGCTATAAATGAATTTAATATATGCACAAGCCTTCCTGAACTACAGTCTGAGGTGAATTTACTAATCAGCTACGATCTAATCTACTCTCTATGTAAAACAGGCTCAATACAGATTGTGTTATTCACACAACTCCCCACTACTTGTCTGGTGCAATTAACATTGTGCAACAACCA
Source organism: Spinibarbus caldwelli (assembly GCA_039654775.1). NCBI lineage: Eukaryota > Metazoa > Chordata > Actinopteri > Cypriniformes > Cyprinidae > Spinibarbus > Spinibarbus caldwelli. The sequence continues at coordinate 35,530,548 of CM077220.1, forward strand.
CCCACAACAAAGCAGGTAGAAAAGAATTTTATTCAAAATTGATGCATTTAAAGTAATTAATCAAATGATTTTAGAAAAGTGTTTGGTTGTCTGAATTGCTATGGTGAAGTGATGATGTACAGTGCTAGTAAAGTATGCCAGACTGCGGTAGCCTGATGCATCTTCCTACAACCCATTACTCAGAATTCATCTGCAAGGTCAGCATAAAATTTTGGCCTGTATTTGTACTGATGGACCTGATTAGCTAACTCCTTCAGTGAAAACCAATGCAGATATAGTATGTTTAAAAAAAAAATCAGTGTAAGAAATTATAGTCTACCCTGACCCAGATTCCACTCACACAAACACAATAGATGTTTGATCATGCTCATTTCCCAAAATGGCTTAATTATTATATAGAAGAAGAAAGTTAACAGTTATGTTGTTTGTAGGTAATTTGGGATGATCACATCCTGAACAAATGGTGACCAACTGTAGAATGGGAATGTTTTTTCCTGAAGTAATTGAAGCAAAGTGCTTCAGTTTAAAGTTTCTACAGCAACTGAAAATGGTGTTGGTCTATTAAAATTCTGTTAAGATCCTTAAGTAATTGAATCAGCATGGCATACTGTAGTGGCAGAGTTGTATTAGACGTACTGTTTCTAAAGTAACTGAAAAAGTTTCTAACAACTGAAACTGACTATAAAGTTGATATAATTCTGATGAAATTCTAAAGTAACTGAATTGACGTGACACAGTGTGGTCACAGAATTATTCCATAACTCTGCTGTAAGTGTTGTGAGTCTGATGCACCATGACTCTGTGAAGTTTAAAATCCAAAGCAGTGTGGTTTTGTCTTATATACCATGGCGAGGTAAACGGTTTTAAAATATAACAAGTAAAGTATAACACAATGATATATCACGATAATGAACATGCACGATATTGTTATCATGGGCACTTCAAAATACCAAAAAAAATTATTTAATAAAAATTATTCAGAATTTAGAATGCATTTTAAGAATACTTTTCCCATCAGCTGGTCACAATGCACAACATCGGTGTATGCTGCATCAAATACGATTGTGCACTCTGATGTAAACAAGCATGGATGAGAAGCACATGGCGGAGCGAGTGAGATGCTCTGGATGAAAACGCACATTCACTCTCTGACTGCAGATGGCGCTGAACAGCAGAAATGCAGACGTTAACTTGGAAACCCTGTAAGCAAAGCAGCTGCACTACTTTCTGTTTCTGAAACTTATTTAAATTATTTAAACAGCCATTCAGATTTGTGTATTCACTATGGTGTTCATCACAGCGTCAAATACTTAAATATTTAGACTTAATAGGCTATTTATTTACATAAATAAATAAATAAATAGATTTTAATCTGGACTACAACATGCCCTAGATATTGTTCGTTATTGTTCGGTCACACTTTACATTAGGGCTTCATTAGTTGACAGTTAATTCATTAGTTAACATCAACTGCCAATGAAAAATTCTTCTAAACATTCATTAATCTTAGGTAATTCCAATATTTAATAACACGCTGTTAAAATCAAAAGCTGCAACTCTGTTATTTAATGAGCTAACAAACTAAGAGTTGTATTTTCTAACAAAGATTAATAACTTCTGTAGCAAATGTAGGTATTGCTCATTGTGAACGTTAATGCATTAAGGTTAACTAATGAGATCTTATTGTAAAGTGATAACTATTGGTCTTTATAATTCTTTTGCACTTTAATCTGTGTAAATTTTAACTTTGAACTTTGCTGTTACAGTGGTGTGTCAAATACATCTAAACAAAACCTCATGTTTAAGTCTGCATTAATTGCACATGTGGGAAGCCATTGCTCTGCATACAGATGTAAATACGCCATACAAGCAAATCATTTCCAAAATGACACTATTTCAATGCAAATATTCAAATGAAAGCAGCAGAATCTAGACATCCAGTTGCTGCCTTTGGTAGGAAAGAATGTTCTAGAAGATTATCTAATGGTTTCCATCAGTGACCAAAGAGATTTGCATGAATAAATTCGGAAGGTGTTTCTATTTATGTATGTATGTGAAAAAACTGGTCACATTGCTAGACATTGTCAAGACCTCATCAAAGCTTTGTCTGTCATGCATGTGGAAAGGATGATCACATAGCAAGGCATTGTTTGGAGAGAAGTAGGAAAGTTCAGGAATTTGTTTGTTTTGCATGTGGAAGGATGGAGCACAAGACAAGACAGTGTCACTTTTCACACAAAAGAAAGATGGACTATCATGAAGAAAGGCAGTTTAGAAATCAAGTTGGCACTGTTAAAAGGAAATAAGGAAGAAGCAATTCACACCTTGACAGACACAGCACTACACGAACAACATGACTGTAGCTCAGTCACAAGCAGATGCTGATGTGAATTGGACGAATTGTTTTATAATAGTAGCATATTTTGAAAAAATATGTTTATCAAAAGAGGGTGATTCTTTATCATTTGAGAAATGTGTTAATGGCACTGAAATTTAAATGCAATTTATTAGAAATGATATGATTGCATTCTGATTAAATTTCTGTAGATTTGACGTTTTAAATGTGAGAAAATTCTTGCTCTTGTTTCAGAAATAAGCACTGACATGTCTGAAATGTGTAACCTCCTGGAGAAAAATGATCTGGTCATTTGAAGGACAAAGAGGACAGCAGAACTAATGAAGCCAGGGGGCTTCCACAAGAAAATAGACTTCTTAAAGAACAGAGTGATCACCAGAACTAGAAATTCAGAGACTTTCAGAAATACAAGATCCAGATCTCCAGGCCTAAAGATTTAGAAACCCTGAGATTCACTATGGGATGGATGGACCTGATGGAACTGCACAGATTGCAACAACACCTGTGACTACTTCTTCTAGAAGGACTTTTTCAAATGGAAAAGAATGAACAATGGAAAAAAGAAACAAGGAGAGATCAAACCATTTCAGACACTATGGACATCAGCCTTTCCACTGAGATGGAAAACAAGTGGACAAAGGACATACCCACACAAAGAAATGCACAAAGACAGACTCACTGCACGACACTATAAAGAGACAAATATATGTACACTCAAATTCAGAAAATATATTGTCTACTAAATGCACATTACCTCCAAAAGTATTGGAAGAGTAAAGACAAAATTGCTCTGTTGGCTGTGGAGTCAAGACATATGCAAATGTATATGAGACAAAACTACAGAATGTCATATTTCATTTTTAGCCGTTTCAACACATACATGTTTTACCAAATAAAAAGAACAGCACTTTTAGAGTTCATCCCACTCATTGATGTGAGCATAAGTATTGGGACAGTTGAACATAAGGCAGATATAAAAGATTAAAAGCCATTATTTAGTTGAAGATCTCTTGCGCACAATCACAGCAGTGAGTCTGTGAACCATAGATATCACCAGACTCTTGGTCTCATCCTTTGAAATACTTTTCCCAGCCTTTAATGCAGCCAATTCCAATTGTTGCTTGTTTTGGGGAGTTTCTGCCTTTACTCTCCTCTTCAGCTGGTGAAATTCATGTTCAATTGGATTTAAATCTGGAGACTGACTTGGGCAATCTAAGACTTTCCATTTCTTTGCCCTTATAAATTCCTTGACTGAACTGGCAGGGTGTTTTGGGTCATTGTCCTGATGCAATATGAAGCACTTCCCAATGAATCTGGTGGCATTTTCTTGAATATTGGTAGGCAAGATGGCTTTGTACCCTTCCAAATTCATTCTGCTACTGTCATCATACATTAAGTCATCAGTAAAGTTGAGAGGGCCTGTTCCAGAAACATCCCTTTTTTTCTCCACATGCTTTCCCATCACTTAGATAAAGGTTCATGATTGTCTCGTCAGTCCATAAACAGTTCCAAAACTCTTCTGGCTCAACTTTGTGCTTTTATTGCAAACTCTAATCTTGCCTTTCTATTTTTGGTGCTGGTCAGAGGTTTGCATCTTGCTGTGTAGCATCTGTAATTCTGTGTCAAAGTCTCCTGAGGACAGTAGATTGTCATCACCCCAGCTTTCTGGAAGTTGTTGGTGATTTTACAGACACGTCTTTTAGGGTTCATTTTCACAGCTTTTATGATTTGTCTGTCATCAACTACTGTTGTTTTCTCAGCCGATCGGGTCGTTGTTGGTTGCTGGTGTCGCTGGTGGTTTCCAAACTCTTGATTTCTCCATGCTCTTTTTTTTTTTTGCTATAGCTCTAATTGACTTCCTCTTTTCTTTTAGCATCCAAATTGCTTGCTTTTCTCTCAAAGTCAGTTCCCTCATCTTCATCCTGGTTTGTGTGCAACATCATCGAATGCAAGATTCAGAATGCAGAAGTAATGGATATAACTGCATTGCCAGAGCACGTTCTGGCGTGACTACTGCTCTCATCCGAGCTGAGTCGAAAACTGTCCCCAGGAACGATATTCGCTGGCTGGGGGACAGCGAGCTCTTGGCAAAATTGACCCAGAGTCCCAGGCACTCTAAGGGTGCTTTCACACTAGCACTTTTGGTGCGCACCGGGGTTCAATTGACGTCAGAGTTCGGTTCGTTTGGATGATGTGAACACTGTCTTCCGACCTCGGGTGTGCACCCATGAACCGTACCTGAGTTTGCTTAAAAAGAGTGGTCTGGGGTACGGTTCAAGTGAACTCTGGTATGGTTCGCTGCTGATGTGAACGCAATCGTACCAAATCGTGGAAGTGAACCGCTATTAATGGCGTATTATTTGATAAAAATGTGTTTGTGTGTGTTTCACTCACTTTCCTGATGAGCGTGACTGACGGGCTGCAAGCAGAAAGCTGTACGTCTCATTTCTGTTCGCCTTCAACGTTCTTTAGAGCATTTGCAGTACATTTGTAAGACAGGCGTAAGTGACGTTATGCACTAAGCTTTGTAAACAAAACGAACATTTCAAAACGTATATAAAAGTGGAGAGAGCAATGTTATGCATTTTGCCGCCTCCTCCTGTGCCGTCGTTACTAAGCAACGGAGTAAACAGCTGCTGGCTTGACAACACAAACAAACCACAGTTTGGACCCAAATAAAATAATATGAACGCAGTCCAGCGGGGGTAGGGGGAGGGGGGAGCAAACGAACTCGGGTTTGGACCAGGCAAGTGAACCAAGTGTGAAAGCACCCTAAGTGGCTGAGGAGGAGGGTCCTGTGAGATATCAATTTTGTCTCCAACTGGGCCAAAATGACCCGTCGTCGAGGTAGTTGAGAATGTGGATTCCCATCTGCCTCAGAGGGGAAATAGCTACATCCATGCGCTTCGTAAAAGTGTGGGGAGCCAGAGACAGTCCGAAAGGAAGGACCGTATATTGATAAGCCACTCCCTCGAAGGAGAATCTCAAGAATCGCCTGTGATGGGGGCTATCTGGATGTGAAAGTACGCATCTTTCAGATCCAGAGAAAAGAACCAGTCCCCTGTGCGAATTTGCGAGAGGATCTGCTTCAGCGTAGTCATCCTGAACGGCCTTTTCATGAGGGTGCGGTTCAGACATCTGAGATTGAGGATGGGCCGGAGGCCGCCATCCTTTTTGGGGACGTGGAAGTAGCGGCTGTAGAAGCCTGACTCGCTCTGAGCTGGAGGAACAGTCTCTACAGCTCCTTTTGCCAGCAGATTCATCAACTCGGAGAGCAGAACGTGTGCGTCCTTGCTCTGAACCGAGGTGGAGACCACACCGCTGAAACGCGGGGAGTCTTCGAGCGAATTGAAGTGAATAACCTCATTTTATTTTCCCCAAAATTTTGCCCGCGTGGCAAGGGGTTGGATTGGTTCGAGTTGCTGGGCGCTGCACGGGGGAAGGGCACTCGTGAGAAACGGAAGAGGAAATTTGCTCTCTTTTTGAAAATGTTTGTGCTTTATTTTTTTCACTATAACAGCGGATGGTTGCTTGGACACTTGAACGGGCCCAGAAATTTTAACAGACACACTGCCCTCTGCCCCCGGAACTGAACGAGCTGATAGGAGCGGGGTCTGGGCCAGACTCATCCATGCAGGAAAGGAGTTTGGCTTAAAAGATCTGAAGGATCGCCACGGAATGGAATGCTGAAGCCACCTGTCCAGCCGAGGAGTAGGCGTGTCCAGCAAGAGCTGAAGTAGTCCTACACGGCTTGGACAGATGGTCGGCCAAGGGAGGCAGCTTCTTGTACCCCTTTTCTAAAGCACCGTCGACCGAGGTGAGGGTAGATGAAGCGGAAGTACAGAGGCGTGCAGAGTAGGGGGCGCACCACGACCTGGTGAGCTTGTCGTGGACCTCCGGAAAGAATGGAGAGGAACATTGGCGAGGGGCCTGATGGCGCCCCGGCAGGAACCATTCGTCCAGATGGCTGCGAGAGGGCTCCTCTGGCAGAGACCACTCTAATCCCAGCTCTTCGACCACTTTCGAGAGGACGCGGAAAAGTAGAAGCAGTGGCAGATCAGCTGAGCAGAGAGAAGTTGCTGGTTCCACTGCGAGCGGGCAGCTGAAATCAGCGGAGAGAGTAGTCGTCATTTCTGAAGGAGAAGAAATCTGAGGATCCTGTGGCGAAGCACCCGTTTATATAGCCAGATGACCCTGCCCATTCTGGCGGGCTTTGTTGCCATAGGTTCGTGCAGCTCTGCCGCCGAGCCATTGGTTAATTTCTTTAAGCTACTGCACGAACCAATGGCCGTGCAGTTACACTGCGTGATTGAAAAAAAGGCTTCAGGTTAGGTGAAAAAAAGGACTTTTTCCCATAGCGTCTTGGCAGACTCAGTACGAGTGAAGTATTGATAGGGAACTCTAAATTTTCAGAATCAGAATCAGAATGAGCTTTATTGGCCAGGTATGCTTACACATACGAGGAATTTGTTTTAGTTACAGAAGCTCTACAGTGCAACAAAAAGACAGCAACAGGACAGGACACAGATAATAAAAGAATAATATACAAATATACAAATAGGCAATGTATAAATAGCAAAAACACAATATATAATATAGACAATTATGTCAAAATCTGTACAGGTCTGATATGTGCAAATTTGAAATGAAAAAATAAGTATGTGTGGTGAATAAATAATTTATAATAGTGTTGTGTGTTCCACGTTTAATGTCAAGTGTTCATGAGATGGATTGCCTGAGGGAAGAAACTGTTCCTGTGCCTGGCCGTTCTGGTGCTCAGAGCTCTGTAGCGTCGACCAGACGGCAACAGTTCAAAGAGGGAGTGTGCTGGATGTGAGGGGTCCAGAGTGATTTTGCCAGCCCTTTTGCTCACTCTGGATAAGTACAGTTCTTGGAGAATGGGGAGGGTTGTACCAATGATTCGCTCAGCAGTCCGGACTACCCTCCGTAGTCTTCTGAGGTCAGATTTGGTAGCTGAGCTGAACCAGACAGTTATTGAAGTGCAGAGGACGGTTTCAATGATGGCGGAGTAGAACTGTTTCAGCAGCTCCTGTGGCAGGTTGAACTTCCTCAGCTGGCGAAGGAAGTACAGCCTCTGCTGGGCCTTTTTCACAATGGACTCAATGTGATTGTCCCACTTCAGGTCCTGAGAAATTGTGGTGCCCAGGAACCTGAATGCCTCCACTGCAGTCACAGTGCTGTTCATAATGGTGAGTGGGGGGAGAGCAGGGGGGTTTCTCCTGAAGTCCACGATCATCTCCACAGTTTTGAGCGTGTTAAGCTCCAGGTTGTTAAGACTGCACCAGACAGCCAGCTCCTTAACCTTCTGTCTGTAAGCAGACTCGTCACCGTCCTGGATGAGGCCGATCAGTGTGGTGTCGTCTGCAAACTTCAGGAGCTTGACAGAGGGGTCTTTAGATGTGCAGTCGTTGGTGTAGAGGGAGAAGAGCAGTGGGGAGAGAACACAGCCCTGAGGAGCTCCAGTGCTGATGGTGCGGGTGCTGGATGAGAATTTTCTCAGTCTCACTAGCCGCTGCCTGTCTGTCAGGAAGCTGGTGATCCATTGACAGACGGAGGTGGGGACGGAGAGCTGAGTTAGTTTATTCTGAAGGGTGCCCGGGATGATAGTGTTAAAAGCAGAGCTGAAGTCTACAAACAGGATCCTCACATAAGTCCCTGGTCTGTCCAGATACTGCAGGATGAAGTGCAGTCCCATGTTGACTGCATCATCCACAGACCTGTTTGCTCTGTAGGCAAACTGCAGGGGGTCCAGTAAGGGTCCAGTGGAGGATTTCAGATAAGCCAAAACCAGTCTTTCAAATGATTTCATGACCACAGACGTTAGAGCCACAGGTCTGTAGTCATTAAGTCCAGTAATTTTGGGTTTCTTTGGGACGGGGGTGATGGTGGAGCATTTGAAGCATGAGGGGACTTCGCACAGCTCCAGTGATCTGTTGAAGATCTGTGTGAAGACGGGAGCCTGCTGGTCAGCACAGATTTTTAGGCAGGCTGGTGACACACCGTCTGGGCCTGGTGCTTTCCTTCTTTTGTTCTTCCCGAAGACCTGGCGCACCTCATCTTCGCTGATCTGAATTGCAGGTGTGGGGGAGAGGGGGGTTGCTGGAGGTTGTGTGGAGAGGTGTTCAGGGCAGGTGTGGGGTGTTTTTTCAAACCTGCAGTAGAACTCATTCAGATCGTCTGCCAGGTGTTGATTCTCCAGAGTGCTGGGGGATGGTGACTTGTAACTGGTGATATCTTTCATACCTTTCCACACTGAAGCAGAATCACTGGAAGATAATTTTTTCCTTAGCTTGCCGGAATAATTCCTCTTTGCCACTCTGATCTCCTTTTCCAGTGTGTATTTGGCCTGTTTATACAAGATTTTATCCCCCTTTCTGTAAGCATCTTCTTTGGCCTGACGGAGCTGTCTGAGTTTTGCAGTGAACCATGGTTTTTCATTGTTGTAAGTTAGATGAGTCTTGGTAGGAATGCACATATCCTCACAGAAACTGATATAAGATGTTACAGTCTCTGTGAGCTCATCCAGATCATTTGCAGCAGATTCAAAAACAGTCCAATCAGTGAGAGAGAAACAGGCTTGTAAAACCTGCTCTGTTTCATTAGTCCATCTTTTAACAGTTCTTAATACAGGTTTTTCAGATTTGAGTTTCTGCCTGTAGGTCGGTATAAGATGAACCAAACAGTGATCAGAGAGTCCTAAAGCTGCTCGTGGGACAGAGTGATATGCGTGCTTTATCGCTGTGTAACAGTGATCCAATATATTACTGTCTCTGGTGGGACATGTGATGTGCTGTCTGTATTTTGGCAGTTCGCGAGAGAGATTTGCTTTATTAAAGTCCCCGATAATGATTAAAACAGATTCTGGGTGTTGTTGCTCAGTCTCTGTGATCATATCAGCGAGTTTCTGTAAAGTTGAGCTCACGTGCGCTTGTGGAGGGATGTAAACACTCACGAGAATGAACAAGCAAAACTCCCGCAGCAAGTAGAAAGGCTTGCAGTAAATGAAGAGAGTTTCTAGATCAGAACAGCACATCTTTAACACAGTTACATCTGTACACCACCCTCTCATTGATGTAAAAGCACGTCCCGCCGCCGAGCGATTTCCCCGTTGATTCTGCCTCGCGATCTGCTCTGATCAGCTGGAAGTTAGGCAGATGTAGCACGCTGTCCGGTATGGCGTCGTTCAGCCAGGTTTCCGTGAAACACAGAGCAGCAGAGTTTGAAAAATCCCTGTTTGTCCGGGAGAGCAGAAGGAGTTCGTCTGTTTTGTTGGGTAGAGAGCGGAGATTCGCCAAATGGATGCTAGGCAACACCGTTCTAAATCCGCGCTGTCTGAGCTTCACGAGCGCGCCGGCTCGCTTCCCCCTTCTGCGCATCCTGAAGTGTTTGACCAGAGCTACGGCTCCGCCAACTACAATGTCCAGCAAAACGTCCGAATAATCAAAAACCGGTAAAAGATTTTGTGGTGTGTTCTGCCGAATGTTCAGCAGGTCATCCCTGGTAAAACTGATGGTGTTTGAGAAACAAAAAACAGGAAAAACAAACAAAAACAGTACAAACACTGAAGAGCAAAGCACAGTAGCTGCCATCTGTGGAGCCATCTTAGATTGCATTTTTTACAGTAGTTTTCTGTTATTTTAAACTATATTCAAAACTTAGTAAAATTACAAACAATACCTGTAAATTAACAACTTGACTGTTATTTTAGGTAGTATATCAGACAAATTACAGTAATTTTTCTTTTTTTATAAAGGAAAATTACTGCTATTTTTACAGTATTTTTTTTCTGTGATTTTAAAATATATTGAAAACTGTAAAATTACAAACAATAATCCAGTGAGATTTTTGTTTGCACAAGAAGTCTGACAACAGTCAGTGCTTCATACAGAGATCTGACCTCATCATCATCCAGTCTGTCTGGAATGACATGAAGAAACGGAACAAACTGAGATGGACTAAATCCAGAAGAACTGTGGCAACGTCTTCAAGATGCTTCAAGAAACCTACCTGCAAAGCTACAGTACTGTTAAAAGTTGTAGGCACTTGTGTAAAAATGTTGTAAAATGAGGATGCTGTCAAAAATAATGTCATAAATAGATTTTTAGGGCTGCCCTCTAATAGTTGACTAACCGTTAGTCGACCAGAAGAGGCTTGGTCAACCAAAATTTTATTAGTTGCAGAAAATAAAAATCCACATTGGCAAAGTCACGCAGATCTTTAAAGGCTGGTCTATGTGGTATGGCTTATCTTCTAAAATATGTAAGTAGCAGCAACTTTACATGGCCGCTCAATCTAATGTTAACGTGGAAAAATGTACGCTATTCAACTGTCTGTGCGGAGTGTGGAAGCTGAACAGTAGCGCGCTAACAGATGGAGGCGCTGGTGTGCTCACTTGATCTTAAAATACCCCCTCATGTTTGGTCATACAGATAAGAGCAATACATCTTTTGAATCTGTAAAGACTCTACGTTTATTTGTGTGCACTCACAATAACAAAACATTGCGCTTTTGTAAAATAATGAAAGCAAACAGGATGCGCTTTCTGGCACCTCAATCACTGTGAACTTGAGCATGAAACTGTGTATATTTGTCTTACAGACATGAAAAAAATATATCTATAGAGAGCGAAATGTCTACTTTTAAATAAACCAATTCAAATGAAAAACGAATATTCTCAGATTATGTAATCCATATGAAACATGCAGACAGGTGCATCCACTACTGCAAAGATGATGAGTAAGTGTCGCCGAATTCATCTCTTAAACCGAAAACAAAGAAAGCACTAGTTTATCAATGAATTATTAAAATGTTAATGCAGCCTCCTTACTGTTTTTCCCTGACACATTCATAATCATTAATTCTTCTGTTGCTGTGCTGTGGCAAGCTTATGCATGCACTTGAGTGCTTATTAGGCTATGAAGGCAATTAAAGGCTCATTATTATGATTTAAATGGTTTATTAATAAACATGCGATTAGTCGACTAATGCTTCAAATGAACTATCAATTAACTTCTATTAACTAAATTAAATTCACATTTGGTGTGAGCATTTTTTGCGTTTAAACCAGCTTTTGCCCTATGTGCACTTGCGCATAGTTTTTAAGGTAGCTTTGCAGGTAGGTTTCTTGAAGCATCTTGGAGATGTTGCCACAGTTCTTCTGGATTTAGTCTCTCAGTTTGTTCTGATTCTTCATGTCATTCCAGACAGACTGGATGATGATGAGATCAGATCTCTGTGTGGAGCGCACTGAGTGTTGTCAGACTCCTTGTGCAAACAAAAATTTCACTGGATTATTACAATTAATGGCAAAATTAATGTTTGGAAATGTAAACTGATATTTCCTACTGACACACTAAAGCAAAAGATAGAAATAACTGACTTTATGAATCATTCTTAGCTGGTGAAAATACAAGTGTTCTAATCATTTTGGACAACACTGTATATGGAGCACACAGAAGTCAGTAGAATATTGTAGATTACAATCAGGACTGGAAATGGGGGGGGGGGGGTCCTCTGAGTGAATTTCAAGGGGGACGGTGTTTCATTTACAACTGGTTAGGTTTATTTGGAAATTAAAGTGATTTCTATATTTTATCCATTCAAAAGACTAAGAAAGCGATCCGAGTTCTGCACATAAACCTAACGCGATATATTTGTGTCTATGGTTAGCTGCGCAATGCCGTCTTTTGTGATTGGCCATAATACCTGTAGACTGCAGCCAATAGAGTGGGGGAAGTATGACGTCACTTTGTAGGCCAATCAGCTGTTAGCATCACACTGGTTCCCTCGACAAAAAGGCAATTGGATTCTTCCATAGGCTTTTGAAATATTGCAAAAAATAAGCTCTGTGTTCAACCATAAACTTACACATTTTGTCCATCAAGATAATCTTCACAAAATAATATAACTTTCATGAATTTTGAAGCCTTCTGCAAGCGCCAGAACTAAAAAGCTAAACTTAGGCTATAAACAAACTATACCACCACGGTCGCTCGCCTTCAATGTCACCACCACCATGCTCCCCGACAACTTTTTCAAACTTAGTTTTAACATTGAGTACAGGGTTGTCACTTTCATGAAGACCAGATTCAAGGACTTAAGGACTTTTTAAAGCACCATTTATTTTATATCAAGCACCTATCAAATTCACACCCCAGTATATGTAGTGTCAAAGACCTTACAGTACTTAACATTTCACTTACACTTAACATTTATATTATTTCAAATTTAATTCAAGCACTTTCAAGGACCTATGTTTGTTTTCAAGTATTTTCCAGTTAATACTTAATCCATATGTCTGAAATTCAAGTACTTTCAAGTAATTTCAAGAAGCGTGGTAAACCTGTGAGTGAAAGGATTTACTCTGTATATGAATTTTAATCCACGCTACATGAACCTTTTCATATAAACTGGAATAAATACAAAACTAGAGCCAAACTAAAACTGAAATGAGACATTAATAAATAGCAGGGCCTGAATTTCGTTTTTAAACTGGGGGGGGGGGGGGGGGGGGGGAATTCCCCCCTTACATGGGTCACATGGGGGGGATTTAAAGATTCTGGGGGGGAGAATAAATTGACACATCGGGGCTAAATTAATCATCTTCATTTATTTATGTCTACAGATTTTAATGTATGGTGGTTTTCAAAACAGCTTGACAAAATTTGTCATGCTCTCCTCCAAATTGACATTAAGAACTGTATTAAAACTATTTAGAAATGCCTCTCAGAATCAGTGTATTTCATATATTCAAGTTTCAGTTCAATTTCTTTTTGTATTTTGTATATTAAAAAATATTTTCATGGTGTATTTTGTATAAAAAAAAAAAAAAAAAAAAAAAAAAAAAACTTTTTTATATTACAAAACTTTATACAAAATACACCACGATCTCCTTCAAATTGACATTAGGAACTCTGTTTAAACTAATATATGTTACTTAATGTTTCATTGAGGTTTGAGTTGCTTTCAGTTTTATGCCTTCTGAATGAAGAAGGAATGTCTCAACTTTCTAAGATATAGCCTAATTATTTTTTTCTAATGTTTAATCAAAAAATCTGATCAAAAATTAGCCTTCTCATTACAAAATTTGACTCCTTAAAGTGATTTACAGGGGAATTTTATTTTTACTTTGTAATAGCATTTTTCTAACTTTATTAAAAGTATGTCATCTTTTGTCAAATTTTAAAAAAATACATATTTATAAGCTTTTTAATATTTCTAATTAAAACAATACAATAAGAGCAAGTAGAATAAGATACCAATCAGATTAAATCAGTATTAACAAAATTATTGTTTTCCATTGAGGTGGAACAGAAGAACACAAAAGTGGCTTGTAGGTGTATTTTCAGACGTTTAATGAGCTTCAGAGTTGGCATGAGTGCAATTAAATTTATAAATTCATGTTGAGATTAATATTTTAAATATAAAATTTGAATAGGTTATAGAAATATTAAATGATTTACATAACTGAAATCAAAACTGCCAGCAGATGGCAATAAGGCACTGATTTGATCACTGAATTAATCATTAAATTGATTCGTTCGAACTGCTGATTCATTCAGGAATAAAGCAAGTGACTGTCTTTATGAATCGGTAACTGAATCATTGACTCACTAGATTCGTTTAAAAACGCATGTTCATTCATAAACGAGACACCGCTGTGTTTGAATGGAGATGCGCAGCGGCTCGGCTGTGTCTTTGATTCAAACTATTTTCGTTGACGAAATAGAGCAAAACCAGGCAACAGTGTTATAGTAAGACAATGTAAGTCACTTAATATTAACTTCTTGTTTATTGACTTGTTGTATTAAATCAATAATCACATTTACAAACTCCCTTATTAATCATTACATCTGTCACTCTCCTTAGTTCATCGCGATCTCTTAAAGTTCTATTATAATCAACGAAGCTCTCTAAACTAAACAATGAATCTCTTATTTACATTGTGTCTACTTTGTTTATGAAAGGATTCGTGAGATATGTCTGTAATGCATTACTCAACTCTGCAAAAATGCGTAGAAATCTTTGAAGCTCCCCTCAGTGCAAACACAAATATGCTCGGGTCAGTCGCACTGGTGCTCCTACATATTTTTTCATAGTCGCACGCAGTAGTTTTCAGTCACATCTGCGCGCGACTCAGAATATTAGAGCGCGTCACACAGCCTTGTGTGAATAAAATCAGTGCGACACAGGCCACGGAGAGCACGCCGATGTTATACAGGACTCAACGACAGTCAGAGAAGACAGCTGCAGCACTGTTTGTGGAATTAAATTCTAAAGTAAAGACAGACTGTTTGAACCGGTGATTTCTTTTTTCACTTCTGTAGATGTATTTCTAATTTGATCTGAGATGAAGCAAATACATTTGTGCGGGAATTTCTCGCATTATAAAAGTTAAACTTGCGGGAATGGTTTAAATTATGCGCAATCCCGCGCCGAAATTCAAGCCCTGAATAGTATAGTGAATAAATGAAATAATCATAACTAAAGGACATATGAAATCTCGTATTTCTGTACATTTCAAAATAGTCCATTTAATCTATTAAATAACAGCAGAGTGAGCGAATTTTTGGATATGGTAAGATTAAAGCTGCAGTCCGTAACTTTTTTGGGTTAAAAATGATCTGAAATAATAGCAGAGTGAGCGAATTTTTGGATATGGTAAGATTAAAGCTGGAGTCTGTAACTTTTTTGGGTTAAAAATGATCCGAAATCATTTTTGAGCAAGTACATATTTGAGCAAGTACATAACCAGCCAGTGTTCAAAACTATCACCTTACTTTAGCCCGATTCACAACGGTTATCTTATAATAATGTTTTCTAATTTGAGTGGTACGGGTAGATTTTCGCGGGAAATTCGAGCATGCTGCTGCGTCATTACATCAACGTCTGTAAACATAAAGAAGTTGTCCCGGCTACTAGGCTATCTCATGTGAGGATCCTGCAGGTGGCGGATTGTTTAGCCTTTCTCACAGCAGCTAAAATAATAAAAAATTTTATTTTGATGGCGGATTGTAATCCAGAAAGGATTGTGTGTTTATGAAACACATGTGAATGAAATTAAATTATATTCCAGTTTTAAATGTGCTTCTGATTACAGATAGCCTGGGATTACACAAGATTTGTATTTTAAAGACAACCAGTTCAAAGGGAGCATAGTTTGCTTTTTGGGTTAAAATAATTTCTTAACATGAAATTCGAATGGTATGACAATTAGAGATTAGACTGTAGCTACAGAAATTGAAATCTACACGCTAATACACACTATACTCATTGTCATGCAATGCTGATGTTGTTAACATTAATAATTTGAGAATAAAGTATAATAATAATAATAATAATAATAATAATAATAATAATTTGCACGGTTAGATGTGATGAGCTAACCAATCGTTAGATTTAATTACCATTGGTAGCGTGATTTGTAATGCTTTTTTTCCTCAGTTGGTCAGAACAAACGTGGCAGACTTGTTACTTACTTGTTCAGATGGCAATATACGGTGAAAATTCTTATTTGGGTCATATATTCCAAGACGTAGGCTAGAATATGTGATTCCTAAATACAGTATCCACACCGGTGCGGTGACTGACAGACTGACACACATACTCCTCAAAACATTAGATTCATCCGCGCTGGATCCGTGCCAAAGCACAACCCCACGCACGGAAGATAATTCTGCACAGAGCTGCAATTCCAGGTTTTCAAACAGAGATGGCGATAAAGAGGCAAAATTTACGGACTGCAGTTTTAAACTTATTTTAGTGAACAAAGTACCACAAAATGTTATTTTTATCCTTGCTTCTAGAAATTATTCAATCTATATGCTTTCTAACAGCTTCATGTGGCCGTAAACATTTAATTTTAACGTGGCTTTAAGCACTATGCATCGTTAAAGTTTCATTTTCACCGTAACTAAGCCATGATGTTTACATGGAATAATCATATGAGTTTACCTTATGGTACGAACCCGGAGTCTCTGTATCAGAAAGTGATAAAATGAGCATCTTCCATCCGAGGACTTGTGTTGCATTTCGAGCAAAAACAAAACAAAAAACCATTGTCGAACAACAATATAAAATGTGGGAAACTATTAATTAGTTATTCTACAATTGTACTATAAATTATACTACAATTGGAAAATATTTGTACTGTATTGATAAACTGTTTGGCATGATGCCGTTTAATGTCTCCGACAGCACCTGTAGTCCCATTTAGCAACTTGTTAACAAACGTCTTTAAGACACGAAACAGTTTTAAAAAATCATGAGTGGGGTGTAACTGGTGTGTTTTATGTCATAGAATAAAACGTGAAAGTATCTTGAGCTCGTTTGAACCACAGATCTTAATTTAGGGGATTTACCCAAACTCCCATTCAAACACCCATTGACTCTGGGACGTTGGAAAAATGCTAACTTGCTTCCGGGTTTCTGCCTACAAAGTGACATCGTAGTTCCACCACTCAATGGAAATGCCTCTCTATCTGTGCGCATGCTGCTCCTCACAGCACAGATCGTGAAAGCAGACTGCAGTTTTTGTCATTCATTATAACAAACAGTGTACACACGATGTAAATAATTGATTCAGTGTGCAGCGTAGAGAGCTTCATTAATTAAAATGGAAGTTTGTGAGATCACGATGAACTAAGATGAGTGACAATTTTAATGATTATAAAGGGAGTTTGCAAATGTGAAATTGAATTTATGCAACAGTTTTATACATTTTTGATTTCATAAGTTAATATTAAGTTACTTACATTTTAGGAACACTGTTGTCTGATTGTGCTCTATTTCATCAACTAAAGTAATTCCAAACAAAACACAGATTAACCGCTGCGCATCTCCAAGCAAACACAGCGCTGTTTTGTTTATGAATGAATCTGCGTTTTTTTAACAAATCTAGTGAGTCATAAAGGGAGTCATTGCTTCGTTCCTAAATGAATCAGCCATTTGAACGAATCGATTGAATGAATGATTCAGTGACAAAGACAGTGACTTGCTGCCACCCACTGGTGGTTTCAGTTTAATTTTTAAAGTATAAACAGTCATTTAAATTGTTTAATATTTCTATATTCAAAACTTTATATTTAAAACATTAATTTAATAACATTGTTATTATGAAATGCATTAATGCCACCTAAGTCTTGTCAAAAAGTCTGTAATGCCACATTTGTTCTCTTCTGTGCCGTGGAAAGATTAATCGTTGATGCTGATTTCATAGTAACTTATTCTTCCTGATTGTATGTTATTATTTAAATTGAATTTATTGTTTAATTTAAAGTTTTGATAAAAGTTTATAAATCTAAATTTTTTTGCCACAAAAGATGGCATACTTTTAATAAAGTTAGAGGCATTACAAAGGTTTAAAAAAAAACAAACAAACAAACAAAAAAAAACCTTTAAGGAGTCAAATATCGCCTTTATAATAGGAAGGTTAATTACTGTCATTGATCAGAAGGTGTTCCTAAAAAAATTTAAGTAGGAGCAGAAGTGCTCCTGAAAAGAAATGTAAGCATAGAGTCCTTAAGAATGTAATGTTAGTTTTAAAAACTAATTGCAAACGTTTATGCAAAGTGTAAACTATTAAATATAATCTACAAATCATGCAGTACTGTACCACTAAAGAAGTGTTTTGAGGGCTTAGCTAAAGAGGCCAATTAGAGAAAATTACTAATCATTCAGATTTTTTATTATTAAATCATGCTTTCATTTCACTAATATATCTCTATTTTTTTTTTTTTTAATTAAACAAGGAGTCATTAATGATGCTTACATTTTAACGTGCAAATTCACACACAATGTATCTTTAATTTCGCCAGAATTGCAGGTGCCTGTCTTAACATCCAAGAAGGTTTAATGTTATTAGATTATAAAGGGTTTTATAATTAAATACATCCGAAAGACCCCCACTTCCGAGACAGAGTCCCCCCAGTGAATTTTGACCATTTCCACCACTGATTACAATATCAAACTTATGTGGAAAATACAAGACACAAAGCTATCAGCAAACACCACAATTTGTTTCTTTCTCCATCTCAAATGTAAAATTATGACCTCATCATGAGAGTACCCCTAACTGACAAGATAAAAATGCAATTTTTAATGATTCAATTCCTCCTGGGGGCTCTGAAGAACTGTTTATGATGAATTCATCAGAGATGCAAACAGGTGAGGTGGAAAAAAGATTAGAACATTGCCGGATTGGGGGCATGATCCACAAGGAATTTTAAAGATATTTGCTTTACATGCTCATTTGTAGTTACTTTAAGATATTTTTTAAAACATTTTTTATTACCTTATATGTCCAAAACTAATTTTTCACAAAAAAACAAAAAACAAAAAAAAAAACATCTTGTTGCAACATTTTACAAAAATCAAGACTGAATATATTTGGTAAAAATCCCATGTTATAAAAGATGAAGTGCTTGAAGTGTATATTTTGTGAAACGGTGATGTCATCACCCCACGTCTCGCCCCTAGTCAGACACCGCTACATCACATAACAGCAAAAACAACATGAACAAACACTGAACAACTTTTTATTGTCTTTTTATTAACTAACATTAACACAGATTAATAAATGTATTGTTCCATGTTCGTTTGTATACAGCGCGCAAGGTTTATGTGCATGCTCCAAGTCTTCTTCTGCGTTTTTAGTGTATCTCTGTGGCAGAATTACAGCGCCACATTCTGGTCTGGCATGTATACTACATCATTTTGTGTTGGTTTCGTGTGTACGCAGATATTTCTTGAGATGAGGGAAAAAAAAAAAAAAAAAAAAAAACGGATAGGGAAAGCTCTGGCTTCGTGTGGATGTGGCCTGAGAACCATCTCAAAAAATGAGGTGTCGCATTTCATGAACATACAGACCACAGCTGTTACAACAGGAGCAGCTTCATTTACAATAAGGGTAGTTAACTGTAACGGTATAAAACGTTTGAGCTTAGGATATTCAGGGTTCATTCCGACTGCATTGAACCCAAGGTACAACATGTACTTTGTCATTGCTATGCTGCAATAAACATCTTCATAGAGATCTTCCATAGCCTTATTTTTTCCTACACAATCCATTTTATGAAATGTGCATGACTATATAGTAGGTTTGAATATATTTGAGCATGAAAAAACACAAACACATAAAAAGTGTCATTGTTTGAAATTAGGGGCGAACCTAAAAACCACGATTATTTTACAATTTAAATTTAAATGCATTAATCTGATGCAATCTGAGAGCAAAATTAGGAGCTCATATGTTTTTAGTGTTCAAATGAAAAATTGCCTTTGCATTAACTTTTTTTTTTTTTTTTTTTTTACCTGGACTTGTCATTTTAGTTGTGATAGCATCACAGTTCACATTGCATTCACAATAGCTAAATTTTCATCCTGTTTTTGCATTGTTCTGTTATCAAAGTAAAAACATTTAAAAGTTCTCCAGCTTGTTTTCATCTAATTTGTTGTATCGCAAAAAATCTGCCCTTGAGCCATTTTGGTTATATATAATCGCAAATTATATAGTCTTTCATATCACAAATCTTTCTAGAATAGAAAGAGTAATGAGACTGAGTAAATTTGTCAGTTAACTGCATACTAATTTCATAAATTTGTATGTGAAATTTGTGAATATGTATGTATTTATACTTGCATATAATTAAATTATGAAATATCATCAGATGATGACTTAAGTGGTAAGATTTGGACAGTAAAATGTTCAGTCTTGCAAGTAGCAACAATCTTTAAAGGGGTGGTTGACTTTTTTTTTTATTAGGGTTGATTGTGTTTATGGGGTGCAGTCTAACGTGTTAATGCTTTGTTTTTAAAAATACACATTATTTTTCACATAATTTACCTTTCCACAACGCTCTGTCCCTTCTCCTATAAACGCGCTGATCATTTCCTGCTTTTATGAAGCTCCTCCCTCAGAAATACACAATGGACTCAGATTAGTTAGCTGGTCCAGTGTGTTGTGATTGGCTAAACCGCCTCTAGTGCGCGTCTAAACGTCCCGCCCCTCACCTCAGCGGCATGTGCTCCGGTTGTATTGTAAACAAACGGCAACCGCACACACGTCCATGTATAACGCTTCTCATAGCTATGTGAAAATAAGTGTATAAATGGAACAGTTCATTGTTGGAGCTGATTTGAATGAGAGAGAGAGAGATTCAAGTCAAGTCAAGTCACCTTTATTTATATAGTGCTTTTAACAATACAGATTGTGTCAAAGCACTTAACAGTATCAAATTGGAGGATAGAGTGTCAGGAATGTATAATAATAAGATTAAACACTCAATTTTCAGTTAAAGGCATTTCATTATTGAATTCAGAGATGTCATTGTCTAGCTCAGTTTAGTTTAAATAGTATCTATGAAATCAAATTGACGATAATCGTTAGAAATTAAGTGTCCCCAACTGAGCAAGCCAGAGGCGACAGCGGCAAGGAACCAAAACTCCCTCTGTGACAGAATGGAGAAAAAAACCTTGGGAGAAACCAGGCTCAGCTGGGGGGCCAGTTCTCCTCTGGCCAGGATATTATTATTTATTTTTTTACTTATTGTTTTAATTAAATTTTTAAATGTATAAATGTATTATATCATGAGAGAGATGCAGAGCAGGGCGACGCGAGGAAATGGATTGAGAACTGCAGCTTTAGAACACTGATTTTGAAACTTGTGAATACATTAGAATCGTTAGAAGACAATCGCGATTCATATATGAATAGATTTTTACGTGCACCCCTAGTTTTCTTCCTTTTCTCTAAAGCAGCGCAGCATGGCCTCGCCCCCTTTGTTGCATGTTCCCGGGGGTGGGGTTTGTCTGGTTTGTGATGTCACAAACCCAGGAAGTAACTCGTTGTAGTCCCTACGAGACGTTTTTGTAGGCATTAAACTGCCAGAATTTTAAAAGACAGTATCTCCGTTTGCATTGAAGTTTCAGCGCCGCAACTTTGCAGATATTGTTTATGCTCAAACAGCAACATTACACACTAACTAACGTTAAAAAAGTGAAATCGCAATCAACCACCACTTTAATGCAGGCTACTGTTTAACATGCAGTGAAGCCTGTTTTGTTTAGACGTGGACGAGAACACAGGGATTTACATGTGCAGATCATTCTAAGCAAAAATGGTATTCATTCTATTTTTAGTGTTCTGAGGTTTTAAAAGGATGCCATTTACAATTAAATGAAAGAACTTAAGAATACATTGTGCTAAAATGTTTAGTTAGTTAAATAAAATGTAGCTATACACTGTATATTTATATAGCTAAATTATTTCAAACTCAAATCATATTTTTTTGTGTAATTATTTACTTCTGTGGAAAGTAGTTGTGTAATAAGCAGGATAATGTACATCCAGCTGGTTATCATCATAAAATAAACCCCTTCAGGGTGATATAAGACCTGATCATTCCTGTAAGGTAGAGATGCGTGGATCAGCTCTAACGCAAACCGAATACGCTATTAAAATTGATTCATCCACTACTCTCCACGCACCTGAAGCTATGATTTTCTCTGATTTAGATATCTGCACCCTACCCCCACCCGACTGTCACATTGCAATTATTCTAATTCTCAGTGTTAAGCAGGATGATATGGCAGGCACATGAAGAAGGGGCTATTTTGGGGCTCGAGCCCCTACCTTTTTCAAAATTAAATAAGCCCCTCTCAACAATTGTCAACAATAATATTGTGGTCAATAAAACAAAATGTATATGAATTAGAATTAATATGCAATAGAAATATTCTTACCTCCTGTGTTCCAAGCGTCACCACAATTGTTGCTCTCCGTGTTACTCTCAGTCAGACTCAGCAAGGCCTTTGCTACCCTTAGAACCACTTCATTCACAAAATCCCTCGGAAGGGCTGTGCAATTCCTAATGGTCTCTGTCTTTTCTCTTGGTTGGAAGCCATTCACCCAGTCATTCGCAGGGGTTGAAATATTCTGTCCATTGTCATTGTGATTAGGTCTATAATGGCCACTTTGATTGACATTCATACTGACCCCTGAGTTTGTGAATAAAGCCTCACGCCTCCTGATATAATCACTTCGCCGCTTCTCTACCAGGGCCTCTTCGGCCTCTCTGTATTTCCTTCCTTTGCCTATTATGCATACCTGCAAAAGAGATAGAGACAGCAGAATGAGGCTCTCTACAGAGTTTCTGAATAGTGTGGCAAGTTTTAACCTTTTTTTTCACATTAATTCATAGGCTGCATGAATTCATAATTCACTGCATTTATCACTGAATCATTCATTCAGCCAATACATTCAAAAGGCTGATCCATTCAGGAAGGAAGCATTTGACTGTCTTAAAAGGATAGTTCACCCAAAAAAGAAAATTTGCTGTCAAATCATTGTTTATATGTAAGAAGGTGGGCTGATGAAGACTAGTTTATTCACATTCTAAATGCTTTTGGCATTTAAAGAATAGCACAGAGTCCACACCACAACTATAATGATAAAGGCACAGAGAAACGATATCGTTGGAATCACTTTCAGAACGAGTTTTTCCAGCTGATGAACGATACCAAGATTGACATCCAATCAGAATCCATCCTACTATCACGAGCTGGAGAATTTAAAGCGGCAGACGAGCTTGTGCTTAGAATAAACAGACGATATCGTTCACTGGTGTAGACGCTAATATCGTTTTCTTTATAGTTATCGTTCTTGGTGTGAACTGGGCTTCATACAGACTCAAAGACTCCTGAGCCACTGCACAAAGGAACAAAATATATCCAACGCAATAAATCAATGCAAATATTTTTAATAAAACTCATAGTTTTCAGTTTACACATCTGTTATGCTACGTTTACACTAGTGCATGTTGGCTTTAAAACGCATAGCTCAGACAGAATCATCATTTCTATTCATTTTCCACTAATTTACTGATAAGCATTAGCACCTTGCATTAGCAACTTGCAGTGCAACGTTATATGCCTTCTCTCTTCTGCAATCGCTGTAACTTCTGACTCAAAGGACATAACATATTTCAGCAACATTACATGGCCAAAACACACATTAGACGGCAATCGAAAGTTATTACAAACACTCGATGGTGGTTTAAAGTGAGTTTTGAGTAAAAGTGGAATATAAATCTTATTTAATGTCTTATCAGAATCAGAATCAGCTTTATTACCAGGTATGTTTGCACATACGAGGAATTTGTTTTAGTGACAGTAGCTCCACAGTGGGACAGAATGACGGCGACAGGACAGGACACAGATAATAATAAAGAATAATGTACAAATATACAAAATGGACAGTATGCAAAATAGCACAAACACAATATACAAAAAAAGAGACAATTCAGTATGTACAGGTATGTTAGGTGCAAATTTGAAATGTAATAAGTATGTGTGTTAAATAAAAAATAAAAATAAAAAGTAGATAGTGTTGTGTGTTTCATGTTTATTGTTAAGAGTTCAAATGTTCATGAGATGGATTAACTGAGGGAAGAAACTGTTCCTGTGTCTGGTCGTTCTGGTGCTCAGAGCTCTGTAGCGTCGACCAGACGGCAATAGTTCAAAGAGGGAGTGTGCTGGATGTGAGGGGTCCAGAGTGATTTTACCAGCCCTTTTGCTCACTCTGGATAAGTACAGTTCTTGGAGACTGGGGAGGGTTTGTACCAATGATTCGCTCAGCAGTCCGGACTACCCTCTGTAGTCTTCTGAGGTCAGATTTGATAGCTGAGCTGAACCAGACAGTTATTGAAGTGCAGAGAATGGATTCAATGATGGCAGAGTAGAACTGTTTCAGCAGCTCCTGTGGCAGGTTGAACTTCCTCAGCTGGCGAAGGAAGTACAGCCTCTGCTGGGCCTTTTTGACAATAGAGTCAGTGTGATTGTCCCACTTCAGGTCCTGGGAGATGATGGCGCCCAGGAACCTGAATGACTCCACTGCAGTCACAGTGCTGTTCATGATGGTGATTGGGGGGAGAGCAGGGGGGTTTCTCCTGAAGTCCACGATCATCTCCACTGTTTTGAGCGTGTTGAGCTCCAGGTTGTTAAGACTGCACCAGACAGCCAGCTCCTTAACCTCCTGTCTGTAAGCAGACTCATCACCGTCCTGGATGAGGCCGATAAGTGTGGTGTCGTCTGCAAACTTCAGGAGCTTGACAGAGAGGTCTTTAGATGTGCAGTCGTTGGTGTACAGGGAGAAGAGCAGTGGGGAGAGAACACAGCCCTGAGGAGCTCCAGTGCTGATGGTGCGGGTGCTGGATGTGTATTTTCCCAGCCTCACTAGCTGCTGCCTTGTCTGTCAGGAAGCTGGTGATCCACTGACAGACGGAGGTGGGTACAGAGAGCTGAGTTAGTTTGGGCAGGAGGCGGTTTGGGATGATTGTGTTAAAGGCCGAGCTGAAGTCCACAAACAAGATCCTCACATAAGTCCCTGGTCTGTCTAGATGTTGTAGTATGTAATGCAGTCCCATGTTGACTGCATCATCCACAGACCTGTTTGCTCTGTAGGCAAACTGCAGGGGGTCCAGTAAGGGTCCAGTGATGTCCTTCAGATTAGCCAAAACCAGTTTTTCAAATGACTTCATGACCACAGATGTTAGAGCCACAGGTCTGTAGTCGTTGAGTCCTGTTATCTTGGGTTTCTTTGGGACGGGGATGATGGTGGAGCATTTGAAGCATGAGGGGACTTCGCACAGCTCCAGTGATCTGTTGAAGATCTGTGTGAAGATGGGGGCCAGCTGGTCAGCACAGTATTTCAGACAGGCTGGGGTCACACCGTCTGGGCCTGGTGCCTTCCTTCTTTTGTTCTTTTTGAAGACCTGGCGCACATAATCTTCTCTTATCTGCAGTGCAGGTGTGGGGGAGAGGGGGGTTGCTGGAGGTGTGAATGGTTGTGTGGAGAGGTGTTCAGGGCGGGTGTGGGATGTTTTTTCAAACCTGCAATAGAAGTCGTTCAGATCGTCTGCCAGTTGTTGATTCTCCAGAGTGCTGGGGGATGGTGACTTGTGATTGGTGATGTCTTTCAGACCTTTCCACACTGAAGCCGTGTCACTGGAAGAGAACTGGATGCTTAGCTTATCGGAATAATGATCCAGATCATTTGCAGAAGCCTCAAAAACAGTCCAATCAGTAAGGTCGAGACAGGCTTGTAAAACCTGCTCTGTCTCATTATTCCATCTCTTTACAGTCCTTAATACAGGTTTAACTGATTTGAGTTTCTGCCTGTAGGTAGGAATAAGATGAACCAAACAGTGATCAGAGAGTCCTAAAGCTGCTCGTGGGACAGAGTGATATGCATCCTTTATTACTGTGTAACAGTGATCCAATATATTACTGTCTCTGGTGGGACATGTAACATGCTGTCTGTACTTTGGCAGTTCACGGGAGAGATTGGCTTTATTAAAGTCCCCGAGAATGATTAAAGGAGAGTCTGGGTGTTGTTGTTCTGTGTCTGTGATCAGATCAGCGAGTTTCTGTAAAGCCGAGCTCACGTGCGCTTGCGGTGGAATGTAAACACTCACGAGAATGAACGAGTGAATCTCCCGCGGCGAGTAGAAAGGCTTGCAGTTAATGAAGAGCGTTTCTAGATCAGAACAGCACATCTTCTTTAACACAGTTACATCTGTACACCACGTTTCATTGATGTAAAAGTATGTCCCGCATGTCCCCGTTGATTCTGCCTCACGATCTGCTCTGATCAGCTGAAAGCTCGGAAGATGAAGCGCGCTGTCCGGAATGGCGTCGTTCAGCCAGGTTTCCGTGAAACACAGAGCAGCAGAGTTTGAAAAGTCCCTGTTTGTCCGGGAGAGGAGAAGGAGTTCGTCCGTTTTGTTGGGTAGAGAGCGGAGATTCGCCAGATGGATGCTAGGCAACGCCGTTCTAAATCCGCGCTGTCTGAGCTTCACGAGCGCGCCGGCTCGCTTCCCCCGTCTGCGCGTCCTGAAGCGTCTAAACAGCACCGCCGCTCCGCCGACTACTATGTCCAGCAAAACATCCGAATAATCGAAAACCGGTTGGAGATTTTGTGGTGTGTTCTGCCGAATGTTCAGCAGCTCTTCCCTAGTGAAACTGATCGTGTTTGACAAACAAAAAACAGGAAAAACTAACAAAAACACTAAAACAACTGGAGAGCTAAGCACAATGGCTGCCATGCGCGGCGCCATCTTGAGAAGTCAAATATCAAATATTATGTAGCTTGATGCTACAGTGTGCATGAATGGTAACATAACATGCACTTTCGGTCGTGTAGTATGGACAGAGATCTTTTTTTGAAACGCCAGTATGGACGAGGATCGTTTTCATTTTTAAACAAAAATGCACCAGTGTAAATGTAGCCTTACATCTGTGGGTTGGGACGCTTTCACGCTACAGCCTCATGTGTGAGCCACATCTCTGTAACCGCTGTAAACTAGTAGGTCTGTTCGACTTGACGCGGCTCTGCACAGGACCAAGAGAGCTATACTGTAGAGAGAAGACTGCTTCATATGCTTTCGAATCGCTCTCGCGCAGAGGCGGACAAAGTACACAACTTCATTACTTGAGTGAATGTGCAGATACTACTGGTCAAATACTACTCCACTACAAGTGAAAGTTGTAAAGATAGGTTTTTACTTAAGTAAAAGTACGAAAGTACATGCTTTTAAAAGTACTTAAGTATCAAATGTAAAGAGTAAATGCATTGTTTTATTGTCACATTGTTTTATACTTACAATACCTTATGCCACTAATGCAACCTACTAAATACACTGATTAGCTTGTATTATCTTTGGAATTAAGAGCTTTTATGTTACCAAACCAATAGAAATGGAACAACTGAATGAAGATTATCATCTTTATTTTTTATTTAACACTCCTACAGCTACATTGAACTCATTTTAATACTTGTTTAAAAGTTACAAAGTTCTTTTTCAAAGAGATATTGAAGGCTATGATATGTTTCATTTTAGACAAAGTAAACATTGAAAAGAAAATAAATCTTTAGTCTTTTCAGAAAACTGAAACATACTCTCTCAGCATGGCCATGGGTGTGCACGTTGCTCCAAAGAACCATCTTTTTGAATTTTGCCATCAACTGATCAGTGTTCATAAAATGCTCAGAAAGTTCACAACATGTGGCTAGGGTTGGGTATTGTTTGAATTTTATCCATTCTGATTCTGATTCTGCTTATTGATTTAAATTCTTATCGATTCCCAGTAGTGTTAATTTCGTCAACAAAGACTATGACAAAATTTTCGTTGACGAGCTTTTTTCCCCATGACTAAGACGAAACGAAGACGAGACGACAATAAGGTCAATAAACGATAACTATGACTATATGAACATGCAATTTCGTTGATGAAATAAGACGAGACTAAAATATATTCAAAAAAATATAAAAAACTGTAACAAAAACCTTTATTTTCATCAAAAAAAGGAGACAAAAATATTATTGCGGACTGCTCTACACGCCTCTACTATGCGAGATTTCATGAGTGCGGTTGCCAGTTTCCTACACTATGCTACAAAAATGCTAACCCCTAAACCTAGCCTACACCTGACCCTAATCTTAACCAGTGAATTTGGCTGCACAGCAGGACTGGCGCTGAATAGCATGGTAAAGAAAGTTGCAGTTCAGGAGATAAACAGTTAATAAGATTATGCGATATGAGATCACCGAGTCGGCCATTCCGTAACTCCCCAACCGGACCCAACCAAATCTTTAGTTACACCCAGCATCACTACCCCATCCTACCCTGCGACTTTTGAGCCCCAGGATGCCCCCATTGCTTAAAACAAAGCGATAGAGTCAAATCTTTCCCCTGCGCTGCTATGGGACGGCTCATGGGAGAGCATGTGGGTGATTCTCGTTTCATTAAGCAGAGGTTCAAACTCCGGTCCGAACACCACTGGCCACGAGCTTTGGGCTCTGCTCTTATGGAGAATATTGATTTATATAGCACATTTTATTTTAGATCAACTAGAAAAAATGTTCAATCTATAATGTTTTATTTTGAAATGTAAGTCAATAACAATTGTCTGAAGCCAGAGCCAGTGGTGAAAGTCTTTGAGCGAATAGACCCCGCCCCATTTTGGAGATCTCTGGTCTGCAGTTATATCTACTTGGAAGCGCCGCCACCAATGATCTGAAAACACTGACAAACAAGCTGGAGTTTACATGAAAGTGTCACTCAGCCGGACTGTGTTCTGTCATGAGATCTCGACTATAGTGTTTGCGGTTGTGATCACTGTATAAATGCACTTACTCAACCGCTGTTGTTTTAATAGATAAATAGGCTATTGCATTTTGGAATTATAGTGGAATTACTTGGAATTTCACTGTTATAATATTTTTCATTTGTTTTAGCAGTTTTCATAATGTAGACAAATTGCATAAATCTTTAGTATTAATTTTTATAATAAAAAGGCTATAATAAATCAGTACACTAGATGAGGTAAAATACACTATGAGTCTACATTCCATTGATTTGTGCTTACTGGTGAAAGTGCAATACCTGAAATGCAAAAGTAAATTTTTTCAAATGACAACAATCGTTACAATTATAAATGTGAGTAAAAATTATTTTTATCAGTTTAACCATTATACAGCATGATGAAAATGTGACTAAAGATTTGACTAAAACCTTACTAAAATGCTCATACATTTCATTGACTTAATCTTGACTAAACAAAAACAGGACAGGGTTGACTAAATATGATAACTAAAATGTACATTTGATTAAGACAAAGACTAAATTAAAAATGGCTGCCAAAATTAATACTGCTGTACGGTTAATTAATAATAATCTTATTGCTAAAATGTCAAGTTTTCATTGACTAAAATACTTCAGATTTTCTTTGACTAAAACTAGACTAAAATGTTGAGACTTTTAGTCGACTAAAACTTGACTAAAAAATAGGATGTTGACTAAATATGATAAAAACTAACAAGGACATTTAACACTGGACTAAGACTAAAATTGAAAATAGCTGACAAATTAACACTAATTCCCAGTTTAGATTCCAAAGTTATAAAAAAGTGAAATAAAACATTTGGACTTGTGTGATCATTTAACCTACTTATTGATCAATTTTTTTGCAAAAAATATATGTATTTATGCACAGTGTTTTGACAATAAAATAATGTTCAGATTTATATACTTCCTTGACCAGTTTTTAGCAGCAATTTACCAGTAGGCCTGAGTATTAATGTTTTTTATATATGGTAGCAGCCATTTTTGACGGATATATTAGCCTACCATTTGTATTGCCATAGTTTAGCTACAAATATTAAGCTACAGTTACTATAATGAAACTATGTTAAATTTGTGGTTACTGTAGTTTTACTACAAATAGAATAACTATGGTTACTATAGTGAGAGAATAGTAAATTTGTGGATACTGTGATTTTACTGCAAATACCATATAGTTAAACTAGTTACTATAGTAAAAACATGGTTAATTTTCCAAAGAGCTTTAATGAGTTAACACATACACATGCGAGTTCACACAGAATAAAAACTATACATTTTCTTTGTCATGTAGATCAAGGTGAAGGTCATTTTTATTTACCGTAAGCCAATCATTTATCTTTTATGATCTTTGATCGTAGCGCTCGGCCTACGTAAGGCATCATATACAGTTGTTTCTTTAAAATCAATGTGGTGAACACACAGATGATCACACCACACTATAAATACAGTCAGGTCCATAAATATTGGGACATCGACACAATTCTAACATTTTTGGCTCTATACACCACCACAATGGATTTCAAATGAAACGAACAAGATGTGCTTTAACTGCAGACTGCCAGCTTTAATTTGAGGGTATTTACATCCAAATCAGGTGAACGGTGTAGGAATTACAACAGTTTGCATATGTGCCTCCCACTTGTTAAGGGACCAAAAGTAATGGGACAGAATAATCATAAATCAAACTTTCACTTTTTAATACTTGGTTGCAAATCCTTTGCAGTCAATTACAGCCTGAAGTCTGGAATGCATAGACATCACCAGACGCTGGGTTTCATCCCTGTTGATGCTCTGCCAGGCCTCTACTGCAACCGTCTTCAGTTCCTGCTTGTTCTTGGGGCATTTTCCCTTCAGTTTTGTCTTCAGCAAGTGAAATGCATGCTCAATCGGATTCAGGTCAGGTGATTGACTTGGCCATTGCATAACAATCCACTTCTTTCTCTTCAAAAACTCTTTGGTTGCTTTTGCAGTATGCTTTGGGTCGTTGTCCATCTGCACTGTGAAGCGCCGTCCAATGAGTTTTGAAGCATTTGGCTGAATATGAGCAGATAATATTGCCCGAAACACTTCAGAATTCATCCTGCTGCTTTTGTCAGCAGTCACATCATCAATAAATACAAGAGAACCAGTTCCACTGGTAGCCATACATGCCCACCACATGACACTACCACCACGCTTCACTGATGAGGTGGTATGCTTAGGATCATGAGCAGTTCCTTTCCTTCTCCATACTCTTCTCTTCCCATCACTCTGGTACAAGTTGATCTTGGTCTCATTTGTCCATAGGATGTTGTTCCAGAACTGTGAAGTCGTTTGGCAAACTCTAATCTAGCCTTCCTGTTTTTGAGGCTCACCAATGGTTTACATCTTGTGGTGAACCCTCTGTATTCACTCTGGTGAAGTCTTCTCTTGATTGTTGACTTTGACACACATACACCTGCCTCCTGGAGAGTGTTCTTGATCTGGCCAACTGTTGTGAAGGGTGTTTTCTTCACCAGGGAAAGAATTCTTCGGTCATCCACCACAGTTGTTTTCCGTGGTCTTCCGGGTCTTTTGGTGTTGCTGAGCTCAACGGTGCGTTCCTTCTTTTTAAGAATGTTCCAAACAGTTGTTTTGGCCACGCCTAATGTTTTTGCTATCTCTCTGATGGGTTTGTTTTGTTTTTTCAGCCTAATGATGGCTTGCTTCACTGATAGTGACAGCTCTTGGATCTCATCTTGACAGTTGACAGCAACAGATTCCAAATGCAAATAGCACACTTGAAATGAACTCTGGACCTTTTATCTGCTCATTGTAATTGGGATAATGAGGGAATAACACACACCTGGCCATGGAACAGCTGAGAAGCCAATTGTCCCATTACTTTTGGTCCCTTAACAAGTGGGAGGCACATATGCAAACTGTTGTAATTTCTACACCGTTCACCTGATTTGGATGTAAATACCCTCAAATTAAAGCTGACAGTCTGCAGTTAAAGCACATCTTGTTCGTTTCATTTGAAATCCATTGTGGTGGTGTATAGAGCCAAAAATGTTAGAATTGTGTCGATGTCCCAATATTTATGGACCTGACTGTATGTGCCTTTTTCATCTTTTATTATCTTATTTGCCTTTTTAGAGCACTTTTAGCTGTGCGGTAGCGCAGACGTTTACATTAGTTTAGCGGGGAAGGTCCCGAGGTTGCCAGATTTGTGTAAAAAAATCAGCCAAATATCCATTCAAATCTAGGCGGAAAACTGCAGGCTTAGAAATACTGCAAGACTTGGCAACACTGGCAGATCGCAGGCCGGATTTTTGCAGAAAAAAAGGGTTCAGTGAATCTGAAAATGCACACACTGGAAAAACTGCTACATATAACGACTTTCTACTTGGGGACCTTGATATAAATGTAGCGGAGTAAAAAGTATGAGGTAATACTTTATTTTAAGGTGTCTATAATACAGAGTAATTACCTAGTTAAGTACTTAGCAGTAGCCGTTGTACTTACATGAAACAAAATGTACTTAACATGTAACTAAGTTATGGAACAGCCTGTACTTACAGTTTGTAATTATGTGCATGTAATAGGCAGCTATTGTTACACATATGGAACAGACCGAGTCTGTTACACAACTACTTATGTAACCAAAAGATTGTTACATATGTGTTGCAGACTTTATACAACGTAATTATAAATGTAAGTACACAGACATAAGCTACTTAAATAAAGTGTATCAAGATTGTACTTAAGTGTACTTCATGTGTATCTATACTCTACACCTTATGAAAAGTGAAAAAGTGAAAGTCGTGACGTATTGTCAAGTATGGTGACCCAATTAACCCATCCAAGTGCACACACACAGCAGTGAATAGTGAACAAACGCGCACACACACACACCGTGAACACACACCCGGAGCAGTGGGCAGCCATTGCTCCAGCGCCCGGGGAGCAATTGGGGGTTCGGTGCCTTGCTCAAGGGCACCTCAGTCATGGTATCGAAGGCAGAGAGAATGCTGTTCATTCACAATCCCCACCTTCAATTCCTGCCGGTGTGAGAATCGAACCGGCAACCTTCAGGTTACAAGCCCAACTCTCTAACCAATAGGCCACGACTTCCCCGATTGGGGACCTTGATATAAATTTAAGGTAAAAATTTATATCAAGCTGCACCTTAGTTTGATTTAACCCACCAGTACACAGCTTAAATACATGTAATACATTTCGAATTACATTTCAATTACAGACTATTACACAGGCATAAGCTACTTAAAATAAACTGTATCAATAAAGTGTATCAATAAAGTGTATCTACTTAAAATAAAGTGTATCAAGACTGTACTTAAGTATACTTCATGTGTATCTATACTGTACAACTTATCCAGCTGCACCTTAGTTTGATTTAACCCACCAGTACACAGCTTAAATACATGTAATACATTTCTAATTACATTACATAATATTACACAGGCATAAGCTACTTAAAATAAAGTGTATCAAGATTGTGCTTAAGTGTACAACTAGCTGTATAACAGACTCTGTCTGTTACATATGTGTAACAGTAGCTGACTATTACGTCTACATAACTACAAACTGTAATTACAGGCTGTTCCATAACTTAGTTACATGGTAAGTACATTTTGTTTCACGTAAGTACAACAGCTACTACTAAGTACTTAATTAGGTAATTACTATGTATTATGACACCTTAAAATAAAGTGTTACCAAGTAGGATATTTGTCTTTCAAATGAAGTTGAAGTAGCAAGTTTCCAGAAAAAATAATACTCAAGTAAAGTACAGATACTCAAAAAAGTGTACTTAAGTACAGTACTCCAGTAAATGTACTTCGTTACTGTCCACCTCTGCTCTCGCAGATGTCAAACACTGATCGATCTGCACGGCGCCGCTTTTAGTCGAACACACCTAGTGCTGCAGGCTTATTGGCTCACTGACGTTGATGAGATTAACCCCTTAGGTATCGAAGTTTGGTACTGAACGACAAGACATTTTTCGATACTCTATGGTATCAAGGCAATTTGGGCGGTGCCTAAAAAGTATCGATACCCATCCCTACTATATCTGCTGGATTTTGGTCAGTGCATACATAATACCACTGTTCAGGCTGACTAGATCTTCTTATCCGTAAGACTCGGCAGTTGACATAGACATAAAAGTGTCTAGTCTGATTCTGAATATATCCTAATACCAACTTGCTGTCAGTGTAGAAAGTGATAGTGTCAAAATACATGTCAATCTCAGATAAGATGAGATCAGCTAATTCCACTGCCAAGACTGCAGCGCACCGTTCCAATCTTGGGATGGTATGTTCAGGAAGTGGAGCAAGTTTCACTTTGCCCATCACAAAGCTTACACAGTTGCCTCTCTCTCCACAGGAGAGCTTGAGATAAGCAGCTATCTGAAGGTGTCTTAGCTCTTGCACAGAATTGTGCCATGCGTCCCATGCCTCCATGTTCTGGGGCAGTGGAGAGTCCCAAGCAATGTTCCCCAAGCTTAAATCTTGTAAAATAAATTTGCCTTGGATGGTTACTGGGACCACAAATCCCAAAGGGTCGAACAGACTATTGATGGTCGACAAGGGCTGCATCAGGTACTTGAAAAATGAAATGGTCTGATTTGAGGTCCCAGTTTAGTCCCAGACTGCATTGTATAGGAAGATTATCTGTGTCAACATCAAGATCTTTTAGATCGCTTGCATAATCTTATGATGAAAAGGCCTCCATGACCTCTCTTCTGTTTGAGGCAATCTTGTGCAACCTCACATTTGATTTTGCAAGAATGTTTTGTGTCCGCTTCAGTAAGCTCACTGCTGCTTCTACCGTGGGAAGGGACTTTAATCCATCATCTACGTAGAAATTCTACGAAGTGTTGCAACTCAGAATCCTGCTCTTGTCCCTCCAGATGGACAGCTTTTCTGAGACCATAGATAGCTACGGCGGGCAATGGGCTATTCCCAAAGACATGTACCTTCATACGGTACTCCACAATGTCTTTGCTGAGGTCATTGTCATGGAACCATAAAAATCTCCCAAAATTCCTGTCTTCCTCTTTAACGAGAAAACAAAACATCTGTTGGATGTCTGTAGTTATGGCAACTGACTGTTTGCAGAATTTAAAAAGCACACCCAAGAGAGAATTATTGAGGTCAGGGCCTGTTAACAGAACATCATTGAGGGAGACACCATTGTATTGGGCACTAGAATCGAATAATACCCAGATTTGTCCAGGTTTCTTTGGGTGGTATACACCAAAGATTGGAAGATACCACCGTTCCTCTTTGTCTTTGAGAGGTGGAGCCACCTCTGCGTGCCCATTCTCAAACACCTCATCCATGAAGGAAACAAAGTGTTCTCTCATCTGTGATTTCCTCTCAAAGTAGCGCAAGAGTGATGAGAATTGTTTCATTGCTTGCATCCTATTGTCAGGAAGACGCTGTCGTGGGTTTTTAAATGGCAATGGTGCTACCCAACCATTGTTTCCAACCTTTTGAAACACTTTTTTCATAATATCCAGAAAGTAGTCATTCTCAAAGGACAGAGCTACTTTATCATCATCTCTTGTACACTGAAACACCATATCACCCAAGTGATCTGATTGGTGTGCGAGTTTTCTGCTGCAACATGTAATATGGGAACCACTGTATCTGTCCTTCACCTGCAGGTCATTAGGGCATGGTTCAAAGACCGTCCATTATCCAGAATCTTGGTGTAAATTGTGCTAATTGTGATTGGCTTATGGACATTTCCTAGGCAAACGTTGCTTACAATGACCCATCCCAGATCAAGTTTTTGTGCGAATATCAATTCATGTGGGCCATTGAGTGTTTTACGCACCTTTTCTGAGGACATCCCGTCCGAGGAGAAGAAAGATGTGAGCATCTGGATCAATTTCCGGGATGAGATGTGCCACTTATATGAGATGGGGATAATGCAGAGCAGCAGAAGGTGAAGGAATCCCTGACCAGTTATTAGGAATCTCATTACACTCGATTATATCTGGAAGTGGAAGACTATTCTGTCCATCCATGGATTCAATTTGAAAGCCACCTGCTTGTCCTCCCGTTGTCTCCATAATACCAGCACAGGTTTTTAGCAAATATGGTAAACTAGGACTTTGGATGCCAAACATTTCAAAGAACTCAGAATGGGCCATTGATCTGTTACTTTGGTCATGAATTATAGCATAAAGCTTCACTGCTTTAGTGTGGCAACCGTTAGGATAAACTTTGGCAAGACAGATTTTTAAGCATAATCCGTCAGTTAGATCACCACCACAGACTTGTGCAATGTGATGAGATTCCAGATGATGGTACAGGATCCTCCTCCCCGCCATACTCTGGATGGGAGCTTATGTCTTTAGTCATGGGTGCTGGTTCTTGGTGAAGGGCAGTATCATGATTCTCACTACCACAGTCTGCACATTTAACATGGGCTTTGCAATTTTTCGCGATGTGCAGTGAAGACATGCAACATCTAAAGCAGATCCCATTTTCTTTCAGGAATGCTTTACGTTCTTCAAATGACTTTTATTGAAAGATCCGGCACTTGCGAAGAGGATGTGCCTTTTGTTTTTGTATGGGACACAACTTGTCACAGTCACTGCCAAAAGGTTTGTCTTTGTTACCGGAGACAGTAGATGACATCTGTTTTGTGTTCTAAAATCTCCTTCTGTTTAATCTGTTTCCATGAAGTTAGTTTAGTAGGAGTATCCACACAAGATGTAAAACTGAAACTTGGGTCATTTCTGATCCTTGCCTGCTACCTAATAAACTCAGCGAACACATCAAAGGGAGGAAATGGGACATTGTATTTCAGTTTATAATCAGAGCATACCGATAATCACCTGTCCTGAAGTCCGAAAGGAAGTTTTTCAACTACAGGATTTACTCCACGAGCAAGTCCAGGCAATTCTCCATCGGCCTTGGCTGACTGCAGCTCCATGAGTAAATCACTTAACTCTCTTAGTTTCACATAATCTTTATTAGTTTGGGAAAACTCTTGAGTAATCTGAACAGTGAATTCTCTATCACCTCAGGTGAAACACTGCATTCCTCTAACCTGACTCAAATCATTTTCAACCCTCTCTCTGGGTTATTGTCATTCACAGTTCGGATCCGAATGACATGTTCAGCAGACTCCTTTCCAAGCCACTTGACAAGAAGGTCAATTTTTTCGCAAAATGTTAAGTCTAAATCTCTGATAGCATTCTTAAACGAAAATCACCAGGCTCTGAAACTTTCTGGTTTGTCATTGAATTTCAGCAGCCCTGTAGAGATCAGTTCATGGCGGGCCAAGTAACGCACAAAGTCATTCATATTGGAGTTATTATGAACGTACGCAGCAGCAGATGGAAACCCTAAAGAAGCATTGTCTTCTGGATGAAGTACTGGTGTGTTGAATGGTTGTTTATTAACCCTCTGGGGTCGACAAACGCGAATACGCGTTTTGTGGCAGATTTTCCTGATAAGGCCGAAATGAGCTTGAATTACTCTGCCATTTTTCATCGTACAGATAAGAGCAATACACCATTCGAATCTGTAAGGGGTCTACTTTTATTTGTATACACTCATTATAACAACTAAACTTTGTGCTTTTGAAGAATAAAGAAAACAAACAGGGTGCGCTCTATTCCTTCTCCCTCTCCGCGAGCTGCTTTTAGAAACGCGTCACTAAAATGAACTGTAACTCAGCAAATACTCAACACAGAGACATGGGAGTTATATCTATAGAAAGCTTGAAGTGTCTATTTTTCAATGAAGTTAGTCATATCGAAAACAAACATTCTGTGATAAAGTAATCTGTATGAAACCAACACGATGTTCAATCTTTCCCGTCTAACTCATTATCTTTAATGCGATCCCGCCCCCTCGCGGCTCGCGCCGTTCATATGTAAATATCCACGTGAGACACGTGTGCATGGAAACGCCCAACATAAACAAAGCGCGAGGAGTTCGTTCATCGCGGCTACTGTCCGTTTCTGTAAGAAGATGCGCTGAGTAAAGGCTGGATTTCCCTCAAAAGAAGAACAAGATTTCATCGAGTAGAGGAGATCAATCTGATGAGTAAGTAATGTTTCTTTTTTGCATTAGTTAAAGTGTTATTGTGACAAACTTAAATGTACTAGTTGGGTTTTTCCCAAACTACAACATGATGAATGCTACGCATCTAAGAATGTTTAGACCATGTTTATTATTAATAATCTGTTCACAAATATATTTTAATAGCGTGCTAAACTATAACAATTACTTCTCAAATATAAAATATCCTTTTTTAATAGTACAAAGTACATCCTTTTATAGTACAAAGCATGCGTGAGTCTATGGCTGCAGAATCATATCTTAGGCTACTATAAAATCATACATGATGTTCGGGATGGCTATATGACTACAAAATCATTGTTGGGTTTTTCCCAAACTATAATTCCTGACTACAATGTTTGAAATTGAGTAAAACATTTTGAATATGATAGGCAATTCATTGCATTTAAACTTCTTACAGCGCGATGATGTTTTCATGCTGTATATAAAACAATAAAAGTAATATGAGAGTACACTGTAACATGATGAATGCTACGAATCTAAGTATGTTTAGAACATGTTTATTATTAATAGCCTACTCTGTTCAAAAATTGATTTTAATAAAGTGCTAAACAATAATAATTAGTTTCTCAGATATAAAATGTTTTTGTTTTTACGATGATACAAAGCATGCGTGAGTCTATTGCTACAAAACCTATATATATATATATATATAAATATACAGATGCTCCTAATATTAACATGCTTTTTTTTTTTTTTTTTTTTGGTTGTTTGTATTTTATTGAATCAGATACCTGCACCAAATATGAATCCTGCTGACTTTCAGTCTCTTCAAACTGTTTTCCTCTGAGAGTGCTGTACCAACATCAGATTTTCAACTACACTGATATTCTATGGTAAAACAAGCTCCTTGACTACTGATTGTTTTTTTCTTCTTGAATCCATGGAAAGAAGCAGAAACACTTAAATAAAACAAGTAAATATCAGGTATGATTTACTTGTTTCACTTGTTGAACAGAATCTGTTGCAGAAATGACTCAAAGTCTGTTCACATCTCTGTGGTTAGATCAGTGTGCACAATAATGTGTCTTTGACCTTCATTATGTATGTTTTGATTATACTGTGTTGTAAATAAAATACAAATAATTAAAAAAAAAAAAAAAAATTCAATCTCCTCACATTCTCTCTTACCTGCCTCAAAGTCACAGTCACACTGATGGGCCATTAGAGAGCCATTAGGGAGGGCCATTTGTCTCTCAGGTGAGAATCACTTAATATTCAGGGCCATTGCCACTCCCTCGCATATAGGCTTTCGATCACAAAACATGTCTTTAAAAATTTAAATCAATATATTGTTTTCTGTGAGCAACTAAACGAGATGATTTTCACATAATTTTGAAGCAAAAAATCTAGGCTACAAGATCCAGTTCTCAAAAGTCTTGTAAACAGATGTTCTGTATGTGTTTTATGGCCTTATTTCAGTGACTTCAAAATTTTAGTTTTTCACTAACCACGCATAAACGTTGCTTTCTCAAAAACACAATCATGTACATAAATGCTGCTAACATATTATTGTAGCCCAGTTTGTGCTGTTTACAGTGTTCTTAGACTTTAGCCATTTATATTTTTATAAGCAACTGAAAAAAGCACAAATGTCAGGGCATGTCAAAACTTCTCCAGGCCCCCAAAACACCCTCAGACCCCAGAGGGTTAACTTGCCCTACTCGGTCATCAGAAAATGGCTCTACACTAGGCACTGATAGACATGGGCTATTTGTCTTTGCTTGCTGCATGACAATTTTTAGTGTGCTGTGTTGAATGTACTGGTGTACGATCTTGCAAAAGTTTACAACTTGGTTTGAAGAACTGAAGATTACTTGCTTGATGTTGTGTAGAACAGAGTATGTGAGCGGAACACGGAGTGGACCGGTGTGATTTTGACTGGAGTGAAGAGAGGATTTTTTTTTAAAAGTCGGAGCGTTGTGGTTTTCACACGCTCCAAGAGCACTCCACCACAGGTCCATCAGGAGTACAATTCATGCCAACAGCCTGTAATATAACTGCATATTTAGCAAGAATTCACGTTAAATATATTTATCTAGCTTGATAGAGAAGGATTACTCAAATCAGAAAGAATGTGAAGGCTATGATGACGACAATGGACATGAGTGGGAAGTTATAGCTCTAAAGGAATTTGTTTGTTCCTTCTAGATATTGAATATTTTCAGCTGAAAGCACGATTTAAACAAGTACTGCACACACTCGCTCTCTCAATGGATTCAAACAAATGTAATCTTACTGTGCTACTTCATCTGTATCCAAATTCAAATGAGCAGAAATCTGTAAGAAATGCATCGACCTAAAATAACTGACGAAAACGTACTGTTATTTTCATCACAAACAAAATTTGCACCGCAAAAAGCAGCAATTATACCTTTTAATGTTGACAACGTTATTAGCTTGTCATGTGTTAGAAAAAAGTTTGCACACTAGTGTTACAATGAGCCACGTTGAAACTCTCCTGTTATTTTATTTTTTAATATACGTTATGAACAGAACTGTCATATTTCAAACCTACTGAAATACTTTAGACGCAGAGCGGTGTTTCTGATATCAGTGAGCGAGGAGTGGAGCGGGAGCGGGAAATGGTGAACCAGGAGTGGAGCTGAAGCTGGAGTTGTAGAGGACTGATTATTAAATGTTCGGAGCGCGGAGGGGAAACTGTTGACGCTCCACTCCGCTCACATACTCTGGTGTAGCTTGAACTGTGATGTCCTGCCTGACAGAGCCGTCGTTTTACTGTACTGTTGTCCATATACGTCCTATGTATACTTCAACAGCAAGCTAGACTCCCCTTCATCAACATTACAGACACAGAATGTCCGTTTTGCATACTTTAATAAGGGTAAATTAAACTATGAAATAAGAAGAAAACCAACAATATGAATTGACATTCACAATGTGTACATAAAAGAAATACTTCTTACAAATATCATGTAATCT
Source organism: Spinibarbus caldwelli (assembly GCA_039654775.1). Classification (NCBI taxonomy): domain Eukaryota; kingdom Metazoa; phylum Chordata; class Actinopteri; order Cypriniformes; family Cyprinidae; genus Spinibarbus; species Spinibarbus caldwelli. The sequence continues at coordinate 35,571,141 of CM077220.1, forward strand.
AGATCTAACTTTTCTGCTCATCAAATATAAATTGTAAGGCAAATGAAAACGATAAATATATCAAATGGCTCTCATATGCTCCAATGAGAAAATACATCTAAGATGCATTCAAATAATACAAATTACAAATACTTCAAAATAATCAAATACAGTTGAAGGTACTATGAACAATAACAATAAATAGTGCTGTCAAATGATTAATCGCGATTAATTGCATCCAAAATAAAAGTTTGTTCACATAATATACAGTGGTGTGAAAAATTGTTTGCCCCCTTCCTGATTTTTTATTTTTTTTGCATATTTGTCACACTTTAATGTTTCAGATCAAACAAATTTAAATATTAATCAAAGATAACACAAGTAAACACACCATGCAGTTTTTAAATGAAGTTTTTTATTATGAAGGGAAAACAAAATTCAAACCCACATGGCCCTGTGTGAAAAAGTGCTTGCCCCCTAAACCTAATAACTGGTTGGGCCACCCTTAGCAGCAACAACTGCAATCAAGCGTTTGCGATAACTTGCAATGAGTCTGTTACAGCGCTGTGGAGGAATTTTGGCCCACTCATCTTTGCAGAATTGTTATAATTCAGCCACATTGGAGGGTTTTCGAGCATGAACCACCTTTTTAAGGTCATACCACAGCATCTCAATAGGATTCAGGTCAGGACTTTGACTAGGCCACTCCAAAGTCTTCATTTTGTTTTTCTTCAGCCATTCAGAGGTGGACTTGCTGGTGTGTTTTGGATCATTGTCCTGCTGCAGAACCCAAGTTCGCTTCAGCTTGAGGTCACGAACAGATGGCCGGACATTGTCCTTCAGGATTTTTTGGTAGACAGCAGAATTCATGGTTCCATTTATCACAGCAAGTCTTCCAGGTACTGAAGCAGCAAAACAGCCCCAGACCATCACACTACCACCACCATATTTTACTGTTGGTATGATGTTCTTTTTCTGAAATGCTGTGTTACTTTTACGCCACATGTAATGGGACACACACCTTCCAAAAAGTTCAACTTTTGTCTCGTCAGTCCACAGAGTATTTTCCCAAAAGTCTTGCGGATCATCAAGATGATTTCTGGCAAAACTGTGACGAGCCTTTATGTTCTTTTTGCTCAGCAGCGGTTTTCGTCTTGGAACTCTGCCATGCAGGCCATTTTTGCCCAGTCTTTCTTATGGCGGAGTCATGAACGCTGACTGAGGCAAGTGAGGCCTGCAGTTCTTTGGATGTTGTTCTGGGGTCTTTTGTGACCTCTTGGATGAGTCATCGCTGCGCTCTTGGGGTAATTTTGGTTGGCTGGCGACTCATGGGAAGGTTCACCACTGTTCCATGTTTTCGCCATTTGTGGATAATGGCTCTCACTGTGGTTCGCTGGAGTCCCAAAGCTTTAGAAATGGCTTTATAACCTTTTCCAGACTGATAGATCTCAATTACTTTCTTTCTCATTTGTTCCTGAATTTCTTTGGATCTTAACCCTCTGGGGTCTGAGGTGATTTTGGGGCCCTTGAGATGTTTTGACATGCCCTGATATTTGTGCTTATTTCAGCTACTTAAAACATACTATTGACCAACATGTAATTTTTTTTTGTATTCAGCACAAACTGTGCTACAATAATGTGTGACCAAGATGGATGTACTTGTTTGCATCTTTTAGCAAAAAAAATATTATGCGTGGTTAGTAAGTTTTGGGAAAAAAAAAATTAGCTGAAATAAGGCCATAAAACCCACGCTAAATATTTCTGAATAAGACTTTTGAGTAATTAGTCTTGTAGGCTAGAATATTTACTTCAAAATTATGTGAAAATCATTCTGCTTACTCATTCACAGAAAACAATATATTGATTTAAATTTTTAAAGACATGTTTTGTGGTCGAAATCCTGTATGCGAGGGAGTAGCAATGGCCATGAATATTAAGTGATTCTCCCCTGAGAGACATAGGGCCCTCCCCTAATGGCCCCTAATGGCCCATCAGTGTGACTGTGATGTTGAGGCAGGTAAGACAGAATGTGAGGAGATTGAAAAAAATGGGTTTTTAAAATTATTTGTATTTTATTTACAACACAGTATAATCAAAACATACATAATGAAGGTCAAAGACACATTATTGTGCACACTGACCACAGAGATGTGAACAGACTTTGAGTCATTCCTGCAACAGATTCTGTTCAGCAAGTGAAAAGTAAATCATACCTGATATTTATGTGTGTTATTTAAGTGTTTCTACTTCTTTCCATGGATTCAAGAAGAAAAAAACAATCAGGAGTCAAGGATCTTGTTTTACCATAGAATATAAGTGTAGTTGAACATCTGATGTTGGTACAGCGCTCTCAGAGGAAAACAGTTTGAAGAGAAATCAGGATTCATCTTTGGTGCAGGTATCTGATTCAATAAAATACAAACAACCAAAAAAAAAAAAAAAAACATTTGTGAGCATGTTAATATCAGGAGCATCTGTATATATACACACACATATATATACACATATATATACACATACATATATATATATATATATATATATATATATAGGTTTTGTAGCCATAGACTCACGCATGCTTTGTACTGTCGTAAAAAAAAACAACAAGAAAAAAAAAACTAATTATTAATGTTTAGCACGTTATTAAAATCTATTTTTGAACAGAGTAGGCTATTAATAATAAACATGTTCTAAACATACTTAGACTCATAGCATTGATCATGTTACAGTATACACTCATATTACTTTTATTGTTTTATATAGAGCATGAAAACATCATCGCGCCATAAGAAATTTGAGAACAATGAATTGCCTTTCATATTCAAAATGTTTTACTCAATTTCAAACATTGTAGTCAGAAATTATAGTTTGGGGAAAACCCAACTGCGATTTTGTAGTCATATAGCCTATTATGTATGATTTTATAGTAGCCTATGAAAACTCACGCATGCTTTGTACTATAAAAGGATGTACTTTGTACTATAAAAAAGATATTTTATAACTGAGAAACTAATTATTGTTGTTTAGCACGCTATTAAAATTTATTTGTGAACAGAGTATTAATAATAAACATGGTCTAAACATTCTTAGATGCGTAGCATTCATCATGTTGTAGTTTGGGAAAAACCCAACTAGTAAATGTGTTCAAGTTTGTCACAGTAACATGTTAACTAATGCAAAAAACAAACATTACTTACTTATCAGATTGATCTCCTCTACTGGATGAAATCTTGTTCTTCTTTTGAGGGAAATCCAGCCGCCTTCTTGCAGAAACGAACAGTAGCCGCCATGAATGATCTCCTCGCGCTTTGTTTATGTTGGGCGTTTCCATGCGCACGTGTCTCACGTGGATATTTACATATGAACGGCGTGAGCCGCGAGGGAGCGGGATTGCATTAAAGATAATGAGTTAGACGGGAAAGACTGAACATCGTGTTGGTCTCATACGGATTACTTCATCACAGAATATTTGTTTTCGATAAGACTTACTTCATTTAAAAGTAGACACTTCAAGGTTTCTATAGATATAACTCCCATGTCTCTGTGTTGAGATTTCGCCGAGTTACAGTTCATTTTAGTGACGCATTTCTAAAAGCAGCTCGCAGAGACGGAGAAGACAGAGAGCGCACCCTGTTTGTTTTCTTTATTTTCCAAAACCACAATTGTTTTTATTGTGAGTGTACCCGAAAAAAAATAGACACATCAAAGTTTCAATTTATGTATAACACTTATCTGTATGACCAAAATCGACGGAGTATTTTTAGTGTCTTTCACACTGATAAGAAAAAAAACGAGCTTGTCTCGCCAGCGAGACGGCCGACCTCAGGGGGTTAACATGATATGTAGATTGAGGATCTTTTGGTCTACTTCACTTTGTCAGGCAGGTCCTATTTAAGGGATTTCTTGATTGCGAACAGGTGTGGCAGTAATCAGGTCTGGGTGTGGCTAGAGAAACTGAACTCAGGTGTGATAAACCAGAGTTATGTTTAGGGGGGCAAACACTTTTTCACACAGGGCCATGTGGGTTTTGATTTTGTTTTCCCTTCATAAAAAAAAAAAAAAAAAAAAAAAAAAAAAACCTTTAAAAACTGCATGTTGTGTTTACTTGTGTTATATTTGATTAATATTTAAATTTGTTTGATGATCTGAAACAAAGTGTGACAAACATGCAAAAAAAAAAAAAAATCAGGAAGGGGGCAAACAATTTTTCACACCACTGTATGTGTGTGTGCTGTGTATATTTATTATGTATAAATACACATGCATGTATATATTTAGGAAAAATATGTTACGTTTGTATATTAAATATATTTATAACTTATATGAATATAAATCTAGTATTTTATATATATATATATATATATATATATATATATATATATATATATATATATATATATATATATATATATATATATATATATATATACACACACACACACACACACACACACACACAGTGGGTACGGAAAGTATTCAGACCCCCTTAAATTTTTCACTCTTTGTTATATTGCAGCCATTTGCTAAAATCATTTAAGTTCATTTTTTTTCCTCATTAATGTACACACAGCAGCCCATATTGACAGAAAAACACAGAATTGTTGACATTTTTGCAGATTTATTAATGAAAAACTGAAATATCACATGGTCCTAAGTATTCAGACCCTTTGCTCAGTATTTAGTAGAAGCACCCTTTTGATCTAATACAGCCATGAGTCTTTTTGGGAAAGATGCAACAAGTTTTTCACACCTGGATTTGGGGATCCTCTGCCATTCCTCCTTGCAGATCCTCTCCAGTTCTGTCAGGTTGGATGGTAAACGTTGGTGGACAGCAATTTTTAGGTCTCTCCAGAGATGCTCAATTGGGTTTAAGTCAGGGCTCTGGCTGGGCCATTCAAGAACAGTCACGGAGTTGTTGTCAAGCCACTCCTTCGTTATTTTAGCTGTGTGCTTAGGGTCATTGTCTTGTTGGAAGGTAAACCTTCGGCCCAGTCTGAGGTCCTGAGCACTCTGGAGAAGGTTTTCGTCCAGGATATCCCTGTACTTGGCCGCATTCATCTTTCCCTCGATTACAACCAGTCGTCCTGTCCCTGCAGCTGAAAAACACCCCCACAGCATGATGCTGCCACCACCATGCTTCACTGTTGGGACTGTATTGGACAGGTGATGAGCAGTGCCTGGTTTTCTCCACACATACCGCTTAGAATTAAGGCCAAAAAGTTCTATCTTGGTCTCATCAGACCAGAAAATCTTATTTCTCACCATCTTGGAGTCCTTCATGCGGGCTTTCATGTGTCTTGCACTGAGGAGAGGCTTCCGTCGGGTCACTCTGCCATAAAGCCCCGACTGGTGGAGGGCTGGAGTGATGGTTGACTTTCTACAACTTTCTCCCATCTCCCGACTGCATCTCTGGAGCTCAGCCACAGTGATCTTTGGGTTCTTCTTTACCTCTCTCACCAAGGCTCTTCTCCCCCGATAGCTCAGTTTGGCCGGACGGCCAGCTCTAGGAAGGGTTCTGGTCATCCCAAACGTCTTCCATTTAAGGATTATGGAGGCTACTGTGCTCTTAGGAACCTTAATTGCAGCAGAAATTTTTTTGTAACCTTGGCCAGATCTGTGCCTTGCCACAATTCTGTCTTTGAGCTCTTCAGGCAGTTCCTTTGACCTCATGATTCTCATTTGCTCTGACATGCACTGTGAGCTGTAAGGTCTTATATAGACAGGTGTGTGGCTTTCCTAATCAAGTTCAATCAGTATAATCAAACACAGCTGGACTCAAATGAAGGTGTAGAACCATCTCAAGGATGATCAGAAGAAATGGACAGCACCTGAGTTAAATATATGAGTGTCACAGCAAAGGGTCTGAATACTTAGGACCATGTGATATTTCAGTTTTTCTTTTTTAATAAATCTGCAAAAATGTCAACAATTCTGTGTTTTTCTGTCAATATGGGGTGCTGTGTGTACATTAATGAGGAAAAAAAAATGAACAAATGATTTTAGCAAATGGCTGCAATATAACAAAGAGTGAAAAATTTAAGGGGGTCTGAATACTTTCCATACCTACTGTATATATACACACACACACACACATATATATATATATACACACATTAGTGGTGTCAAAATTAGCGCGTTAACGCAGGTGATTAATTTTTTAAGTTTAACGCGTTAAAAATATTTAACGAAATTAACGTAGGGGCGGGGCCAGTGTTGGCCCCCCAACTCACAATTGCTGCTTCTGTCACTTTTTCTCTTGATAAGAAGTGCATTTATTCAGTCGCAGAACGTCTTTATGTCCACATCATACGGGAGAAGTTTCAGACGTGCGCTCTACTTCAGCGGCAGGCGTGAGTCAAACGAGAGTGGAAACAGTACTGTGCTCATAGCGCGTGATCTTCAATTGCATGCGCCAGCGCGTGCTGTAGCCTGTATCCTTTCATATCAAAGCGCGAAATAAACTATGTGCATGCAATGTCGTGGTCAGTTAAGTCATGAAGTTATCAAAAAGGCGATTATATGAATCACATTTAAGAACATGTCTCTGAAATGGTTTTCATAACTGTCCTGGAGCAGCCCAGCACTCTCTCACTCATCTAATACACCCGATTTAACTCGTCAGCTTATTAATAGACTTTAAGACATGAAGTGGGTCAGAAAAAGATAAAAAATAGTTGAGAGAAAATATGATGCATGTCAGATCTGCGTCATGTTCAGCAGCGTTACCACTTAAAGAAATAACAGCCAAAATAACCTAATAACCAGCTGCTGTGATGTCTTTTAATCAAAGGACAAAGAAAAAAAAAAAAAAGAAAAAAGAACTTTTATAACTTTAAGGATTCATTTAAAATTTAGTGTTTGATAACTTCAATTTCAATTTCTGTATATTTCTGCTGAAGGGCACAGGTAAATATGACATTTATTATTATGGGTTTATGTTAAGATTGTTTTAAGTTCACTTAAACTAGAAGTTGTTTTTTTTTTTACAGCTCTCAATTATACTGTAATGTTGAATGCTATGGTCAATGGTTAAATATGGGGGGGGGGGCATTTTATAGAGAAATCAGTATTGGTATCAGTGATGCTGGCCTTCAGTCATAAAAAAAAATATGCCATTAAACAAATATAACAAAAATATACTGTCTTTATGTTGTTTGTACATTAATTTGAATATTGAATGTGAAATTATTGCAATATAAAAGTATATTTAAAAACTGTAATGTTAGGTGGGATTAATCGCGATTAATTTCAGAAAAATGTGCAATTAATTAGTTAATTTTTTAAATCAATTGACAGCACTATATATATATACAGTGCCACTTGAAAGTTTGTGAACCCCTTGCAGAATCTGTGAAAATGCGAGTAATTTTAACAAAATAAGAGAGATCATACAAACTGCATGTTATTTTTTATTTAGTACTGCCCTGAGTAAGATATTTTACATAAAAGATGTTTAAATTTAGTCCACAAGACAAAAAAATAAAAATAGCTGAAATTATTAAAATAACCCCATGCAAAAGTTTGTGAACCGTTGGTTCATAATACTGTGTGTGGTTACCTGGATGATCCACGACTGTTTTTTGTTTTGTAATGGTTGTTCATGAGTCCCTTGTTTGTTCTGAACAGTTAAACTGAGCACTGTTCTTCAGAAAAATCCTCCATGTCCTGCGGAATCTTAGGTTTCCAGCATCTTTTGCATATTTGAATCCTCTCCAGCAATGACTGTATGATTTTGAGATCCATCTTTTCACACTGAGGACAATTGAGGGACTCAAACACAACTATTAAAAAAGGTTCAAACATTCACTGTTGGTCCTGAAGGAAATACGATGCATTAAAGGTATACTCCACCCCAAAATGAAAATTTTGTCATTAATCACTTACCCCCATGTCGTTCCAAACTCGCAAAAGCTTCATTCATCTTCGGAACACAATTTAAGATATTTTGTATGAAAACCGGGAGGCTTGTGACTGTCCCATTGACTGCCAAGTAAACTGCACTGTCAAGGCACAGAAAAGTATAAAAAAAACATTGTCAAAATAGTCCATCTGCCATCAGTGGTTCAATCTGAATTTTATGAAGCGACGAGAATACTTTGTGTATGCAAAGAAAATAAAAATAACGACATTTATTCAACAATTCGTCTCCTCTCTGTCTCTCTGTGTCAGCGTAGCGCCATTTTGGAGAGCATCCGATGGACGCAAAGTGCGTACGCTAACGTATTCTCTGTCATTAGTAACGCATGGATACGTATTGTACGTTTATTTACACTTTGATTTGAACGGAAACCGCGTATCCATGCGTTACTGATGACAGAGAATAGCGTATGCACTTTGTGTCCATCGGATGCTCTCCAAAATGGCACTACGCTGACACAGAGAGGAGACGAATTGTTGAATAAATGTCGTTATTTTTATTTTCTTTGCATACACAAAGTATTCTCGTCGCTTCATAAAATTCAGATTGAACCACTGATGGCAGATGGATTATTTTGATGATGTTTTTTTTTATACTTTTCTGTGCCTTGACAGTGTAATTTACTTGGCAGTCAAGGAGACTGTCACAAGCCTCCCGGTTTTCATACAAAATATTTTAAGACGAACGAAGACGAACGAAGCCTTTACGGGTTTGGAACGACATGGGGGTAAGTGATTAATGACAAAATTTTCATTTTGGGGTGGAGTATCCCTTTAAGAGCCAGGGGGTGAAAACTTTTTGAATTTGAAGATCAAGGTAAATTGTACTTAATTTGTTTTCCGGGAAACATGCAAGTATCTTCTGTTGCTTCCGAAGGGCAGTACTAAATGTAAAAAATATATATATTTCTACAAAATAAGAAAGATTTGGACCTCTTCAGGGCTCGACATTAATGCTTGTCCGCTTGTCCGGGACAAGTGAATGTTTTGGACGGGCAAGTGAAAGAGAAATTTACTTGCCCAATCGGACAAGTAACTTGAAAAAGTCAATACCAAAAACAGTAATGACTGCCTTTATTTATGATATAGCGTTTGTTATAGGGGTGTGCGATATACATTGTTTGCGATAATTTGTTGTTTTAACGAGTGTATTGCAAGAATCAAACAAAACACACCTACAGAGTGCACGCATACATTCCGTAAAGTTAACATTAAGAGACTTACGTTTTAGACACCATATTTTCTGTTTCTGCTCTGTTTCACCAACAAAAATCATTCCAAACACAGCCCCAGCACTGTTTTGCGTCTGTGAGCAACATGAAGGCGTTTCGTGCCTGAATGAATCAACCGTTTAAATGATTCGGTTCAGTCGCAATGACTCACTTGTAAACAGTGACTTGATGCCACCTACTGGTGGTTTTAATTTCACATTTACAGTATTTTTTAATTTTTTAAATAATTTCAAATATCAGTATTCAACGTTTTATGAATCAAAACATTATTTATTCATTTGTAACTGCAGATTAAAGCATTCCATGTCCCTCAGAGCTGCATTAATAACTTCAGATGCAGTTTCTGTGTTTCCTACATTGCAAAGATGAATTTTGTTGATACTGATTTCATTTGTTTGGTAACAGCCCAAATGTCTTATTATACTAATTGTCTGATTAAATTGAACTACTCAAAAAATTAAAAATTTAAGTTTGAAAATTCATATATAAAAAGTAGTAAATATTAGCATTTTATTTTTAAGTTTAATATAAAATAATTATATTTGTAATTAATACTTCCTTTTTATTTTAAAATATAACAGTGTTACCACACTTTATTATTTTATTTAAAAAGAAAAATCTAACTAAATAAACTAAATGTGTTTTGTATAACTACAATAAATAATTATATTTATAACTCAATTAAAAAAAAAAAAAAAATTATCTCCGGGCAAGTAACTTTTATACTCGGACAAGTAAATGACAAATTTACTTGTCCGAAGGACAACCACATGAGAATGCTTAATGTCAAGCCCTGCTCTTTATCCTCTTCAAAAGTTTTCACTCCCTGGCTCTTAATGCATCGTGTTTCCTTCTTGAGCATCAGTGAATGTTTGAACCTGTTTTTAATAGTTGTGTTTGAGTCCCTCAATTGTCCTCAGTGTGAAAAGATGGATCTCAAAATCATACAGTCACTGCTGGAAAGGGTTAAAATATGCAAAAGATGCTGGAAACCTGAAGATTCCACAGGACATGGAGGATTTTTCTGAAGAACAGTGCTCAGTTTAACTGTTCAGATCAAACAAGGGACTCATGATCAACCATCACAAAACAAAAAAGTCGTAGATCATCCAGGTAACACACACAATATTAAGAACCAATGGTTCACAAACTTTTGCATGGGGTTATTTTAATAATTTCAGCTTTTTTTTTTTTTTTTTTGTCTTGTGGACTAAATCTTTTATGTAAAATATCTTACTCAGGACAGTAGTAATTAAAAAATAACATGCATTTTGTATGATCTCTTATTTTGTTAAAATTACTCACATTTTCACAGATTCTGCAAGGGGTTCACAAACTTTCAAGTGGCACTGTATACACACACATATATATCTATCTTATTATTATTATTATTATTATTATTATATATCATTTTATATAATCTTATATAAATATAATCTTGCTTTATTCAATATCAAAAAGATCAGGCCCTTTCTTTCGGAACATACTTTACAACTCCTTGTTCAAGCTCTTGTTCTGTCCAGGCTGGACTATTGCAATGCTTTCTTGGCAGGTCTTCCAGCCAGTTCTATCAAAACTTTACAATTAATCCAGAACGCGGCAGCAAGATTAATTTTTAATAAACCGAAAAGAATGCACGTCACACCTCTATTTATCAATTTGCACTGGCTACCAGTAGCTGCTCGTATAAAATTCAAGGCATTGATGTTTGCCTACAAAACCACCACTGGCTCTTTACCCCTTTACCTAAATTCATTATTTCAGACTTGAATGCCCTCTAGAAGCTTGCATTCTGCAAGTGAACGTCACTTTATTGTGCCATCCCAAAGAGGCACAAAATCACTTTCACGGACTTTTAAATTAAATGTTCCCTCCTGACCTATTGGTAACGACGGAACTTGCGACCATAGTTGCTTTTTGGAAACGCAACCCTGGTCGGGTACAGAATTAAATTAGTGCTGCTGTCGAATAACGGGTCGGGTGTTCTGTTAAATACTACAGCTGCAGGTTTACCAAACAGGACCTGTGCAGGACTCTGCTTTAAACTGCTTTGCGTCTCTCCGTCAGATAACCCCATGTGCGTGATGTGCCATTGACAGGTATTTCCCCAAACCGCCACACAGTTCACATGAGAACGTAATGATTACGAAAACGATTATTTATTTTTGATAATTATTTTATTTCAGTTAGTTTTTCAGTAACTGTTATTAGTTTCATTTTGTTTTAATTATTTTGACATCTTTATTTTATTTCAGTTTACGAAGATGTTTTTTCATCAATCGTTTTCGTCTTAGTTTTAGTTTTCGTTTACGAAAATAACCTTGATGTGCACACACAGTAGTCTAACCGACATCACGTAATGTATATATGCACTCTCTGGGTGTGTTTCCGTTTGGTTTTTGGAATATACTCAATGTCAGATTGCACATTGTTAAAACAACAAGTACAATACTGCAAACCCCTAATTCACATCCTTGCTTCAAAATATTGCTTGAGCAAAGCTAAAGAATAAAAATAGAGATGATGCAAGGCATTTTTACTTTTTTTATGGCACTGTGAGAAACTGCTAATAGGAGTAAATCTCCAGCAGTCCAGTCTAGTGACCCAGCTCTACAGATACATGACCAACTTACACGTTTGGTAGAGGGTATCCTCAGACAGTCCTCCTCTGTGTAGAAGCCACACACTGTGCTGACATCAGAGATGAAGTCGATGTACTCCTTATACTGAGACTTCTTACATTGTCGGCGCTGGTACTTCCCACAAAAGTCAAAAAAGCAACAGGGAAGCACAAAGTAACGGCACGAGTAAGATGATCTAGATGAGATAAGACAGAGTAGAGGACATGATAATCAATACAATTAAGTAAAAAACATTGATTTACAAAAATATCTTCTATTTTATATTAATAAAATAGGAAAAACAAATATTAAGTGAGAAACTGACCAGTGAGTTGGGCACTTCTAGAGTAGCTGAGTTTGACCTAATTTCAAAGACTACATACAGTGGGGCAAAAAACTATTTAGTCAGCCACCAATTGTGCAAGTTCTCCCACTTAAAAAGATGAGAGAGGCCTGTAATTTTCATCATAGGTATACCTCAACTATGAGAGACAAAATGAGAAAAAAAATCCAGAAAATCACATTGTAGGATTTTTAAAGAATTTATTTGCAAATTATGGTGGAAAATAAGTATTTGGTCAATAACAAAATTTCATCGCAATACTTTGTTATATACCCTTTGTTGGCAATGACAGAGGTCAAACGTTTTCTGTAAGTCTTCACAAGGTTTTCACACACTGTTGCTGGTATTTTGGCCTCTAGAGCATGTTTTGGGGCTGTCGCTGGGCAACACGGACTTTCAACTCCCTCCAAAGATTTTCGATGGGGTTGAGATCTGGAGACTGGCTAGGCCACTCCAGGACCTTGAAATGCTTCTTACGAAGCCACTCCTTCGTTGCCCGGGCGGTGTGTTTGGGATCATTGTCATGCTGAAAGACCCAGCCACGTTTCATCTTCAATGCCCTTGCTGATGGAAGGAGGTTTTCACTCAAAATCTCACGATACATGGCCCCATTCATTCTTTCGTTTACACGCATCAGTCGTCCTGGTCCCTTTGCAGAAAAACAGCCCCAAAGCATGATGTTTCCACCCCCATGCTTCACAGTAGGTATGGTGTGTAGCAATAGTTTAGCATGTAGCAAGGAGCACATTCAGTGACTTCCAATTGTGAGCAGCACACAGAGACAATCAATTTGTGAATATAAGAGATTTAATAAATGTAACTATAGCTAACATACAACTAAATTAAGCAAAACACATATATATAGAATGAAGGAAAGCAAGGAAGAGAGAGAGAAGAGCAAAAGAATGGCAGTATTTCACAACAATTAACCACAACCTAATGAGGATCGTCAGAGAATTCAAAAATCACCTTAAACAGGGGCTCAAACTTAAAACACGCATCTAAATAGTTGTAAACGGTTACTTGCATTGGCTTTGCTGCTGAACAAGAGTCCTGATGCGATTGACGACGAATCCTTTAGGAGTGAGCTGAAGGTTTTTCCTCTGGTTCTTCTTGAAGAAAGGAAAGTCCACAGCAGATCGACAAAAGTTATTTGAAGGTAAAACTACCAGAAGGTTAAACTCAAAGAGGAGAGTTTGGAGCGTGTCCGTCTCAAGAAGAAGAGTTTCTGAGCGTCGATTAGTCTGAGTTCGGAACTTTTGATAGTTCATAGCCGCACCCATTTTGTGGGTGGAGGGGCCAATCAGAGGCATGCATTTTGAGCGGGAGAAACCTTCTTTGTCTCCGTTTATGGCCAATTTGCATTTTTATTGCTAGTCTGGAAGTTGGTGCAGTTTTAATTCAAAACATAGTAAGAATTGTTTGATGCATTTCACGATCACAGTGTACATCATTGTGTGAGAAATAAAGAGATCATTTTGATACCAAGAAAGTAACCCCCAGATGATATTAAAGCAGAGATACACTCATACACTTGAATATAGGCATTTAAAGTCTAACTAAGACAAGTAAAGGGTTTTAACTAGGTTAATATAATAGGGGAATATACATACGACACATGCATATAGCAGATACATTTATAACTGCTTAATTATGGCCTAAATAAAGAAAATGTCTTTAGGGGTGTGTGTGTGTGTGTGTGATGTGTATTGGAAATTGTGAAGACAGACAACTGGTCTGGTGCCTGGCACGGGGATCATTCCCTCCTCTTTGGAATGTGTTTGAAGTTTGATAGGGACACCATAGAGGTGACCTGCTTAGCATCTTTTTGATAGTGGGGAAAAACCATCGGCAATTTAGCACCCATATAAATGTAAACAGTGAGGCCAGATTTGTAATTTATATGCTAATGTCAAAAGGCTAAAAGGGTCTTTTAAGGCATAAAGTGTAAACAGCCATCAATGAACCTAAGCAGACGTTACATTTTCTTTCCTCTTTTCTATCCCGTTTCCTAGGGCCCAGGAAAACCTGTTTACCTTTTTTTTGGAGGAATATATTTTGGAGGAATATTTTTTGTGGGGGAGGTGTTACGCCTGCCTGCTGCCTCCTTCTGGCCCTGCTGCGTAGTGCAGGTGCTGGTTGGGTGACAGGTGAAATTAATTCCCAATCAGCCTTGTTGGACCGAAAAGGACACAAAAGGATCCGTGTGTCTTGGTGGAGGGCTCTCCTTGTTCTGTTGTTCTCTCGTTCATTTAGTTTTTTTTATTTTATTTTTTTATTTAATACCCACACGCGCGTTTTCCCTAGACGTTTATGTGTGTTGTTTTGTTTAATTATTTGATTTATATATTTTGATGATAAATTGGCTTATTGTTGAAATATTGGGTTTGGTCTCTTTTATGTTGCGGTTTACGAGCCAGCCGTAACAGCAGTGACACTGAGAACATTATATTTTCTTTTTTACTTTTATTTTCCAAATGTAATAGGATTAGTCCAACGAACCGTTCGGTTTGTAATGCGTACCGAACTGATAGCCTCGAATGTGTATGAATAATATATATCTCATACTCATCAAATCTGCATGCATTTGATCATAACTGCAGTAAAAACTGTAATACTGTGAAATATTATTACACTTTGATATATGTATTTTAAAATTTATTCCTGTGATGGAAAAGGTGAATACTCCAGTTTCATTTACTAGAGAACAGGTATTTTCTCAACACTTGGGTTAAATGTCCTATGATGAAGACTTGCCTGGCTGCTATTACAGGGATCCATGGTGTAAGCTCATCTGAGTGGTTTCCAATCAGCCAGTCCGTGGTGGGGAAGAGGAAGTCATTGCTGGGTGTGATGGCATTTTCCTGAAATAGATGAGATCACCTGCTGCATCTCATTATCATTGGATGAAAGTGTAATAATGACACTGGTATTGGTGACAGTATGTAAATGATCAACAACCTGAAGTCCATTACCAAGTTAAAGTTTTATAAATCATGTAGTGAGGGGATTAAATGTCTTTTGAAATGTCATAAAATGCAAGCATAATTTAAGGCAATAGTTCTAATGGATGTGCAGTTCAAGACGGTAATTACAAAGTGGATGGAGAGTCTGCAAGATAATAGTTACACACAGGGCACATTCGAATTAAACTCTGTTGATGACAAATTGTGACCCGCATTGGCAAAATGAGTTGGAATGTGCACGATCTAATGCGTAATGAGCTACAGTAATGAGCTACAGGCAAAAGAAGTGAAAAATGTAAGTTTTGGTCGAATTTGAGGTTTTCACAAAAATCAGTTCATTAAGCCCTCTTCTAGCATTTCCAATGCTCCAAATAGTAATTAAACATCTAAAATGATCTTTATTTATACATTTTCTGAGAGTAGTACCTTTTTCTCTGCTCACTTCTGGACGACTGCTGCTGCTTCTCATCACAAGTTCTAGGCTTTTTGTTTATATGCTTTGTGAATATTCATATCAAATTCTTAATGACATGAGTCCAAATTTTCAAACCCATGCTGATGAAAACAAAACGGTCGCGATGACTGACATTTGCAAAGTGTGTGTATAAGACGGGCCTTTCCGAGAGCACGCAATCTCCCTATAAAGTACAGTATTGTGAAATATGTCTTGGTGAGATTCACACAATATAATCTGTTATGTCTTATATGAACGTTTAGTTAATGATTGGGGAAAAATCTGATGTGTAACAATATTAGATCCATGCACTACAGTAGGTCTTAATACAGACCTGTCTCAATGTTAATCAAACATTTAAAGAAAAGAGGGAATCACTCTCTGCTCTTGATTAAACTATTGTTTATTTGCATCTTTGTTCTTATTTTTAATAACAAAGATAAAATAAACATGGCTATATTGTAGGGCTGTCAGTTTAACGCGTTAACTTAGTTATGAAAAAATAACACGATTAAAATATTTTAATGCAGTTAACGCACTGGCCCCGCACCCAGACCTGTACGTCATCTTACATTTCATACAGTTGACAAATATGATGCAGGGCAACAACTCCATAAATGAAGTTCCAAACGTCGGTTCAGGAGGAGCCTAATCATTCAGGCCTGTCAATCATCATTATGAACCTATATAAGCAGCACTCATTGGACCACCCCAGCATCAATTTTTTTGGCATACGGCCCCGTCCTGTCCCGTGAACAGCGTCCCAGCTCGACGAACTTCTGCACTTCTCCTCCAATGAACAATGCTCTGCAAGACCCTCTTAATTCGGCTCCACTTTCAGCTCATAACAAGGGAAATCAAAATCGTCAACCACCTCCTGCAGATTTGCCCAGCCACCTCCATCAAACACGCTTCTCCCGCCCGGGTAACGTAGGCATCCGCGCACTACAGCCGCTTCAGATACTCACGTTACTCACATTTCAGCTAAACCACCTTCATCTGTAAAACCTACCGTTCTTAAAATAGGAACGCGGACAGTAGGGCTGCACGATATATCGTTTCAGCATCGATATCGCGATGTGCGCATCCGCGATAGTCACATCGCAGGATGTGCGATGTTTAGTAGGCCTGATCGTTATATTTATACTGATCGTTTTCTTTGCTCACACACAGACACCGTGTCTACTCCGGACGCGACAGCTGCACAGAGATACCCATTTTTAAATAAATTTAGTAGCAGAGCTACTGCAAGCGATTTTCAGTGCTGGAAATCCATTTATCCTTTGTTGAAACTTCCGCGTCGTCGAGGAGAGCACATCATGGATGTTTAGCAACGGCAGGCGCCAGGAAAGCGCAAGCTCCCGAGCGCTTTGGAAAGGAGGAGGAAGTGGCGCGGCGGGAGTTTTCCACGCGTTTGCAGATGCACCATGTGAACGGCCCCAAAGTCTTTCTACACTGGATGCGACAAAGCGACCGTTGCCAATCGTGTCAACTTTGTGTCAGTACGTCATAAATAGAGCGAGGCATATCAGTTTACTGGCGGGGATTCGTCGTGTCGCGCCGCATCCAGTGTAGTACGACACACATGCGCGAAACCGTGTCAAAATGCATGTCTCCAAGTATCCTTGTAAAAAAATAAAAAAAAAACAGTTGCTTATGTCTTAGCTAAACAATTGAGAAAGAAAGAGGATAACAATAACAGCAGTTTAATGTCTCTGTTGCTTTCTGTGTCATAATCAAACAACAAAACAGAGAAAAATCACTTTTGTAGCTTTAACACAGATTTATTAGATTTAATTTATACAATGAAGACTGTGTTATGCAGTGTTATTTTACATTTTATTATTCAATTTCTGCACCTGAATACTGTTGGATTTGCCTTAAAAATACAAAGCACTGTTTATTTCATTTGTATCTTTGTTCTATTATATTTATCTATGCTTGTAAATTGTTTATTTCCTATGCTGATTTACTCACCTACAATATCAATATTTTTTTTCTCTCCAAATAGAGCTATTCAAGTCATTTGGTGATTTTTCTTTTTTTTTTTTTTTCATATCGCAATATATATCGCAGAAAAACAAAATATCGCAATGTGAGTTTTTTCCAATATCGTGCAGCCCTAGCGGACAGTCAAATGTTTGAGGCACACGCGCCGCACCAAACATCCATTTCCCATGAAAACAAACAGAAATTCACTCTATCCTAGAACAAGCTCCCATTGGTCATATTAGTGTCGTTTTTTCAAATGATGTTTTCATCATTGCGACGCGACCGGATCCCTGAAGTCTCAGCTTTAGACAAATAGCATGTCACGGCACTCCGTAAACATTTTCTCAAGATCTATACATCGCTTTGTATTACGCATAGGCTCGTTTGAATCGAGATTAACTGCTCTAAATATCGATATTCGATTTACTATGCCTTTCTAATGTTTCGTAAAGTTATAATCTAACACATTACACAAAGCATTCTGGGTGTAAAGTTTTTTCTCACAAAATCTTCGC
Source organism: Spinibarbus caldwelli (assembly GCA_039654775.1). Taxonomy (NCBI): domain Eukaryota; kingdom Metazoa; phylum Chordata; class Actinopteri; order Cypriniformes; family Cyprinidae; genus Spinibarbus; species Spinibarbus caldwelli. The sequence continues at coordinate 35,589,160 of CM077220.1, forward strand.
ACAGTTTGATCTCTAATTAAATCAAATTTACTTGTTACATTCCACTAGTCAAAATCTTAACGATATTTATTCTGACTATCCTTTATCATTCTTTTGGATCTTCGTCAACTAAATTGGTAATTTCTCATCTCATGCCATGAAAATTAAGCCCTTTAACATGTTAACAAAGTTTAAAGCCATTGTTAGGAGTGATCAGACACCCCTTGTCCAAGACTTTGCTCCCGCTGTTTTACTTTGCTTTGCCCAAAACACACCCATCTTCGTTCCTCTCCATTTTCATCATCTTTAGTTTTCTCCGAAGCGGCCCCTAGCATGAGACTGTCTCCGCAACAAGGAACCGCTCTGGCTGCTCCTTTGCCTCTCTCTTTTCTTCCTGCAACCTTTCTTTCAAAGCCGCCCTAGCGTGAGGCTGCCTCCGCAAAGGTGACTGCCTCATCTCTCCCCTTTGCTAACTATCCACCACCTACATCAGCTGAACGGACATCCTGCACCATTTTCACAGCCACTCGCATAGCAACCCCAACCCACACCGTCGTTATGGAACCTCCGCCGGTCTGGGTGTTCCACACCTGGTCATGTAAAGGAGTCTGAATATTTGGCCCATATGCAAGCACTCAAAATACTTCAGACCTTTGTAAACTATGTCCATCTTGGAAGGTGGTCTGAGTATGGTTTGCCTTCAGCTATCAGTATGGTTCTCTAAACCGTATATTGTGAACCCTAATGGCTCCTGGCTTACTTTATTCACGAATTCCAATTTAGCAGATCATCAGATGCTTCTGTTCTGTTTCAGTGTTAATTCTCATGGCAAATTTCTACAAAGTATGTTGATGACATACATTTTCGTGTTAACCCCACAACAAGATATTTAATGATATTATTAAACCACTGTACGAATACTTGCATGTGGATGTCACAATTGTTTCATCCCATAGTAAATCAGCGCTACCGCATTTCTCTCAGTCACGTGCGCAGTGGGCTAACATGTAAACCATCTTCTTTTGCATGTTTCTGCAGATGGTCTGCTCAGTTCAGACTAACTAAAAGTCAGCCACGTGTTACACGTGTCACGATGCTACAAACTTTGGCTTATGAAGAAGGATACTTTAATGGCCTGTATCACCAGTACTTGAAGTCTGTTACATTAGCATATATTGCATTACTTCATTACTCTGTTCTACAGCAGCTTTATGATTAAACTGTGTTACTTATCTGCCGCAGCAGAGATTTCTCCCTCCGCTCATCGTGTCCACTACCCCATGGTTGAAAGAATGGGCCTCCCAAGCATTTTCGTCCATCGGGACAATTCCATGGAATGCACTGTAGTCTACTGTTTCAACAAATGCAGATCAAGTTCTGCCGAACCAATGCGGTTCCTCAGTCAGTTGATCTGGTCCTCTGTTTTCATTACAGTTAAAGCAGAACTTATCACAGGAGTTAAAAATCAAACTGCCGTGCTGTCTCTCTCACTTTCTACCTTTTAGAAATTTAGGTGATTGGCTCCATATTCAGTTTGTCATTCCAGTAAATCATTTCAATTTTACTATAAACTAAACTTTGGTCACTGGTGCGCTGCTATTAATTAATAACCCATACATCTCCATTCTTATTAATACATCCAAAAAACCTCTACCCATTCATCTAGATTTTCATTTGTCATTCCTCAGCAATGGCAGGATTCCCGTAGGGCTGTCACGATCACTGCAATACTGCACTATTGACGAGCAAACCACAGAGGAATACAAGAACCGCAGCTACCGCTATATTTGCGTGTTTTCTTCTGTCTTAAAGTCTTACCCTTCTCGTTTTACACTTCGTGCACTTGTATTGATTAATAAGTTAATAACTTGTGTACCATGCTGATTTCTACAGAGGTTCTGTAGATTTGTACTAAACAAGCCCAAACAGACAGTGAATGAGAGAGAGATCGACTGCGAGTGGGTGATTACCTGCATCTGTCTTTCAGGCCAAGTCATCTATTCCATCTTAGCATTGACACATTGCTGGTCAGATGAGCCTTGTAAAGTTGTGCTTAAACTTAAAATGATTTCAACAGCGTGTTTCATTCCATCTGTTTTAATGGATCAGCGTTTTTTAAAACGTGTAGTTGAAGGAACGTTTAAAGACTCACTCAAAGTCCCATGCTTTCACCTTGTGGCGTGAAAATATCACTGCACTAACTCACAGCCCGTCTAGAGCGCATAGTTGAAATATCAGCAGAAAGTCTCTTGTCCAGTCAGATTCAAGGGTCAGAACTAACTGTTGTTCATATAGGCTAACAATAGCCTAACAATCTTATTTTCAGGTTTATGTTACGTTATGTGGACTGTTATTTTGACATTTTCTTCTGTTCACTTTCAGTTTCAACGCTATTTAGTCTGGGTTTCATCGTTTTCATTGGTCCTCGTTACATCGTCACTCACATACTCTTATACTGCTTCAGTGCTGTGAGCCTTCAATCCAGCGTGGGATTTCCCTCAGGGAACTGTACGTCTTGGACCCCCTCCTCCCTCTCATAAGGTCGGTTACTCTGCAAATCTTCAATATGTCTCTGCTGCAGCAGCGACGTTTTCCACCATTCTCAAATCAGCCCTGTTATTTTTTACCAACAATGCAGTGATTTTCCCCGACAAATCACTTATTACTTCACTGCCGCAGCAGTGAATTCCCCCTACAAAAATTTCCATTATTTTACTGCATCAGCAGTGGTTTCTAGCCCATCAATAATTACAGCAGCAAACTTTTCCCCCAAAAAGAATTTGCCATCACTTACTATTACTGTCGTCAGCAGAGCTGCTAATAGCTAAACTAATCTTGATCTAACTCTGCACAGTCATTGCATGCAATTGAGTCGTTACTGATCAAAACTGAACTGAATAGTCATTTTTGTTTTGCTACTGCTGGCTTATAGCAGAATTCGAATTCATCTCCTTCTTGACAAGTTGGCATCATTAATTTTGTTACTTTACTGTCAATACAGCAAAATCACTTCAGGAAATTTCTATCATTTAAAGCTCTATAAAAACATAGGGGGGCACTTGACCTGAAATCACTGCCCCAGCAGTGGCAGTCTTCACCACTCTTGCAGCAGACAGTCATCATACTAAACTCTATTTCTCACTGCCGCAGCAGTGATCTCTTCCACCAGTCTCAGGAGTTACCATACTAAACTCATACTATTTCTCACCTCCTCAGCAATGACATCTCCCACCTCTTTTGCAGCAGATGTCATACCAACTTCCATTTCTCACTGCCGCAGAAGTGATTTATCCCACTGGTCTCAGCAGATGTTATTCTAAACTCCATTCTCACTGCTGCAGCAGTGATTTCTCCCACTGGTCTCAGCAGATGTCATTTTAAACTATTTCTCACTGCCGCAGCAGTGACTTCTCCCACTGGACCCAGCAGATGTCATTCTAAACCAGGGGTACTCAACAGACGGCCCATCTGCATTCATTTAGTGGCCCACGTCATGCTGAAGATTAATGTGTTTTTATTACAATTTGCGCTCAAAATATTAGGCAGTTTGATTTTTTAAATTAAATGTACATACAATCGCAGTAGTAAAAGCTGCTCGATCTCTCCAAGCGCTGCAACTAACCACGCGGCATGCACCAAACAACTTAAAAGAGAAGCGCTGTCCAACAAAAGTGGACATTTAATAACATGACTTTACTCCAAAACATCAGTCGAGTGTTTGAAATAACTTAATTTTCACTCGTTTTAATAATATTTTACTTACCCCACTGGCAGATAATTTTACTTGTTTTAAGCAAAATGCACTTAATTTAGTTTTTGTCCCCCCCTGGAAACAAGACTAAATATCTTAAGTCATTTTGCTTATCTAGTAAAAGTATCTTGATTTAAGAATTGTAAGATATTTTGACTAGAAACAAGACAGAAATATTAAGATAAACCATTTTTGCAGTGTACTGCCGCCACTTGCTGGCAGATTTAGTTTCTTATTTAGAGCATAATTTCATTAAAAAAAAAAATAATAATAATGATGATAATAACAATAATAATAACAAAAACATTAAAGGAATAGTTCACCCAAAAAAAAAAAAAAAGTAAATTCTGTCATCATTTACACACCATCATGTCATTTCAAACCTTTCTTTTGTGGAACATAAAAGAAGGCATTTTGAAGACGGCTGGTATAAAGCTGTTTTGGTTACGAATGACTTTCATTGTATGAACAAAAAACACTTTGAGAAGTTTCTCCAATTATCTTCCTTTATATTCCATAGTTTACATTAGGCTGTTGCAGCCTAAAAATGTGTGTATTAAATTGTTTAATCAAATAAAATATTTATTTCTAAAGCTACAATTTGTAATGTCTACTTGATACTTTCTCATTTAACACACAAAAAAAGCTTTAAATAATCTAAATGTGGGTATTTTCACAGTCAAATTTATTTTGCAATTAATTAATCAAAACATCATGTAATTAATCAGATTAAAAAGTTTAATCGACTGACAGCCCTACTATTTTGTGATTAACCCTCTGGGGTCGACAAACGAGCCGGCGTGTTTTGTGGCATTTTTTCTGATAACCCCTAAAGGAACTTAAATTACTTCGTCATTTTTGATCGTACAGATAAGAGCAAAACATCAACTGAATCTGTAAAGGGTCTACTTTTATTTGTATAGACACATAACAATAAAACTTTGTGCTTTTGTAAAATAAAGAAAACAAACAGGGTGCGCTGTCTGCCACGCCGGTCTCTGTGATCTTCATTTAGAAATGCGTCACTAAAATGAACTGAAACTCGGCGAATACTCCACACACAGACATGAGAGATATATCTAGAGAAAGCTTGACATGTCTACTTTTAAAAGTAGTAAGTTTTATCGAAAACAAATATTCTCTGGTAAAGTAATCCATATGAAACCAATGAGGTGTTCAGTCTTTCCCATCTGACTTCATTATAGTTAATTTGATCACGCCCACAAGCTACTTTCGCTTTTGATATTACAATAGTCCACTTGAGACGTGCGACATGTAAATGCCCATATCACCGTAAACAAAGCACCAAGATTTTTCTTCAAGTTCATCTCGGCTACTGTTCATTTTTGGAAAAAGACGCTCTGATGCATAAGCTTTGGATTACCTCAGAAAAAGAAGATGTGACTTGCGGCTTGATCCAGCGAAGGAGATCATTTACATGAGTAAGTCTTTCATTTATTAGCCTACTTGCATTTGTTGTTATTGTGTTACTGTGACAAAACTTGTAGGGGAGCGCAGGGCACAAACTAACGAGGGGTTAGTTGTAACACACATGGTTTGAATATTTCCACACATGCTAGCATAACCAAATTTACGGTATTATAAATAAAGTGATATATTTGTACTAGACAAGTGTGAAATTAATGTGGATAAAAAAAGATATACTCTGAACCCCACGTGGATTTATACAAACTGAGAAATTCAAAAAGTGTTAGGTTGTGCCCCGCGCTCCCCTACACATTTTACTAGACTTTTTCCAAACTATAATTCCTGACTACATGTATAATCAAGTGAAAAATTATGAAGTAGGTTTCATTTCATTGAATCTAAATGTCTCACGATGCCAGGATGTTTTTAATGTTCTATAAAATAGAAAATTATACGATATAAAAGTAATATGAGAGTTTACATTATAACACTAAAGAATGCTTAGACAAAACTTTACTGTGACTCTGTTTGCGAATATACAGGTGCATCTCTATGAATTAGAATGTCGTGGAAAAGTTCATTTATTTCAGTAATTCAACTCAAATTGTGAAACTCGTATATTAAATAAATTCAACGCACACAGACTGAAGTAGTTTAAGTCTTTGGTTCTTTTAATTGTGATGATTTTGGCTCACATTTAACAAAAACCCACCAATTCACTATCTCAACAAATTAGAATATGGTGACATGCCAATCAGCTAATCAACTCAAAACACCTGCAAAGGTTTCCTGAGCCTTCAAAATGGTCTCTCAGTTTGGTTCACTAGGCTACACAATCATGGGGAAGACTGCTGATCTGACAGTTGTCCAGAAGACAATCATTGACAAGGAGGGTAAGCCACAAACATTCATTGCCAAAGAAGCTGGCTGTTCACAGAGTGCTGTATCCAAGCATGTTAACAGAAAGTTGAGTGGAAGGAAAAAGTGTGGAAGAAAAAGATGCACAACCAACCGAGAGAACCGCAGCCTTATGAGGATTGTCAAGCAAAATCGATTCAAGAATTTGGGTGAACTTCACAAGGAATGGACTGAAGTTGGGGTCAAGGCATCAAGAGCCACCACACACAGACGTGTCAAGGAATTTGTTAAGCCACTCCTGAACCACAAACAACATCAGAGGCGTCTTACCTGTGCTAAGGAGAAGAAGAACTGGACTGTTTCCCAGTGGTCCAAAGTCCTCTTTTCAGATGAGAGCAAGTTTTATATTTCATTTGGAAACCAAGGTCCTAGATTCTGGAGGAAGGGTGGAGAAACTCATAGCCCAAGTTGCTTGAAGTCCAGTGTTAAGTTTCCACAGTCTGTGATGATTTGGGGTGCAATGTCATCTGCTGGTGTTGGTCCATTGTATTTTTTGAAAACCAAAGTCACTGCACCCGTTTACCAAGAAATTTTGGAGCACTTCATGCTTCCTTCTGCTGACCAGCTTTTTAAAGATGCTGATTTCATTTTCCAGCAGGATTTGGCACCTGCCCACATTGCCAAAAGCACCAAAAGTTGGTTAAATGACCATGGTGTTGGTGTGCTTGACTGGCCAGCAAACTCACCAGACCTGGACCCCATAGAGAATCTATGGGGTATTGTCAAGAGGAAAATGAAAAACAAGAGACCAAAAAATGCAGATGAGCTGAAGGCCACTGTCAAAGAAACCTGGGCTTCCATACCACCTCAGCAGTGCCACAAACTGATCACCTCCATGCCACGCTGAATTGAGGCAGTAATTAAAGCAAAAGGAGCCCCTACCAAGTATTGAGTACATATACAGTAAGTGAACATACTTTTCAGAAGGCCAACAATTCACTGTAAAATGTCTTAAACTACTTCAGTCTGTGTGCACAATTTAATACACGAGTTTCACAATTTGAGTTGAATTACTGAAATAAATGAACTTTTTCACAACATTCTAATTTATTGAGATGCACCTGTATGTAGATGTTTATGACATGCTTAGCAATAATCATTTAGTTTCCCAGATATAAAATGTTTTTGTATTGTATAATACTTACAAAGCATGCTTGTGTTTATGACTATAAAATCATATTGATTTATTTAGGAGTTATGAGTGACCAATATTAGTGATTGCTAATGTGATAATATAGTTTCTCCTATATCAACATGCTAACAGATGTTTGTTTTTTTTGTTTGTTTGTTTTTTTGTTTGTTTGTTTGTTTTTGGTGACCAGATCCCTTGAAGACTTTGAACATCTTTGAACACCCTTGATCAACATTTGAACAGGATCTGTTTCAGCAATGACACAAAGGTGTGTTACTGTTTAAGTCTCAGTGTTTAGATCTGTGTGTCTTTGACCTTCATTCCGTCATTCAGTGGATCATTCCATGTCGAATCAACCAAATTTCAGAAATTTCCCCTGCTCAAATTTTTGATTTTACTAATATTTTTTTATGAAGAAAGATCAACATGTATAGTGATGATAGCCCAAATATTAAATATCATGGATAAATATTTACTAAGTAATTACTATTTTGTAGAGGGGGTCAAAATGGCAATTTTCACCTGAGATTTAGAGCCAAATTACAGGGGGTTAAAAATGACTTCATCAAGATGGCAGCATCACGATGTTATTTTTACACAGAGAATAGTAGGTCTGTTAGTAAAATACGTTGACTTTAACAATCTTTGTTGCATTATGTGCCAATAGTGACTATTCAAAAATGGGGAAAGAGCACTTTAAGTTTTTTTTTTTTTTTCCTCCAAAGTTTGCATGCCTGTAACTCAAAAAGTATTAAAGATATCTTAATGCCCTTTTCGATACTGGGTCTTAACAAACTTCCCTATTGGCATCTTCATTTTTAAGGCCCTATATTGTTCGGTTCCAGAGATATTGGAATTTCAATATGGCTCCAGAAGTAAATTGTTAAATTGTACACATTTTCAGTGGTCAAAAACCAAATTTGGGTCATTTTGCAAAAATATGATACTTCTTTTCTTTTAAAGAGGAATGTCTGAAGAACAAATAATGTTGAAACTAGAAATGTATCTTGTTTCCTTCTGTCCAAACAACTGCATTGAACATACCTGTCTGAGTGCCATAAATATTCTTTTTCCAAAGTTTGCATGCCTATAACTCAAATAGTATTAAAGATATTGCAATATGATTTTAGATTCTAGTTCTTAATAAACTTTTCTTTTTAAATCTTTGAAATCCCTACATTGTTCAGTCCCAGGGATATCGGGATGCAAATTATGATCATTTTCAGCTCCATATTCAGATTGTTGAATAATAAACATTGCGGGTGGTCACTTTGTACACAGCCAAAACTTATTTTATTTAAACTAGAATATGTGAAGAATAAGTAATGCTGAAACTAGAAATGTATTTTGTTTCTCTCTATCAAACAATATGCATAGACATACCTGTCTGAGTGTCAAATATTATTTTTCCAAAATTTGCGTGAAGAAATATTAAAGTTATCTTCATATGATTTTAGATTCTGGCACCTAAGAAACTTTTCTTTTGTAATCTTCATTGTTAAGGCCTTGCATGGTTTAATCCTAGAGATACTGAGATCCCAGTGCAGCTCCACGTCCAAATTGTTGTATCCTACCCATTTTCAAATTTCAACAACCAAACATGGTTTTGTGTTTATCTAGTGATCACTGTTGACACTGTCAGATACATAATATAACATTATATTATTTAATTTTATTTATAGCAAATAATAACATTAACCGAGGGTTTAGGAATGTACAGTGTGACACGTCAGATTATGAATGACCAGGATTAATTGTTAACTCTAGGTAAAGTATGAACAATTTGAAATATAAAGTAAGATTACCCAGGATCCCATTTACGTGGGGTTTAGAATTACCCAGTGTTAATTATTTAAAGTGTGGGAGGCCTTAAATGTTTGAGGTACTGTCAGTGATTCTGCCAAATATGCCCTTTAGCAGTAGATACTACTTGATCTATGACTATGCTTCCCATTTTATTACAATAAAAAAGAAAAAGAATTTCAAAACTTAATCCAGGTGAGGCAAATATTGGTTTATTGATGTAAATAAAATGTGTGGCAAAAGAAACCACTTTTCCCTATAAGGCGTAGGATTTGTTTCAAATATGTTGTGATATCACTTATCTGAACTCTTGGTAGCTTCAACAAAATCCTTTCTTCCAAATATTCCTAAAACTGATTCAAATATAGAATCTTATGAATAGACTACAGAGAGCAAAGTAATGTGCCTCAAAATCTCCATTTCAGTGCATTTTTAACACTCCGACAGGTGTGTTTTATACATATTGTTTTGATAGAGGGAAACAAGATACAACTATAATTTCAACATTATTTATTCTTCAGACATTGTTCTTTAAATAAAAGTATCAACTGTATACAAAGTGACCAACATTTGGTTTTCAACCACTGAAAATGGGTACTACTCAACAATCTGAATATGGAGCCTCATTGACATCCCCAAATCTCTGGGACTGAACAATGTAGGGCCTTGAACATGAAGATTCCAAAATAAAAGTTTATTAAGAACTAGAATCTAAAATCATTTTGAAATATCTTCAGCCGCTTTTCCACCAAAAGTACCTGGAACAATTTGTCCCAGGAACTTTTTTCCCCCAGACCTGTTGCTGTCTGCGTTTCCATTGCGGTGTAAAGTACCAAGAAGTTTAAGGCAAATAGTCTGGTGACATAGGTCTGCGCGCATTTCTCAATACCAAGTACGCAAATTTTGGACTTGCATTCTCGGTAGTTCGGACTTCACAACTCCCGCGGATGGGACGACGCAAGTCCGGTAATTCTGCAAACAGCAGCGTACATGATAACGTCAGTCAGCTCGCCTTGGCTACTGCAATTTTCCTGACTGTATTTACAATAAGACGAAATATGATAAACACCACTGCCTCTTTTCGTTTTCATTACTGCTGCTCTCATGGCTTGTCAGACATAGCCACACATCTATCTTTTCACAAAGTGAAAAATACATCGCGGAGCAAAGAGGACACTAATAATGTGTCAACAGGCAAAACAGAGCAGGTTACTTCCTGTAAGAAGTTTGAAAGTCTCAGCTTTCAAATTGTGTCATTTTTTAAGAAATTCAAACAATAAATAGTTTTTGGCTCTTTAATGTGTCATGCCAGATCACCACAGAGCCTCAGTTCAAACAGCACATGAACCAATAATCTTTTTATATTTACTAGTTAAAGCAAGAAATAAACATGAATGAACATTATAAACATTATAGGGAAAGATGTCAATACACATCATTTTTCAAGTTTAAGTCCACCAAAGTAGAGACCTGCACTCCTGCGGGAGTACCGCAGGACTCGCGGGACCCAATGCAACAGGGTGCGGCGCGGGACAACTCTTGATGGGCGAGTGCAGGTGGGAAGAGACTTGTGTGTGTGCGGGATGCGGGAGAGTTAAATTATTTGCGGGACTCCCGCAAAATAGAAATTATCTAAACATAAAATGTCTAAAACATATAAATTATTTATCTGTTGCACAAAAGCAAAAGGAACAACTAATATTAACATTAAAATGATTAACATGTGCAAGCTAGGCAGCGTTTCTATTTATAACACGTGTTTAAAGGGTTGCGCAATGTAGCCAGACTCAGCTATTGATTTCTGGAATGCAATGGTCAGTCAGAGGTGACTCACCACAGTGCTGAAATTGCGTGCTCACGAATCGTCTCATTTTAATACACGAAGTGTAGACATTGGGAAAGATTCATTGTGCATATGTTCATTGTGTTATAACAGAGCTTTATGAGATCGCGATGAACTGAGATGTCAGCTTTTAGTGATAATAAAGGAAGCTGCTTGCATATTTTTATATTTTGCCATGCCTAACCATGCTGGCAGCAGCCCATGCTTGCTTTTCTGTTAAAAATAACAGTGGTTTGTGAATGTTGATGCTTAGCCTAAATAAAAAAATATCTTACCGGGAGTGTTTATGCTGGGATTTGGAGCTTAGGAGATGTGGAGCTTAGGAGATGTTACAGAACCATTTCATGTAAATTTCTTCGATGTACAGAAAAAAAATCTATATAGATTACTTTTATGCGGGCTTTTGCGGGCGGGAGCAGGACAAAACATGAATGTCGCGGGCGGGAGCGAGACCAGATAAGATATATTTCTGCGGGAGCGGGCGGGCGCGGGACAGAATCTTGCAGGAGCGAGACTGAAAAATCCGCGCAGGTCTCTACACCAAAGATAATCTAGTCTGGGGATGTCGGGGCCAATCAAGCTTTTTTTTTTTTTAACTGATCGGTATTGGCTCTCCTAAGCCCGATCCTTATTTAACAACAGCTGTCAAGGTATCTAGTTAGCTAGCTAGCTGGATTTCTAGAAATCAGGCATGACTGCGCATACCAGTAATAAAAGTGTGCAAAGAGTTCACAGTATCAAAAAAGTACTGACCTGCCTACACTGTAAAAAAAACTCTGTAATTTTACTGAATTTTTCTGTATTTTTTACATTTTCTTCCCCCTGTATTTTTGAAATACGGGGGGGGGGGGGGGGGATAAATTACAGAGATAGACTGTAAATGTACATGTTCTATGTAAAATAACATGGCAAACCTGTAACTGTGAATAACCATAAAAGTTCAGTTTTTTTAAATAATGTTTTTGTTTTTGTTTTCACGAATTTATCAAAACTTATAAATATGCATTTTTATTTAACAGATGACCTTTTGTAGTAATTTTATAATTTTTAAATAGTATTTTTACAGGAATAAAAGAAACTATCAACGGTGATATCTGGTCCCAAATGAGTTAGATCCGAATTACTTTTATCATATCATCATACATTCTTTGTTGAAATAAACGGACATTTATGATAACTATGAAGATTTTAAATATTGGAACTAGAGGAAATCCCGTGTGGCAGAAGGATACATCTCCTCTAGGCACACAGTGAAGCAGCTGCGTGGAGCGGGAATCACTCGACTCTCAGCAGTCATTCATGAATGTGGATCAAAAATAAGCAGGTAAAATGCAAATTTTCTGAACAATATTGGTTTCTGGCATTTGTAACTTTGTTTTGACCGTCGTTGTTAGTGTTGTTATTAAGCTTAATTTTGATTGTGTGTGTGTTTTTAAACTTGGACTTGGACCGTTAGGACTAATGTTTATGATTTTTACATTTGAGGTCTCATTTTAGTTGAAAGTACGTGTAGTTATGTTTGTTGCTTGACAGTAGTCAAGTTGTGCTCCTATTTTGGTTCCCGTTGCATTCTGTCGAATAACGTTAAGCGCCATTTTTCCACATGAGGGAATTTCAATGATTATAGCGCCAATTTCTATTTAATCATAGGCATATGACGTGATGTCTGAATTATTCAATGTAGGCTTCGTCTAGAAACTTAAATGCTGTTTAAATGAGTGAAAACTTCAGGCTACTCTGAGACCAGACTGATTGGGAGACCTTAATTCGGTTAGAGTCAACTTCATGCGGTGTAGATGTGTGTCATTCAGACTTAGACTGTGTTCTATTTTTATATCTTTTTACAGTATTTTTGAATGTAATTCAAGCTTAGACTGTGGTTAGTGTCAGCGTAGTTGGTCTGTCTAATAATACTTGATTCTGATTGGCTGGTGCTCGTTCAAAGTGTTATAGTTAACACCTATAGTACCAGTCAGTTTAACCACCTCTAATGCACTGCCTTCACTGAAGCACGAACATTTATTGTGTACTACTACTAACAGTACTAATATTTCCCCCCCTACATAAAATCAATCTGCAGATGACAAAGAAATTTTTCAAAAGTTTTAACTTTATTTTGTTTTGATTTTCCCTTCTGGGATTTGATTTGGATTTCCCCCTTGAGGTTAAAGTGCAATCAGAAACAAGCCAAAGAGACCAGATGGCAGGCCCTGCCATTGTAAACAGTGAAAATGTAACATAACGTATAACATAAAATGTAACAAAACATAAAATGATGTGACCCTTTTTGATAAGTTTTCTTTAAACACAAGTTTAACATCTTGCTATTCAATAGATAGGAGGTAGTTCTGATAAACGACATAGGGGGTGTGCCGGAAGCGTGAATCTTTATTCAGAAAGGCATGGAAAACAAATAACGATTGCTAACGGTTGTCTGTTACAGTTACATTACAGTACATAAAATTTCACTTACCACATAAATAGAGTAAGGAGAGATGACTCAGGACGATGACAAATGATTTGCAGATCATGAGCAAAACTGACAAACATCTAATCTTGTAAAATGTGTGGTAAGTACTGCCGCTCCATAGTATAAACACGGACGTGCGATCACCAATCTCGAAAGTGAAAGTGAAACTAAAAAGCGATCGTGCATTCAAAAGCAGTTGCAATGCATAATAGCGGCTCCCTGATTCCCGTGATTTTATATATAGTATGATGATCACCCAATGATAAAACTGAGAGGGAAAGAAATATACATTTTCCTCCCATCTCGTATTCTCCGCAGTGAGTCAATGTCATGGAAACATAAGCATAACATAAGGGCAGAGCAAGTTTAAATATCTTTCTAGTCTATATTTCCATCTTGTAATCCCGCTGTTTTGGGTATTAAAAAAAAAATAAAAAATTATTTGTAATAGAGCAGACACTGACTGTTGTTCATGTATTTATGGCCTCATTTGGCGAGACGGCAGACGCTGAAAACACTGCGCGCTTCAGTATGTGTGTAGTAAACGAAACTGTGCATCTGTGCATTCATTCATAACGAGACACGCAGGATTCATATTTAAATGGTATTTTTGCAGCTTAATATTTACAGATACTAGTTCATATCGCGATTTGATTTAAGTGTAATGACCTACTTTTGATTTATTCATCCAAACTTTGACAAATTCAATGACATTCCGCATTATACAGTAAATTCTGTTTTTATAACTAGACTCCGCAATTCCGTCCGCGTTTTCCGCATCGCAGAAATCATAAAGCCCTGATCGCGACACTCGCATCCGGTGTAGACACAGTGTATGTTTTTTAATGGGTTATGTTATAGCCCTGCTTGTTTTTTTTTAATTTTTTTATGAAATCTCTGTATTGCTCATATCATCGTATTATTTACTGCCATGCGAGCCACAAATTAAAGTTTGGCGAGCCGCGCAATGAGTAACACTGCTTTAAGGGATCCCCAGTACACGTCATTTTCTTTCCAAACACGTTGGGATGCAGCGGATTGCAAGGGGATCATGAAACCATACCTAAACTAATATGGCAAACGCCATATTTTTCTGGTGCCCTAGCTGCCTGTATAATTCCGTTTTTTAAATACGAAAAATTACCGTATTTTTACAGTTGAGTTATTGTCTGTTATTTTACGGTATTTTTCCGGCACCCCAGCTGCCGGAATATTACCTTTTTTTTTTTTTTTTTTACAGTGAGATACTTTTGACAGATGGCACAGCATGCTTTAGAAACAGCCGAACTCTGCTTGTTTCCAAATCCTTACACACACTTGAACTTGAATTCATAAAATTCGAAAAGGTTGAAGCGAATTACAAGGGTGTTTACAGTGGTCTGTGTTTACATTAATCTCACTTCATAAAAGCATTCTGAGCCGAGGTGAAATTACATGACTCAGCTGAACACACAAGCGCTCTTCAGCACTCTTCTTCCTGAGAATTTGAGTGTGCTGGTAAAAACTAGTTTAGAGCGCCATCTGCTGTTAAAATCTATGCTCAGAATTGATTCCAGAGAGAGTCGCGATGCATTCGGAAGATCTCAGATTCGATCCACGAGTCGATTCTGCATCGATTTATCATCACAGCCCTACTCTTATATTTGGACACAGGTGCAATTTTTATTATTTTAGCAGTTTACCAAAACATATTCAAGTTACAGTTATATAATGAATATGGGCTTAAAGTGCACACTCTGAGCTTTAATTTGAGGGTATTCTCATCACAATTGGAGGAAAAGTTAAGAAATTACAGCTCTTTAATATGCACCTACCCCTTTTTCAAGGAACCATAAGTAATTGGACAGTTGACTCAAAAAGCCATTTCATGGACAGATGTGGGCTATTTCTTCATTATTTCTACATCAATTAAGCAGGTAAAAGGTCTGGAGTTGATTCTAAGTGTGCCATTTGCAAGCTGTTACTGTGAACCCACATCATGCAGTCAAAGGAGCTCTCCTTACAGGTGAAACAGACAATTGTTAGGCTTCAAAAATAGAGAGATAGCAGGAACATTCGGAGTGGCCAAATCAACAGTTTGGTACATTCTGAGAAAAAAAAAAAAAAAAAAAACATGCACTGGTGAGCTCAGCAACATAAAAAGGCATGGACGTCCACTGAGGACAACAGTGGTGAATGATCGGAGGATCCTTTCCATGGTAAAGAAAAAACCCTTTCACAAATCCAGCCAAGAGAAGAACACTCTCCAGGAGGTAGGCGTGTCACTGTGAAAGTCTACAATGAAGAGAAGACTTCACAAGAGCAAATATAGAGGGTTCACCACAAGGTGCAAACAAGACCAGATTAGACCAAAAAACACATTAAAAAAGCCAGACCACTTCTGGAAAAGCATTCTTTGAATGGCTGAATTTAAAATCAACCTGTACCAGAATGATGGGAAGGAAAAAAGTATGGAGAAGGCTTGAAACAACTCATGATCCAAAGCATACAACATCATCTGTGAAACATGGTGGAGCAGTGTGATGGCATGGGCATGCATGGCTTCCAGTGGCACTGGGTTACTGGTGTTTATTGATGACGTGACAGAGGACAGAAGCAGCTCAACCCTCTACATTGCGAGTAAGTCACTCGCATATGTGACTAAATCTTCACTCTGGGCGACTAAATGATGTCTAATATTAGCCACTGGCTAATAAATTCTCAGATTTTACTCGCCAGTGTGAG
This sequence comes from Spinibarbus caldwelli, assembly GCA_039654775.1. Taxonomy (NCBI): domain Eukaryota; kingdom Metazoa; phylum Chordata; class Actinopteri; order Cypriniformes; family Cyprinidae; genus Spinibarbus; species Spinibarbus caldwelli. The sequence continues at coordinate 35,605,208 of CM077220.1, forward strand.
AGTTGGAGGCTAAGTATAAGTTTAACAGATATATTTTCACTTGCCGAACACTCTCTGACTGAGCGCTTCAAGAGTTTCACTCTCCGTCAAGCGATCTGTGCTTTTTTTCAGTTCATCTGAATGGATGCGCAGCGCACCTGTATTTGACGTACTGTAAGCTCTAGTGTGAAGGTGCACGGCTCGCCATCACACACGCAAATAAAGACAGAGTGAGAGAGTCTTGCATAATATGCAGAATTGATGCACTACATGTAAACAATATTCTTTGTTGTATTTTCCTGTTCCTTTGTTACTTTGTAATTTTTCGGCTTTTAAGGACTGCCGGTTTCTCGGCAGAAGTGGGCAGAACTAATGCGCAAACAACAATCTCATTGGTTGGCGCTCACCTATTATCATCCCTGTTTTGATTTCAGCGAATCAGTTCGAGCGAACGCAGACAATGTGATTAATATTCATGAACCCAGCAGCTCATTAAGTTAAAGTCAGTTAAAGTGACTAATATGTATTCATACATGGTTTTAATTCTAATTTACATTTATGCATTTAGCAGACGCTTTTATCCAAAGCGACTTACATTGTATTCAAGTTACAGTTTTTACATTATCAACTCTTGCTTTCCCTGGGAATTGAACCCATGATCTTGGCATTGCTAGCGCCATGCTCTACTATTTGAGCTACAGGAAAGCCTAAAATATCTCATTACTAAAGTTCTATCATTAAATGACTGTGCCATTTTACAAACTGTATATCAGTCTGGCGAGTAAACTAAAAAATTTACTAGCCATTGGCGATTCAATTGCCAAGGTGTCCGTAAAGGGTTGCAGCTGGAAGAACTCTGAAGTGTACAGGGATATACTCTCTGCCCAGACTGAGTCAAATGGTGAAAAGTTAGGGTGACCATACGGGCCATTTTTACTTGCCAGGATTTCTATATTGCCTAAAATATCCAGGTTTTGGCTGTTTGCACTGTGCAGATCAACTGTTGTTGATCAACCGACATTCACGAGATCTATAGAGAGCAGAGCAGACAGCTCCTTATCCATTCGAATTGCTCTCACAGTAATTTCGTGTCATACAATGATCGGTGCGCAGTGGCGCTTCAAGTTGAATGAACGAACAAACACGTGCGCATATTTGCTTCACTTTGATTGTTCTCTGAAGATCTTACTTTCTCACGCGCCACGATTGGTCAATTATGTACAATACCTGCATGTTATTGGTAAAATGCTTTGGATGTTTTAGGCAATATAAAAATCCTGGCCAGGACGTGTCCCGTATAAGGCACATATGTCCACCCTACGCAAAGTTGATTGGGCAGTGCTTCATAGTGCAAATGGACGATGACCCAAAACATGCAGCAAAAGCAAACCAGGAGTTGTTGAAGGTAAAAAAATAAAAAATAAATAAAATGGAATATTCTGCAATGGCCAAGCCAATCTCCTGATCTCAACCTGATTGAGCATGCATTTCACTTGCTGAAGACAAAACTAAAGACAGAAAGACCCACAAACAAACAGCAACTGAAGTCAGCTGCAGTAAAGGCCTGGCAAAGCATCACAAAAGGAGGAAACCCAGTCTTTGGTGATGTCCATGAGATCCAGACTTAAGGGAGTCATTGCCTGCAAAGGATTCTCAACAAAATATTAAAAATGAACATTTTATTTATGATTATATTTATTTGTCCAATTACATTTGAGCCCCTGAAAATGGGCGGACTGTGTATAAAAATGGTTGTAATTCCTAAGCTTTGTATGTTATATTTTTCTTCAACCCCTTGAATTAAAGCTTAAAGTCTGCACTTCAATTTCATCTTGATTGTTTCATTTTAATTCTATTCTGGTGGCAAACAGAGCCAAACTTATGAAAATTGTGTCAGTGTCCAAATATATATGGACCTAACTTTTTTTTTAAATAAACCAAACCCAGTTTACTTAAAGTGAACCAGAAAGAGAACCAGCCGAAAGTTATCTCAAGTCCTTTTAGTGTTCACAATATAGTGGACTCAAAAGAGAACCCAGTTCTTTTCTTGGGCCTATTCAGCACAGAAGTGATCTCATACCCTCACACCACAACTTCAGAAGAACTCAACTTTCTGTGCAGCAGTGGAATGTTGGAGTCTGACCTGGAAAATTTGGAAGATGAAGTGGACAGGGAAGGGGGTGAGGAAGAGCTGGCAATCCCTGATCATGACACCGGTCAAGACACCGCTTTAACAACGCATTATGTATAAAGTTACTTTAACTTGCTTTATTCCTCAGATATGATAGTATTAAAATGTTTCTTTGCTACTAACTTATATTGCTACTATATTGTCTCGCACACGCACCCACGCTCACACACACACGCACACTCATCACTCGCAGAGATACACAGACCAGAGACTTGCTCACACAAGGAAAAATTCACGAGCATGGACACTTGTTGTTAACGCTGCCACGAAAGTTGGAAACCAACCAACTCTTTCACAGAACAGCTTGCAGCATTAACACAAAAGAACTCATTGATAATCCCAACTCAGGAAGGAGATAGTCAAATTTGGGGCAAGTAACCAAGATTGATGGTCAAAGAGATGCACAGCATGACATCACATGTAAATCCATGATAGAAATCATGAGCTTCCTCAGATTGGTTTCCCCCACCTAGAGGACAAGAACCAGACTGAAATTCCTTCTAAACCCTTTTTGACCTTTGTTCCTCAGAACATATTCTCACATCCACAGAATGGCACAGAAACTGTGTAGATGCACCAAAATCATCTTAAAAGGACTTATGAGCAACTAATCATTTCTATGCATAACTCCATAATATGTATGTAACCCACACATTTGACTATAATGTTCTAATCACTCACTGTGTATGTCTTTTTAATAACTATTGAATAGCTTAACGGTTCATGTTCATGTTTTGTATGAGTGTGAAAATTCTAGCTTGGAACGTTTCTTCCAATCCATTCTTTGTCAAATGTATCATATTCTGGTTATAGAAATCAAGTCCAAAATTATACTCCGCAAGAGCGGGAAAATTCAGATCATGTAACTAATAAGATAACATGTTGATTTATGTATTGGGAGGAGAAAGATAGCAACACCCCGAGCTAAGACGATGTCTAATTGGTCAAGACACCATTTGGGATGTGTCCAACAGCCCAGTTTAAATACTCAGGACACCATCAAATTATGCTTTTAGTCCTGCTTTTAGCTTTTGCTTTGTGTCATCGCTTTTTGCTTTGTGTTTTTAGCCATGCTTTTTGCCATCACTTTTTGCGTCCTTTGAGCGCCGTTCCAGCGTGCTTCGGCCTGCACGCCCGCTGCTACTTAACCACGATGATAAGAAAAACCATCTAGTCTCGCTACATCCTTTTATTCTTTTACTTTAGTTTTTTTTCTTTTCCGTTGAGAGTTTCATGTTCTCAGTTAAGTTTTGCCACCACGGCATGTCTCCGAGTTCACCTCGAGTGTGACCGCCTCAAAACTTCAACCAGACCACAACTCTGCATCCTCAGCCAACGCCCAACCATTGGCTTCCCAAGACATCACTTCAACGACTACTGAACTTCCAGCCAATCAGCAACCTCAGGAAATCCCTTTCTGCAAAGACAACAAGGGAACCCCCTGAACGCGCAACCCAAGTACCTCCAGATTCTAGCTGAACTGGTGCATTTAACATAAATTTTAGCCTCATTGAGGAACTCAATGCGAGGGTTAATTAAGTGATTGATGGTTGTTCAGGTCTATGCAATTGCACATATTACTATAAACTTGGGATTTCACATTTTCATTCTCTTAAACTCATTCTTTCCTCACTTTTTCTCTTCCTGCAATGTGTATGAATGTGTGAATGCATGTGTTCAAGTGTTAGTTTAGTTTATGTGTCTGAGATTTATCCAATAAAGTCTTATTTATATTGAAAAGAGAAGTAACTTGTGTTTTGTGCTTACAAGTTAATGTCTTAAACTGCCGATCTTGTTACTGTGCTATTTAAGTGTTTTCACTATATTTTGGATTTTAATATCCAGTGCAGAGTTGATGTTATACAGCTCGTTCAATGACTCAGTGATCAGCCGTAAAACAGTGATTCTGTCCAAATTCCCTATAAAATCATAAATGATTCCCTTTGAGATAAATTGACCTGTTTCCCTTACATATAATAGCTTCGATACTGAATCACTACATTATATTTCTCAGCAACTAGGAGGGAAAAATTTATGTTTTGAAGTAACGAAACTCACAGCTTCACTTTTGCAGAATGAGACGCACATGCAACGCAATTCAGAATGAGACGCAATTCACACATGCAACATTCATCCCTCTCTCTCTCTCTTGATAATTCAAATAAATGCTATAATTCAATACATGTGATCTTACCGCACTTCATCTTTGTGTCTGATTTGAAGCGAGCAGAATGCTAGATTTCAGCTGTGCATCGGGTGGCTCTGTCTCCATCAGGAATTAAATAATATAATGCACAGTTAGCCATAGATTACATAAATGACTACATAATTACTTTATGTTTTGACTTATTTATTTTTGAAATTATTAAAATTATAATAATAATAATAATAATAATAATAATAATAATAATATCCATAAAAATACATACAAATAATAAATTGCTTAGTTCAATCTCAAGCATTACTGTTATGTTGGACCATACAAAGTGTACCGGGGTCTCATTGCTTTCACAAACCACGAGGAAATCAAACCACAAACAGATCCGCTAGATATCGCTTTTCATTTATTCTCTTTCCTATTACTTGTTTCACTTCTCTTTCAGTTTTTATAACCATTTCTTACTTGTATGTTTGGCACAGTTATTTTTTTAGGATTACTGTTAAACTAATGTAGTTTGATTTGTATTTGTTATCTATTTTAATTACAGTTTTAATTTTAATTAGTTACAGTTGTAGTAATGTTTGTCATTTTATTAGTTTTTTTTTCTATTATGTCTTTATAAGTTATTTATTAAGTTTTAGTTTTATTTAATTTGAGTTATTTTAGTACTTCAACAAACTACATGGAAATGAAATAATATTGAATTTATGGATATGCGTGTGTGTGTGTGTGTGTGTGTGTGTGTGTGTGTGTGCATATATGTCTGTGTGTGTGTGTACATACACGTTGATTAGCTGATTGGCATGTCACCATATTCTAATTTGTTGAGATAGTGAATTGGTGGCTTTTTGTTAAATGTGAGCCAAAATCATCACAATTAAAAGAACCAAAGACTTAAACTACTTCAGTCTGTGTGCATTGAATTTATTTAATACATGAGTTTCACAATTTGAGTTGAATTACTGAAATAAATGAACTTTTCCACAACATTCTAATTTATTGAGATGCACCTGTATACTATTTATAAAGTTTATCTTTTAGTTTTGGATCAGTTTTAGTTGTTTTAATACTACAATTGTTTGTTTCTGTTGTCCTCATTTGTAAGTCGCTTTGGATAAAAGCGTCTGCTAAATGACAAAGTAAAGTAAAGATCCACAAACGAACCAAACTCAGACCACCTCCTTTCAAGTCTCTAAGACTTACGGTTTGGTCTGCCCAATCAGTTTTAGGTGGAGAATGCTGATCCTTGGCCATTGTAACAAATACAATAGGGTTTCAGCGCTACACGCTTGAACCTCTGTGGAATCAGTGTCCATCTACCTGGTCACCAAAGGCAAGTACTAATGCTATGCAGTCCAAGCCATGTGTTACCCAGCTGGGTAAGCAGGAGATGGTGATGCTTACCAACATAGGCTCATTGGAAATACGTGCCTCTAAATACATTTCTGCAAAACTGAAAAAAAAAAAAAAAAAAAAAAAAAAAAACTTACCAATACATAGGGATCGCTGCAGTTTCCAGTTGAAATAAACACTGGAGGCAGTAAAACTCCGACAACTTTTATTCCTTTTCACACAAAGTAAGATTTGCAGGTCCACAGTTTCGATTAATAAAGCCTAATTTACGCACAATTACTTGAGGAATATCATGTTATGAATTCAAAACGATTTTAACATGCCGCGACATTTGAAAATTTATACTTTTGAATGTTAGTATCACATATCCAGCTTCATATGTATGGGTTTTTATATTCAGTAGGTTTGTTCGGTAGCTCAAGCAGTATGGAGTTCTACTTAAGAAGCAAAGAGCTCAAGTACGAATCCCGTAAAAGCACGGTTCCACAAAAGAGTTAAAAAATATTTTCAAATGGCATGGTTGCATTAACAAACCCATTTTTATACCAGTTTTGCATTTGTTAACACTATCGGTACGTTTAGGGTTGGGTTTGGTGTAAGGGATACTTCCAACACGCTAGAGCCGTGAACCATATGAACCACCACAATACATATCTCAAGCAACGTAATAAAAACACAGCAATACATGCCTATATCAATGTAACAAAAATGTGCCAGGGTAACATACTGAACCCGTGATTTAGCGCCACTCACTTGATGTTTTATTTTGAAACTGTCTCAAAACTTGCAGTAAGGTACGTAATAACGGTGTTGCAGAAATGTATTTAGAAGCACATATTTCCAATGATCCTGGGTTGATGCATACCCTACCTGTTCTTCTACAAGGCTGGTATTGCCATGCCATGCTCGACAATAGGAGCAAGTTCTCCTTGATCCAAGAATCCTGTTGGAGGCAGTTGGAATCTGAGCAAAAGTGGAAACCTTGTGGAGGACAGAAATTCTTGCTGGCATATGGACAAGTTCAGACTAAAATGGGACATTCAGACTGGGAATGTGAGGGATTATTCTTGATTTTTCTAGAGCTCAGTATATCCTACCCACAGTTTCAGATGGGAAAGATCAAGCCTATCCATTCATTACCAAAGAAGCATTTTGCCTACCTCATCTAAACTTCTACCTTGCTATACCTTTTCCTTCAGACAAAATAGAGACCAACCAATTGATCCACTGACACTACCAACGATTACAAGGTTTTGTTGCAAGGGGTCATGTGAGAATGGCCGAACACGTGCACCACAGCCATCGGACAAACTAAGATTGTGAAGCATTCCATTATCACACATGAAGTTCCCATCAGGAAAAGGCCATATCGTGTTTCAAAGGAAAGACAACAAATTATAGATCACCTGAAACATCTATCACAAGTCTTCAGCTGTCTCCAAAAAGCAGGTTTAATGCATAACATCAAGAAATGTAACCAAGTCCAGAGAGCACTCATATTCTTGGGGCATGTGGTGTCAACTAAAGGTGTGAAGATGGATCCTGAAAAAGTGAGAGCTGGGAGTGAGTTCCTTACACCTCAATCACTCAAAGATGTGCAGAGATTTCTTGGTCTAGCACGATGAAATCAGCAATTCATCCCTGCTTCTGCTAAGAGAGCAGCTCCCTTGCATGCCTTGAAACAAAAAGGGGCCACAATTGAACAATTCCCTGCCATTTGCATTAATTACAAATGATTGAACAGCCCCGTTAGGAGTGTTCTCATACTGTCAAAGTAAAAGTCCTTGACTAGTGCTCAAAACTAAGGCGACGTTCACACTGCAAGCATTAGTGCTCATTTCCCTTTTTTTTTTTCTCATATCTGATTTTTCATATGACTGTTCATATTATAATTTTGAAATGTGATAAGTCCATTATCATATTTTTGCATTTTTGTACCCTAGGTGTGCTGACATTTTTTCTATTGTCATGATTGATTACATGTGGCTAATATCAAATTCCAGTGTGAACAAATGAAGGTCCTGAACTGACCTGCATATACAAAAGAACGATAACAAGATGGCATGAAGTGCACTGTCATACGGAACTAAACATGATGGCAACTGAAGTAAGCGTTTATGCATTCATTTATCAAGATAACATTGTCTTTTCACTGACTCAATCTGCACATGTTTGTCATAGTTACAGAGTCATCAAATAACTACCAGTATGTACATTTTCAGATAAGTGCTCATTTTCTCTTTGGACATTCTTTTTGCATTCGCTGGCATTCAAAACAAGTAATTTCCAGGAATTTCTTCAGTTTATTTCTGTCATTGTAACTTTACTTGTAATGTACAGCAGTGATGCAAATCAAATAATTTTACTGATCTTGATCTTCTTTCTCGAAGTAATTCTGTTCATATTAGTAAATGGAGTTAAAATGTTAAACCAGGGCTTTCAAGTTATAGCAAAAATTTGGAGTGAGATTAAGGGAGGGGCCACGCAAAGGGGAGGAGTCACTCAAAGGGGAGGAGTAACTCAAATATTTGTAGCACACAAGCTTTTGCTAGCAGTTCAATTTTACCTATTGTTCATAATTGACCAGCACAAATACAAATTATAACATCTGGCAAATCTGATTAACAAATTCATTCTAATATAATAAAAAGATTTATGTATTTAAAAATACAAATGTATCAAAAATAAAAAGAAATTTTGCCCCAAAGGAGCCAAGTGAACAGCAGTACTCAATATACATACTGTACACATACAGAAGGATTACAGTACTTACCCTGAGCATGTATGTCAAGCTGTGTGTGTGTGTGTGTGTGTGTATGTATAAGAGAGAGAGAGAGAAAGAGAAAGAGAGAGAGAGACAGAGAGAGTACACATTTCAGCTTATGTTTTTTTTTTTTTTTTTCTGTTGTAAATGTTTGTTGCATATTTTGATGCCTGAGGACAGGGGTAGAGGGCTCCCACATAAAGCACTGTCATGATAGATAATAGCGTTCCATCCAGAGTCAGACTGTTTCTAGTTTTGGTTTTGTTCAAACCCACCATGGAAAACACACTGCATCTGAATTTGAGTGGGGAAGCCACAGTGCTTTATTATGGGAGCCCCCCTACCCCTGTCATCAAGGTATCAAAATCAGCAAAAAACAACAGCAAAAAAAAAAAAAACCCCTTCATAAACTGAAATGTGTATCTCTCTCTCTCTCACACACACACACAGAGACACAGTTTGACAAATGTTCAGGACAAGTTCTCCGTTATCCTACTCTGTGTACACAGTATTGAGCACTGCCGTTCAGTTGGCAAGTTTGGGGCCAAATTTCTTTGTATTTTTGATACTTTTTTAAATATATAAAAATTTATTTTATTTGGATGAATTTGTTTGTCTTTTATCAGATTTACCAACTGTTATAACATCTCTAGTACTTTCCTTTCAGGAAGCCAAAGCTAAGTTAAAGCTTGTGGTTGCAAAGCAGGTGGAGTTTTTTATTTTTTTTTTTTTTTTTGACTGCATCAATAGAGAATGTGAGAGGAGAGAAAGCCATACTGAGAGGATCGTGCTGCCGTTCCGCTATTGAGTTCAGGGCAGGATTTTGATTTTCTGTCGTGATTGTGGAAAATGTCACCATTGTTTGTCATTCATGCTGCATCGAGAATTCCAAAAGTAAATCCAGTACTCGTTCTGAGAGAAAACTGGACAATGCAGTGTATTTTTTTTTTTTTTTTGCCTTTTCTCTGTGGGACATTACAGGGACATTAAATCGCTTAACACAAATAACGCTTCGTGTGGCTTAATGTACCAAGACAGTGAAAGACAAAATTGTAAAGCATATACTGCGTGCAGACCTGCACATATGCCCAAAACGTGAACCCAACACGTTTATTTACACATTAAGCATTTTCCTCTCATATAAAGAATGCTTAATGTACCGCGACAGTGATATTAAAAGACCAAATTCTGTACACACCTTACTAATAAAGCATAAAATCTGCAGAAAAACTGATGAACCCAAATATGAACTTTAAATACTGTCTTAATGCATAAGCTTTTTCTTCATTTGATTCTCTAAAGGGAGAAAAACGCTTAATGTGTTAAACAAGTTACATTAATATTCTGGCCTCATCTGCATGTCTTTTAGCATCACTGTCTTACTACACCAGCATTGTAAAATGCTACAAAACTGTTCAAGCTTCCAGGGATTTAATCCTAGTTGTCATTTGTTGAAATAAATATAAACATAGTATGCTTGTGTCTGTCTGATGAATGTGACCCACAATCTATGATTGTCCTCCGTGGCCATGGAAAAAATTATATTTACAATGACAACAATTATACTTCATCATTAAAATGTTTCCAACAAAGAAATGGATCGACTTCTGTCAGCTTCTTGAACAAACACTTTATTTGAATAATCTACCCAGGGCTCTCAAGTCTCACGCATTCACCGTGAGACATGAATTTCAACCAGTTCACACGCTCTCACGCCACACCTTGTATTTCTCACGCTGAGAAGGGATAACTTGTCCCGTTATATATACAATTAATAGACAAGGGAATACGGAGGTAAGTTCTCTGCCGAGTACATAGCTGTCTTGAGTTATACAGAGTTAAATGCCACCTACCAGCCAATCAGAAATTAGGATGTTTGGTTGTTGTTTCCGTTTAAATTATGTGATTCTGCCACAAGCGCATTTGTTACTAAGCAACATGGATGCACATGCACATGGAGTGTAAGTTGGAAGAGAAAGATCCGATGAATGCTGAAGGTAACCCCTTAATTGTTTTTCGATTTTAAGATTCCTGGATGAAATCACTTGCTTGTGAAAAGATAGTGAGAGCTGATGTTGGGGGATATAGCCAAATTCGTGCTAAAGTATATCTATAAGAGAATGTGAATCTACGTCACGCCGCGTTGCAAGCCGCCACCATTTTGAGAGGATCACCCTCTGCTGCAAATGCTGAAATTAATATGGATACCTACTTATCTATTGTTTTGTTTTTGCCTTTAAGTTAAATATTCACATTCTTCATTGGATCAGGGAAGAGTAGCTATTTTATCGCTTCACATGATACTTAGATTTTTTTTTCTCTTAGGTTTTGTAGAATTTTGTTTACTTTGATCTGATTAGCGTGAAAATAGTGTCGCCCGCTGGACGCGCGCTGCTGCTTCAGCCTTCATATGGTAGATTATCCAAATAAAGCATTTGTTCAACAAGCTGACAGAAGTCGATCCATTTCTTTGTTGGAAACGTTTTAATGAAGTATAATTTGTTGTCATTGTAAATATTATTTTTTACATTTACATTACATTTACATTTAGTTATTTAGCAGACGCTTTTATCCAAAGCAACTTACAAAAAAGGACAACAGAAGCAATCAAAATCAACAAAAGAACAACAACATGCAAGCGATATGACAAGTCTCAGTTAGCCTAACGCAGTACACATAGCAAGGTTTTTTTGTTTTGTTTTTTTAAAGAAAAACAAGTAGATAGAATAGAAAAAAAGAAAAAAGAAAAAAGTTTTTAAAGAAAAAGTAGCAGTTAGAGAATAAATATGCAATTGATAGAGGGTCAAGGGTGTGTTTTTTTTTAAATAAAAAAGACAGATAGATAAAATAGAATTAGAATAGAGAGTGATAGAGTTAGAGGGTCAAATAAAGATGGAAAAGATGTGTTTTTTGCCGTTTCTTGAAGATGGCTAAGGATTCAGCTGCTTGGATTAAGTTGGGCAGGTCATTCCACCAGGTGAGAACAGTGAATGAAAAAGTCAGTGAAAGTGATTTTGTGCCTCTTTTGGATGGCACAATAATGCGTCGTTCACTTGCAGAACACAAGCTTCCAGAGGGCACATAGGTCTGAAGTACTGAATTTAGGTAAAGGGGTGCAGAGCCAGAGGTGGTTTTGTAGGCAAACATTAATGCCTTGAATTTTATGCGAGCAGATATTGGTAGCCAGTGCAAACTGATGAACAGAGGTGTGACGTGCGTTCTTTTCGGTTCATTAAAGATTAATTTTGCAGCGGCATTTTGGATTAATTGTAGAGGTTTTATGGAATTGGCTGGAAGACCTGCCAAGAGAGCATTGCAATAGTCAAGTCTGGACAGAACAAGAGCGAGAAAACAAGGGAGAAAAAGGAGTTGTGTTGCATGTTATGAAAGAAAGGGCCTGATCTTCCTAATATTGTATAAAGCAAATCTGCAGGATCGGGCAGTTTTAGCAATGTGGTCTGAGAAATTCAGCTTATCAGTCACAACTCCAAGGTTTCTGGCTGTTTTTGAAGGAGTAATGGTTGAGTCTAACTGGAAGGTGAAATTGTGATGAAGTGATGGGTTTGCTGAAACTACAAGCAGTTCTGTCTTAGCTAAGTTGAGTTGAAGGTGACGGTCCTTCATCCAGCAAGAAATGTCTGTTAGACATGCTGAGATGCGAGCAGCTATCGTCGGATCATCAGGATGGAATGAGAGGTAGAGTTGAGTGTCATCAGCAAAGCAGTGATACGAAAAGCCATGTTTCTGAATGATAGAACCTAGTGATGTCATGTAGACAGAGAAGAGAAGTGGTCCAAGAACTGAGCCCTGAGGCACCCCAGTAGCTAGATGTTGTGACTTAGATACCTCACCTCTCCAAGATACCTTGAAGGATCTATCTGAGAGGTAAGACTCAAACCACTGGAGTGCGGTTCCTGAGATGCCCTTTCTCAATAGGGTTGACAGGAGGATCTGGTGGTTGACTATATCAAAAGCAGCAAACAGATCCAGCAAAATAATTAATGAAGACTTGGAAGCTGCACTGGCAAGTCTTAGGGCTTCAACAACTGAGAGAAAGGCAGTTTCGGTTGAATGTCCACTTCTGAAGCCAGACTGGTTGCTGTCCAGAAGGTTGTTCTATGTGAGAAAGGCAGAGACTCGTTCAAGTGTTTTTGCCAAGAAAGGTAGAAGGGAAACCGGTCTATAGGGGGTGCCTAAAAGAGTTGGGTTATGAGTGGGTTTCTTAAGAAGTGGGGTTATACGAGCCTGTTTAAAAGCTGAGGGAAAAACTCCAGTGTGAAGGAATGTGTTAACGATGTGAGTGAGTGCAGGTACAACCGCAGGAGAAATGGCTTGAAGGAGATGAGATGGAATACGATCAAGTGGACAAGCAGTAGGATGACTGGAAAGGATGAGTTTAGAGACTTCTGCCTCAGAGAGTGGAAAGAAGGATGTGAACGAGTGTTTTCTGGTAAGATGTGTTTGACAGTTTGAGGTGTGGAGAATTGTGCAGTGATGTGTTAATTTTATTAATGAAGAATGTGGCCAAGTCGTCAGCTGTTAGAGTTGATGGAGGAGGACAAAGGAGGGAGGAAAATGTTTTAGAGAGCATGCAAGAGTTAGGCAAATTGTTACTTTTGTCGTGATAGTATGTCCTTTTAGCAGTGGAGACATTAGCAGAGAAGTCAGAGAGGATGATCGATAAAAATTAAGGTCAGTAGGATTTTGTGATTTGCGCCATAACCTTTCTGCAGCTCTGAGCTTAGAACGATGTTCGTGGAGAACATCAGATAGCCAAGGGGCAGAAGGGGTGGTACGGGCTGGCCTGGAAGATAAGGGGCAGAAAGTGTCTAAACAAGATGTCAGAGTGGAACAGAAAGTATTAGTATCACTGTTAGCATCAAGAGATGATAACTGTTTAGGGGAAGGAAGCGAAAATGAAACCATAGCAGATAGCCAGGAGGGTGAGAGTGAGCGCAAGTTACGTCGAAAAGTGACATGTGGAGGGGTATGTGTTGTGTCAGGAATCATGTTGAGGTTAAGAGTGAGTAGGAAGTGATCTGAGGTGTGCAGTGGAGTAACCAGCACATGATCAGTGGAGCAGTGTCGTGTGTAAATAAGGTCCAGTTAGTTGCCTGATTTGTGAGTAGCCGTAGTTAACATTCTCTTGAGATCAAAAGAGGCAAGCAGAGTGTGGAAGTCTGCAGCTTGAGGTTTATCGAGGTGGATGTTGAAGTCTCCAAGTATAACTAAGGAAGTACCATCCTCAGGAAAGATTGAGAGCAACACATCTAATTCTTCCACGAAGTTACCTAATGGTCCTGGAGGTCAATAAACAACTACAAAATGGATTTTAAGAGGGTAGGTAATAGTAACCTAATGTGATTCAAAGGAGCTGTTGATACCCAGAGATGGTAAAGGAGTAAATTTCCAATTATTAGAGATGAGCAGACCAGTACCTCCACCTCTTCCAGTTAAACGGGGGGTGTGGGAAAAGGAGAAATTATTGGAGAGTGCCGCAGGTGTAGCATTGTCCTCTGGTTTGATCCAGGTCTCTGTCAGGGCCATGAGGTTTAGACTTAAATGACAAGTAATGGAAGTAATGAAATCAGCTTTGTTGACAGCAGACTGACAATTCCAGAGACCAATAGAAAAAGAAAATAGTGTATTAGCAGACATAGGGAAAGTGCACAGGTCATTAGGATTGCGCTGCCTACAGTGTGTGATGCGTGGTTGCGAGAGGTAGTGATAGTAGTGATCTGGAAACACATAGTAAGAATTGGTTATAAGAAAACTAAAACAGAAGTGAAACAATTAGTAGGAAAGAGGATAAATAAAAAGCGATACTTATGTCCCTGCCTGGTGGAGTTGCACGGTAGAGTCGATGGTCTTTACACTCTTCAGTCTTCACATGACTAGGGCTTCATACGAGGGCTGCTGCGGTAAACTAAACTTTTTTTATACCCGTTTGACAAAACGGAAATTGAATTCAGCTGGACACACTTTCCTGTTTATCACAAATAGCCAAGCAAGCGCAGACACTGACAAGGTACGTGATACAGTACGAGACCAAATGTGATTTCAGCAAGTCTTAACACAGTAAATAAAACAAGCGTTTCCTAGCAACGGCAACTGCGCTAAACACTAATGAGACAAGTAAATACACTTACGAGCTGATTTTAACTTCTGCTGATAGACTGCTTCTCTCAAAGAGTATTTCTTTACACTGTCTTCAGTTGGCGCTTGAACACACTTTCCTGTTTATCACAACAAATAGCCAAGCAAGCTCAGACACTGACAAGGTACGCGATACAGTACCAGACCAAACACGATTTCAGCAAGTCTTAACACAGTAAACAAAACAAGCGTTTCCTAGCAACGGCAACTGCGCTAAACACTAATGAGACAAGTAAATACACTTACGAGCTGATTTTAACTTCTGCTGATAGACTGCTTCTCTCAAAGAGTATTTCTTTACACTGTCTTCCGTTGGCGCTTGAACACACTTTCCTGTTTATCACAGCAAATAGCCAAGCAAGCGCAGACACTGACAAGGTACGCGATACAGTACCAGACCAAACACGATTTCAGCAAGTCTTAACACAGTAAACAAAACAAGCGTTTCCTAGCAACGGCAACTGCGCTAAACACTAATGAGACAAATAAATACACTTACAAGCTGCTTTTAAATTCTGCTGATAGACTGCTTCTGTCAAAGAGTATTTCTTTACACTGTCTCCCACTGGCGCTTGAACACACTTTCCTATTTATCACAACAAATAGCCAAGCAAGCGCCAACAATGACAAGGTACGCGATACAGTACGAGACCAAACCATGTTTTTCCATGGCCACGGAGGAGAATCATAGATTGTGGGTCACATTCATCAGACAGACACAAGCATATACTGTTTACATTTATTTCAACAAATGACAACTAGAATTACATCCCTGGAAGCTTGAACAGTTTTGTAGCATTTTAAAATGCTGGCGTAGTAAGACAGTGATGCTAAAAGACATCCAGATGAGGCAAGAATATTAATGCAACTTGTTTAACACATTAAGCGTTTTTCTCCCTTTAGAAAATCGTAATGAAGAAAATGCTTATGCATTAAGACAGTATTTAAAGTTCATATTTTGCGTTTATCAGTTTTTCTGCAGATATTATGCTTTATTAGTAAGGTGTGTACAGAATTTGTTTTTTTTAATATCACTGTCGCGGTACATTAAGCATTCTTTATATGAGACGAAAATGCTTAACGTGTAAATAAATGCGTTGGGTTCACGTTTTGGGTTTATGTGCGTATCTGCACGTAGTATATGCTTTACAATTTTGTCTTTCACTAAGTGCGTTTCCATTACAGATTTGCGCAAAACTTTGGCGATATTTTATAAATGTCGATAAAAAAAGTATTTCGAAATGACGGCGTTTCCATTAACCAATGTTATGCGACTAAAACGTAACCTTTTGCCTCTCGCGATAAATCATGGCAACGGATTTTGGTGAGATTTGACGGATTTTGGTTGTATTTATTCATAGGAGGCATAAGCGTGTATCTTTACAGAAGCACCACGGAGAGCCACTTCAGAAACATGCGTGGTGTGGCTGGAATAAACACATGCATTGACTAGAGTGGCCGCAATCAGCTTCAGTGGCCGTATCAGAACCACACTGCACTGCAGACATGTGCAGTGTAAATTGTCTAAGCATTAATGGCAGGGAAAGCCCCTTATATTCGAGAGCGACCACGTATAAAGTGTTTCTTGGAGGTTATAGTACACTGAAAAATGATTATATGACTTTTTACATACGCAATGTGACCTGTAAATGCGAAAAAAACGTTTCCATAGCAGTTTTGCGAAATATTCATTTTTTTAAATTGCCTGAAAAACCACCTCATACGAGCGTAAAAACTTTTTTGCAATATATGGGAGTTTTTGCAAAATTGGCGCGTTTCCATTAGGCGTATGTAGCAAATTAGCTCAAAAAGGGAATTGTATATAAATAATTACAATTAATTATGATTAATTACAATTATTTATATCGGCTGACAGTAATAACTGTCGCAGAGTTAAATTGCCATCAGCTGATCTGTTCGTCCAGCGAACATTCAGTGTAAATCATTGGTACAACCCTCCCCACTCTCCAAGAACTGTACTCATCCAGAGTGAGCAAAAGGGCTGGCAAAATCACTCTGGACCCCTCACATCCAGCACACTCCCTCTCTGAACTGTTGCCGTCTGGTCGACGCTACAGAGCTCTGAGCACCAGAACGACCAGACACAGGAACAGTTTCTTCCCTCAGGCAATCCATCTCATGAACACTTGACATTAAAAGTGGAACACACAACACTATTATAAATTATTTATTCAACACACATACTTATTTTTTCATTTCAGATTTGCACATATTAGACCTGTACACCATAATTGTCTATATTGTATATTGTGTTTTTGCTTTTTGTACATTGCCTATTTGTATATTATTCTTTTATTATCTGTGTCCTGTCCTGTTGCTGTCTTTCTGTTGCACTGTAGAGCTTCTGTCACAAAAACAAATTCCTCGTATGTGTAAGCATACCTGGCCAATAAAGCTCATTCTGATTCTGATTCTAAATTCATATCAACTCTAAGAAAGGATATTTCCATGGCCACAGAAAATATCTTCCTATTAATGCATTAGAGCATGTAGCAAGGGTTAAAATCGTAAAGGGACATTAATATGCAAGGCAGAATCAGAAACTCATGTAATTTGTGCACAAGAGTTTTATTAACTAAACACTAATGCAAACGAGTCTAACAAACAAACAAACAAACAAACAAACAAACAAACAATCGCTCATACATGGGAAAGGGCTAATGAGAGTTGATGGATGAAACCATCAGGAAAACCAGAGAATGCAGTTATGGAAAGAGTCAGTTAACCACCTGAGTAAAACCATCAGCGCCGTTTATAACGAGGTCTATAACTTATACTAAACCTCTGTTTCGTTTAGTTAAATGTACTATACTTGCACTTCCTTTGTCGTGATGGAATGCAGTCTCGGATGAAAGTCTTGATGGTTTCAAGGTTTTTGGACTCGCGATCACCTTCTTCCGGGTTGAAGAGTGATGAATTCCAAAAATGTTCTGACTCAACGGTGATTGGGAGTTTCTTCCCAGATGAAAAGTGAAGAAGAGTTAAGAGACATCAGCTAAGATCCAAGAATCTTTGTTTGAATGGAAAGACAAGGCCATAAAGCCTGGCACAAAAACTTAGAAAAAATAGTCCAGAAAAGTTCTAGCTCACATCTTCCTCATCCTCACTGAGCAATCAGAAGATAGCAGAAGAGCTTTTTCTTGCAAGAGAGGTTTGTTAGAAGAGAGAGGGGCGGACCTGTGAATGAGACCTTTATCTGGTATAGAGGTCACACCTCTGGGGAGTCAAAGAGCCAATGGGCTCCCTTCTCTTTGGAGGGAAGGTTTTACGACTCTTTGTCTCTGAGCATGGCAATTTGCATGGGGTTGCTATTAAAGAACTATTAAAGATTCTTAGAACACTAATATGTTGCATAGGTATCAACATGTAATATACACCTGTCATTTAGATCATCCGAAGACAAATTGATAGAGATCAAACATGATATAAGTGAGGTAATATTAACTAGTGATCTATCATAAACATGCATAAAACAAGATACAGTACAAAACGACAATATACACGAACAGTAACAAAATACACAATGACCTGAGGATATGTGTGTTCATTCAAAGAAAGATTTTTCAATGAATTAATTGGAGAAGAGTCCATTTTTATGTGCATTACATGTCTCTTTCCTAAGGGAAAATGAGGTCTGCCCGCATTCCTTTGACCAATAAAACTAGTGTTATCAGATAGGTTGCCATGGCACCGGGGGGGCCTGGAGTCATCACAGACATACCGGCACTCAGAACGTGTGTGGGGTGAGGGGTCTGTGGTTAGTTGTTAATCTAATAACTAATTTGATTTGTTAAATCTGATGAACAAATGTGTGTCTGATTGGTCCAAATGCTACACGTATTTTCAATTCACAATTTTAATTTGCGCAATTTGAAGGGTAATGGAAACGCGCCTACTGTCTTGGTACATTAAGCCACACAAATTGTTATTTGTGTTAAGCGATTTAATGTCCCTGTAATGTCCCACAGAGAAAAGGCACTACAATGCATTGTCCAGTTTTCTCTCAGAACGAGTACTGGAGTTACTTTTGCAATTCTCGATGCAGCATGAATGACAAACAATGGTGACATTTTCCACAACACGACAGAAAATCAAAATCCTGCCCTGAACTCAATAGCGGAACGGCAGCGCGATCCTTTCAGTATGGCGGATAAACAAAGCAGTTTCCCAGAACTCAACGCGGCGTGATGTCAGCTTCACATTCTCTATTGATGCAGTCAAAAAAACTCTCCAACTGCTTTGCAACCAGAAGACTTAGACTTAGCTTTGGCTTCCTGAAAGGAAAGTACTAGAGATGTTATAACAGTTGGTAAATCTGATAAAAGACAGACAAATTCATCCAAATAAAATAAATTGTTTTATATATTTAACAAAGTATCAAAAATACAAAGAAATTTGGCCCCAAACATGCCAACTGAACGGCAGTGCTCAATACTGTACACACAGTAGGATTACAGAACTTGTCCTGAGCATGTATGTCAAGCTGTGTGTGTGTATGTGTGTCATTTCAGCTTATGAATGTTTTTTTTTTTTTTTTTCTGTTGTGTTTGTTGCACATTTTGATGCCTTGATGACAAGGGAAGGGGGCTCCCATATAAAGGACTGTGGCTTTCCCACTCAAATTCAGATGCAGTGTGTTTTCCATGGTGGGTTTGAACAAAACCAAAACTAGAAACAGTTTGGCTCTGGATGGAACGCTATTATCTATCATGGGAGTGCTTTATGTGGGAGCCCTCTACCCCTGTCATCAGGCATCAAAATGTGCAACAAACATTTACAACAGAAAAAAAAAAAAACAAAAAAAAAAACAAGCTGAAATGTGTACTCTCTCTGTCTCTCTCTCTCTCACACACACACACAGAGCTTGACATGCATGCTCAGGGTAAGTACTGTACTGTACTGTACTGTAATCCTACAGTATGTGTACAGTATGTACATTGAGTACTGCTGTTCAGTTGGCTCCTTTGTGGCAAAATTTCTTTTTATTTTTGATACATTTGTATTTTTAAATTTACCAGATGTTATAATTTCTATTTGTGCTGGTCAGTTATGAACAATAGGTAAAATTGAACTGCTAGCAAAAACTTGGGTGCTGCAAATATTTGAGTTGCTCCTCCTCTTTGACTTGCTCCTCTCCTTTGAGTGACTCCTCCCCTAATCTCACTCCAAACTTTTGCTATAACTTGAGAGCCCTGTCTACCATATGACGGCTGAAGCAGCAGCGTGTGTCCAGTGGGCGACACTGTTTTCATGCTATGCAGATCCAAGTAAACAAAATTCTACAAAACCTAAGAGAAAAAAATCCAAATATCATGCTAAGCGATAAAATAGCTTCTCTTCCCTGCAAATGATCCAATGAAGAATGTGAATGTTTAACAAAGGTAAAAACAAAACAACAGATAAGCAGGTATCCATATTAATTTCAGCATTTGCAGCGGAGGGTGATCCTCTCAAAATGGCGGCGGAGCCCCAGCTTGCAACGCGGCGTTACATAGATTCACATTCTCTTATAGATATACTTTAGCACGAATTTGGCTATATCCCCCAACATCAGCTCTCACTATCTTTTCACAAGCAAGTGATTTCGTCCAGGAAACTTAAAATCGAAAGGGGTTACCTACAGCATTCATTGGATCTTTCTCTTCCAACTTACACTCCATGTGCGCGCGCATCCATCTTGCTTAGTAACCAACGCGCTTGCATCAGAATCGCGTAATTTAAATGGAAACAACAACCGAACATCCTAATTTCTGATTGGCTGGTAGGTGGCATTTAACTCTGTATAACTCGAAACAGCTATGTACTCGGCAGAGAACTTACCTCCGTATTCCCTTGTCTATTAATTGTATATATAGCGGGACAAGTTATCCCTTCTCAGCGTGAGAAATACAAGGTGTGGCGTGAGAGCGTGTTAACTGGTTGAAATGCGTCTCACGGTGAATGCATCAGACTTGAGAGCCCTGATGTTATATTTTCAATAGCTACGTTCGCTAAACATATCAACATACACAATACTCTTTATAATATTCAGAGTAGGGCTGTAGTCAAGTTCACCTTTGTCGAGTCTAAGACAAGTCCAAGACCAGGACTATCGAGTCCGAGTCAAGACTGAGTCCAAAGATGTTCGAGTCCTAGTCAAGTCCAAGTCCAAGAGGTTCGAGTCCAAGTCCAAATGAGACAGTCAAAACAGAGAAAGAAAAAAAATGTTCTTCAAGACCACGTATTTAACTATTGATAATTTATGTGAAGCAAGAGACAGCATATCTTCTATTCTAAGATAATCATTTTGCATTATTATTTGTAATGATAAAAGGCATGTGCAGAGAAACAGCACTATAAGATCAAATTAGGCCATTTTATTTACTTTAGGTATAGCAGTTTCACTAAAGTCACATAAGCTGAAGTGCAACTTCACATTTTCAGTATTTTTATTAGTGTAACAATCACATTCTGGGCAGTCAATGGAAAAAGTTACAAACAAGCAACTTAACTGTCACTAAATAAATCGACGTTCCCATTCTTCAACTTATTACTTGTTCTAAAGCAGGGGTCTCCAAACTTAGTCCTGGAGGTTGCAGAACATTTTAATATTAGAAACAGTACTAATGGTATTAGTTAGATGCCAGATATTCTAGCCTATGTATTCTTAAGCTATGATTCTCCCACGATTCTGAAAACAAAACATAAGACAACCAAACAAAATATGTAATTTACGTGAGTTTCTCTGACGTTTTACTTAGTTATAAATGAGTCTATTTATAAATGTCTAAAATGTTATAAATGAGTCTATTTAAAAATTATTAATTTAAACTAATTCATTATGTAAAAAAATAAATAAATAAAATGTAAATAATAAAAATAAATAAAAATAAATAAATACATAAATGAAGACTTGTTTCGTTTTGAATCTCTTAACCGAATGATTCAGACATCAAATACATTTAACAGTCACTCTTCACCACCTGTTGGCATAACATAGCCTAACATATACAATCTTTATTTGAAGCGTATCATTAATTCCAAAGGCCAATTACCCATTTTGATCGCGGCTGCCGTAACATCAGTGTCTATATTATAAACTTTTATCCCAATACTTTCGTTATTATTTAACGTTTGCAGCACAGAAACGTAGCCTACTGTGTAGACTGTTTGTGAAGCTGTTTCAAACATAAAGCTTTATATTATGAGCGCTGCTCTCTCTGGATCAGCGGCTGCGCAAATGCAAGTTTAAAATATTCCAATCTGATGTGATTTCAAAGGTTTCAAAGATTGTGTGTGTTTGAATCGAGATCGCGATCTTTTGATAAACGTGCATACATAGGCTATATAGCCTATGTATTTTTCCAGTCCATGTCATATTTGTACCAGACCTCAAAAGTTACCCGGGCCCAGGGCCGGGCGGCCACTCCCCACAACCCCCCTCCCCCCATTCTGTGCCTCCTTTATTCATTTTGCTAATAAACGTTCTGTTTCTTACTCATTTGGTTCCACAGCATTTACTGATTTTCAATTTTTTTACATTTAAACTTTGTGTAGGCTAAGTTATTTGTTATTTTATATTAGACCTATAGTATGGTGTATTTTTCTTAATTTTGTTGATTTTTTTTTTTTTGTTGAAGTTTGTCGTTGTACAGATAAGCATTTGACACGAAATTGCGCTATTTGAAAGTGAAAGTAAAATGCGCACAGGCATAAGCTATTTAAAAGTGAAGAAAAGCGAGGAGCAGGAGAGGGAAAACTCTAACAAACTTTGTTTGTAAAACCAAATTGTATTATGCCGCTTGGCGACATGTGTCTGTGGCCAAAATGAAAATGACTGATGCCTCCGCGCAGCGCACACACGCGGAGCCAGGCATATGATGCTGCCGTGCATTTACCAGGCGGCCAATGTCAATGCACGTTCTACTGTAGATGGATTGTGAATTAAACCAATAACGTTACCCATTTTATGAACATGCGCTCTCCATCAATGGTTTTGATTTGAAAGAGAGAAAAAAAGCTGGATTCGGTAGAGACCAACTACAACATTTGGCGAGTCCAATGACCAAGTCCGAGACAAGTCCGAGTGCAAATACCTACGAGTCCAAGACAAGTCCGAGATGATAGAAAAACGTCTCGAGACCGGACTCGAATAGTACAGCTCTAATTCAGAGTAAGGAAATCATTATAATGCAGCCAAAGGTAAATTATGAGAAACATGAATGGTTCGTTCACATTGTGAGTCTGATAACAAATACAATGATTCAATCTTTCATAAGCGACCTATCATTTAGTCATTTAGCAGACGCATTCATACAAAGCTATCACTGTTACAAACGATACAGGTAAGATAAAATACTTAATTTTTGTCATGTTCATGCATGTAGAAATTATATTGTCCAGTGTTACTTGTATTGGATGTTTATGGAGAGAGATTAAAGTTGCATGTAAAAATACCTGCATCTGCATCTCTCTCTCTACAAACAATGAAGCTGAGTTTAGCTACTTCAAAAACAGCGATTTTACCCCCTTTGTTGCTGAGAAATATAATACAGTGATTGAGCATAATTAATAAAAGTCACGGGGCAGCGTGAATGAACTCCTGAATGTTTCTGTGTTCTGTGTGCCAGTGATGTGTGTTAAAGCAGCACATTAATATAGAATGGTCATTCAACTGAACAGTTTTAATGCAGAATTGACCCTTCGCAAAGACCCACCCCCTTCATTACTGCTGCTATGTCCAACAAGCCATGGCACTCTCATGCCACACATCATGATCTCACGCATGATACATCACGGAGCAAAGAGGAAACTGACAATGCACCAACAGACAGAGCAGGTTACTTTTGGCATAAAACAAAGTCTCAGCTTTAAAATTGTCATTTTTTAATAAATTCAAACAATAAATACCATTTTGTGGCTCTTTAATTTGTTGTGACAAATCGCTGTAGCGCCTCAGTTCAAGCAGCTCATGAACCGATCATCTCTTCTTCTTTACTAGTTATAGCATTAAACAGGGTTCGTACAGAAACTGCAAAATGAAATTCCAGTACTTTCAAGGACTTTAAGCACTACTTTTTTCGTTTTCAAGGGCTAAAATCAGAGATCACAATATCGTTATTATCTTTAAAATTCTATTAAATAAACTAATAAAACAAAATGGTACAAATAAAGTGCAGCACATGCAAAGCATGCAATAGCTGTGGCAACTTGAAAGAATACTACGGCAAAGTTATCACTTTCCTTATTTAAAGTGATTTTTTTTTTTTTTTTTGAACATATGATTGACTTGAAGAGTAAAAGCTTCATCACACACTTGGAAAGTTATGAGCTATATCATGCACGTAGACACTAGGGGTGTGACAATACGCTTAGCTCACGGGATGAGACAAAATACAGATACTTGGTTCACTAGAACGAGACAGTATTTTAATACTATTTTTAAGAAATTTTCAATGACAAAACATTTGTCTTTTAATCGCAAAAAGCAAAACAATGTAGTTGTATTTTGAAACATTTAACTAATCTAGAGCCGTAACTAATTATTATCTTGGTAATCAAGTAATACTGATTATTGCGACAATTGAGTAATCTGATATTTTTTAGTAATAAAAAAAGACCTAAGTGAAAAACAGGCTTTATATTGACTACATTTATATATGTGACCCTGGAGCACAAAACCAGTCTGAAGTAGCACGTGTATTTCTAGCAATAGCCAAAAATACACTGTATGGGTCAAAATGATCCATTTTTCTTTTATGCCAAAAATCATTAGGATATTAAGTAGCCTATAGATCATGTTCCATTAAGATATTTTGTAAATTTTCAACCGTAAATATATCAAAACTTAATTTTTGATTAGTAATATGCATTGCTAAGAACTTCATTTATTTGAATTGAATTCTGCCAAAGTGCATGCTTGTAAGTGTTCGTTAAATGCGTAACGTTAATTACGTGAGTACACAGGTCTGCTCATGTCTGAAAATAATATATGAAAAACAAAATTATTTTACATAAAAACATTATAGCTTATATTTGTGTAGTGCATTTTTAAATTAATGTAAAAACTAAAATGAACTGTAAAACTGGAAGTTATTATTTAATTGTGTTCAGCATTGGAGAAATGGGATATTCACAGTTTTGATTTTTTTTAATTGCTATGAATGATAATGCTCATTTTTGAAATAGAAATGTCCTAGCCTTATGAGCAGTTGATTTATGCTAATCGATGGACTGTTGTGTTACTAAGTGTCGTCATTTGATTATGTTTATTATATCAATATGTTTCACCACGTTAAAATCATCATATGGGTTGAGTTAAGATAATTCCCTAATGAATTAAACAATTTTGTTATCATACAGATTGAAAGTGTGAATGGTCTCTCTCCCTCACTCTGTTTATGAGTGTGTAGCCTATACATACGTGCTTACGTGTGTACAGGGGAGGGGTGCGATTTTCGAATAATCAAATAATTCCCAGCGATCATCAAATATTATTTTTGCTTGAAATGCCCATTACATATTAAATTGTATTATATTATATTATACTAAAAATTTAACTTTTTTTCATGATTTTTAATATAATGTCTTGGTAAAGACAAATATAGTTAACACAGTAAAAATTGTAACCTAACATTTAATTTTATGATTTCAAAATGAACTTCTTGATCTCAAAAATACGATTTAATACCATTAAGTTAAATCAAGGGTCAAAGCAAATATAGATAGCATATTTAAGTTATACGTTACAACTGCATGATGTAACCACTTTTTGTGTGTACGCTTTATAAAGAATGGTACAAAGAATATTCTAGCCACCTGAACAAAAAAATTCTGGTATAAAGAATTTTTTGTTCAGGTAGCTAGAATATTCACCCAAAAGAAAGAAAATAAGATATTAAAAAAATTAGAGGAAACAATGCTTGCAGTAATCCTGAAAATAGGTCAAGAAGATAAATAATAAAGTGTGCCCCTTCTTGGAACTGATTCTTGGGATTCAGGAATCAATATTGGTTCATCAAAAAGACGATTAATATACATTAATCAATACTGTCTACCACAGGGGTACTAAGTTCAGAGGCCAAACGGGCCGCATTTAAACCACATAAAATGTGAAGGGCCACAAATTACAATTTGCGTCATCAGACTTTAAGACAATATTTGCAGTTTTACTGATTTAGAAATGCAGTTTATTATTTATCTAAGTCTTGCTTGTCCTTATCCTATTTAAAATAATACTGAACATGAAAAGAAATAAAAAAAATAAATAAATAAAAATAAATAAAAATCTGGAACAAAAAGTGGATTAAAAGCTTGTTTTGCTATACTGATGCAAAAAAAAAAAAAAAATCATTCATACTCAAACAGAGTATTGAACAAACTCAAAATGCAAAAACTCAAAACATTCTTGAGCAAATATAGTTCACAAATTTCTTTAGAAAGTAGTATTATTTTTCATATTTAATCCCCAAAAAGGGCGCTCACGTCGCTGAGCGCCAAACATATGCAATCTGTTTCATTCATATTGGACACCATAGGGCGCCCGGAAACTCCACATACACATCACAAGTGAAAGAACTGATGCTCCAGGAAATCCCTAATATGAGCAAAGACCAAGTGCGCCACACCAGTCCTGAAAGTGAAGCCAAAGCGTCTCGATCGCCCCCAGGTAGCTGGCTGCAGTATAGGTCATAAACCCCACCCTCCCCATGTAATCTAATGGGACGTGAGACAAACTAAATAATTAAATTATACTTCAAATCATTTTTTCCCAAAGATGGTTTTCATCATTTGAGGTAGTTCTTACCGTGCTGATTTATGTTTAAGTGTTCGTTTTTCTAAGAAGTTTGCTTTTAGGTAGTTTGATGCTATAAAAAAAAAAAAAAACGAGGTGTGGTGTCATGATTGTGAGCTTGCGATTGGATCTGCGAGAGTTTGGGTGGGACTTTGATACCACGGCTCCAACTCACGACACTACAGCGCAGACTCTGGCTCCAAACGAATCTCTACTGCGCAGACTCAGGCTCCAAATGACGTCATTTACTCAAGATGGCAGCGGCCATACTGAGATGCTTTGGCTTCACTTTTCTATAGTGGAAGGAAGTGGAGACTCCCATCTTTTTTTTTACAAGGAAGTGGAGATCTCCACTTCTTTTTTAGGAAGTGGAGATGTACATCTTTTTTTACAGTCTATGGCTAAGCTATCGCTGTGACTGAATAAAAAGATGATAAACGCTTGAAATGATCAAACATGAAGACAGTAAACACACGACGCGGCAGTATATGGTTTATCTGTGCTCTTCAAGTCATCTCTGGTATTAATAAAGTATATTAACATAATAAAGTATATTTATAATCCAATTTTAATCGATATAGCCTTTATTACAGTATTTTCTGCCTCGTTCTGTGACAAGTGCACATCATATCACAAAATGAAGTTATTTCGAACACTCGACTGATGTTGTGGAGTAAAATCATTATTAAATGTCCTTTTTTGTTGGACAATGCTTCTCTTTAAGTTGTTTGGGGGATGTTGCTGTTTAACTGCACGTTAGTGACAGCACTTGCAGAGAACGAGCAGCTTTTACTACTGCGATTGCATGCATTGAATTAAAAAAAAAAAAACATCAAACTACCTAAAATTTTGAGCGCAAATTGTAATAAAAATACATTAATATTCAGCGTGAAGCGGGCCACAAAATTAATGCAGACGGGTCGGATGTGGATGTCGAGTACGCCGGGTCTACCTACTAGTACATATTAAAATGGCCCATTTATAATATATAGAATTTTATTGACCTTCCATACTGACCAATGATTAAAGAAAAATAAAAGGTGAGTTTGTTTAAAAAAAATAAAAAATAAAAAAATAAAAAAAAGGACTTAAGCCTTTCTTATAAAAAGGAAGATATGAATAGCAATGACAATGTCCAATGTCTCAATAATATCTTACCTCTAGATGAGTACCAGGCCCATACATGTCCCAGATCTTTCTTTTGCGAATGTCCATGCCTTTTCCAGGATGCTGAAACCCAAGAGTAAATGACTAACTGAGGCCTTAGTCGGTTTAATCAAAACAGAACAGACTGCATGACAGGCGCTGTATATAACTCCCTTTAAGCCCTTGGGGAAGCAGTCAAATTTCTAATCTCTTGTCTAATTAAACATTACAGAATAGTGATGGTTTCTCATTGTATTTTATTTACACAGGCTTCACTGTATCATTGGTTTTAACACTGGATGAATATTAACAGAGCTCTACACGGTACATGATTTGGCAATTCAACACTGCAGCAAATGTATTAGTTAACCTACCCCTTCATTGTTTAATATGTGAACCAGGAGGCCATTTCCACAGCCAAGATCCACAAAGGACTGTTTGGTTGTTGTTCCCTTTTCAGCACGCTCTTCACCCCATAAGATCTGCACAGGAGACAGAGAGACAATGTTTTTTTCTTTGATATGCTCAGAGTCAATAAGACTTCAGTAATAAGAGTCAATAAGATGTTTATGAGTCCATTTGTTTACCATGCACTATATATATTTTCACAGCTTTCTACATAGTCTTTTATGCATAAACTGTCAGAACTATATGCATTAACTATTCTTAAAGATATTCAGTAAATATTGAGGGTGAAAGTATAATAATTTGATTTCTAAAAACAAATAATATGCATAATAATCAATCAATAGTTCAACCAACCAACCAGCAAATATGTAGCAATGGCAACATCTTCAAACACAAACTTCTCTGGATCAGTAACTTCAGGCCAGACCTTGAAAGAAGAAAAAAAAGTTCTCTTATTTGTCTAAATTGCAGACATGCAGCACTTTAAACAGGGGCGGTTCTAGACCACAGTAACTGGGGGGGCCAGACAGGGGCCACTTGTGCTTTTAGGGGGCACAATTTTAAATTCATCTTAACCTACTTTAAGTATTATTCATTCAGTCATTTTTCACCATGTCATGTATCACTGCAATCTCTGGAAGTAATATATAACAATTTCAACTAAATTAAATATTTCATGATGTTCCATTTATTAACAAATATTTTTGTATTGTAATGTCAGGGGCATCATGCACTCATTATTTTTGAGGGGGAACGAGTGGGGGGAGGGGCTCTCATGCGTGTCATGTGACACACAGCAGCCACAATACCACTGTATAACTGATACAGGCTTATGTCTCTACTGAAAAATAAATAAATAAATAAAACCATCACAGAAAATTTTAATGGCTTACACTACAAATACCATTACAAACCATCAAATTTTAACCATTAAAAAATGGTTTTCTGTAGTGTGTTTTAGGACATATTCCATTAGGATTTATTGGTTTTAACAAGCCACAAATAGAAGGCAACCAATTACCAGTAGAGACCAACAGGGTCCATTACAGTTTCCAGTAAAACCAATACAAGTCCCATTATAACCAGTAAAACCATTACTAATTTTGTAATGTGTCTATTGTTTTTTTCAGCAGGGATTTTCTTTATTTATTTTTATTTGATGTATCCCTAAAATATATCATGAAATATCTCGATTCTCAAATATGTGTAAGTAAATGCATTTTGCACCTTTATTATTATGTTATTTGGTCTATAATGGGCGATGGGCAAAGTAGCCTAATACTGTAATCTATTAACTACACATAAAAGCCCGTCTTTTTACTTAAGTACCAGATATGGGTGTCATGCCATAAAATACTTTTAATATGACTGACTTTGTATTTAATGTAAATTTAAAAAAAAACATTGTAAGTTACTAATTAGCCTATAACATTTTCAGTGTACAAGAAGAGAGCAAAGAACGTTTACAATATCAAAGAACATTTTCACTTCAGTCCAGCGAGTTCAAGCACTCTCAAAAACTGTCATAATAATCTCTAAAGCTGTTTACACTGTGAAATTAATATCTTACTTGCATTCGTACTTCTTCACTTTATTGTTTCTGATGAGAGAATTAGAATTCAGTCAGCCAGCGCGCACTGTGACGAAACAGCGTGTTTCAGCGATGACTCATCTGAACGCCTCTGATTGGTCCTTGCATTCATAAGCTCAACAGAATCGTATGTGATTGGTTATAATGCGCAGTGCTTTAAAAATGTGCGCACCTCTGGCTCTGTGCCAGCCAGCGAACGCAGATTTGAATTTAGCAGCTGGTGATTTTTTTCTTTTTATATACATATAGTTTATACACTAAAATATAGTATACACTAAAACCCTGGGACCAGTGATGGCCATCACAACATACAAATGATTTGTAATCCTCCACTATATGCAAGGCTTATACATATAGCAAACTATTATAATTTTATAAAATTGATATACAGTAAAAATCAATATATGTACAAAAAGAGCTGTTTTAACATGGCAATTAAACTGCAAAGGTTTTTGTTGGGTGTTTTTTAAGTAATAATAAAGATTTAGGTACTTAAAAGGATTAGTGTAACAGACTTGCAAAAGATATTTCCGGAATACTCTTTTGTTGGTCAGACAAAAACAGATAGTCATGCTGCTTAAACATAGCAGTTTTTTGATAGCACCACAGATACATAGTGTTCACTTCTCACTTCAAATAAGTGGCTTATTTATAGTTGAAATTTTGACTTAGAAACTTTAGAAAGTATTTTAACAATCTTACAACAAAATGATATACATCACTACAAATTTATAAACATCACAGGTAGGAGTCATGCAGGAAGATCAAAAGATGACTAATGATTGATTTAATAAACTTAGTAGCGGGGGCAGAATTGACTGCCTTTATTTCATAATTTTGCTGTACTGAGTAACTTAATCTGCACTGTATGACACTATTAACACCCACTGCCAACATTTTCAGCTCTGAGAAGTGAGGGCCCTCTTGGACAGATGAGTTTGTGGCTGGCAAGCAGTTGGGTAGCCTATAAACAGATAGTTAATGGTTTTTGAGCTTTATGTGGGTCGACCGATATAGATTTTTTTTTAACAGCCGATGCCGATCTATGTCGATGCATATTTGCTGAATGCTCACAGTAGATGAGAAGCTATTATAACATTTACTAATAACAGAAAAACAAAGGATATAATACATTTTCATATACCCTTTACTAACTTTGTTTAAAAGTTCTGTGTAATAATTTATTAGTCAGAAATACAAAGTTCTGGCATGAAACTTTAGATGGCGCAATCCAATAGATCTAAATCGATATGACATAATGGCATCATTATCATATGTGACCCTGGACCACAAAACCAACCATAAGGGTCAATTTTTCGAAATTGAGATTTATACATCATCTGAAAGCTGAACAAATAAGCTTTCCATTGATGTATGGTTTGTTAGGATAGGACAATATTTAGCCGAGATACAACTATTTGAACATCTGGAATCTGAAGTTGCAAAAAAATCAAAATATTGAGAAAATCGCCTTTAAAATTGTCCAAATGAAGTTCTTCGCAATGCATATTACTAATCAAAAATTAAGTTTTGATATATTTTAGGGGTGGCACGGTTCGCAAAAAAAAAAAAAATCGAACCGTACGGTTCTCCACACACGGTTTGGCACGCGCTAGGACCGCGGTTCAACTTAAATCTGACAAGCATCTGCAATATGGATTGTTATAAATAACACGTGTAAAAAAAAAAAAAAAAAACAGGGTTCGGCTAATGTATGCTTCTGTTGATGGATGCGAATTCTGGCTTCCCAATACATTACAACAACAGCGATGAAAAAAAAAAAAGTGGACAAACCATTCACTCGTTCAATGCGAGTGCCGTATGCTGGAATATGAGCATTTATTCTGTCATCACCCGGGTGCTGATAGCGCGCACAGGTGAGACCTGAACAGCACACGGTGATATCTGTGTTTAAACTAAACTAATGTAAGCTTTGCCAGTTTAAACATTTAAGAGCCAGAGGATGCGAGCTCGCACGCGCAGTGAGAAGATTTGTGCGTGCGCTCATCAGATGCACGCAAACCCATGCCTCATAACGCGCAAATATTAAGCTCCCTCTGAAGTATTGTGTTTGAATGGACAAATTCACACAAAAATTGTGTCAAAATGCCCGTCTTGGTAAGTATCCTATAGCAGACATAGCCGGCTGAACGTACAGTATCAGTGCACTGGATCGGTGCATTCTCTTAAAGTGACAGCACTTTCTTAATATTAATCAAACAGCAACAACAAAGAAATCACTCACTGCTCTTGATTGAATCACTTTTGTAACTTTAATAAAGATGAATCTTTAATTTATACAGTCAAATATGCAATGCTCTTTTACATTTGATTACTTTATTCAATTTCTGTACCTAAGAAACTAATGCTATAAAAAAAATGAAAATCACTGTTTATTTTATTTGTATCTTTATTGTTTTTATTTATGCCGTTGCTTGTAGTTAAATAGATTATTTTTATTTGACAATATAGTTTTTCCGTAAGCATACCGAACTGTACTGAAACGGTGACTCTAAAACCGTGATACAAACCGAACCGTGAAAAAGTTGAACCGTTCCACTCCTAATATATTTACAGTAGGAAATTTACAAAATATCTTCATGGAACATGATCTTTACTTAATGTTCTAATGATTTCTGGCATAAAAGAAAAAAAACAATTTTGACCCATACAGTGTATTTTTGGCTATTGCTACAAATATACCCCAGCGACTTACAGGGTTCCCACTCTTTCATGAAGACCAGATTCAAGGACTTTTTAAAGCACCATTTATTTTATATCAAGCACCTATCAAATTCACACCCCAGTATATGTAGTGTCATGAAAGACCTTACAGTACTTAATATTTCACTTACACTTAACATTTATATTAAAAATTTCAGAGTAATAATGTTTTGAATGTGTAGGTTTCATAAATTTAGACCATTTTGAGCAGTCGTGCTCAAAGGAATGTAATGAAATCCAATGAAGTCAGTACTGGCAATATTCAAATACAATTTCTAAAATATTGATAAAATATGCATCAAACTGGTTTTGCTGTAGTTCTTGTACAAGATTTAAATTTGAAAGAATTTCTCAATTTTAAATTAATAAAAAGTGGTTAAATGTTGTAATAACACGGTAAAACCTGTTAACATTAAACATTTGCACATTCACTCAATAGAGACATTACTCATAAAAAAAATTTAAAAATTATTTTGCAAAACACTTTCTATTGTAAATCCCAGTTTTTCATCTTTGACCTAGAGGAATGCAGGTAATCAAACATGCAGCTGCTCAAAACTTCAATATTTTTTTTTTTTAAATAATTAATGAACATTTTAAACCTTGTACATGTGCAAATCTGCAAATAATATATATATATATATATATATATATATATATATATATATATATATATATATATATATATAAAGAAAAGAAATTAAAAAAAAATAGAAAAAATAAATAAAAAAAAATTCTATTTGCTTTTAAACTGTAAACTCTTTTCACTAAGCTGTTTTCCCATTTTTCAAGTTTTACATTTTCTTCTTAGCTCCATGTCGCAGTAAGTTTTAGGAGTTCATTTTTTATTCCATCTCCTATCCTGAAAAGTCTGTCTTGCAGAGATTGACTAAAAATGAGCTCCTACAACTTACTGTCAGATTCTGGAAGATAGATTCTTCAAACAGTTACAAGAGGATGTGATGCTGGTCCTTCAAGAGTCACTCTCAACTTATATGTTTATAAAGCCGATAAAAAAATTTGAAATTTGTCTTCATGTATTTCACAACACTTCAGCATTTTTTTCTTATTAAGTGACTAATTTGTTATGATTTTTTTACCCACGCAAAGTATCTGAGAACCTGACACCTTGTTATTCTGGAGACTCCAGGTAGGTTGCAGTTCTGGAAAATGATGGCGCTGGAGACTAAATGGTTCCTGATGGTTTCACACCTAATTCGTCACATTAATTCTTAATTCTTTTGCAGTTAACGTGTCTTTTCTTCTTCACCTGTTTGTTCTGACAATGCTGACCCAATGAGCATTTCGCTGACCAATGGTCATGCCTTAACTTTGCAATTTCTGTATTGCATTAGTTTTGAATATTTCTCATGGGGATTTAATAATTTCTTAATTTTCAGTCTGAGTTAAATCTCTTTTTTGGCTCATTTCATAATTCTGCACACCTGAATATAAGGAGTTTTTCACTTCCAGCCTTCATGGACACTTGTATATCACTTATAAATGACTAAATACAAAACGAATAGTATTTACTAAGATTGATGTGGTTTAGAATTGGTAAAATGTGCTTGGAAAAAGAAAAATGATCAAAATATCAACGTGCTGTATGTAATAATAATTATGCACGCACTGTATGTGCTCACTTTACACAGAGTATGCATGATCGCGAAAACGAAAGTGAAAGTGAACAGCGAATGCTCATTCAAATGCAATTTCAATGCCCCGCATATTGATAGAGGCAAAAATTATATACAGAATTAGAATGTTTGCGGGAGCGGGACACAGACATTGCGGGAGTGGGTGGTAATGGTCAGAAACTCAGCGGGAGCAGGCTTAAGAAAACTGTCCCGCGCAGGGCTCTAGGCTGCACATCAACACACACGCTTTTACCCCATCTCCACCCCAATCATTAGTGCCGTTTTGTTCTGTCTTTGACAGCACATATAGGACAATTTTTGAAATAGCGCCATAAACTAAATTTATTTCAAATTTAATTCAAGCACTTTCAAGGACCTATGTTTGTTTTCAAGTACTTTCCAGGCCTTGAATCCGTATGTCTGAAATTCAAGTACTTTCAAGAAGTGTGGGAACCCTGGACTTGAGACTGGTTTTGTGGTCCAGGGTCACATATGAGCAACCATAAAAAAGGTTAAAATAAGTGTCATGTTAGCAGTCTGCATCGTATGCAGCTTGAGCAAACGCAGTCTAGTAATCGCTCGGAGGACATGCCAATAGAAACAGACATGAAAACAGGCTAAATGAAATAAGCACTCGTGTATGCATTTCAACCTGGGTTCGCTACATTCAGCGGAGTAATCTCAACGTCACATTCGTTTAAATTCTAAGGTTGATGTTTCATTAGCTGTGCTGAGTGTGCGGTCGATTCAGCTGCACACAGCGTCAAAAGCATGTGCCTTTATCGATCCTAATGTAGGGTATATGTCGGACATGTCCTCTTTTCCGGAACTAAAAAAAAATGCATTCGGCTGGGATATCTAAATCACCCAAAATGTCCAGGATTCGGTTTTTGCTTTCTACAGTCGCCATTCATTGTGTGCATGTTTGTATTAAAGCCCTGTGCGGGACTGTTTTCTTAATCCCGTTCCCGCTGCCCGGACAGCACACATACGTCTGGCCGACGTCGGCCCAATATCGAAACGTCGGCCTCATTACCTAAAACATCTAAAAAAAAAAAAAAACATCAGCCAGGCGTAGGCCGATATAATTCGGTCAGTGCTCTGTTTTCCAGCTCATCAATCATCGGCCCTGAGTCGGTTCACGACCGCAGGCCGATGCCGCGCTTATCTGTTTGCGCGAGCCCAGTTATTCATCTCTTAGCAACCCACAGAGAGAAGAGACTCATCCCGGCGACAGCTGAGGCTTTCAGGTAAGATTTGGCTTGGCCTATATTAGGGAAAAAAAAAATTACTATTTAGTTCTGTGACGCTTAAAAGGTAAAATGCTAAAGCAAAGCCCTAACTGCTTTTTCGTCGTGTTTTGTACAGGCTGCCAGAAAGAATCCGTCTCAACGGTGAGATATTGTTGTTGTGGCTTTTTGAACTACAAAACTTGAGTTTTAAATTCATTATTGAAATATAATTATTGAATGAGACTGTAAGTTATTAACGTAATGCTTTAGTTCTAGATATTTAATTGTGTAAACGCTGTGTGTGCGCGTTTAGCTCTGCACTAGAGTGGAGCAGAGTTGCCATGGAAACCGGGCGTCAACATAACAACTGGCAAGCGTCTCTTCCTGCGGTTTTCACTATTTTTAGGTAAGTTTAGTCCCTAAAATCACACAAACATTGTATACAAACGTTCCTGACATGTTTGTTTCTTGTTATTGACATGTTTCTATTAAATATTTATTTTATAGAAATGGTTTAGTGTCTTTGAAAAAGTCCGTTAGCATTAGCAGTTTTCAGGTAGGCTAACTCTATAGACTGTTCATGAAACTTTGGGCTTTTAATCAAATCTTCATGTGTATATGAGAGATATCAGATTTTGATAGCTCTGTAAAGGTTTTGCTGGCGATTTGTTAATGGGTAATTGAAAATAGGCTAATTTACTGAATCGATGACGTCACTTAACGTACATGGAGAGTGTAATCGACTGAAAACAAGTCCAAACGCGTTTTGATCTTTCATGGTAAACAAATATTAATAAAAATTGTTCTGTGATTTCAGGACGACAGAAAGAAACTCTACAGAACAGATGGGAAGCTACAAGATTTCAACATTTCTGAAGGAGCTGCTGACTGAGAAGTAGAAAATAACTTACAGGTGAACTGAAGAAGCTCATGAAATAACTCAGTATGCATTTTTCAGAATATATTTAACCTATATACCCATGCACCTGTAATTTCCTTTGGCAA
The DNA here is from genome assembly GCA_039654775.1 of Spinibarbus caldwelli. Taxonomy (NCBI): domain Eukaryota; kingdom Metazoa; phylum Chordata; class Actinopteri; order Cypriniformes; family Cyprinidae; genus Spinibarbus; species Spinibarbus caldwelli. Next base: position 35,641,349 of record CM077220.1, read on the forward strand.
AATTTATATATATATATATATATATACATATATATATATATATATATGCTACTAATAATATAATCTTAAGATAACAGAATCTATGTTTTTAGGTTTAGGTCAAGTATCACGTTTTGATGTCAAGGCCTTCTTGAATTGATTGAAATGAAAACGTAAGTGATACTTGACCTAAAACTAAAAACATAGATTCTGTTATCTTAAGATTATATTATTAGGAGTATTAGTAGTAGTATTTGTTGTATATTATGCATATGTTATCATGCTATTGTATATTATTTTTTCTTTTATCTGCATTTTACCTCTGCTCTTGTTTCCTTCTAATAAACCTGGAACTGGATAGTAAATACAGGTGCATCTCAATAAATTAGAATTCCATGGAAAAGTTCATTTATTTCAGTAATTCAACTCAAATTGTGAAACTCGTGTATTAAATTCGATGCACACAGACTGAAGTAGTTTAAGTCTTTGGTTCTTTTAATTGTCATGATTTTGGCTCACATTTAACAAAAACCCACCAATTCACTATCTCAACAAATTAAAATACTTCATAAGACCAATAAAAAAAAAAATTAATTAAAAAAAAAAACAAAACATTTTTTAGTGAAATGTTGGCCTTCTGGAAAGTATGTTCATTTACTGTATATGTACTCAATACGTGGTAGGGGCTCCTTTTGCTTTAATTACTGCCTCAATTCGGCGTGGCATGGAGGTGATCAGTTTGTGGCACTGCTGAGGTGGTATGGAAGCCCAGGTTTTTTTGACAGTGACCTTCAGCTCATCTGCATTTTTTTGGTCCCTTGTTTCTCATTTTCCTCTTGACAATACCCCATAGATTCTCTATGGGGTTCAGGTCTGGTGAGTTTGCTGGCCAGTCAAGCACACCAACACCATGGTCATTTAACCAACTTTTGGTGCTTTTGGCAGTGTGGGCAGGTGCCAAATCCTGCTGGAAAATGAAATCAGCATCTTTAAAAAGCTGGTCAGCAGAAGGAAGCATGAAGTACTCCAAAATTTCTTGGTAAACGGGTGCAGTGACTTTGGTTTTCAAAAAACACAATGGACCAACACCAGCAGATGACATTGCACTCCAAATCATCACAGACTGTGGAAACTTAACACTGGACTTCAAGCAACTTGGGCTATGAGCTTCTCCACCCTTCCTCCAGACTCTAGGACCTTGGTTTCCAAATGAAATACAAAACTTGCCCTCATCTGAAAAGAGGACTTTGGACCATTGGGCAACAGTCCAGTTCTTCTTCTCCTTAGCCCAGGTAAGACTCCTCTGACGTTGTCTGTGGTTTAGGAGTGGCTTAACAAGAGGAATATGACAACTGTAGCCAAATTCCTTGACACGTTTGTGTGTGGTGGCTCTTGATGGCTTGACCCCAGCCTCAGTCCATTCCTTGTGAAGTTCACCCAAATTCTTGAATCGATTTTGCTTGACAATCCTCATAAAGCTGCGGTTCTCTCAGTTGGTTGTGCATCTTTTTCTTCCACACTTTTTCCTTCCACTCAACTTTCTGTTAACATGCTTGGATACAGCACTCCGTAAACAGCCAGCTTCTTTGGCAATGAATGTTTGTGGCTTACCCTCCTTGTGAAGAGTGTCAGTGATTGTGATTGTCAGCAGTCTTCCCCATGATTGTGTAGCCTAGTGAACCAAACTGAGAGACCATTTTGAAGGCTCAGGAAACCTTTGCAGGTGTTTTGAGTTGATTAGCTGATTGGCATGTCACCATATTCTAATTTGTTGAGATAGTGAATTGGTGGGTTTTTGTTAAATGTGAGCCAAAATCATCAGAATCAGAATCAGAATGAGCTTTATTGGCCAGGTATGCTTACACATACGAGGAATTTGTTTTTGTGACAGAAGCTCTACAGTGCAACAGAAAGACAGCAACAGGACAGGGCACAGATAATAAAAGAATAATTTACAAATAGGCAATGTACAAATAGCAAAAACACAATATATAGACAATTATGGTGTACAGGTCTAATATGTGCAAATCTGAAATGAAAAAAAATAAGTATGTGTGTTGAATAAATAATTTATAATAGTGTTGTGTGTTCCACTTTTAATGTCAAGTGTTCATGAGATGGATTGCCTGAGGGAAGAAACTGTTCCTGTGTCTGGTCGTTCTGGTGCTCAGAGATCTGTAGCGTCGACCAGACGGTAACAGTTCAAAGAGGGAATGTGCTGGATGTGAGGGGTCCAGAGTGATTTTGCCAGCCCTTTTGCTCACTCTGGATGAGTACAGTTTTTGGAGAGTAGGGAGGGTTGTACCAATGATTCGCTCAGCAGTCCGGACTACCCTCTGTAGTCTTCTGAGGTCAGATTTGGTAGCTGAGCTGAACCAGACAGTTATTGAAGTGCAGAGGACGGATTCAATGATGGCGGAGTAGAACTGATTCAGCAAGTCCTGTGGCAGGTTGAACTTCCTTAGCTGGCGAAGGAAGTACAACCTCTGCTGGGCCTTTTTCACAATGGAGTCTATGTGATTGTCCCACTTCAGGTCCTGGGAGATGGTGGTGCCCAGGAATCTGAATGACTCCACTGCAGTCACAGTGCTGTTCATGATGGTGAGTGGGGGGAGTGCAGAGGGGTTTCTCCTGAAGTCCACGATCATCTCCACAGTTTTGAGCGTGTTGAGCTCCAGGTTGTTAAGACTGCACCAGACAGCCAGCTCCTTAACTTCCTGTCTGTAGGCAGACTCGTCACCGTCCTGGATGAGGCCGATCAGTGTGGTGTCGTCTGCAAACTTCAGGAGCTTGACAGAGGGGTCTTTAGATGTGCAGTCGTTAGTGTACAGGGAGAAGAGCAGTGGGGAGAGAACACAGCCCTGAGGAGCTCCAGTGCTGATCGTACGAGTGCTGGATGTGTATTTTCCCAGCCTCACTAGCTGCTGCCTGTCTGTCAGGAAGCTGGTGATCCACTGACAGACGGAGGTGGGAACGGAGAGCTGAGTTAGTTTGTTCTGAAGGGTGTCCGGGATGATGGTGTTAAAAGCGGAGCTGAAGTCTACGAACAGGATCCTCACATAAGTCCCTGGTCTGTCCAGATGCTGCAGGATGAAGTGCAGTCCCATGTTGACTGCATCATCCACAGACCTGTTTGCTCTGTAGGCAAACTGCAGGGGGTCCAGTAAGGGTCCAGTGGAGGACTTCAGATAAGCCAAAACCAGTCTTTCAAATGACTTCATGACCACAGATGTTAGAGCCACAGGTCTGTAGTCATTAAGTCCAGTAATTTTGGGTTTCTTTGGGACGGGGATGATGGTGGAGCGTTTGAAGCATGAGGGGACTTCGCACAGCTCCAGAGATCTGTTGAAGATCTGTGTGAAGATGGGGGCCAGCTGGTCAGCACAGATTTTTAGGCAGGCTGGTGACACACCGTCTGGGCCTGGTGCTTTCCTTCTTTTGTTCTTCCTGAAGACCTGGCGCACCTCATCTTCGCTGATCTGAATTGCAGGTGTGGGGGAGACGGGGGTTGCTGGAGGTGTGAATGGTTGTGTGAATGGTTGTGTGGAGAGGTGTTCAGGGCGGGTGTGGGGTGTTTTTTCAAACCTGCAATAGAACTCGTTCAGGCCGTCTGCCAGGTGTTGATTCTCCAGAGTGCTGGGGGATGGTGACTTGTAACTGGTGATTTCTTTCATACCTTTCCACACTGAAGCAGAATCACTGGAAGAGAATTTTTTCCTTAGCTTGCCGGAATAATTCCTCTTTGCCACTCTGATCTCCTTTTCCAGTGTGTATTTGGCCTGTTTATACAAGACTTTATCCCCCTTTCTGTAAGCATCTTCTTTGGCCTGACGGAGCTGTCTGAGTTTTGCAGTGAACCATGGTTTGTCTTTGTTGTAAGTTAGATGAGTCTTGGTAGGAATGCACACATCCTCACAGAAACTGATGTAAGATGTTACAGTCTCTGTGAGCTCATCCAGATCATTTGCGGCAGCTTCAAAAACAGTCCAATCAGTAAGGTCGAAACAGGCTTGTAAATCCCACTCTGTTTCATTAGTCCATCTTTTAACAGTTCTTAATACAGGTTTTCCAGATTTGAGTTTCTGCCTGTAGGTCAGTATAAGATGAACCAAACAGTGATCAGAGAGTCCTAAAGCTGCTCGTGAAACAGAGTGATATGCGTCCTTTATCGCTGTGTAGCAGTGATCCAATATATTACTGTCTCTGGTGGGACATGTAACATGCTGTCTGTATTTTGGCAGTTCACGGGAGAGATTTGCTTTATTAAAGTCCCCGAGAATGATTAAAACAGAGTCCGGGTGTTGTTGCTCAGTCTCTGTGATCAGATCAGCGAGTTTCTGTAAAGCGGAGCTCACGTGCGCTTGCGGAGGAATGTAAACACTCACGAGAATGAACGAGCAAAACTCCCGCGGCGAGTAGAAAGGCTTGCAGTTAATGAAGAGCGTTTCTAGATCAGAACAGCACATCTTCTTTAACACAGTTACATCTGTACACCACCTCTCATTGATGTAAAAGCACGTCCCGCCGCCGCGTGATTTCCCCGTTGATTCTGCCTCCCGATCCGCTCTAAACAGCTGAAAGCTCGGAAGATGTAACGCGCTGTCCGGAATGGCGTCGTTCAGCCAGGTTTCCGTGAAACACAGAGCAGCAGAGTTTGAAAAGTCCCTGTTTGTCCGGGAGAGCAGAAGGAGTTCGTCCGTTTTGTTGGGTAGAGAGCGGCGATTCGCCAGATGGATGCTAGGCAACGCCGTTCTAAATCCTCACTGTCTGAGCTTCACGAGCGCGCCGGCTCGCTTCCCCCGTCTGCGCGTCCTGAAGCGTTTGACCAGAGCTACGGCTCCGCCAACAACAATGTCCAGCAAATTGTCCGAATAATCAAAAACCGGTAAAAGATTCTGTGGTGTGTTCTGCCGAATGTTCAGCAGATCATCCCTGGTAAAACTGATGGTGTTTGAGAAACAAAAAACAGGAAAAACGAACAAAAACAGTACAAACACTGAAGAGCAAAGCACAGTAGCTGCCATTTGCGGCGCCATCTTAGATTAAAAAAAAAAAAAAAAAACAATTAAAAGAACCAAAGACTTAAACTACTTCAGTCTGTGTGCACTGAATTTATTTAATACACGAGTTTCACAATTTGAGTTGAATTACTGAAATAAATGAACTTTTCCACGACATTCTAATTTATTGAGATGCACCTGTATTGTTGGCTCTGTGTCAAATTGTGTTTTGTTCCTAGATTCTTCAATGCTGATGGCCTGCTGCACCCAGCAGAGTCAGAGTGAACCTTCTGTCAGACAACATCTCCAAGATGCTATAAACTGCAGGACCAGTAGGTAAAATCTCAAACATACACTACTGTTTCATAAGCTTGGGGTTGGTATGATTTTTTGTTTTTGAAATTCTCTTATGCCCACCACAGTTTAATGTATGAAATTAATACAACTTACTACAATTTAAAATAACTGTTTTCTGTTTGAATATATTTAGACAAGTAATTTATTCCCGTGATGATAAAGCTGAATTTTCAGCATTATTACTCCAGTCTTCAGTCACATGATCCTTCAGAAATTATTCTAATATGCTGATTTGCTTCTCAAGAAACATTTCTGATTATTATCAATGTTGAAACCAGCTGTGCTGCTTCATTTTTTTAAAACAGTATGGTTTAAAACAGTACAGCGCTTATTTGAAACAGAAATGTTTGCTCTAACTATTGATAAGATATTAATAATAATCAGAAATGTTTCTTGAGCATCAAATTAGCATATCAGAATGATTTCTGAAGGATCATGTGACACTGACGACTGGAATAATAAAAATTCAGCTTACATCACAGAAATAAATTACATTTCACAATATATTCACATAGAAAATTGTGTTAAATTCTAATAATATTTCACAATATTACTGTTTTTACTTCATTTTGATCAAATAAATGCAGCCTTGGTGAGCAGAAGAGACTTTTTTAAAGACGTAAAAATCTTGCTGACCCCAAACTTTTGAATGGTAGTGTAAATTGCAGTTATGATGTTCCACCCACTTAAATGATACTGTGGCATGTGTAGTCCATTCTATAGAGACTGTGCCTGTTCCCCAAATAATGAGGACAAATAATACATTTACTAAGGGATCACATGAAACACTTCATCAATAAACTGATTTTTGACAGCATTAGTGGCAGGGTGCCGATTTCTATTTATTGATAGGTGAAGTGTTTCATGTGATTGAGCACCTGCCAAGTTTTTGGATGTGCGCATATTACACCTTCTTGTGATTAAACCAGATAGACAGATAGATAGATAAATAGAAATATATATATCACAATAAGCACAAATAGGGGCAGCAGCCACTATGGTGATTGGCCTGTAATGAGGTCACAAAATTGTAATACCAAGGATTTATCAAAGTCCACTAAAGGAAGTAGAGCTTTTTGGTATTTTAGTTTGAAATAGCCTTTTCTGATAATGTTTGGGGCTCAGACACTCTCTTTTAGTTTAAATTAGATTAAAATACATATTTTTAGCCAAGTATTCACACAACACACCTGATAATCTTGCACTCCAGTTATATGTGATGAAATAAATAGTCTTTTGTCTGACATAATGAACAACAGCTATGCTAAACTTTCTCCTTTTGATTTCTTGTTTCTATCTCTGGATGCCCATCCCAAGGTTACTAGAGATTATGCCTACTCCAGATTGGATCTAGCCTCACTTGTGAAGACTTCTGATGACGGCAACTGTACATTAACATACAAAGCTGACAAATATTATCCTTATATTGCCTATAAGGGTAAGTTTGGTGATTTCCAACTCGCATTGTATCATTATTGCAACGTCTCCAATATCTGTAAATGAACTATATTTACTCTTTCTCTGAGTTAAGTGAACCTACAGTGGGTACGGACAGTATGCAGCCATTTTCTAAAATCATTTGAGTTCATTTTTTTCCCTCAATGTACACACAGCACCCCATATTGACAGAAAAACACAGAATTGTTGACATTTTTGCAGATTTATTAAAAAAGAAAAACTGAAATATCACATGGTCCTAAGTATTCAGACCCTTTGCTGTGACACTCATATATTTAACTCCGGTGCTGTCCATTTCTTCTGATCATCCTTGAGATGGTTCTACACCTTCATTTGAGTCCAGCTGTGTTTGATTATACTGATTGGACTTGATTAGGAAAGCCACACACCTGTCTATATAAGACCTTACAGCTCACAGTGCATGTCAGAGCAAATGAGAATCATGAGGTCAAAAGGAACTGCCTGAAGAGCTCAGAGAAAGAATTGTGGCAAGGCACAGATCTGGCCAAGGTTACAAAAAAATTTCTGCTGCACTTAAGGTTCCTAAGAGCACAATGGCCTCCATAATCCTTAAATGGAAGACGTTTGGGACGACCAGAACCCTTTCTAGAGCTGGCCGTCCGGCCAAACTGAGCTATCGGGGGAGAAGAGCCTTGGTGAGAGAGGTAAAGAAGAACCCAAAGATCACTGTGGCTGAGCTCCAGAGATGCAGTCGGGAGATGGGAGAAAGTTGTAGAAAGTCAACCATCACTGCAGCCCTCCACCAGTCGAGGCTTTATGGCAGAGTGGCCCAACGGAAGCCTCTCCTCAGTGCAAGACACATGAAAGCCCGCATGGAGTTTGCTAAAAAAACACCTGAAGGAATCCAAGATGCTGAGAAATAAGATTCTCTGGTCTGATGAGACCAAGATAGAACTTTTTGGCCTTAATTCTAAGCGGTATGTGTGGAGAAAACCAGGCACTGCTGTCCACCTGTCCAATACAGTCCCAACAGTGAAGCATGGTGGTGGCAGCATCATGTTGTGGGGGTGTTTTTCAGCTGCAGGGACAGGACGACCGGTTGCAATCGAGGGAAAGATGAATGCGGCCAAGTACAGGGATATCCTGGACGAAAACCTTCTCCAGAGTGCTCAGGACCTCAGACTGGGCCGAAGGTTTACCTTCCAACAAGACAATAACCCTAAGCACACAGCTAAACTAACGAAGGAGTGGCTTCACAACAACTCCATGACAGTTCTTGAATGGCCCAGCCAGAGCCCTGACTTAAACCCAATTGAGCATCTCTGGAGAGACCTAAAAATGGCTGACCACCAACGTTTACCATCCAATCTGACAGAACTGGAGAGGATCTGCAAGGAGGAATGGCAGAGGATCCCCAAATCCAGGTGTGAAAAACTTGTTGCACCTTTCCCAAAAAGACTCATGCCTGTGTTAGTTCAAAAGGGTGCTTCTACTATATACTGAGCAAAGGGTCTGAATACTTAGGACCATGTGATATTTCAGTTTTTCTTTTGTAATAAATCTGCAAAAATGTCAACAATTCTGTGTTTTTCTGTCAATATGGGGTGCTGTGTGTACATTAATGAGGAAAAAAAATGAACTTAAATGATTTTAGCAAATGGCTGCAATATAACAAAGAGTGAAAAATTTAAGGGGGTCTGAATACTTTCCGTACCCACTGTATATGTCCCCTTTTATTTGTAAGCAGCACTCCACAGGATGATGCAAAATGAAATGATGAGTTTTGACAAAATGACAAAAAGACACTTTTTGCAGCATCAAAATGAAAAAAAAAACTGTTTTGCATCAGTTTTGCTGACAAATAAACTGGGTATCTTGAAGAAAGAATAAACATTGTTCTGTTACATATGTTACCAACATTGTAACAATACAAAATGGTTTGAAAATTGTTGAACTTACCCTTTAAAAATGTTGAAGGATAGTGTTTAACTGAACACGAGTAGAGACTTGTTTAGTAAGATTTTATCAGAATTTTTTTTAGAATTTTTATCATGTAATTTAAAACATTTTAACGGCTTAATTATTGTTTGCCTGGTTTTTATTTTGCGTTTATGTAACTCTTGTATTATTGTAACTCAGTTTTTGCCATGAAGATAGCCTTCGATGCTGATAGCACTGAACACATGACTTGAATTATGAACTACTGTCATATGGACATTATTTTGTTGCCAGAAGATGGTCTTCCTCAGTGAGTCTCAGTCACCTCTGGCTGATTAAAGGATGGTTTTAAATTGTAACCTTGAAATATGCATTTTCTGTAAATCTAATTTGAAATGATTGTAAGTATTGTGAAAATTGCTATACTTATACAACAATTAACCATGTAGCAAGCATGATTGTAATAAGCTTTTTTTTTTTTTTCAAAACATGGTTTTGATGCTGTATTCTACTATAGTAATATTGTAGTAATACTTCAGTAAAACTGTGGTAACCATGACTATAGTAAACATAGTTTTTGAAATCATGTTAAACATTGTAACTATGGTTTTACTGCAAATGCTGTAGTAACTGTTATTTTGTACTTACTATGGTTTTACTGCAACAGTCATAGTTAAACCATGGTGATTGTAGTAAAACTATGGTTGATTTTGTTTTTACTATGGATTTACTGCAAATGCTGTGGTAAAAATATGGTTAATTTTTAAAAGACAAATAATCGTGAATTATCCACTTCTGTTCAAAAGCATCTGATAAATGTAAATGTATTTGTATATGTAATATGTTAAATGCAAATATTAATAAACTTGCAACTAGTGTTGTAACAGTAGTACTTCGGTAGTACTTCGGTACCAAGTCAGTACAAAAAAAAAAATGAAAACGTCACGGTACCAGGTTTTTTTTAAGTACCGGTGGTACCGAGTACCCGATCAACCCGGTTCTTGACGCGTACGGACCTATGATTTCCACGATGCAGAAAACGCGGACAGAATCACGGAATTCAGTTTAAAAATGGAATTTATAGTCATGGAATTTGTCAAAGTTTGGATGAATTAATCAAAATCAAATCGCGATATGGACTAGTATCTGTAAATATTAAGCAGTAAAAGTCGATTCAAATATGAATCCCGCATGTTCTGCGAATCTCTGTGTGACTGAATGAATGAATGAATGAATGAATGAATGCATGCATGCATGGCAGAGACACGCGGTTTTGTTTACTATACACTGAAGCACGCGTGACGCTCGCGGTGATTTCAGCATCTGCCGACTCAATGAGGACATAAATACATAAACAACTTCACGAGTATTTTACCATTTCATTTGAGTAAAACTAGCGTCATATCATATAGTTACACACAGAAATTTAAAAGTATTCACGGCAACCCGTCAAAATAAAAGTTCGGTTTAGACATTGTGCCAGAAATATATTACTATTATTTAGTAGAATGTATGTGATACTACTACTACTACTACTACTACTACTACTGTTTAAAAAAAATAATAAAACTTTATTTTTTAAGAAATAATCACACAATATTTCTTCCATGTTTTAATTTTAATAGTAAATCCCCTTTATACCAAAAAAATAAAATGTTTAAATCTCATTAATTAAAAGACTAATTAAATTTGGGTGAAACTTGTTTACTGTTTTTCATACTTTTATTACTTGTGGAAAAACTTGAAACACAATTTTAAATAAGTATAAAGAAAGTCATTGATTTTTGTACATTTTTATTTTTGTTTGACTTATTAATAAAAATAGCGTGTTCTTTAATTGTTTTTTGTGTTTTGCTTTGGTACCGAAATTGGTACCGAGAACCGTGGCTTTTCACTGGTATCGGTACCGGATACAGAAATTTTGGTCCCGTGATAACACTACTTGCAACTGTTATTGAGAGTGGTGTGTATTGTTTTATTATAAACCAGCGGCGGCAGGTATAAACCATGGTCCTTAACGATGAGCAAATCGCCGGTGAACTGCGCCCATGCAGAGCAGCAGGTATTTACAGCTGTGTCGTCCAAACATCGGCTGGAGAGCATTTGCAATCAGAGGCGTCGCAGCGACATATTCCCGATTAGCAAACGCTCCCTGAGCGACATCGCGCCGATGGAGTTTTATACATCGGGTCGACGTCGGCTCAACGTATGTGTGCTGTTAGGGTGAATTTCTGGCCTGCTCCCGCAAACATTCTAATATTGAATAGAATTTTTGTGCATCAGGGAGCCACTATCAATATGCAGAGTATTTAAAGGGGTCATCGGATGCCATATGTTGCCAGATTGGATTGATGATTGCACCCAAAAGCTCACAAAAACCCGCCCACTCCAACAAAAAAGCCCCCCAAAACTTTAAAGGTCAAAATAATGTGATAGAATATTGCCATGTTAATCAAGGATGACATTTTTAACTCCTTAAAACAAAATAATAACGACAAAATAATATACTAATACCCTCGAAAAAACACATGCATCATTTTCAATGTCAACCATCAGAATAAGCCAATTTAAAAGCAAAGAGTGCCCAATATAAGAGATTGGAAAAAGCAACATCGTCACAGAGATTTGATGATACGAGTATTGATACAGAGTATTTAAAGGGGTCATTGGATGCTCATTTTCCACAAGATGACATGATTCTTAAGGGTCTTAATGAAAAGTCTATAACATACTTTGGTTCAAATTTCTCAATGTTAGTGTAAAACAACACCCTTTTTACCTTGCCAAAAACAGCTCTTTTCAGAACAAGCCATTTTGTTGCATGCCGCTTTAAATGCTAATGAGCTCTGCTCAACCTGCCCCGAGCCGTTCTCTGAGAGACTGTAAACTTTAGCCGCATTCCTCTCAGGAACTTGCTAACTATATCGAACAGTTATCGATGTTGTGGCACGTGCGCTGCAGTGGACCGCGCTTAATTTGAATACAAGAACAAAAAAATAATGAATAGAGCATAATATATAGGCTACAACAAGGTTTAATCTGGCCGCAGAGGAACACAACCGGGGTTGCCTGATATAAAGAGACGTAATCCCCGAAATAGAACTCCACACTTGCGCAATACAGAAATATCTACTTAAGCCCGGCTCACACTGTGAGATTTTGGCCACGATTTGGTCGTCTGGGACAAATTTTGAAAATCCTAAACGATTCCTATAATCCTAGGCTAAAATCTGTAGTCTTTGATCGCTGGTTTGACATGTTCACCGACAGCCGATTAATGGTTGTTGCGATCAAATTTCACCTCCGACGAAATTCTGGCAGTGTCAGAAGATTTGGCGCACAGTCCTGCAGTGTGACTACCCCTACGATGAATGTCAAACTGTCTCCGTTTTTCAAGACAAACTATGAGCAGAATTAATGCTAGAGAATTATTCCAGCGCTCCCATCCTCCGCTCACGGAATTCATCTGATATGTTGCCTTTTATATATAAACACTGGTTGCGCCGTTGTTTTCATGTGGGTGTGTAGAGCAGCATACACTATTCTTCTTAAATACGCCGGTATTGCCGCCGTTCATATACTTTTCATGATAGCCAACATTTCGGTCCTGCGTGCAGTTCAGTTCGCAGTCACTGGACGTGTCTGGGTTGATAATGTAAAACTCCTGACAAGTTTTCTTGCACGCACCCGTTTTTAACTCGTCTCGACTGTCGTACAGTCTGACATTAACGACAACTGAGATCCCAGTTGTCGTTAAGTGTGACATGATCATCATGTTCGCACAGCCTGACAAGTACAATCCTAAAGGACTTTTAAAAAAAAAATAAATAAATAAATTAAAAAAAAAAATCGCACAGTGTGAGTCCAGCTTAAGAGTATTACTTCTTGTTGTCAACCTGGCAACCATGCGCTCTCTCCACTGTGGATAAACGCGCTTGCTTTCTGAAAACACCGGTTAGCTTGCAGTTCAGCGATCTCCACTTCAATATTCTATTCTCAGAAAAGTGTAATTCATCAAGTGTTTACTTAAGAGAGAGCGAGAGAGAGGCTGTGTATGTATGAATTACCACCGTTTTGGCATATTTCTCTATTAACAGTGAAGCTGTGGATTTAATAGCTTTAGAAATGATGATGTTACCAGCTCCTTGCTGAGAAAGATAATGTAGCTCTTCAGCGATTAAGATATTTTATTGATAAAATTGCGGGGCAGCGCTAAAAAGTTTGACGGAGTGGTGAGAGCTAAAACGAATGTCTGTGCGTGCGCAGCGTGATCTGTGCGACTAAACGTGTGCGTGAGATACAGTGAAGACAGCGCATTAGTTTAGAAGAACTCTTCTAATTTTTATTTTTTAAACGTAGAGAGTGTTGATGAGCAATGATAACCTACCAGCAATGTTAAGATGATTTTAATATTTTAGAATGAGTACATTACAATATAAATTTATTAGAACGAGTACATTATTATTTATGGGCTTAAAAACAAGATGCAAGCGATCAGAATATTGTACCTGGTGGGGAGTGCCCAATGTAAACATGAAACATATGCCATTACCTACAGTGGGGGAAAAAAATTATTTGATCCCCTGCTGATTTTGTACATTTGCCCACTGACAAAGAAATGATCGGTCTGTAATTTTAATGGTAGGTTTATTTGAACAATTAGAGACAGAATAACAAAAAAAAAAAAAAAAAAATCCAGAAAAACACATTTCAAAAAAGTTATAAATTTGATTTAGATTTTAATTAATCAAATAAGTATTTGATCCCTTGTAAATCAGCAAGATTTCTGGCTCCCAGGTGTCTTTTATACAGGTAAGGAGCTGAGATTAGGAACACTCTCTTAAAGGGAGTGCTCCTAATCTCAGTTTGTTACCTGTATAAAAGACAACCTGTCCACAGAAGCAATCAATCAGATTCCAAACTCTCCACTATGGCCAAGACCAAAGAGCTGTCCAAGGATGTCAGGGAAAAGATTGTAGACCTACACAAGGCTGGAATGGGATACAAGACCATCGCCAAGCAGCTTGGTGAGAAGGTGACAACAGTTGGTGCGATTTATTTGCAAATGGAAGAAACACAAAATAACTGTCAGTCTCCCTAGGACTGGGGCTCCATGCAAGATCTCACCTCGTGGAGTTTCAGTGATCATGAGAACGGTGAGGAATCAGCCCAGAACTACACGGGAGGATCTTGTCAATGATCTCAAGGCAGCTGGGACCATAGTCACCTAAACAACAACTGGTAACACACTACGCCGTGAAGGACTGAAATCCTGAAGCGCCCGAAAGGGTTCCCCTGCTCAAGAAAGCACATGTACAGGCCCGCATGAAGTTTGCCAATGATTCAAACAATCAGTATATTGTACCTGGTGGGGAGTGCACAATGTAAACATAAAACATATGCCATTACCTATACTGTATTGTGTTACAGTTATGGAGGCCCTTCATAATGCAGAGGTCAACTGCCTGCTCTGCCAATAGTTAGTAGTGCTGGGCGGTATGATATACTGATTTATTGACGAGTCTGCTGCGGTACGGCCAGATGAATGCGGTGCTTCTCTGCTGCTCACTGCAAAGAACAGACGCAGAGAGAGGCGACACTGCGCCGGAAGAGTCAGACCTTGCGCTCGCGGGGCAGCACTGGCGACATCTTCCAACTGAACCTTAGCTAAGGTTTATCCAAAAATGTGGCTAGGTTTGTCAGTTTGTATATTCTATGAAAAAAAAGCCACTAAAAGGGTCTGAAAGTTGCTAAATATAGTGCTATAGTCGCGCTCGTGTGTGTGAGAAGCGGGAGCTGATGGGCGGTGGATATTGTGGATGAGTTCTTCGGTCATCACGTTCTACAGCTTCAGAACTTTCACGCTTAGTAACACATACAACTGTGTCCTCGACACAATGCAATAGCGAAAAGATACCCCTCTCAAACAGAGTCGCGTTCCGAACATTATTTAAATGACACCAGTATTGCAGTATTTTAAAAATTCATATCATAAGAAAAATAAACACCGGTATTCGGTATGAACCGGTATACCGCCCAGCACTAATAGTTAGCAACGGCCCTATAGTATCAGGGCTCGCAAAATCGCTAGCCCGACGTCCCGGGGCTATTGTGTTTTCCAGTTGGGCTACCAAAATGTATCACTGCCCTGCCCGACGGGCTACCTTAAATACAGGGATCCCACGGGTCCTTAAAATCTCTTCAATTTAGTTGTATCAAACATAAGGCCATACAAAGTTTTAAATACGTTAAATGCTATAAGAAATGTCTCAACTATAATTTCAAAAGGTCTTACAGTTGGGGACGGAAAGACAAGAATGGCGATACAGCTGGATTAAACTTCAAAAGGCAATGATGCAATTGAATAAATATGAGCGCTGCACGTTTCAAGTCAAAATGCGGCGCAGATGTCTTTATGTGAATGTGTCTCTGAAGGGAACCGACTGTCCTCAGAAATGTGTCGTTAGCATTTTTATTTCATCTTACCTATAATGCCTGATAAAGCAGCATTTATGAGCGCGGACAGTGCTGCTGGGTGTACAGCCGCTAACAGGGAGTTTCCCTGAGGGAAACCGCTATATTAAGCCGCTCCTAAAGCACCACCTCGTGGCAGAGAATGAATTTGCATTTCCAATAAGCCTTTCTTGCTGTTTATGGTCAGATCAATGCAAATATCGACCCATGTTTTTACGCAGCAAACACAAATGAGAAAGAATGTGCCTTCTAAAAATCTAAACAATCAAGACAGTAATATTTATTCGTTTCAAATTAATATAATTTATATGCTTGATTTATCCCTTTTCATAAAAATGGTCTAAAGACTGAAATGCTGTTGTATAAGATTTTCGTTTTTGTGAAAACCTGTATCTGAACTGTAAATCATGTCATTTTTATGGCTTAATACTGTATGTTACCATAGACATTGTCCAACCCCGCTCATACTGTATTCATTTTACTTGTGCAGCTCTTAAAATGGGTAATAAATTGCCTTAAATTTATTTTTAAAAATTCTGCAGATACCCTGTAAATAGTGAAAATCCCTTCCTTCATATTTGTTGATATTTTTGTATTGAAAATATTTTTGATTGACATTTAGACTCCTATCTGATTTTCTATATTTAGAAAAAAAAAAAAAATTATTTGGGCTAGTTTAATTTTCGGGCTACCAAAATCTGAAGAGTACCTGCCCGAAGAGCTACCAGTGATTTTGAAATTTTGCAAGCCCTGAGTATGCAGTGTTCAATAAACAGCTGTTTTACGAAATTCTTCTGAGGTGAAATTCAGTGCAGTCCCGTACCGTGATACATATCGTATCATGGCCTCTGTATCGTGATACGTATCGTATCGTGACTTTGCTGGTGATACACAGCCCTAGTAATTAGTAGGGCTGCCCCCTAGAGGCTTGGTCGACCAAAATTTTATTAGTCACAGAAAAAAAAAAAATTATACAAAAAATCTACAGGCGAAGTCACGCAGATCGTAATGGACAGATCGTTAACGGCTATATGGTAATACAGTAGCCTACATCAGACAGGACATCCAAACGCTCACCTACCATTCATAGACCTCAAATATGGCTTATCATCTGAAATACGTAAGTATTAGCAACTTTACATGGCCTCTCAATCTAATGTTAACCTAGAGAAATGTGCGCTATTCTGTGTCTGTGTGGAGTGTGGAAACGGAACAGTAGCGCTCACTGCAGGACAGATGGAGGCAGCGGAGCGGTCACCTGCTCTTAAAATACTCCTCAATTGATCATACATAAGAGTAATACATTTTTCAAATCTGTAAAGACTATGTTTATTTGTGTGCAATCACAATAACAACAAAATGCGCTTTTGTAAACTAATGAAAGCAACAGGATGCACTTTCTGCCATCTCGGTCTGTGAACTTGAGCGTGAAACTCCTTTCCCTTACAGACATTAAAAATATATCTATAGCGAGTGAAATGCCTACTTTCAAATGAATCAATTCAAATTGAAAACAAATATTCTCGATTATGTAATCCATATGAAACATGCATACAGGTGCATCACTACTGTGGAGATGATGAGTCAGTGTCGCCGACTTCATCTCTTAATCTGAAAACAAAGAAAGCACTAGTTTATCAAATTATTAAAATGTTAATGCAGTCTCCTTACTGTTTTTCACTGACACATTCATAATCATTACTGCCGATGCGCTATGGCAAGCTTTATACATGTGCTTGAACGCTTATTAGGCTATGTAAGCAATTAAAGGCTCATTATAATGATTTAAAAGGTTTATTAATTAGGGCTGTGTATCACCAGCAAAGTCACGATATGATACGTATCACGATACAGAGGCTACGATACGATACATATCACGATACAGGACTGCACTGAATTTGACCTCAGAAGAATTTAGCAAAACAGCTGTTTATTAAACACTGCAAACCATAGGGCCGTTGCTAACTATTGGTAGAACAGGCACTTGACCTCTGCAGGGCCTCCATAACTATACCACAGTATAATATACAGTGGGGAAAAAATTATTTGATCCCCTGCTGATTTTGTACGTTTACCCACTGACAAAGAAATGATCAGTCTATAATTTTAATGGTAGGTTTATTTTAACAGTGAGGGACAGAATCACAACAAAAAAATCCAGAAAAACACATTTCAAAAAAGTTAAAAATTGATTTGCATTTTAATTAGTCAAATAAGTATTTGACCCCTTCGCACAACATTACTTAGTACTTGGTGGCAAAACCCTTGTTGGCAATCACATAGGTCAGAGGTTTCTTGTAGTTGGCCACCAGGTTTGCACACATCTCAGGAGGAATTTTGTCCCACTCCTCTTTGCAGATCCTCTCCAAGTCATTAACGTTTCGAGGTTGACGTTTGACAACTTGAACCTTCAGCTCCCTCCACAGATTTTCTATGGGATTAAGGTCTGGAGACTGGCTAGGCCACTCCAGAACCTTAATGTGCTCCTCCTTGAGCCACTCCTTTGTTGCCTTGGCCGTGTGTTTTGGGTCATTGTCATGCTGGAATACCCATCCACGACACATTTCCAATGCCCTAGCTGGCTTCAATGCCCTGGCCCTGACAATACATGGCCCCGTCCATCGTCCCTTTGATACGGTACAGTTGTACAGTACCCCTTAGCAGAAAAACATCCCCAAAGCATAATGTTTCCACCTCCATGTTTGACGGTGGGGATGGTGTTCTTGGGGTCATAGGCAGCATTCCTCCTCCTCCAAACACGGCGAGTTGAGTTGATGCCAAAGAGCTCGATTTTGGTCTCATCTGACCAAAACATTTTCACCAAGTTCTCCTCTGAATCATTGGCAAACTTCAGACGGGCCTGTACATGTGCTTTCTTGAGCAGGGGAACCCTTTCGGGCGCTTCAGGATTTCAGTCCTTCACGGCGTAGTGTGTTACCAGTTGTTGTTTAGGTGACTATGGTCCCAGCTGCCTTGAGATCATTGACAAGATCCTCCCGTGTAGTTCTGGGCTGATTCCTCACCGTTCTCATGATCACTGAAACTCCACGAGGTGAGATCTTGCATGGAGCCCCAGTCCGAGGGAGACTGACAGTTATTTTGTGTTTCTTCCATTTGCAAATAAATCGCACCAACTGTTGTCACCTTCTCACCAAGCTGCTTGGCGATGGTCTTGTATCCCATTCCAGCCTTGTGTAGGTCTACAATCTTTTCCCTGACATCCTTGGACAGCTCTTTGGTCTTGGCCATAGTGGAGAGTTTGGAATCTGATTGATTGCTTCTGTGGACAGGTTGTCTTTTATACAGGTAACAAACTGAGATTAGGAGCACTCCCTTTAAGAGAGTGTTCCTAATCTCAGCTCCTTACCTGTATAAAAGACACCTGGGAGCCAGAAATCTTGCTGATTTACAGGGGATCAAATACTTATTTGATTAATTAAAATCTAAATCAAATTTATAACTTTTTTGAAATGTGTTTTTCTGGATTTTTTTTTTTTTTTTTTTTTTTTTTTTTGTTATTCTGTCTCTAATTGTTCAAATAAACCTACCATTAAAATTACAGACCGATCATTTCTTTGTCAGTGGGCAAATGTACAAAATCAGCAGGGGATCAAATAATTTTTTTCCCCCACTGTAGGTAATGGCATATGTTTCATGTTTACATTGGGCACTCCCCACCAGGTACAATATTCTGATCGCTTGCATCTTGTTTTCAAGCCCATAAATAATCTTGTTCTAATAAATTTATAATGTACTCATATTACTATATTAAAAAAAAAAAATCATCTTAACATTGCTGGTAGGTTATCATTGCACAAATTAACACTCTCTAGATTTAAAATAACTAAAAATAACAAAGCTGCAAGCAGTGATGAAAGGGCCCTCGCACCCGGGCTCACCGCCATTACGTGACCATAGGAAAACAGGGAACAGCGGGAATGTAAAACAAGAAATTTCCTGTTGCCAGCAGGTGATGGTATGATTATAACTGAAATATTGGCCTTAAGATGTGTTCATGCCAGGACTCTTATCAAGCATGTGAAGTTTGGGGCAGATTGAACAATGCATGTTTAAGTTTGTGTAAAACAAGTCACTTCCTGTTGCCAGCAGGTGGCGGTATGATTATAACTGAATATTGGCCTTTAGATGTGTTCAGGCCAGGACTATTATAAAACGTGTGAAGTTTGGGGCAGATTGAGCATTGTATACATGAGTTACAACAACTTCCTGTTTGATGGCGTTAATAGCATGCTTCAGCACTTAGCTAAGTGTTGCTAGCATGTTCGAGCATATTTCTAGCATGTTTAGCACACAATGGCATGTTTTACTGTGTTGCTAATAGTGCATCACAATGTTAAACATGTCACTTCCTGTTGCCAGTAGGTGGTGCTATAACTATAACCGAATATTAGCATGTAGATCTATTCAGGACAGGACTCTCATCAAACATATTAAAGTCCGTGTAAATTGATATTAAAATGTGTTCTGAGTTTGTCACACAACAGAAAAATGTGCTATTAACCACCCAGCCAAATTTGAATGATAAAAAAACCCACCAAGTAACTAAAATAAGTTATCAAAATCTTTGAAAACTAAGCAGGACTCTCTGCTCTCAAATGCTGGGGGCGTGTCCGCTGTCTGCGCTGAAACCACGCCCACTCGCGGGAAAGCGGCCGTCTCTCTCAACTGTCAAATACCGCTACAACCTGAATGGATGCTACTGATGCTACCTCTAGTAGCTTAATTGGATTTTTACAGCCATACATGTTTGAGTGTTCAAGTTCGTTATTTAACTGTAGACGCACGGCAAGCGCGCTCAACGCGCGTCAGCGCTACAGTAAGTTGAAACCTTCTCGTCTTCAAGTCGAGCACGGCTCATGGTTGCTTAGCAACGGCAAACACCACGAGAGCGCAAGCCCCAGTGCACTTTGAAAGAAGAGAAAGCGGTAGAGCTCGCGTTTCCATACGTTTTTAGATGCGAATTGTGAACGCTCCATGTTTTTAAATTGTATGTATTCTGCCACATATTGATCTCTCTGGGCTAAGACCCGGGTATCCATTCACCCTAGAACCATCCCTGCCTAGAATCTGTATATCTAACATCAGACATTCAAAAAGACAAACTAAGAACTTGACCTCTCAACATAGTTATTATAGTGTTAGGGGCTCCATTGCGTCATCGAGCCACCGTTTTAGCCCTGCCCAAAAAATCCTGAACACAGAATTGGTGAAAAACCGTTTAACCGTTTAACTCCACAATTCAGTACTACATAGTTCAGAGTCTTTGTAATGTGTTTCAGCAATACATTTCTAACATTTGTAATGTGCTTAGAAACAATTCTCAGAATTCTCTTTACACAGACTTTAAGTTTTGGGCAGATTGAACATTGTATGCATGAGTTACAACAACTTCCTGTTTGATGGTGTTAATAGCATGCTTTAGCACTTAGCTAAGTGTTGCTAGCATGTTTTAGTATGTTTCTAGCATGTTGCCAGCCTATTTAACACTTGTTGACGCTTTTTAATATGTTCCGAAAACTCAAGATCTTCGCAATTTAACATCACAAAGGCCTTATGATTACACAGCAAATTTGAAGACGATCCGGTTAAAACTGTAGGAGGAGTTTGTTAAAGTACGAGGCCTGAAAATGACAAAAACTGCACAAAAATCATACAGGAAATTCAAAATAACGAACTTCCTGTTGGGTTTGGGATTTTGAAACAGGAGACTTTTTTGTAGGTACTGGTGTGTTACATGTGTGTACCGAGGTTCGTACATGTACGTGAAATGTAGCTCGAAAGGCACTTCGTTGAAATTTTATAGGTGGCACTATCGAGCCATTTTGCCACATCCACTTCTGAAACCCATATCAGATGTAAATTTTCGCCATTTCTGATGCGTGTGCAAAGTTTTATGAGTTTTGGAGCATGTTTAGGCCCTCAAAAATGCGATTCACTTTGGAGAAGAAGAAGAAGAAAGTTGCAAGCAGCGTTGAAGGGGCCCTTGCACCCAGGCTCACTGCCATCCCGTGGCCATAAGAAAACAGCGAACAGTGGGCAATATACTTTTAAAGTGGTAAATATAGGAGGAATATGTCAAAGTCATTTATATATGCCAAATTTCCTGCTGCCAACAGGTGGAACTATAATTATAACTGAATATAAGCATGAATATATCTTCAGGCAAGGACACTTACCAAACATGTGAAGCTTGGGGCAGATCGGACGTAGCATGTTAATGTCAGTGAAAAACAAGAAATTTCCTGTTGCCAGCAGGTGGCACTATGATTATAACTGAATATTGGCCTTGAGACATGATCAGGCCAGGACTCTTATAAAACATGTGAAGTTTGGGGCAGATTGGGTATTGTATGCACGAGTTACAACACTTTTCTACTCCATTCTTGTTCTTGTATTCAAATTAAGCGCGGTCCACTGCTGCACACGTGCCACAATATCGATACAGGGCCAGATGTATCGATACTCGTATCGTCAAATCTCTGTGACGATACATCGTCGTATCGATGTATCGAACACAGCACGATTATTAATAAACGTGCGATTAGTCGACTAATGCTTAAAATGAACAACTACTAGTCGACCAGAAAAATCCTTAGTCGAGGGCAGCCCTAGTAATTAGTAAGTATTTCACACTCGCTCATGCATACACCATACCAGTCAAAACAGTGTCATTCATTGATACATACTGTACGATAACCCGACAACAAAAAAAAATAAAAAATTAACAACAAGCTTACCTTCGTGTCGCACTATAACTTCACACAGAACTAGAGGAACTGCCAAATTGACCCCAAACCAGCCCAAATTTTGTCCACCCACCCAAGCCATGACTCATTTATAATGGGTTTTATTGTTTTGGTCTCATCGCGCCGGGACACACCATCACAATACAGTAAGGGGCGTAACATTTCCGTCACACGCTTGAGGTATTCGGCCAATCACAACACACTGGATAGCTGGCCAATCAGAGCACACTTCGCTTCTCAGAACGATGAGTTTTGTAAAAATCGATGTGTTTCAGAAAGGTGGAGCATAGAGGAGCAACAATAATGTAAACTATGTGGAAAATAATGTTGTTTTTTTAACCTCCCGTGGGTTAAAGGTTTGAAATATTTGTACTGAAATGCTTGTATTGAAACATTTTGCATTCTACCTATGATAAACTGTGGTAGATGTTAAGTTTTGTTAAGGATGACCACTGGTAGGAAGCCTTTTAAATGTGTTTAAGACCAATCTGCATAATAGTGACTGTAAAATATGTATTTTAGGAATGGAAATTACATTGAGTTTTGATATTTGGGATATGGCCATTGCACATTAAACCCCCCCCTCCCCCTCCTGCATCCTGCCCCCACTGTCCTCTTTTTTTGAAAACTAAAATATGGTCACCCAACCTAATGGCTCTATACAATTAGAGAATATTGTTAGATTAATCACAGTTATCAAAATTAATAATTTCTGACATTTGTTCAGGTGGGTGCTGGGGTCTTATCTATCAGATTGCAACGCATAATCTTGTTAACACTTGTGAACATTACACATAGTGCGCGTATATTAGAGTTAAGACGGTCAGCGTGGTAACCCAGGCTCATATAGTCATCGGCCACTATTGTTAAGCTGGTCGGCGTGGTAGCCAAGGCTCACACAGTTATAGACTACAATTGTTAAGCCGGTCGACGTGGTAGCCCAGGCGCACACATATAGTAATACATGCAGTTCACATAGCTCTTCAGCGCAACAGTACATACAGGTGCATCTCAATAAATTAGAATGACGTGGAAAAGTTCATTTATTTCAGTAATTCAGCTCAAATTGTGAAACTCGTGTATTAAATAAATTCAATGCACACAGACTGAAGTAGTTTAAGTCTTTGGCTTGGCTCACATTTAAAAAAAAAACACCAATTCACTCTCTCAACAAATTAGAATATGGTGACATGCCAATCAGCTAATCAACTCAAAACACCTGCAAAGGTTTCCTGAGCCTTCAAAATAGTCTCTCAGTTTGGTTCACTAGGCTACACAATCATGGGGAAGACTGCTGATCTGACAGTTGTCCAGAAGACAATCATTGACACCCTTCACAAGGAGGGTAAGCCACAAACATTCATTGCCAAAGAAGCTGGCTGTTCACAGAGTGCTGTATCCAAGCATGTTAACAGAAAGTTGAGTGGAAGGAAAAAGTGTGGAAGAAAAAGATGCACAACCAACCGAGAGAATCGCAGCCTTATGAGGATTGTCAAGTAAAATCGATTCAAGAATTTGGGTGAACTTCACAAGGAATGGACTGAGGCTGGGGTCAAGGCATCAAGAGCCACCACACACAGACGTGTCAAGGAATTTGGCTACAGTTGTCGTATTCCTCTTGTTAAGCCACTCCTGAACCACAGACAATGTCAGAGGCGTCTTACCTGGGCTAAGGAGAAGAAGAACTGGACTGTTGCCCAGTGGACCAAAGTCCTCTTTTCAGATGAGAGCAACTTTTGTATTTCATTTGGAAACCAAGGTCCTAGAGTCTGGAGGAAGGGTAGAGAAGCACATAGCCCAAGTTGCTTGAAGTCCAGTGTTAAGTTTCCACAGTCTGTGATGATTTGGAGTGCAATGATGGTGTTGGTCCATTGTGTTTTTTGAAAACCAAAGTCACCGCACCCGTTTACCAAGAAATTTTGGAGTACTTCATGCTTCCTTCAGCTGACCAGCTTTTTAAAGATGCTGATTTCATTTTCCAGCAGGATTTGGCACCTGCCCACACTGCCAAAAGCACCAAAAGTTGGTTAAATGACCATGGTGTTGGTGTGCTTGACTGGCCAGCAAACTCACCAGACCTGAACCCCATAGAGAATCTATGGGGCATTGTCAAGAGGAAAATAAGAAACAAGAGACCAAAAAATGCAGATGAGCTGAAGGCCACTGTCAAAGAAACCTGGGCTTCCATACCACCCCAGCAATGCCACAAACTGATCATCTCCATGCCACGCCGAATTGAGGCAGTAATTAAAGCAAAAGGAGCCCCTACCAAGTATTGAGTACATATACAGTAAATGAACATACTTTCCAGAAGGCCAACAATTCACTAAAAATGTTTTTTTGTATTGGTCTTATGAAGTATTATAATTTGTTGAGATAGTGAATTGGTGGGTTTTTGTTAAATGTGACCCAAAATCATCACAATTAAAAGAACCAAAGACTTAAACTACTTCAGTCTGTGTGCAATGAATTTATTTAATACACGAGTTTCACAATTTGAGTTGAATTACTGAAATAAATGAACTTTTCCACAACATTCTAATTTATTGAGATGCACCTGAATGTCTTGGCGATAGATCTCCTTTGAGGGGGGTGTTTGTTCTATTCCTGTCTTTTAATCTTCATGTGTGGGCACATGTAGGTGCACTGATGCAGCAGTTGTATCCTTATACTCAGCAACATGCACATATTGGCTTGTATTGTTAATTTCTTTGTCTCCTGCTTTGTGGGGGGTTATTTCATCTATGTTATATGGGTCCCACTTTATATTAGGTGGCCTTAACTACTATGTACTTACATTTAAATTAATCATTTGGTACAATGCACTTATTGTGTACATACAAGTTTTTACATCGTTCTTATATTTTTAAAAATACATATATGTAATTACATATGTAATTAATTTCTGTAATTACATTTATAATTACACTGTTGACCCATCCCTTACACCTTAACCCACCCTTAAACCTACCTTAAGTGCATTGCACTTATTTTTATTGATGTAAGTACATAGTAGTTAAGGCCACCTAATATAAAGTGTGACCGTTATATTTGCAGCAGCAATATTCCTTGCATGCTCACAGCAGCATGTTGTGGATGTATTGGCAGTGGCAAGTCTCGGTACTTGCTCTGCTGCAGCAGCAGCGTAGCAGATCTATTCTGTCAAGACCAAATACATTAACATTGTCATGTACATTACCATGCAAATCACTCCTAGACCGGTAAAAGACTGGTAGCTCAATGTGAAAATAAAAGTCCAGCGCACCATCAAAATAAAAATATCACTTCTGACATATAAATGTCAAACATAAAAAAATGACTGGCTGATGCTGATATTTAAAAAAAAAAAAAAAAAAAAAAAATGCTAAATATTAGCCAATATATTGGCCTTGGCTAAATATTGGTCGACCACTACTACAGAACATATCAGCTACATCAGAATGCAACACTGCTTAAATTACAGTGCCTGATAATACTGACATTATCAGAATTCTTCCTTTAAGTTTTTATTTTGCATTCAGTAGTAGATGTACAGTGAGCAGTTGACTTGCCACCAGGAAAAGTCCTAGTTCTCCCTATGGCCAGTTCATCATTGATATATGTGGAAAGACGCAGTCAAGATTTAATTAATCAAAAAGTAAAAAAAAAAATACTGCCCTCACCTTTACTAACTCTTTGTATTTTTCTTTCAGCTGCTGGTAGAGGATACTGTATTTCTCCACAGGTATGAGAGAAAGGGTGCTCTTAAACTCACTGGTCTTGCTCTCCAGAGCCCAGCGTGATAGTTTAGGCAACAGTTTAGTACAGAGCCACGAGAATTTAGGGTAAGCTACTCCATCACTGCACCACTGCTCAGGCGTCAGAGCGTGAAGAGACAACATCCTGTAAATGTAACTTTGCAAAATAAGTTGTTGACATTTCCACATTCATGAACAATCTACATTTCACATACAAATATACACACAATTCCATTCTAAATTATAATTAAGCATCTAAATTATTCACACTGTCATACACTAGCGATGAAAGGCTTTAATATCAAGCATATCTCAATGTAGCAAAATAATTTTCAACATTTTTCAATAATATTTCCTGCATTTGGAGACAAAGTTTACTATTACCAATAATACTTGAGCCACTGGCGTGGTTTACTCTAAAGCAGTGGTTCTCAATTCCAGTCCTCATGCACCACCGCTTTGCACATTTTGTATGTATCTCTTATCACTTCAGACATTAGTTCTATTTGACTGTATGTGCCCTGCTAAGTGGACATCACAGGATATTCGAGGAGCGTCTCGCTGCAGCCTGCGGTGGACATCCAACCCCGCCCACATCCAAGGGTGACGTCACAAGCCACGCCCGTGTCCAAATACGTCACATTCGTATTATTTTGAAACAGGAAGAAGCATTGGTAAGAAGATAAGTCAAATTGTTTGCCAACTGCTACAAAGAAGTTGTTTGCTGTGTTGGTAAGTAAAAAAAAATCTTTGGTCTTTATGAAGACTTAAAACGTTGACAACTTGAAGAATGTGTGCGTCATTTGTGTGCATGTGCATGTGTATAAACAACAGTTCAGCATGCTTAGTATGTGTTTTGAGCTGCACACAGGCACGTTATTACTTAGCTAGCAGTAAAATATAAATGTGTGTGTGTGTGTGTGTGTGTGTGTGTGTTATCCAGCAAGACAGTGAAATGATGCAGTTGCTCAACCAAGATACTGTGCAAGGGTTCTGTGATCAGTGTCATTAAAAATATCATACGTGTGGGGAGAGGTAAATACATATGTGAGAGGGATCAAGTGTGTATATGAGTAGGTGAGAGTGTTATGTATTATTAAAAAGGGTTATTTTATTAAAAAAAAATTGCACATTCAGTCAGAGTTCATTTTATGTCATAAGAATCAGTGCACTATATATGTATTAGTGCAATGATTCTAACATAAAATGAATGCTGATTGAATGTGCAATTTTTTTTATAATACTCATCTCACCGACTCATACACACACATTTCATCCCTCTCACACATATGCACTTACATCCCCCCACACACAAAACACTCACTCACATACATTATGATATTTTTAATGATATACACTGATCACAGTACCCTTGCACAGTAACTTGGTTGAGCAACCACATCATTGCACTATGAATAGCTGGATAACTGTGTTTGTGACAAATTATCTTTGTATTATTCTATATTAATGGAAAGATCATAATGGTTGTCAATGTTTGTTTGTCATGTTT
The DNA here is from genome assembly GCA_039654775.1 of Spinibarbus caldwelli. Taxonomy (NCBI): domain Eukaryota; kingdom Metazoa; phylum Chordata; class Actinopteri; order Cypriniformes; family Cyprinidae; genus Spinibarbus; species Spinibarbus caldwelli. The sequence continues at coordinate 35,668,530 of CM077220.1, forward strand.
TAAAGCATTCTACGCATTTTTGGTCCTAGCCTGATGCAGAGCAGTTCTCCTGGGATGAGGGGTCCCTGCTGCAGTTTCAACAGTAAAGAAAATTACTCGTTACAGTTCACTTGGAAGACCACATAAGCCATGCAGTGGTGTGTGGAGGTATGGTTGGGAGCATTTCTCAAGATACTGTATTGATTGATTTTTGTGGTTTAAAATCATAAATATTCTTGTATGTAGAATAATGAGGTAAATGATTAGGTAAATCCTATTTAGTGGACAAATATGCCCCCAACACACACATATTCTCTATTTTTAACAGGAGTGCCAAGTGGACATAAGTGGAAGTTTGTAAGGGACATTGGTCCAGCGTGGTGCTATATACAGAATCACCGTGAGTTATTCTGTGGGGAGGTGAAAGGGCCTGCCTTACTCCAGACGGACAGTAAAAATCAACAGAATGCCATCAAAGACTACCTGGGGTTGAATCAAATGAAACAAGAGATGTCTTTTTATTCATCTATCAGGACCTAAAGTGGGACATTCACATTGACTCCACTGTTAAAAATGCCCAGCAGAGGTTGTACTTCCTTTGCCAGCTGAGGAAGTTCAACCTGCCACAGGAGCTGCTGAAACAGTTCTACTCCGCCATCATTGAATCTGTCCTCTGCATGTCAATATCTGTCTGGTTCAGCTCAGCTACCAAATCAGACCTTAGAAGAGACTACATAGGATAATCTAGACTGCTAAGCGAATCACTGGTACAACCCTCCCCACTCTCCAAGAACTGGACTCATCCAGAGTGAGCAAAAGGGCTGGCAAAATCACTCTGGACCCCTCATATCCAGCCCACTCCCTCTTTGAACTGTTGCCATCTGGTCGACGCTACAGAGGTCTGAGCACCAGAACGGCCAGCACAGGAACAGTTTCTTCCCTAAGGCCATGTACCTCACAAACTGTTGAATGTTCTCCCCACTGTGTAATAAAACATGTGCAATATCCAACTATCCATACTTATATTTATTATACATATGTTTTTGATTTAATATATCATACATCTATCCACATTCCCTTACATAATTTGTATATAGCACATCTGTACAATACAATATATTGTCCTTTTGTCTATTGTGTATTGTTTTCACATATTTATTTTTAATCACTTGTTTATTTCGTTATCTGATTCTGATTGTTTGAGTATCCGGAGAAGCTGGACGTATTCATATCAAATTGTCTTGCTGAACAATGCTTGAAAGTCCATGCCATGTTTCTGTGAATAATCTAACAAGGCAAGGAATCTCTCTAGCTTATGCATGTGTACTGCATTTCAAGAACTGTTTATCTGATCATTCAGCTGTTCATTTATGATAGTTGGAACATATCTCTTATAGAACATATTTTTTTGTAAAATTTTAAATTTATTTTTTTTGTAAAATAATAAATATAAAAATACCTAAAGAAGCAAGGGATGTCTGTTTATTCATCTTTAAATATGTGGAGGACCTGGACACACTTCATATGAAGTTTTGTTGATGAACAAGGCCTGAATGTCAATGCCATGTTACTTGTATAATCTATCAAAGCAAGCAATCTCTATTTAGCATATGTATGTGTAGCCTACTGTATATGGAGAACTGTCAATCCTAGCATTCAAATGTTAACAATTTATGATAATTGGAACACATCTTTACAAAATTAAATGATAATTAATAATTATAAAAATTTGTTGTGACTTTTACGATAACATCTGTAGAAAATTAAATGACAATTATAAATTATAAAAATGTGTTGTGACTTTTACAATAACAAAATCTAACTGTCCTCTTTAAATTTGATAAATCTAAAAGGTGTCTTGGGTAGTTTAAAATCGATCGTAATAAATGTGAATTTATCTCATTACATAAATGAATAAGGTAAGGTGTAGAGGTTTTATTACAATTAGCCTAATTTAATCAACCAAATTCAAGTGTTTTACAGGCTGTTGTGATGACGAAATCAGCTCAGTACATTAGACATATTAAATATATTAGATTTAAGTTGTGCCATTTTAGCCTAGACATCCTTTAAAGAAATAATAAAACATCTATTAGTAAAACGAAAGACAATATTTTATTTAGATCCCCGAAACGGCCGTAAATTGCGTTGACATAACTTTACTTCCGGGTTTCCCCGGTACGGGGATGGGGAATCACAAGAGGTGACGTATATGACAGGGGCGTGGTTTCTGACGTAACGCTTTGATGTGGGCGTGACTGTATTGTGTATGGGAGTGACTTATGATGTCACACTTGGATATGGGCGGGGTTGGATGTCCACCGCAGGATGCAGCGAGCCCTACTTGGGATATTTCGCCATTCATCACAGGATATTCCGCCATTCAAAGGGCATTCATTTGCTTTCCATGCAAAACCTGTTCCTGCTGAGTTTATTGTCTCCCAACCATCCACTATTATTGATTTTGTAGGATACCAAATTCAGAGAAATGTTAAAGAGGATAGGGTGGCAAGAAGCAGGAGTTTTCTACAGGATTTAATGGAGAATTAAAGTATGATGTGTGTGTGTGTGTGTTATAGGTAATATAACCTATTATCTGATCCACATTCCGGAGCAGAAGGGGGTGGTAATGCACCAATAAGCTAGATGTCATATAACTGGAAAGAAGAAGATGATTTTGTAGGATGATCTGATGCCCTTGTAAATTAATCCAGAAAGCCACAGATAATTTAGATGTCTAAAGGCCGGGACACACCAAGCGACGGTCGGGCTACTTTGTTTGGTGTGTTCCACTCGTCAGCTCGGCATCGGGGCCGTCGGGACGAGAGGGAGAACTCTGATTAGATGTTCAGTTTAGCAAACAAGTCAGTGCATGAGAATTACAGCGAAAGTGATGAAAACAAGCACGTAAATGAAGGCAGTACAGACAGAAGGCTGTTTAAATGTTACGTGATCTTTCCCAATCATTCTAATACGCGAATGTTTTATAACAACATGAGCCGCTTAAAATGATTAAAGTTATCAACATTACTGATATTCAAAGTGGTAAGCAAGCGCTGATTTGTTTACGTTTCGTATATCTGCGTTCATCTCGTATATCTTTGTTTCGGTTTCTCCTTTTGAATGACAAATATATACTATTGATAGCTGCTGATATAGACAGTTAATTCCTCTCACGCATGCGTAGAACACACGTGTTAGTTTGCTCTCGGGTGTAGTCTGTGCGGTGTGTTCGCGCACAGCTTTTTGGTCCGACGCTGTCGACGCGAGGCCACAACACCGTCAGCTTTCGTCGACACTAGTTCTTTGAAGTCGGCTGGCTTGGTGTGTCCCAGCCTTTTTTATCTAATTGAGACTCTCCTGTTTCAACTTGCATTGCAATGAATGTTCTAAAGTGAAGTAAACTTCAACAGATTTCCTGTGCTCAGGGAGTAAGGAGCAAACAACACTGAGTAGCAGGGATCGGCAAATTTGGCATCGGGCCAAAAAAACATTTCGCCACTAGATGGCGGGCTAGAACATAATCAAAGGATAATTTAAGAAATTAATTGATGAAAAATGCAACTAGAATTGCCTGTGACATACTGTTACAGTGTCTTTTGTAACTGGGAGCTGTTACTCTGTGTTAAATCCTGTAGTAGGACAGTCATTAACAAAAAAACACATTTGTGTGGCGGTGACAGGCAGAATAGGCTAACTGAGCGGAGTGGAGCGTCAACAATTTCCCCTCCGCGCTCCGAGCATTTAAGAATCAATCCACTCCAGCTCCGCTCCGGGTTCACCATTTCCTGCTCCCGCTCCACTCCGCGCTCACTGATATCAGAAACACCGCTCCGCGTCTAAAGTATCATGTTTGAAATATCACAGTTCTGTTCATAACGTATATTAAAAAAATAAAATAAACAAAACAACATGAGAGTTACAACGTGGCTTATTGGAACACTAGTGTGCAAACTTTTTTCCTACCACATGACAAGCTAATAACATGGTTGACAGCATTAAAAGGTATAATTGCTGCTTTTTGCAGTGCAAATTTTTTTTGTGATGAAAATAACAGTACGTTTTCATCAGTTATTTTATCTACGGATTGATGCATTTCTTACAGATTTCTGCTCATACTTCATCAGATGAAGTAGCACTGTAAGATTACACTTGTTTGAATGAATTATTGAGAGAGCGATTGTGTGTGAATAAGTGTTGTAGTAGTTGTTTAAATCATGCTTTCAGCTAAAAATATTCAGTATCTAGAAGGAACAAACAAATTCCTTAAACTATTATAACTTCCCGCTCATGTCCATTGCCGTCATTCACATTCTTTCTGATTTGAGTGATCCTTCTCTATCAAGCTAGGTAAATATGTTTAACTAGTGAATTCTTGCTAAATATGCAGTTATGTTACAGGTCGTTGGCATGAATTGTACTCGGGATGGAGCATTGGTGGAGCGCTCTTTGGAGTGAGTGAAAATCACTTTTAAAAAATCCGCTCCTTGCTCCACTCCGCTCACATAGCCTACTCTGATTGTGAGTAGGCCTAACTGTTGCTGTCATGACAGATCTATTTCAGAACCAGCCGCTATCAAAATAATCTGTTTACGTTAATCCGTTAACCCCAAGTAAGAATTTTTGACCGATTAATACTATCAGTTAAACGGTTTAAAAGGTTTTTTTTTATTATTCTTATTATTTTCCAGGGTTTTTTTCCCAAGTATTTATAACGTTTGCTGCATGAATATTGCTACAAATATTTAACTCACGGGGCATCGACACGTGCAACTACACGTGCCTACAGATTTCGCCGAGCAAGCAAAATGAAGCAAGCGAAAAGAAGTACTGTGTGGGACCATTTCGAATGAAAGGCAGATGAAGTGACTTGCAAAATATGCAACGCGGTATTAAAATACAGCAGTACTACAAGTACAATGCAATATCACTTGCGAAGCAAACACCCACAATCATCGTGTGATGAGGAACAGCAAACTTTGCCCTCCATTTTGTCAGGGAGAAGATGCGATGCACGGCGATCTGAGGAGATAACTCGGAGAATCTGTTCAATGGTAGTAGAAGACATTTTGCCCATCGGTGTCGTCTGTGGTGAAGGCTTTCAAGAGCTACTGGGCTATATAGAGCCCAAGAAATCCCATCAAGATATACTATTACCCGTAGAATTGAAGTCTGTTTTGAGGAGAGAAAAGAAAATCACTTAAAACTCAACTCAGTAGCACAAAGTGTGTGGCCCTTACGACTGACTGCTGGACAGCACTCACAATGGAAAGCTATATAACAATAACATGCCACTACATAGATGACGACTGGAAAGTTAATTCAGCTGTCCTACAAACAAAGAGTATGCCAAGCAGACACACAGCTGAGAACTTCACAGCTAAACTAGTTGATTCGGTGGAGACTTGGGGACTTAATGGGAAAGGGTCCGCATGTGTTCATGACAATGCACGTAACATGGCTGCAAACTCTCCAGAACGGGTGCACTGGGACTCGGTTCCCTGTTTCGCGCATATACTACAGCTCGCTGTAAATGATGGATTTAAAGTGTTTGTGCATTCGGTTATCATTTCAGCTGGGCGACTTGTCAGGCACTTTAACCACAGCACCCCTGCTTGCAAAGCACTGGAAGCAAAACAAGAACAAATGAAACTTCCAAAACACCAGCTAATTCAATCATGTAAAACAAGATGGAACTCGGTGTGTGACATGTTCAGAAGACTTCTTGAACAAAGGTGGGCCGTTACAGCTGTTCTGTCTGACCGAACGGTAACAAAGCTGCAACATGTCAGAACCCTCGAGATGCAAGATGAATACTGGCAGATAATGGCAGAGATTTCGCCAGTGTTGGAAACTTTAAAATGTGCAACCACTGTAATGTCAACAGAAAAGAATGTGTCAATTTCGAACATTTACCCCATCACCTTCAGCCTCCTGAACGCACACCTGATGAGAGCTGAGGATGACGGGCACAGAGTGACACAGTTCAAGGCGAAGGTTAAGCAGTCTTTAAGTGATCGCATGGAGGTAGATAATAATAATAATAATAATAATTAATTAGGAGGATATTGTTTGCCACAGGTTGACACAGATGAGTTGGTGGCCAAACTAGCGCTGATTACCTCTGTCCTGGACCCTCGCCATAACATCTCCGTTTTTTCCCCACAAGCGCTGAAAGAAGCCGCAAAAGCAAAACTTACTGAAATGTGTGCTGCTCTGGAAATGGCCACTACGGGAGGAGATGAGAAAGCGATGTCTTGTGCCCAAGCTAGAGATATACAACACAGCCAGAGTAATACAATATATACAAGATATACAACCCACCCAGCCCGAGACTCGTCACTCTAGTGAGGCGTTATCTCTGCATTCCCAGGACTTCTGTGCCATCTGAGAGGGTGTTTTCTGCTGCGGGGCTAACTGTCAACAGGCTGCGCTCCAGACTATCCCCACAGCACGTAGACTTGTCACTTTTTTAAAATAAAAACTAAACAGTTTGTGGACTGAGGTAGGCCTGCTATTTTAATTTGACAAACTTAGTCTGATGAAAAAAACTGCAGTTTCTTCAAAGCTTCAGAAGGGTTCACTGTGTCTTCGTTTTCCCTGATAGCACACATACATCTCAGAGACGTCTATTTGACATCTGCATTTACATTTGCAAGGCGTAGTTTGCTCATCTGCAATACGTCTATAGGACGTTTCCTTTTAGATGTCAAATAGACATCTATTAGATGTCTTTAAGATGTTTATGATTTAGAATGTATGTAAAACTGACATCTGAAAGACGTCTGTCAGACGTTTGTAGACAGCAGATGCTTTCCAGATAAAGAGATCTTTAACAGACATCTTGCAGACGTACTTGTGCTATCTGGGTTGTCGTGTTAATTTATTTAAGAGAAAAATATTTGGTGTAGGCCTATTTATTTTATTACTTTTTATTTATATTATTGTTTTTCTCTGTTGTCAGAAACACTGCAGGTGTGTGAAAATCTGACTTATTTGTGAATCCAGGTTCTGTTGTTAATCTGTTCTGTATGCTGCTGTTTGCACGTTAAAATAAACCCGTGAAGAAAATGTTTGTATATTTATTTAATGGGTAAAGACACTCATTACTTCTATTTTTATTTGATGCTAATTTAATATTCTAGTCTTATCAGTTAACAGTTAATGTTCGAATAACGAGCAGCGGTTGTCGGTCGGGAAAATTAACCGAAATGAACATCACTATAAGAGAGACATGCAAAATATGCAGAGCGATGGTATGAGGACTGGAATTGAGAACCACTGCTCTAAAGCATCTGGGATTCCTGTACTGACATATTTCCTACTGAAACAGGAAGTTAAGTGGGACATATCAAACTGATCATTTTAAATAAAAAAAAATAATTTATTCATCATATCTCTTGTGTTAACTGTCTTTTGCTCTGTTGGGTTAAATGTAACCAAGTAAACAAAAACCAGTCAAAAGTCCAATGTACTCATTGAACCATTTTTCTGTTTTGAGGTGTTTAAAATTCCATACAAATAGTGAAAAGTTCATTAGCGTGATGCTATGATATGTACTCTGTTTTTAATTTCCATTCAAGTTAACACTTACCATTCCTCTGGCTTTAACTGCAGCTGGATTTGATAAATGTTACTGTTCTTGACAGTAACCTGTCCCACATCAGTCTCTTCAAAAGGGATAAATGTCACTGCATACCCTACAATATCTTTGAAAGAAAAAAGAAAAAAAGTCTAAAGCCAAAGAGAAAAAAAGACAACATATCCAAATGGTCTCGTGCTGTTTGTCACCTTTTATGATAACCTCTTTGTATAGACACTCTCCTGTCTTGTTCACTTTGGGAATAAGAGTTCTGACTCCAACACACCAGCGTCCTGCAGTTTCATGCTCCTTATCCACAATATCAGCGTGAAGAAACATAGAAATATCAGCAATCTTAATACTGGTCCCCAGAAGAGGAGATAAAACCTGAATTAATTCCGCATTGTCCACGTCCCTGTACTCCGTCTCTGTTACGCCACACAGTCTCTTATTTACTACATGTGGCTTCTTGATCCAGACGTCAGCAGCGGACCACAGGCTATCTGCGCTGCGCATGTCGGTCATGTTTATTTCAGAAGGCTGCGGCATGCTTTCGACGTCAGTAAAATATATAAAACAGTAGAACGTTATTACCAGAGTACCGTCCACTAAAAACCACAAGCACAACTCTTCTCTTTTCTTCTTCTTTTAGTTTTCTGGCGGTTACAGGCCAACGTTAAGGTGCATACCAAAGCCACTAGAAGGCAAGCCTGCAACCATTAGCCGAAAAAGCGTAACGGCTAAAGCTAACGCTTCCGGTCTGCCAGCATGTGGGAAAGGAGACCAGAGACCGGTTTTTTTTTTTTTTTTTTTTTGAATGGATGTCAATAGAGGAGAGTCTTTCGGCACTTCTCTTTCATTCCTATGGCATCCGTAAACGGCGTTTAGTGTCGCACAACTCTGACTGAAATTCAGTGACGCCAAGGCTGTAATCTGATTGCCCAGCAAACAGAACAACGTTGTAAAAACGTTTTTTTCACGTTGTGAAAAGGTCGTGATAACGTTTTTTTTCCCACGTATTTAATACGACAAATGTCGGGCTTTTTTGACGTTATAAATGTTTTTCACGACGTTGCAGAAACGTTTTTATAACGTTCGTATGTCTCCTTCCAACGTTTTAAAAACGTACTTACCACGTCCAAACTGGTACTTTACATGCTGCCATCAAAATGTTTTCTTTACTGTGTTAAATCTGAATATTAATCTTATTACCAGCGCTTTTTTACATTTCAACTTACTTGTAGCGTTGCTTACCTCTGGTCGTTGTCCATTTTATAAGTCTACGTTTATGTAGGCCTAATAATTTATACTACACACAAATTTAGTCACTCATTGTATTTATTCACAAAATATAAAAAGTAATATGATATGGGTAGTTCACACACAAAAAAAAAAAATCTAAAGACAAATGCATAAATAAATAAATATATCAACAAAACAAAATGGTTTCAAATAAAGTACAACATGATAATTATGCAGTGACTGGCAAATTTGAATATGAGCACATTAACAAAGTCCTAGAAATTTCAGTACATAAATATTTTAACAGAAAAAAGCAGTATTTCATTTGTAAAATGTAAAGAATTTAATTTCGACAAGTTACAAATAATTTTATTGCAGTTATAATAATAATAATAATCATATTGCAGTCTAATTACTTGTTTGTACTAAAACTAATGCTAATATTTTAAGAATTTTTTTCAACGCAAATTACAGGTATATGGCATCCAGTTTAGAACATGTTTGAATAATATATAATAAATACAGTTTATAATGGCTATTATTATTTAATAAATAATATTTTATAATATGTGCATACCTGATTTTGAAAAAATGTCTGTGTTAGCGATTTTTCAGTGCTTTCATTGCAGGTTACATTGTTATGCCAATAGGTGGCAGCGAGGGGCTGTCTTAATGAGCTAGTTAATAAACCATTCATTCAGTGCTGATTCATTCAGTTGCAGAATTCTGTGACCCACCAAATTATATGACTCTAGTACTGAGGGTAGGTTAGGAACATTAAAAAAATAAATAAATAAATAAATAAAAACATGGATATTATAGTAATTCCATGGTAACCACAAATTAACCATGGTTTTGCAACAACAGTTTTAACTATGGTTATACAAATGGTAATCAATACAGCAAAAAAAAGGGAAGGACTAGGGCAGTGGTTCTCAACCACATTCCTGGAGGACCCCCAACACTGCACATTTTGCATGTCTCCTTTGTCTGACACACCCATTTTAAGTCTGTGAGTCTCTACTAATGAGCAGGTGACCTGAATCAGGTGTGTTTGATTAAGGAGACATGCAAAATGTGCAGTGATGGGGGTCCTCCAGGAATGTGGTTGAGAACCACTGGACTAGGGGTTGGGTTTAGTAGTAGGTCAGATTAGCTCAATGCAATGCCTATAGGATCACAGAATTCAGTGCAACACCGAAAAGAAACAAGGTTGTAAAAAAGTAAATTGTCTAAACCAGGGGTTCTCAACTCTGACCCGAGAAATCCACTTTCCTGCAGAGTTTAGCTCCAACCTTCATCAAACACACCTGACTCTATCTTTCTATAAGGACAGAGGTGCCCAAACTCAGACCTGCAGATCCAGTGTCCTGCAAAGTTTAGTTCCAACCCTGCTCCAACACACAAAACCATGTAGCTTTCAATTGAGCCTGAAGGACTTGATTAGCTGGTTCAGGTGTGTCTGATTGGGGTTGGAGCTAAACTCTGCAAGACCGAGTTTGGGCACCCCTGTATTAGGACATTAAAGACAATGATTACCTTGTTCAGGTGTGTTTGATTAGGATTGCAACTGAATTGTTGCAGGAAAGTGGATCACGCAGGCCAGAGTTGAGAACCCCTGTTCTAAACTCTGAACAAAACCAACAAACAATGCTCTGTCTAACCTATGCTTCATCTTATAGAGATCAATGCATTGACCAGCGCTGCCACCTGTCATGTGAAATCCCCTTAACCACTGATAGAATACTTTGACAAATATATCGGTTAATGGATATACAGCAAATGTGGGGGGAATTATGCTTGACACTGGTGCACTTAAATAGATGTATTATAGCAAACAAGGTTTACGAATCTCACACCTAACATACAGCATTATGGTCAGTTCACACTGATTGGGTCAGTGTGTTCACCCAGTTGGGATGGCAGTGTGAATTGGCTTGTAGTTGCTTTGGGGGAAAATATTTTTTAAAAATAAAAGTTTAATGCTTAAGTGCAATTAACATTCATATCCTAAATAAGGCACATTCCCTATTCTTGCAATATTTGTGTTCATGTTCCTGAGTAATATCTGCATGCACCTAATTCTGAAGAGAACAAATAATATGCTAGTATTCAGTAATTCATATGAGAAGTCTGGTGTGGAAGGTGGATCTGGAACTGCCTTCTGTCCAGGTTGTCACAACATCTTTTGTTTATCTGTCTTCACAAACTGCCCTGAAATACAATTCAAACATCAACAATGATTGTTATAAATATAACATGAGTCTCTTACATTCACAGTGCTCAGTACTTTTTTTTTATTATCATATGTGTCTTGTTTTCTCATTAGTTGGAGCCCTTTGTATATTGCTGTATACCAAGTGTCCTCAACGCAGAGTTAAATGAGATGGCCTTGTAGGACATACAAGATAAAAAAAAAAAAAATTGATATTTATTTGATATATATTTTTAAAAAATGTATAAATGTTTGAACAGTAGTGTATGTTTGAGGTTTTACTTTCTAGTCAGATGGTTAATAGAGCCTTGGAGATGCTCTTCAACAGGAGGCCCTCTCCAACTCTAGTGCACAGCCATCAGCATGGAAGAATCTAGGAACATAAACAATTTGTCACAGAGCAAACAATATGTAGTATATATACAGGTGTATCTCAATAAATTAGAATGTCGTGGAAAAGTTCATTTATTTCAGTAATTCAACTCAAATTGTGAAACTCGTGTATTAAATAAATTCAGTGCACACAGACTGAAGTAGTTTAAGTCTTTGGTTCTTTTAATTGTGATGATTTTGGCTCACATTTAACAAAAACCCACCAATTCACTATCTCAACAAATTAGAATACTTCATAAGACCAATAAAAAAACATTTTTAGTGAATTGTTGGCCTTCTGGAAAGTATGTTCATTTACTGTATATGTACTCAATACTTGGTAGGGGTTCCTTTTGCTTTAATTACTGCCTCAATTCGGCGTGGCATGGAGGTGATCAGTTTGTGGCACTGCTGAGTTGGTATGGAAGCCCAGGTTTCTTTGACAGTGGCCTTCAGCTCATCTGCATTTTTTGGTCTCTTGTTTCTCATTTTCCTCTTGACAATGCCCCATAGATTCTCTATGGGGTTCAGGTCTGGTGAGTTTGCTGGCCAGTCAAGCACACTAACACCATGGTCATTTAACCAACTTTTGGTGCTTTTGGCAGTGTGGGCAGGTGCCAAATCCTGCTGGAAAATGAAATCAGCATCTTTAAAAAGCTGGTCACCAGAAGGAAGCATGAAGTGCTCCAAAATTTCTTGGTAAACGGGTGCAGTGACTTTGGTTTTCAAAAAAACACAATGGACCAACACCAGCAGATGACATTGCACCCCAAATCATCACAGACTGTGGAAACTTAACACTGGACTTCAAGCAACTTGGGCTATGAGCTTCTCCACCCTTCCTCCAGACTCTAGGACCTTGGTTTCAAAATGAAATACAAAACTTGCTCTCATCTGAAAAGAGGACTTTGGACCACTGGGCAACAGTCCAGTTCTTCTTCTCCTTAGCCCAGGTAAGACGCCTCTGACGTTGTCTGTGGTTCAGGAGTGGCTTAACAAGAGGAATACGACAGCTTAGGGCTGGACGATATGGCCAAAATTTATATCACGATATATTTCTTAATTTCGGTTGATACAATATAATTCCGATATCGATATGAACACTATTAATAAAGCCTCATAAAAACTGCCAAGAATGCCCACAACAGATGTCTGTACCTACAAACACATTACAAATGAATTTACCAAGTCTATGAAACCTCCTCCTATAAAACTATATATTTTAGGGGAAAAAAAAAAAAAACACCCCAGCACAAATAAATAATGTTCACCTTTTATTTGTATTTAGCCTTCATACAAACAAGAAATGTGAAATCACTGTCAAAGAAACATCTCAGACTCACCTTATTAATATTAATATCTTTAACTTCAAACTATAGGCTAACATACACTACCAGTCAAAAGTTTTTGAACAGTAAGATTTTTAATGATTTTTAAAGAATTCTCTTCTGTTCACCAAGCCTGCATTTATTTGATTCAAAATACAGCAAAAACAGTAACATTTTGAAATATTTTTACTATTTAAAATAACTGTTTTCTATTTTAAAATATTGTAAAATGTAATTTATTCCTGCGATTTCAAAGTTGAATTTTTAGCATCATTACTCCAGTCACGTTCCTTCAGAAATCATTGTAATATTCTGATTTGCTGCTCAAAAAAACATTTATTATAATGTTGAAAACAGCTAAGTAGATTTTTTTCAGGTTTCTTTGATGAATAGAAAGTTCAGAAGAACAGCATTTATATGAAATGAAAATCTTTTGTAACATTATAAATGTCTTTATCATCACTTTTGATTAATTTAAAGCATCCTTGCTAAATATAAGTATTAAATGCTATCATTTCTTTCCAAAAAAAAATTAAAAATAGAAATTATACTGACTCCAAGCTTTTGAATGGAATAGTGTATAATGTTACAAAAGCTTTTTATTTCAGATAAATGCTGATCTTTGGATCTTTCTATTCATCAAAGAATCCTTAAAAATATGTACTCAATTGTTTTAAATATTGATCATCAGCAAATCAGCATATTAGAATGATTTCTGAAGGATCGTGTGACACTGAAGACTGGAGTAATGATGCTGAAAATTTAAATTTGATCACAGGAATAAATTACATTTTAAAATATATTCAAATAGAAAGCAGTTTAAACAGTAAAAATATTTCAACATTTTACTGTTTTTGCTGTACTTTGGATCAAACAAACGCAGGCTTGGTGAGCAGATGAGAATTCTTAAAAAATAAATAAATAAATAAATAAATAAAAAATAACCTTAAAAGACTTACTGTTCAAAAACAAATGTGCTTCAGCCAGGATAAAGAGTATGAACAGTGCTCTGAATTGCTGCAGAAAACAAAAAAATTGAGCAACAACAAAAGCATGTTGCTGGAGACGGGCTTATTACTGAAAATGCAAACTGATTCTCTGCCAGCAAGAGGCGCTGTGAGAGCTGTGGAACTAGCGGTTTCTCCAGTGATGGCTGTAATCTAAGCAGATCCGCTCATGAACGCTACTTTATCAGATAAAAATGAAAATGCCATCGAAACTTTTCTGAAGACAGTCGGATCCCTTCAGATATTAATTCATATAAAACACCCGTGCTGCGTTTTGATTTTAAAACGTGCAGTGCTCATTATATCGCGATATATATTGATACTGAATTATTGTCCAGCCCTACTACAACTGTAGCCAAATTCCTTGACACGTCTATGTGTGGTGGCTCTTGATGCCTTGACCCCAGCCTCAGTCCATTCCTTGTGAAGTTCACCCAAATTCTTGAATCGATTTTGCTTGACAATCCTCATAAGGCTGCGGTACTCTCGGTTGGTTGTGCATCTTTTTCTTCTGCACTTTTTCCTTCCACTCAACTTTTTGTTAACATGCTTGGATACAGCACTCTGTGAACAGCCAGCTTCTTTGGCAATGAATGTTTGTAGCTTACCCTCCTTGTGAAGGGTGTCAATGATTGTCTTCTGGACAACTGTCAGATCAGCAGTCTTCCTCATGATTGTGTAGCCTAGTGAACCAAACTGAGAGACTATTTTGAAGGCTCAGGAAACCTTTGCAGGTGTTTTGAGTTGATTAGCTGATTGGCATGTCACCATATTCTAAATTGTTGAGATAGTGAATTGGTGGGTTTTTGTTAAATGTGAGCCAAAATCATCACAATTAAAAGAACCAAAGACTTAAACTACTTCAGTCTGTGTGCATTGAATTTATTTAATACACGAGTTTCACAATTTGAGTTGAATTACTGAAATAAATTAACTTTTCCACGACATTCTAATTTATTGAGATGCACCTGTATGTGTGTATATATATATATATATTTATATATATATATATATATATATATACATATATATACACACACACATTACTTTAGTAATAATATGTAGTATATATATATATATATATATATATATATATATATATATATACAATGTCAGTTTTATTAGAAATAAACAAACTAGAATAGAGGTGAAATGCAGAAAGAGAGAATAATATGAAGAATATACCAATTTAGTAACTTAATCCTCATACAGTGTCATTACAGTATGTTTGGAAGTCAAAGCCTTCTTAAAATAACTAATAAATAATACATACATCTGACGCTCCTAGAATCACAGTACAATTTTTTTATCAATATTTGTTTTGCGTGAAATATCAAAACGTGTTTGAAATAGTTTTAGCTAATTTTCACGCTCCATGTAAGTGACGTCACCAATTAACAGTACAGTGTCAAGTCAAGTCACCTTTATTTATACAGCGCTTTTAACAATACAAATTGTGTCAAAGCACTTAACAGTATCAAATTGGAGGATAGAGTGTCAGTAATGTATAATAAGATTAAACACTCAATTTTCAGTTAAAGGCATTTCATTATTGAATTCAGAGATGTCATTGTCTAGCTCAGTTTAGTTTAAATAGTATATATGAAATCAAATTGATGATAATCGTTAGAAATTAAGTGTCCCCAACTGAACTAGCCGGAGGCGACAGCGGCAAGGAACCAAAACTCCCTCTGTGACAGAATGGAGAAAAAAACCTTGGGAGAAACCAGTATCAGTCGGGGGGCCAGTTCTCCTGTGGCCAGGATATTATTGTTTATTATTATTTTTTTTTTACTTATTGTTTTAATTAAATTTTAAATGTATTATATTTCTATTTTTATATTGTTGCAATTTCTAACAATAATAGTATTATGTAGTTAGGTATTTTATTATAGTTTTAGTTATTTTGTTTTATTTTATATATTTATTTATTTAAGTCAAGGTCTTCACTGGGGATATGTCCCCGGGGCTCATCCAGGTGTCCGGCCTCCGCCGACGATCAGGGTCACAGACATCATCTCCCGGCGCCGATCCACCATCTGATCCGGACACGGACTGAGAAACAGAATAAGAAAGAAACAGATAAATATTAGCGTAGATACCATTCTTCTTACGATGTAACGAGTACATCGTGTGTTATGAGGAGTGTTCCCGGTTCCGGTTGATCTAATTAATGCAGCCTAACAATCCTTTAACGGATTTGAATAATAGAAGTGTATTAGTGTGTTATGTGTAAGCCAGGTTAAAGAAATGTGTCTTTAATCTAGATATAAACTTGCAGAGTGTGTCTGCCTCCCGAACAGTGTTAGGTAGGTTGTTCCAGAGTTTGGGTGCTAAATAGGAAAAGGATCTGCCACCCGTAGTCAATTTTGATATTCTAGGTATTATCAAATGGCCAGAGTTTTGAGAACGAAGCGGACGTAGAGGACTATAATGTGATAAGAGATCGTCCAAGTACTGAGGAGCTAAGCCATTCAGGGCTTTATAAGTAATTAACAAGATTTTAAAATCTATCCGATGTTTGATAGGGAGCCAGTGCAGTGTTGACAGAACCGGGCTAATATGGTCATACTTCCTGGTTCTAGTAAGGACTCTAGCTGCTGCATTTTGGACCAACTGTAGTTTATTGATCAAGCGTGCAGAACAACCACCCAGTAAAGCACTACAATAGTCTAACCTTGAGGTCATAAACGCATGAATTAGCATTTCTGCATTTGACATTGAGAGCATAGGTCGCAATTTAGATATGTTTTTGAGATGGAAAAACGCAGTTTTACAGATACTAGAAACATGGCTTTCAAATGAAAGAGTGCTATCAAACAGCACACCTAGGTTCCTAACTGATGAAGAAGAATTGACAGAGCAGCCGTCAAGTGTTAGATAGTGTTCTAGGTTATTACATGTGGGGTTTTTAGGTCCGATAATTAACACCTCTGATTTTTCAGAATTTAGCAGTAAGAAATTACTCGTCATCCAGTTTTTTATATCGACTATGCATTCCGTTAGTTTCTCAATTTGGTGTGTTTCACTGGGCCGTGAAGAAATATAGAGCTGAGTATCATCAGCATAATAGTGAAAGCTAACACCATGTCTCCTGATAATATCAGTAGTAAAGCATGAAAAGTAACGGCCCTAGTACTGAGCCTTGAGGTACTCCATACTGCACTTGTGATCGATATGATACCTCTTCATTTACTGCTACGAATTGATGGTGGTCGGATAAGTACGATTTGAACCATGCTAGGGCACTTCCAATAATGCCAAAAAAGTTTTCTATTCTATTCAAAAGAATGTTGTGGTCGATAGTGTCGAACGCAGCGCTAAGATCCAGTAGAACTAATAAAGAGATACAACCACGATCAGATGATAGAAGCAGGTCATTTGTAACTCTAATGAGAGCAGTCTCAGTACTATGATATGGTCTAAATCCTGACTGGAATTCCTCACAGATACCATTTTTCTCTAAGAAGGAATATAATTGTGAGGATACTACCTTTTCTAGTATCTTTGACAGAAAAGGG
This sequence comes from Spinibarbus caldwelli, assembly GCA_039654775.1. Lineage (NCBI taxonomy): Eukaryota > Metazoa > Chordata > Actinopteri > Cypriniformes > Cyprinidae > Spinibarbus > Spinibarbus caldwelli. Next base: position 35,685,776 of record CM077220.1, read on the forward strand.
AGATTTGAGATCGGTCTGTAATTAACTATATCTTTGGGGTCAAGTTGTGTTTTTTTAATGAGAGGCTTAATAACAGCCAATTTGAAGGTTTTGGGGACATATCCTAATGACAATGATGAATTAATAATAGCCAAAAGAGGATCTATGACTTCTGGAAGCAGCTCTTTTAGTAGTTTAGATGGAATAGGGTCTAACATACATGTTGTTGGTTTAGATGATTTAACAAGTTTTTACAATTCTTCCTCTCCTATAACAGAGAATGAGTGGAATTGTTCCTCAGGGGATCTATAGTGCACTATCTGATGCGATACTGTAGCTGACGGCTACATGGTTACAATTTTATCTCTGATAGTATCGATCTTGGAAGTAAAATAGTTCATAAAGTCATTACAGCTGTGCTCTTGGGAAATACCAACACCTGTTGATGCTTTATTTTTCGTTAATTTAGTGACTGTATTGAACAAATACCGGGGGTTATGTTTGTTTTCTTCTAGAAGAGACGAAAAGTAATCAGATCTAGCAGTTTTTAATGCTTTTCTGTAGGATAGGGTACTTTCCCGCCAAGCTATACGAAATACCTCTAGTTTTGTTTTCCTCCAGCTGCGCTCCATTTTCCGGGCTGCTCTCTTTAGGGTGCGAGTGTGCTCATTATACCACGAAGTCAGACTGTTTTCTTTGATCTTCCTTAAGCGTAAAGGAGCAACTGTATCTAAAGTGCTAGAAAAGAGAGAGTCCATAGTTTCTGTTACATCATCAAGTTTTTCTGCGCTGTTGGATATGCTGAAGAATTGAGATAAATCAGGAAGATTACTTACAAAGCAGTCTTTTGTGGGAGAAGTGATGGTTCTACCATACTTGTAACAAGGAGTAGAATTTACAGTTTTGGCTATATGGAGTTTACACAAGACTAGATATTGATCTGAGATATCATCGCTTTGCTGCAGAATTTCAACACCACTAACATCAATTCCATGTGACAGTATTAAATCTAGTGTATGATTTCCACAATGAGTAGGTCCTGAAACATGTTGTCTAACCCCAATAGAGTTCAGAATGTCTATGAATGCTGATCCTAATGCATCTTTTTCATTATCGACATGGATATTAAAATCACCAACAATTAAGACTTTATCTGCAGCCAGTACTAACTCGATAGAAAATCAGAAAATTCTTTAATAAAGTCTGTCGTGCCCTGGTGGCCTGTACACAGTAGCCAGTACAAACATAACAGGGGATTTATCACTAACACGTGTTTCTCTAGATAATGTTATACGCAGCACCATAACTTCAAAGGAGTTATACTTAAAGCCTGCCCTTTGAGAAATACTGAGAATATTGCTATAAATTGTAGCAACACCTCCTCCTTTACCTTTTGGACGTGGCTCATTTTTATAGCAGTAATCTTGGGGGGTAGACTGGTTTAAAGTAATGTATTCATCTGGTTTTAGCCGTGTTTCTGTCAAACAGAGCAAATTTAGGTTATGATCATTGATCAAATCATTTACAAATAGTGCTTTTGTAGAAAGAGACCTGATATTCAGTAAGCCAAGTTTTATCAATTGTTTCTCTGTATTGTAAACATTTTTTATTTGTTGAACATCAATTAACTTGTTACTATTACCTTGGTTTGTAAGTTTTCTGTATTTTCTAGTACGGGGAACAGACACAGTCTCTATAGTGTGATATCTAGGTAAAGGAGTCTCTATGTGCTGAGAATTAACTGACTTCTGTGGCGTGAGGTGGCTAGCAGACGGTTGGTTTAGCCAGTCTGTCTGCTTCCTGACCTGGGCCCTAGTTAGTCAAGTACGAACTCTAAGACTATGTGCCATATTTCTAGAGAGAAGAGCGGCACCACCCCAGGAGGGATGAACACCATCTCTTTTCAACAGGTCAGGTCTGCCCCAAAAATTATACTTTTAGGTTAAATAAATGAGTTTACTTCCATTCATCCATTGACAAATTGCCAGCAAAATATTTACAAAACTATAAAAACCTGTCATCTACACAATATGTGATTAAAAGCAAAAACTTTCATAAATAGGAGCAAAAGTCTATTGTTAGCCTACATCTTATAGTTAGCCTAAGGGTTGAGATGCTAACGGACTTTTTCTGAAGACACTAAAGCATTTCTATAAAGTAAATTTTCAACAGAAGCGTGTCTATTGTATCTAAGAACGTGTCAGGAACAGTTGTATGTATTATTTGTGTAATTTTAGGGACTAAACTTACCTTAAAGCAATGTGACAGACGGAGATTATAATATAATATAATATAATATAATATAATATAATATAATAGCTTTAGAATATTTATTTATTTATTTATTTATTACCTAACGAAAATACCAGAAATGGTAAACATAGTGTAGAATAAAAATACTAATGCTATCTATTGCAAAACACATTAAAAACAGAAGGTACAATGGGAGTTTTGGCATGGTTGTATTTTGGTAATGTCATGACGTTTTTTTAAATAATAAATAAATATTTTTTAAACATTCACCCATCATTCCTGTTCATGCGTCGATACCCCTCCCCCGCCTTTAATTTGTTTACACCATAGTCTGATTTACACTAAACTGTTAGCTCATGATGACAATTAACTATGAAACAACAATAATCGATAAGTGGATTATCAGATTTGAATATATCAATTAAATGAGCAGAGACAACTGAAAGTAAGCATTCACAGATTACTTTTAAGTCCTTTTGATATTGCTCAAGCTGTCATGAATACATATGTAACCATGGTTCCCTGAGTAGGGAACGAGACACTGCGTCCTCTAGGGGTCGCTATGGGGAACGCCATCAGCGTGACTGGTGTCTGAAGCATATATCTAAACACGACAATAACACTGGCCGGTGATAGCCTATGACGTCATTACCTGGCGCCGCCACAGTATAAAGGGGTGCCGGGAAAATACTTCATTCACTTCTTCGTCTGAAGCTTGCGTCTGAAGCATGGCACCGAGCCTAGAGGACGCAGTGTCTCGTTCCTTACACAGGGAACCATGGTTACATATGTAACCTGAGACGTTCCCTTTCAAGGGAATTTTGAACTGCGTCCTCTAGGGGTCGCTATGGGGAACGGAATACCCATGCCGCCATGCTGAGGGGAGTGCAAAGCCAGGCACAAAAGGCGGGCACTAAGTACCAACTCTACCCGGCTAAGGGAGTTGCCCCTGGGACGGGTGAACGGCTGTCAGTGACATTATCCCCTTCGGCCAAAAAACCTGAGCTGCATACCCCAGAACTTACCTGTTAGGGGCCGGGCCTCCTGGACCCAGGGTAGAGCTCAAAGGCTTGGAATCAGAAGCAGAGATTCCTTTAAGGGGATACGACCAAGCGCCTAGGATAGTAACTAGGTCTTGGCCTGTCACCCAGGGGCTACTGCTTGTTCTGCATGAGCTCGCTGAAGGAACTGTCTCAACAGATCCTTGGTAGCAACACCCTGTTCAAGTCAGTATCACTAGGGATACATAGATAGAGTGGGGCCCAAGGTGAAACCGGGGCCTGACCGACTCAAAGAAAGGGCACGAAGCCACAGTGCGTAACCCATACTATACAGGATTTTAGAAAGACCGGAAAACACTTGGTGTGCGATCTTACCACAATGTGGCTTTCAGAAAGTACACAGAGACAAGCGTGCGTACTTACCATAACATGGATTGTAAACACCGTTCTAGGGTTCTGAAGAACATAGGGTCACAGAGCTCTGGGGGAGCGAAGAACCCAACTCTCAGCATGAGAGGGAACTCAGACGCTCAGAAGGGAGCGGCATGCTCATAGGTAACCCTCTATGATGAGGGGAGCAATGCTAGCTCTACCAACAAGGAGAGCAACCCCACAGGGAGGCATAGAGAGGCCTAACAACCTGAGGCTGCCGATGAAAGAGCTCTGGGGGAGCGGAGAACCCAACTCTCACCATGAGAGGGAACTCAGATGCTCAGAAGGGAGCGGCATGCTCATAGCTGACCTTCTATGGTGAGGGGAGCAATGCTAGCTTGACCAATAAACATAGCTCTGGAGAGCGGAGAACCTAACTCTCAGCATGAGAGGGAACTCAGACGCTCAGAAGGGAGCGGCATGCTCATAGGTGACCCTCAATAGTGAGGGGAGCAATGCCAGCTCGACCAACAAGGAGAGCATATGGTCACAGAGCACTGGAGAGCGGAGAACTTAACGCTCAGCATGAGAGGGAACTCAGACGCTCAGAAGGGAGCGGCATGCTCATAGGTGACCCTCTATGGTGAGGGGAGCAATGCTAGCTCGACCAACAAACATAGCTCTGGAGGGCGGAGAACCTAACTCTCAGCATGAGAGGAAACTCAGACGCTCAGAAGGGAGCAGCATGCTCATAGGTGACCCTCTATATTGAAGGGAGCAATGCTAGCTCGACCAATAAACATGGCTCTGGAGAGCGGAGAACCTAACTCTCAGCATGAGAGGGAACTCAGACGCTCAGAAGGGAGCGGCATGCTCATAGGTGACCCTCTATGGTGAGGGGAGCAACGCCAGCTCGACCAACAAGGAGAGCATATGGTCACAGAGCACTGGAGAGCGGAGAACTTAACGCTCAGCACGAGAGGGAACTCAGACGCTCAGAAGGGAGCGGCATGCTCATAGGTCACCCTCTATGGTTAGGGGAGCAATGCTAGCTCGACCAAAAAGGAGAGGAAACTATCACAGAGCTCTGGGGAGCGGATAACTCAATTCTCAGAATGAGAGGGAACTCAGATGCTCAGAAGGGAGCGGCAGGCTCATAGGTGACCCTCTATGGGGAGGAGAGCAATGCTAGCTCTACCAACAAGGAGAGCGACCTAACAGGGAGGCAAAAGAGGCCTAACAACCTGAGGCTGCTCACTGACATGGAGAGCGGAGAACTCAACTCTCAGAATGAGAGGAAACTCAGACGCTCAGAAGGGAGCGGCATGCTCATAGGTGACCCTCTAAGGTGAGGGGAGCATTGCCAGGCCTGACCAACAGGGTCCCAATAACCAAACATATCGAGAGAGCTATCGCTCCTCAGAGCCAAAGCACTCAGGAAGGGTTTTCGCAGAAACACCTCTCACTCTCGTACCTCTGGGAAAGCAGTGTACTCAAGCCCACTCCACAGAGGGGCGTATTCACTGATTCGCCGTAAGTAATGCTTTGTTAAGTGGATGACTCAAATCTCAGGAAGCCTTTCGAGGCGAGACATGAGTAGTACGTCCTGGCTGGGGCAGCTTCTCGAAGCAAACACTCAGCTAGGACGTCAGGGAGCACATCACAAAGCATTACACTCTGAAAAAGGTTCAGCCTGAATGGAGGACTGCGAGGACTGATGGAGTTGCAGCGCTATACTGGGGACCTGAAGGCCAAAGAGGCTCCCACAGAAGCCTAGCGACTTGGCTGCATGATCCAGCAAGCATGAAGCTGAAGAAGTAAGGCTATCATCCAGGCTGGATCCAATACCAACGGGTGAGACCATCACCACAATCAGTCGACAGATCGAGAGGTTCTGACTAGAGTCAAAGCGTACAAAAAAACAGGCCCACATAGCGCTACAGAGAAATTAAATGGATCGTACTCACCAACCACAGCTCCCGTGCAGGTCCAACATGAGACTGTAACGCAAGTGCAGGAGGGTGGTGGTTTCAGCAAGCATCGAGGAGGCTCGCAAGCCAAACACTTGAGCACGGAGAGTCATACAACCCCTGCAAAAAGAAGGGCTCCTGGAGTGCAGTATAATGTGGTTAGAACATGTTATAAAATACCTTAGGAAATTACTGATAGGGAAGATTTCCCGTCAGGTCCTTTCCACGTTCTGCCCATGAACCGCGAATCGCGGGCAATGGGCAGATAATTCTCACCGCACCCGCAACGCGCAGCATGTATTCAACTCCCACGGGAGCTAAACACGCTACATCCACACGCTAGATTACCTCGGAAATTAAGCGAGAACGGAGCCACCACCGTGAATGCGTTGCTATTCCCGCGAGAGGCGAACACACTCATGCAGACACAGGTATACAACTCGGGTAAAAGTGAAGCACTCACCTCCCCTCTCAGTAGTCCCACGAATGCATCACGATGAGCACAAGCAGTCTCCTCGTGAGTGGAGTATGTTGAATTCATGTCTATTTCTCACGAGAAATAAGCAACGAATGCAAAGAGTACATTCAACTCCCTCGAGAGCCGAACGCGCTTGCTCTTCACCACACACACAACACGCGAGCCGCGTGAAACTGCGGGTATCAGAGCGTGCTTATCCCTCACAAGAAACAAGCAATGGATGCGACGAGCGCATTCAACTCCCTCAGGACTGAACGCGCTTGCTCTTCACCACACACACACACAACCCGCGAGCCGTGTGAAACTGTGCGCATCAGAGCAAAGCCTCTGGCAAGAGAAAACATACTCCTAGTCGTGCTTAGCTTCTGCTAGCATAAACAAACGGTCAGTGAAGACGAAGAAGAGAATGACGTATTTTCCCGGTGCCCCTTTATACTGTGGCGGCGCCAGGTAATGACGTCATAGGCTGTCGCCGGCCAATGTTATTGTCGTGTTTAGATATATGCTTCAGACACTGGTCACGCTGATGGCGTTCCCCATAGCGACCCCTAGAGGACGCAGTTCGAAGTTCCCTTGAAAAGGAACCTAATTGCAACCAAAATACAACGTTGTGAAAAGTTGTAAAAACGTTTTGTGTTTGCTGGGTGGTTATTAAGGGACACGTGATCCAAGTTAGCCGTTACGCTTTCTCCAATAGTAAGTAATACTATTACTTTATTAATACTAATAAAGTTTGGACTCCCGCGAGAACGGGCGGTTTGCCCTTTCTGCAGGCGGGAGTGGGCGGTCAGAAAATCTCACGGGAGACCCGCGGGGAACGGTGGGATTTGGCGTGTACCACCGGACGCGCAGCACCGCAACAGCTAAAGTCTGTCTACATTTGAAGCGACCGTTAAAAATCATTTGAAATTTGTGTCAATACGTCGCAGCAGCAGTTTGCTGTCGGGGATTTGTCCTGTCGCTCCACGCCGCGTCAGTGTAGACAGCATGACTAATTATAATGAGTTCTATAGTATTTTTGTCGCGACGCGCCGCTCGAGTAGACACAGTGAAATAGAAATGGAGTCAACACAAAGTTGAGAAGAAAATTAAAGTGTCTGTTTACTTGACAAAAGCAAAGCAAGGCAAGTCAGACATCAATTGTCACTGAAAAAAATGGGAAAGAGTTAAACTTAGTAAGTTAATGTGCAAAAGTGTTAGTTTACAACAGACATAAATCTGGCACCTCTACCCTGAGGCAACATACCTATTTTCTAAGTTCTATGTGTTTATTTATTTAATAAGTTAAATTTATTTCATATCGTGCTTTGGCTTATTTAAACTGTTTGTTTAGTTAATAGTTGGTGAGTGTGTATCATGCAGAACATTTAAAAACTGAGGTGCCGCTAGTTGTGGCTTTGTTTTAACGGTTATTATTTTAATGCTAATAAAAAAAAAAATAAATAAATAAATAAATAAAAATAAAAATAAAAAAAGCCCAATGTTTTTGTCACGTGTGGTGCTTTGTTTTAGCAGTACTTCATCTTATTTAAATGCAATCATGTTTAAAGCCTGTTATTCTGGATGTTAATTTGAACGAATATTTAGTCTGAGTATTTGTGTACATTTTTCACAAGCTCTGAGAGAAAGTCCGCGGGAGCGGGTGGGAGTGGAACACGCAGGTTGCGGGAGCGGGCGGTCCTGGTCAGAAATTCAGCGGGTGCGGTTTAAGAAAACAGTCCCGCGCAGGGCTCTAAAAGACCCTCTCATCTCCCTATAGTAAGAAAATCTCTGTGCATACTGCCCACAACTCTTCTACTCCTTCTTCTGTGGCTAAATGGTGGGTCGCACTCCAATGTTTTAGGTGCATTCCGCCACCTCCTGTGCTGGAGTGTTAAGTGATTTCCGTCTAGGTGTAATGATGGGAACCAGATTCTATTTTTTGAATCCACTAATCTTGATGAATTTTAAAACTGCTTTTATAATTTTACCAGATCCTTGTTTTGTATTTAATAATTTGCTGACTGTAAATTCTTTGCATCCTATGTTCTGTAATTGTCTTTGTAGTTAATTCCTTTCTTGTTCTTGTTCTGTTTCTTGTACAGAATAACTAATTGTAATTGTAACCATTAAAAATGTTATATTATTAAGTGACACTTCTGCAGCGCATTCATTTACTTTCCATGCAAAACCTGTTCCTGCTGAGTTTATTCTCCCAACCATCCCCTATTATTGATTTTGTAGGATACCAAATTCAGAGAAATGTTAAAGAAGATAGGGTGGCAAAAAGAAGAAGTTTTCTACAGGATTTAATGGATAATTAAAGTGTGTGTGTGTGTGTGCGCGTGTGTGTGTGTGTGTGTGTGTACCTGATTTTCTATTCAGGTGGGGACTTAAACCTGAATACACAAACTCATGGGGACTCGTGTCATACCCTTACAAAAAATTACTACAGTTTTTAAAAAAGTAATACTACAGTTTTTGTTACATATAGAAAAAATGCAGTTATTTGGACACGAAAAAACTGCATTATTGCCGTTTTACTGCAATACATCTGAAGTACTATTCAAGTACAACTGCAGTAGAGCTGTAGTATTACTAACAAACAACTGCAATAGAACTGCAGTATTACTGCAATACAGCTGAAGTAATACTACAATTATACTGCAATAAAACTGCAGTAGTACTGCAATATATAATACAACTGAAGTACAATTCAGTACTACCGAAGTGCAATACTATTAAAATGCTCTACAGTAACACTGAAATGCAACCAGAATATTCAGAATAACAAGTTTTATTTGCACACATCTGCAATATAATGAATTAAGGTGCAAAATAACAGTTAATGTATCAAACAGCAATGCAACAATAAATGATTTTACTTTTCTTTAAACTTAAAATAACAGGCTGAGAGTAACACTAAGTGTATTTAGTGTTTATTTACAAATCAAGCAATCATGCACATTTCTTCCCTCATTATTCAGGCAGGTTTCATTTTTTGAAGAGCTTATCCTCATCATTCCGCTTGGTTCTTATGACTGCCTTTATGTCAGATGTGGAAACACTATTTTGGATGTAGTCTGGAAAAACAAACAAACAAAAACTATCAGAAATTCTCAAGTTTCAGTTACACTTTTCACTACAGGCATATTTCGTATGCTTAAAATAAATCTTGAATTGTGATGTCACCAAGTGTTTGTGAAAAGTATTCATACTACTCCCAGTTCATTTCTTATGGCATACTGGTCTGCCTTAACAATGTCTTTGAACACTCCAGGTAAAAGAAGTTAAAAGATTGGTTCACCCAAAAATGAAAATTCTGTCATCAATTACTTACCCTCATGTCGTTCCAGACCATCTTCAGAACACAAATGAAAATCTTTATAATGAAATCTCAGAGCTTTCTGTCCCTTCACTGATAGTCCATGCAACTACCCCTTGTACAATAACATGCATTTCTGAAAAAAAATAAATAAATAAATAAAAAAGGCATAGACACAATCATGTTTAAATACTGTACATAGTCCTCCACAATTATTTGCCCTCTTTATCATTTTGGTTTTCGTTCAAAATTCTAAACTTAAAATAATAATAATAATTGAAAAAAACATATAATTTACAAATATACAAGAATATAATTTAAATATACTATTAGAATACAGTATATAGAATATATGTGTTCCACAGTTATTGTGCCCCCTTCATTAAATACTTTGTGTAACCTATAACCCTCTTCACACATAAGGGCTAATACATGGCTAGGTGTCCATTACATGATTTTAATGCATGAGGTGGAGGCAAAGAACCACCTGATATGAAACGGGTTGCCTACATTGAAGTCGATTAAAATTGTGTAATATACACCTGTTAAAGCTAGGTTAAAAAGTTAAGTTAAAGCTGCCCTTAAAGAGATAGCTAAGCCAAAAATGAAAATTCTGTCATTAATTAGTCACCCTTGTGTGGTTTCACACCCGTAAAACCTTCATTCCTCTTTGGAACACAAACAAAGATATTTATAATGAAATCAGAGAGCTTGCTGACCCTGCATAGACAGCATTGCAACTTACACATTCAAGTTCCAGAATGGTAGGAAAGACATTGTTAAAGTAATTTATGTGACTCCAGTTGCTTTAACTCAAATTTATGAAGCGACATGAGTCTTTGCGTTCAAAAAAAAAAAAAAAAATTTACCACTTATATACAAAAATATTGATCTGTAAGGTCACCTTACTTTACCAGCCAGTGGTTCTCAACCTTTTTGGAGTACTGGACCCCCATAATATCTCAGGACATCTATATATATATATATATATATATATATATATATATATATATATATATATATATGTATATGTATATATATATATGTATATATGTATATATATATGTATATGTGTATATATATATATATATATATATATATATATATATATATATATATATGTATATATGTATATATATATGTATATATATATATATATATATATATATATATATAACTTGTCCCTTTTAGACTTGCACTCTATTCATTTACTAACTTTTATTTTTCTTAAAAAAAATAAATAAATAAATAAAAAATAACACTAGCTTTTCTAATCTTTTTGTATTCTGTCTGTTTTATTTTTATTTATTATACAATTAACAAAAGCAAAAAAGGCCTCTAACACTTTATATACAGTATATATATATATATATATATATATATATATATATATATATATATATATATATATGTATATATATGTGTATATATATATATATATATATATGTTTTTTTTCTACAGTTTAAGAATCTGAAAGCACTGAATGAAAAAAGTAAGAGACAAAAAGCAAAATTTAGTATCAAAATACTGCAAGCAAGCACTTTTTTAATGAAATAAAAATGTTGAGTGTTCGTAAAAACAAGAATACAAAATCTTAAACTATAAAAGTGCCACTTTGTCCCACTATCACGTGCACGCTTGGCATTTTGCACTGGGCCATTCAACTACAAAATGAATGTTAAATTAGCAATGTCATAATTTAATGATATTTTACATTTACATTTAGTCATTTAGCAGACGCTTTTATCCAAAAGCGACTTACTTTGGAAGCAATCAAAATCAACAAAAGAGCAATGATATGCAAGTGCTATAACAAGTCTCAGATAGCTTAATGTAGTACACGTAGCAAGGTTTTTTTTATTATTATTATTATATAATAAATAAAAAGAAATCAGATAAAATAGAAAATAGAATAGAATAGAGCAAGCTAGTGTTAGAGGCCTTTTTTGTTGTTTTTGTTAATTGTATAATAAATAAAAAGAAAAGGCATAGATAGAATAGAAAAAGAATAGAGAAGCTAGTGTTTTTTTGTTTTTTTGTTTTTTTAAGAAAACAAGAAGTTAATAATTGAAAAGAGTCCAAGTCTAAAAGGGGCAAGTTTTTTAAAAGAATAAAATTAGAATGGAGATTGCTAGAATTATATAATAATAATATAATAATAATTATTATTATAATTATTCAAATATAATAGTAATAATAATAATAATAATAATAATAATTTAATAATAATACTATTTTAAATTGTTTATGTATTGATCTAATTCTATCCACCAAGCCATTGTATGTGCGAGACTTATGGTTACCCGCTATAGGGAAATAACGAGAAGAACAAAGTGCAGTAAACGATAAAACTGTTTGCACTACAAACCAGTACATTCATAATTAAGACAATGCATTAAAATAACATGGTAAGATACACCAGTTTGCAATATCAAACAGCAAAACGAGCTGTTTGTACAGCTAATATAGCTGGAATGACACCAGAAGCCAGACACATTAAATTTACAAATGGCCACGCCCACTCTTACAGGAAAAATAAGGTGGATCTGTTTGTTCAAAAATATGTCTATGTGTTTATTTATGTGAACGCGTGACTTCTAATGCGTGACGTGTTTTAATGTGCTCGCGCGCTGAACATTCCAGTATCATTCAAACACTGGAACGGAGGGAGTTGCCATGGAAACGGGGCGCAACACTGTAACTGACAAGAGGAAACACCCCGTCTCTCCTGCTGTTTTCACTGCGTTCAGGTGAGTTTAGTAACCTAAAATCACACAAATATTACATAAAACTGTTGTTGACACTTCTCTTACTTGTATTTGACTCGCTTCTGTTGTTTATTTACTTTATAGAAACGGTTTAATGTTTTCGAAAAAGTCCGTTAGCATCTCAGCCTTTTAGCTAGTTAAGCGGGCTAATAACTCTGTAGATTCTGCTCTTATTTATGAAAGTTTGGGCTTTTAATCAAATCTTTATGTGTACATGAGAGCTTTTGACAGATTTGTTAAGGTTTTACTGGTCATTTTTCAATGGATGTATGGAAATTGCTTAATTTATTTAACCTAACCATACGTTTACCGGTGACGTAACGTTATCAATGAGCGCGAAAATGAGCTGAAAACTAATGTAAAGCTGTTTTGATCTTTTATAATAAACAAATATTGATAAAACTGTTCTGTGATTTCAGAGTGACAAAATAACCCTTCTACAACAGAAGGGAATGTCCAAGATTTCAACATTTCTGAAGGGAGCTGCTGACAGAGATGTAAGAAACATAGATAAGCTGAAAAAGTCATTAAATAACTTAATATGGATTTTTCACATATTTTCACAATATTTCGTATATATCACCAATAATCTGTTATTTGCTTTTGGAAAAATACACCTTTTTGATGTATTACAATTATTTTAAGAAGGTTTTGACATCCTAACGTGAGTGACACTATATGAGCAATATTAAATAAATAAGTAAACCTAAAACATAAATTCTTTTTTTGTATATATTCACTATATTATCATTTTTATTTTTTTGCATTTCACCTCTGCTTTAGTGTGGAACTGCATACTAAATATTGTTGGCTCTGTGACAGATTGCTTGTTTTGTTCCTAGATTCTTCAATGCTGATGGCCTGCTGCACATAAGCAGAGTTGGAGCGAACAACATCTCCAAGATGCTATTGACCATAAGACAAGTAAGTCAAATCTCAAACATACACTAGTGTTCAAAAGTTTGAGGTTGATACAATTTTTTTTTAATGTTTTGGAAAGAATTCTCTTCTGCTTACCTCTGCAGTAATTATTTGATTAAAAATAAGTAAAAAAAGTAATATTGTGAAATATTATTACAATTTAAAATAGCTGTTTTCTGTGTGAATACATTGTAAACTGTAATGTATTCCAGTGATGATAAAGCAGAATTTTCAGCATCATTACTCCAGTCTTCAGTGTCATGTGATCCTTTAGAAATCATTCTAATATGCTGATTTGCTGCTCAAGAAACTTGTTATCAGTGTTGAAACAGTTGTGCTGCACAATATTTTTGTGGAAACCATAATACATTTTATTTTTCAGGATTCACAGATGAATAGAAAGTTCAAAAGACCAGCATTTATTTGAAACAGAAATCTTTACTCATGCTTTTGATCAATTTAATGCATGTAATGTGCAACACCATTCAAAGGTTTGGAGTCTATGTAACAACAAAAACAGAAAAAAAAGTCAGCATATCTGTATTTTAACATCTATAATAATCAGAAATGTTTCTTAAGCAGCAAATCAACATATTAGAATGATTTCTGAAGGTTCATATGACACTGAAGACTGGAGTAATGATGCTGAAAATTCAGCTTTGATTGCAGGAATAAATTTGAAAATAGTTGTTTTGAATTATAATATTCACAGTGTTACTGTTTTACTGTAATTTGATCCAATAAATTGAGCCATGGTGAGCATAAGAGATTTCTTTTAAAGGCATAAAATATCTTACAGACCCCAAACTCTTGAACAGTTGTGTAAATTATAGTTATGATGTTCCTCCCACTTAAACGATACTCTAGCATATGTAGTCCATTCTATAGAGACTGTCTGTTCCCCAAATACTGAGAACAAATAATATGTTTATTAAGGGATCTAGAAAAATTCTGCACACTCTTTCAATTTAAACCTAGATTTAAAACACTCATTTTTTTGCCAAGCATTCACAAAACACATCAAAACCTTGTACTCCATTGATGAAATAGTAAAAAGTGCACATGATCATTTTTTGTCTGAAATAATATGAACAGCACCTATGCTAATCCTTCTCCTTTTGCTTTCCTGTTTCTCTAAATGTCCATCCCAGGATTATTAGAAACTGCACAGCACCAGGACTTGTGAGGACTTCAGATGATGCCAATACTCAAAAAGACCTGATGGAAACTATAGATGGACATACAAACTACCACCACGGCAACAGACTAGGAAGTCTGGGTTAAAAGATGGCTGCAGCTTGCCAGAGATGGGATGGAGGCCGTTGGCCAGGAGAGAAGATTTAAAGGTGCATTATGTAATATTGACAGCCAGCGGTTGAACTGAGTGCTGCAAACATTCTATATCTGCAAACATAATATTTTAATGCTTTAATACTGTCAAAAAATACATAAAGCACCTTTAAGATGTTGTCTTCTCCTGTCTCATGGTTGTTGATCTCGGACTGCTTTTTGGCTCTGACCCTCGCTTGCCCCTGACCTCGTGTCTGAATTACCCTCTGGATTGATGTTTTCTTTGGACTGCTTTCTGGTTTTGACCCCTGCCTGTTTAATGGACTCCCCTTTTGCCCTGCTCATGGTTAGTTATCTAGTCATCAAACTGTTGATTTGAATTCTATATTTATTTGACTCCTCTTGAAATTTGTTGTGCTCCTCTGGTTAACAATGTATCAGTTCAGTGAGAATAGTTGAATGTATACACTTTATTGGAATTTGAAGAAGAGTTTTATTAGTCAAGGCATGAATTAATCAAGTATAATCAGGGTGAATCTTGCCTTTAATATATCTATTTAATCTTCCATTGTACTTGTAGGCCACTGAGTAAAAAATGCATACGTGGCTGAAAAATGCAGACAGGAACAGCTGGAAGAACTTAAAGGGGCTTTCTTTTTATATACCATAACACGTGTTGGAGCCCCTTCTCTAGGGAGGTATCAGATTGTATGTATAAATAGAACTATATGTATGGAACACGCCTTAAAGGAAAAACTGTATAAAAGAGACAGCCCTAAAGCATTCGGGAGACTCTTCTGCAGAAGGGATCTCGGCTTTATTCTCGCTATGTAGATAATAAAGTCTTTTCTTCTGGCACCAAACTCCAAGTCTGGGTGTGATTCTTCGAACCCGCAGCGGAGGACACTACAAAATTGGCGCCCAACGTGGGGCGGAACAGAGCAGCAGAGTGGACGGCCGCTTTGAGCAGGATTTGACGAACAGCACAAAAAGGGTGGCCACCTCTTACACAGGTAAAGCATTTTTGCTTATATAATTTGTGTTGTTTGCCAGTCTGCTCTTGGCGGTAAGGTCACTTGACAATTTGCTCTTCCAAATTTCTAAATTTAAAGAAAAGAACAGAAAAGGAGTTTTGTTCCAGAAGAAATAACTGCATGTATTTATCTGGTTTACTGATAAGAAGGCCTGATAGGTAGCCTGAATTGAAACTAGATGGTGTAGGCAGATATACATTGCTAGCAATGGTCTGTGTTTATTTAGACTGAGCCTGAAGGGACAGAAATAAACGTGAAGCAGATATAGGGAAGGAAACGCGCAAAAAGAGGCCTGCGGATACCGCCTGTTTATAAATACAGGGACTGCACGGGTAGGCAAAAAGAGGCCTGCGGATACCGCCTGTTTATAAATACAGGGACTGCACGGGTAGGCAAAAAGAGGCCTGCGGATACCGCCTGTTTATAAATACAGGGACTGCACGGGTAGGCAAAAAGAGGCCTGCGGATACCGCCTGTTTATAAATACAGGGGCTGCACGGGCAGGCAAAAATCCTGGCCTTGCGCTGGTTTTTTACTGAGAGAGAGAGAAAGTGAATTAAAACAGTAGAAGAGCGAGAGCAACGCTGCAGGTCACTCACAGAGAGGTGAAGTGTTTTGTTTTGATGTGTGTTTGAAACTATGTCGGCGCCTGTGTGAAAGACTGAGGTTGTGTGAGAGAATAAATAAATTCCGTATCGGGTGGGCAAGGGCTGCGCACCCCTCCTGGACCGTCACTTAAATGTGGCCTGGTAGAGACGGACGCAGTTCGTGCCGCACCTGAGAGGGATGAATGATTGAATGAGCCCTATAAATAAGGGGACAAAGGATGAAAGAATGAGCCTCGACTAAATAAGAGGACTAGAAGGAGTGAATGTTTTTAGAAAAATAAGGTCAATAAAGATTAAATCCGGATTTATTATAAGATTTTATTTTTGGATGTCTGTGTGAATGGGAAAGAGGAAAATTTTCTGAAAGCAGTACTGTAGAAGGGAGATTAATATAATAAGTTGAAGAAGTACATTAAAAATAATAATAAGTGCGCACTAACTAAACAAGAAACATAAAATAAGTGAAAAATAGATAAAGAATTATTGTTAAAGATTTTATGCATAGTAAGGGATCATAAAATAAAGTTGGAAAATTCATATAGAAAGAGGGCATGAATCAAACTGAAAAAAATAAATAAATAAATAAATAAAGAACTGGGTTAAAAGATGCAAGTCATGAAATAAAGAATAAGATTAGGGGAAAGTGGTTAAAAGATAAATTAATTGGAAAAAGAGTGACAAAAAGGATTATATAAAAATAAATAGAAAAAAAAAATCCTGACTGAAAGATTGTCGGAGAAGATATGGCTGCTACTCCGGTAGAGATATTAGGATTGAAATATCCTCTGTGTAAAGAGATGATAAACAAAATCTCAGACAAATGGCAAAAGAGGACTAAGAATAAAATGACAAAATGGCCAAAGGAAGGGATGTTTGATGTGGCATTGTGTGAAGAAATGGAAACTCTGATAAAAAACTATAAAACTACAAGCGTTAGTAAAAAAAGAGAAAAAAGAGAAGCAGAAAGGGAGAAGGAAAAAGAAGTGATAGCTATGTTTAAAAAAGAAGGGGAAAACGCTTTAAAAAATATAAAAAAGGCCAGAAAGATACTGAAAGAGGCAGACAGGAAAACAAACGAAAAGGAGATGTGGTTTTCCGAACCACCCCCCTATCTGCCGGTAAATGGAGAGTTCCCAATTCTCAAGGGAAAGGTAGAGGTAAAGGGAGAAATGGACATGGAAGGACAAATAGAGTTGGAAGGAAAAAAGGAACCAGCCGTAAAAATAAAAAGAATGGAACAGGAAATGGAAAGTGAAAGATATTTACCTATGGATTGTTATAAACAAGCACGTATAGCCTTAGAAATGATGAAAACAACACAAGAAGGCAAAACAGGATATGAGGAAGTGTTAGAAAAAATAAAGAGGAAAGATAGAGAAATCGAAGCACAAGTAGAGGCTATGGAAGATGAAATAGAGAAGAAAATTAGAGAATCAGGAAAAAAGATCCAAAAGGTAAATAAATTGGAGAGAGAGAGAAATAAGTTGCTCGAAAGTAGTGAGGAAGTGAATAATGAAGAGGAGTTATTTGATAAAGGAAATTGGGAACAGGGCAGAGAAAAGGGGACACTCAGACCACTGGCTGCACAACTCCCAATTTTGATCAAAGGGTCACAAGGACAATATGTCCCCTGGGCTTCACAAGACCTCGACGGGCTAGTCACTCGCCTCCCAGATATTCATGAGGGTGCTGGAAAATGGATAAGAGTATTTGAAGAAGAGACAATGGGCAAACTTTTAGCTGTGGGGGACATTAAAGCTCTGATGGCTAAAATAATAGGAGGGCCAAAGATGGATGAAATTTTGCAAATAGCCACTCTGGACAGAGCTGTGAACTCTCATAATATGGATGGAATTGTTTTTGATGCATTCCGTCCAGCAGTGTGGCAGGCACTGCGTGCTGAGTACCCGATCAGACTGGACCCTAAATCATTGAAGGGAGAACAGCTGGGGGAAACAGAAAATCCAACCACATACGTCCAGAGACAGCTGAAAAGATGGAAGCAAGAGACTGAAGGAGATCCAGAGAGAGACCCGTTAATGGCAATATTATTCAGACAAGCGGTGATTGACGCTATGCCACTAGCTGTTAAGAGCAGGTTGGAGGACGTGGTCGGCTTAAACTCTAAAACACACAAAGAGTTTTGCGACCATGTGTCTCATGCAGTGGAGCAATATAGAAGGAATGAACTAAAGCTCAAGAGCCAAGAGAAAGAGCTACAGCGCAAGCTAGCTCAATTACAGCTTGAAGAACTGACAATGAAAAATAAGAGAAAAGTTCAAGCTCCAGTAAAGAAGGAAGAAGCAGTACAAATGACAATTATGTCTCCAGTAAGCGCTCCACAACCAACTATTCAGCCGAGCTTACCTACAGCGGTCCCTCTGAACACACACCCGCTCCATGTACCCATAATTAATGTTTATCCTCAACAGCCAGCACCCGCGGGATGGAGAAAAAGACCAATACAGAGAGGCCAAAGAGGAAGAGGCAAATCTTATCCTGGTCCTCCAGATGTTTGTTGGGCGTGCGAACAGCCCGGACACATTAAATATGACTGTCCCACCTATCCATGGCAACAGAACCCTCGGGGTGGAAGGGGGGAGAGCTGGCAACGGTCTAATCGAGGTACTGTAGAAGGCCCAGTTAATCCATGGAGAGGTCCAAATCAAGGTTTTTAGGGATGCCCAGAGAATTCTATAGGGGAAAATCAGCTGCCAATGTTAACAACAAAAGCTGATCAAGAGCCTATTATGCAAGTAAAAATAGAAGGTAAAACTACACCCATGATGTTAGACACAGGAGCAATTTTTTCTTGCTTAAACTCAAAATATGCCTCACATCTCCCCTTGCCTGGAAAATTCGCAAAGACAATAGGATTCTCGGGACAAATGCAATTAATTCCAATGACAGCTCCAGTG
Organism: Spinibarbus caldwelli; assembly: GCA_039654775.1. Classification (NCBI taxonomy): domain Eukaryota; kingdom Metazoa; phylum Chordata; class Actinopteri; order Cypriniformes; family Cyprinidae; genus Spinibarbus; species Spinibarbus caldwelli. Next base: position 35,704,673 of record CM077220.1, read on the forward strand.
TGTCTACAGACGAAAAATCAAAGTATAACAATGCTCATTCTTGTATCAAATCAAACTCCTATCAATTTGTTAGGAAGGGATGCATTATGTAGATTGGGGTTACAAATTTGGTGTTCTCCAGAAGGAATATATATTGACGCAATAGGAACAGAAACACAAATGGTAGTTGCAGAGCCAAAAGCAAATGTCTATTGGATAGGACAGATAGAACAAGATGTAAGACAGACAGTGAACAAGTGGGGAAAATTTATTGAAGCACAGATTCCTGAAGCACAGCCAACAAAATTAGAATTTCATTGTACGATGATATATGACCCAGAAAGAGATGAAAAAATAGAACAAAAATGGCAGGAAGAAACAAAGGGACAAAAAGTTGAGATAGTCTCCCAGTATATCATAATAGGTAAACAAGGAGCAGCTTTAAATATTCCTGACAGTGAATTTGTGAAAAAATGGTTTAGTGTGACTGATTCTGTCCCACATATTGCAGTGTATGTAGGAAAGGACTGGGAAGCAAAAGATTTAGGACCAATGATGAAAAAAGCAGGAAAAAGCAATTGGGAACCAACAGATCATCCGTTGATTTTTCATTCAGCTGACAAAAATTACATCAAAATTTTGTGTGCTACCAGTTTGCTGGGAATTCCACAGGAAGTAGTTATCGGTCAAAAGAAAGTAACTCAGATGACTACAACGTCTGAATTAGTAGACAACCCTGAGACCGAATTATTTAGGGAAATGGAAAGTCAGGTACCAACTGAATTATGGTCACAACATGACACAGATATAGGATTAATAAAATCAGCTAATCCAGTGAGAGTTCAGCTTAAACAAGATGCACGACTGCCCAGAAAAGCACAATATCCTTTGCGTCCAGAGGCTGAGGCAGGAATAAATGACACTATTGAAGGTTTAGTAAAAGCAGGAGTTTTAATAGAAACATCTAGTTACTGTAACACTCCAATTATGCCTATACTTAAAGCAGACAAAAACCGGTGGCGTCTTGTTCATGATCTTTGAGCAATAAATGAAATAGTTGAAGATTTGCCCGCTGAGGTACCAAACCCACACACGCTACTGACGAATGTCCCTCCTGATGCCAAATATTTTACAGGGATTGATCTATGTTCGGCCTATTTCAGCGTTCCATTAGCAGATGAAAGTAGATACTTGTTTGCATTTACATATGCCGGTAAACAATACAGTTATTCTCGAATTCCTCAAGGATTCAAACACTCGGCCCACATATTTAATCAAGTGCTAAAAGCCGATTTAGAAGATCTTGCGATAGACAGTACGCTAATACAATACATGGATGATTTACTTGTTTGTGCTTCCTCACTAGAACAATGTCACTGAGACTCAATTAAAGTCTTAACAAAATTAGCGCAGGGAGGGCACAAAGTGTCCAAAAACAAAATGCAGTATTGTCAGCCTCAAGTTGAATACTTAGGAAGATTGATTGCATTTGGCACTCGAGCTATAGCTCCAACGCAATTAGAAGGCATAAGTAAAACACCTTTGCCTCAGACAGTAAGACAAATAATGACTTTTCTAGGAATGACAGGCTTTAGTGCAGACTGGATTGAAGACTATGCGGTAAAAACAGGACCATTGAGAGAAATTATGAAACAAGCAGGAATACAACATTTAAGCAGTCCATTAAAATGGAACACAGATGCATTACTGGCATTTAAGACAATAAAAAAAGAATTGCAATAAGCCCCTGCTTTAGGAACAGCAAATTATGATAAAATGTTTCATTTGTATGTGGCGAATAAAGCTGATGGTTATGCATCAGCTGTACTGATGCAAGAAACTTGCAGTGGGAGGAAAAAACAACCTATAGCTTATTACAGCACTAAGTTGGATAATGTAGCCCAGGGATACCCGCCATGTTACCAATAGGGCTTGGCAGCAGTATATTATGCTTACGAAAAAGCATCCACAATAACTATGGGGTACCCAGTAACTATTTATACTCATCACAAAATTGTGGAATTATTAGAACAAGGAAAATTTGTTCTAACTCAAGCCCGAATTTTGGCTTATTCCTTATTGCTTACATATCCAGATGTAACTATTAAGCGATGCCATTCAGTCAATCCAGCTGAATTAATCCCTTTGGCTTTTGAAGGAAAACCCCACGAATGTGTGAATGAGTCTTTGGCGTTTACCAGATTACGACCAGATCTGGAATCAACGCCTATCGCTGAAGCAGAGGTCACTTACTTTGTAGATGGTTCTAGCTTTAGAGACCATGCAGGAATTCATACAGGATACTCGGTGGTAAAGAGAGACAAGAAAGAATTTGTATCGTGATATCACAGCATTGTATACAACTTTGTTCTGCTCAATTAGCTGAATTAAAAGCTCTTACAGCTGCTTGTCAGTTAGCAAAAGGATAAACTGCTAATATTTTCACTGATTCTGCATATGCTCATGGTGTGTGTCATCTATTCGGAGCAGTGTGGAAACAAAGAGGTTTCAAAAAAAGTGATGGAACTCCCATCCAACATAGCGAACAAATAGGGCAATTAATTTCTGCTATGATGCTACCAAAAAGATTAGCAATAATCAAATGTCAGGCACACAAAAAAGGAAATGATTACGTCATTAAAGGAAACAATGCAGCAGATTTACAAGCTAAAGAAGCTTCAGGATGTCAAATAGCAATATTAGCACCTGTAGTATTGATAGAACCGCAACCTCAATTGGATGATATAATTCGCATTCAGCAACAAGCAGGCCCCTATGAACAATCAATGTGGCATCAAAGGGGAGCTAAAAAGGACTCACAAGAGATCTGGCGTACGCATGAGGGAAACATTGTTGCACCAACTTCACTTTTCAATATTCTTATCGCAGATGCGCATGGTTTTGACCATTGCGCAAGGGGGGAAGTGGTAAGAAAAATTAAACAGCAAGGATATTGGTCTCCTTATTTATATGCAACAGTGGATGACTTTTTGTCCACATGTGAAGTTTGTGCCAAGTATAATGTAAGGAAAGGGATAGCGACACCAATAGGGCATATACCAGTACCAGAAGGGCCCTTTAAGCATTTGGTTATGGACTATGTGGATATGATAAAGCGGGTACAAGGCAAAAGATACATGCTTGTGATCGTTGACAGATTTAGCAAATGGGTGGAGACAGTACCATCAGCAGATCTGGGATCAGGAACAGTAATTAAATTTCTAGCAAGAGAAGTAATTCCTAGATTTGGGATACCATCAGAAATAAGTTCAGATAATGGTTCAGCATTCATACAAAAAACTGTAAAACAAGTACTGCAACAATTAAGAATAAAACAAAGACTAGGGTGCATTTATCATCCTCAAAGTCAAGGACAAGTAGAGAAATTAAATGGAATTATCAAGGCCAAAATAAACAAAATATGTGAAAGTACTAAACTTAACTGGATTGATGCATTACCTCTTGCACTAATGAGCTATCGCATGCAAACTAACAGAAACACGCACTTAACACCGCATGAAATGCTTACGGGTCGACCCATGCCTGTGCCATATTGTAGAGGTCCCTACAAAGGACCACCTTTAGAGCAATTACAAATGGAACTTCGCTCGTATATGAAGAAATTAACTGCCATACATAAAGCTATCTATTTACAGGAAAAAAGAAAAGAGCCCAGAGAGGAAACAGAGACGACGTGTCCAGTCGTTCCGGGTGATCGAGTATATCTGAGGGTATTCCGGAGGAAATGGAATGAGCCCAGGAGAGAGGGACCTTACAAAGTGGTGAGAGCTACTCCAACGTCAGTCCAAGTGGAGGGGAGCACAACCTGGTATCATCTAAACCACTGTACAAGGGTTCCCAAGCACAAGACGGAAAGAGAGGAAGACAGACAGGCAGGCAAGGCAGCAGAGACTGACAAGGAGAAACCAGAGACACAAGATGAAGTGCAAACAGACAATAGCACAAAAAAAGATTTACAAGGAACTCCTGTCTTCCTGTCATAGGAACTGGAGAGGAAAGAGGACAGATCTGACAAGGTGTCTGAAGACCATCCTATGCCTAATGTACCTGATAATGCAAATCCAAGCTCAACCAATAGAAAGCAACCAGACTTCCCTTCAATTAACTTTTCAACCTTGGAATAACAGTGATAATGATATGTTTTTAATATACATAACTGTGACAACCACAGGCAAGCGCTGAACCAAATGCACGCTCATGCTTCTAACATTGTTTTCTGTGATAAAAGGGGAAAGGGGACAGAATCTTTTACTCTCTCTTAGTCAAGTGTAGAGAGAGATGTTTGGTTCTGTTTCTCCTCCAGAGTGCTGCTGCATCATCTAGTCATTGATGATAAGACTGTGTGACTTATTTAGTCACTAGATAGTGTTAACTGAAAGAACTGGATTATGAAGTGGCACTCTGGATAGACATAAGCAAATGTGAGACTTAAGAAAGTCTCAGAGGGGGGAATGAAGAAGAGTTTTATTAGTCAAGGCATGAATTAATCAAGTATAATCATGGTGAATCTTGCCTTTAATATATCTATTTAATCTTCCATTATACTTGTAGGCCACTGAGTAAAAAATGCATACGTGGCTGAAAAATGCAGACAGGAACAGCTGGAAGAACTTAAAGGGGCTTTCTTTTTATATACCATAACACGTGTTGGAGCCCCTTCTCTAGGGAGGTATCAGATTGTATGTATAAATAGAACTATATGTATGGAACACGCCTTAAAGGAAAAACTGTATAAAAGAGACAGCCCTAAAGCATTCGGGAGACTCTTCTGCAGAAGGGATCTCGGCTTTATTCTTGCTATGTAGATAATAAAGTCTTTTCTTCTGGCACCAAACTCCAAGTCTGGGTGTGATTCTTCGAACCCGCAGCGGAGGACACTACAAATTCTGTATGTATCTGTATTTATCTATATTTATAAATATTTGTCTGTATTTGTTTTATATCTATATCTATACATGCATTTTTTATTTATCTTATTTCTCTATGTATATTTTTAAAAAATATCTGTATTTCTCTCATTTTTATATTTTAATAAAGCAGTTATGAGTGTATATATGAGTGTTTTCTTTATTCTAGATTAATTACATATGCTTTTGTATCTAGAAAGGGTAAATGTGCCATATCTAACCCAGAATCAGCCACAACTGGACCAGATCTGGGCCAAATCTCAGAAATGGAGTGGGTGACATCTGGGCCAGATGTTGCCCAAGCTATTTGTGAGATGTGGCCCAGAACCGGTCCAATTGTGGCTGGCTTCTGTTAGCCAAAACTGGGCCAGATCTGGGCCAGATGTTGCCCGTGCCATTTGTGAGGTGTGGCCCAGATCCAGTTCAGTTGTGGCTGACTTCTGTCAGCCAGACTCAGGTTGACTCATCGCCGTCATTCCGCGTGGTATGTGGGCCAGAAGAATGTGGGAGATGTGGGCCAGAACTGGGCCAGATGTCATTTGCTATATGGGTACCTTTTATATAAATAAACTACAAACTGTATATTTTAATTTTGAACTCAATTCTAGTTGCCCTGTCGCTTTATGCTCTCCTCCTGTTTGCTTTGGTGTGGCTGGTTAAGTGAATGACGTACGCAGTTCGTGACGGACAGATCGTTATTAACGGCTGGTATTAGTTAATGATGACACATTCACAAATTGAGTTAGTATTAAATAAAACTGATGATGAGTGCGAGCAGAACAGCTGATATACAGAACGCGCGAGCAGTGAGCCGGTTGGAGCGGTTCTCGTACTCGAGTCAAGAACCGATTGCAACGGTTTTCGGATCACCGGTACACTGAACCGAGAACTGTTCCTTTCAAACATGTCCGATTTGAGAACCGATGAGCTGATACACTGCGCATGCGTGATTCAGCGGGAAGCTGCTGAACATGACAGCCTACTGTGACACTAGTCTGAACCGAACTAGTTCTTTGGACAACTGATTGCTATGAGCGCGGGTTAACCGCGAGGACTTGAATGAGGGGACCAATCTGGCGAAACGTAAGTTTATTTAATAACAAATAAATCGTAATGGATTATAGTAGTTTGTGGATCACACTTCTGCTCTAAGTAATTTATTCACTTATACCGTCAATACTTGTAAAACATATCGTTTGCTCATCGCTGCTTGTACCTGTATTTGTGTGCTTAGTTGTAAAACTTAATTTTAAGAAAGATCATGGTGATGTTTTAACTGACTGAAGTAATGATTACTGACTTTATATATTTGAATATGTTGAAATTATTATTTTTTCTTCAATGCTTTATTTATTCAGTGCCACAAGAACAAGAGGTATTACATAATCACATGATCAAATAAACATTAGCTGCCAGAGAAAAAAGAAAGGAGAGGGAAAAAAAGAAGAGAATTACAGAAATTTCAATGTTTGTTGAAAGTATTTTCATCCTGGCCAGAGCCATAGACAGAGTTGCGACATCGGAAGTTCAAAACGCTCGATCGTCAGGTGATTCACGTAGACCTCAAATAGTTCCAGGAAGTTCATAGCGGGCAATTGGAATACATTGAGTTAGAGAGACAGAACCGCGAATTTTGATAATTAGTAGACAATAAAATAATTTATTTACATTATTTATATAAATAATATATATATTTATGCGTAGTATATATATATATATATATATGTGTGTGTGTGTGTGTGTGTGTATTTGTATCAGTGTTGTTTTTAAAAGATAAAATCCGCTGATATTTGAGGATTAATGTGGTCAGCTATCCTTACCTGCCTTGTTAACATATTTTAGGCTGAAGTTACCATGGTAAAAGTCCGTGTTTGCTATATAAAGGACATCGTGGTTTTTTACCAAGGTAACTTCAGCCTCTATATATAAATATAATTATATATGTGCGTGTGTTCTTACAACTTATATGTTAGTCAAGTGCAATCACATCTTAATATGCATTGTCGTTTTACTAATCTCATGGTAAATGTTAAGTTTATTGTCTTAGAAAATTCATTCCAAATAAATGAAGATATTTTAAGATTAAGTGAAAATGAATCTTGTTCAATGTTATGGATTCTTGTGCACTCCTCAATTATTAATATATAAAATATAGTTGTAGTATATTCAAAATTAAAACAACTCAAAACATTTTTACACATTTAATCTTATATATGTATGTTGACTTTTGTTATGCACTTATTTACATACTATAAAGCCACTATTGTTTGTTGTGCTGCATGGGAGTTCTCCAGTCATTCACAGAAAGGAGTGTGAATGTATGGTTTCCCTACTGATCTGGAAAGGAGAAAAAATGATGCATCAAGTTTTGTTCAATTCACATATATTTGTATAGCACTTTTTATTACACACATTGTTTCAAAGCGTGAATGTTTCTACATTACAAATAAGAGTACTGTTAACAGGTGTAACTGTGTCAAAGTAATGTTCATATGGCAGAAATGTTCTAAAATGAGGCTATACAAATCATGCAGTTAAGTAATGTCACATATTTAGAAACAATGAAATGTATACAGAAACAATATACAAATTAAAGCAATGGTTACATGATAAGTTTCAAGTTTATTTGTCATGCGTACAAGTGTCAGTGACAGAATGTACATTGAAATGCTTTTTGTAAGGCTTAGGCAGTCTACAGCAGTACAATAATAATACTATTATTATTATTGTACTGCTGTAGACTGCCTAAGCCTTACAAAAAAAGAAAAAAATTAATAATAATAATAAAGGGGCAAACAAAATAGAAATTTAAGAAACAGAAATGTAGAATAATGATTACAACAAATTCACAATGCAGTATAATACAATAAAATAAAAGTAAAAACAAAAAAGTAAAAATAAATTTAAATAAAAATAAAAAGTGCGCGGGTGCAAGGTTGAGATGGCAATGTTGCATTGAGTTATGTAATGTAATGTCATTGTGTAAAATATGCAAGATTCAAAAAGACAATGTTTGCATAGTCTTAGATATGATATGAAGGGGGATAACAGTGCAATTGTAGAGACAGCTTTACAGTTTATTAAGGGTTCTGATGACCTGCAGGTAGAAGCTGTTTTGTGATCATGTTGATTACAATGCAAGGAAAATTTTGCAGTTTTGTATGTTTATTCAGAGTCAGCTTCATCTGAAGTCTTCTGGGGAAAGTCGTGGCCTAATGGTTAGAGAGTCAGACTCGTAACCTAAAGGTTGCGGGTTCGAGTCTCGGGCTGGCAGGAATTGTAGGTGGGGGGAGTGAGTGTACAGCGCTCTCTCCACCCTCAATACCATGACTGAGGTGCCCTTGAGCAAGGCGCTGAACCCCCAACTGCTCCCCGGGCGCCGCAGCGGTTAATTGCAGAGCACAAATTGCAAGTATGGGTCACCGAGTATGGGCCACATATCACGTCACTTTCATTTTCACTTTCTCAAGGGCTGGCGACATCTCTTCACAGGTGCTGGGTCATCTGAAGACTTCATAAGAGGCTGGATACAGTCAGCAGGAGCAATCTATAGATTACACCAACAAAAAGTGATGTAATCATACTTGGGAACTGTCACTTTTTCACAAAGACACAAAGAACAGGGAGAGACTTGCCAAACACAGTGAAGAGACTCATTGTGAGGGTGATGTCTCATTACAGGGAGTCTTCAGGTGGTTCTTGTACTGAGCAAGCTAGAGAAGGAGAAAAACACAGGATAAATGGTTAAGTGATGCTCCATCACATTTCAGTCCTGTGGCATCGCTGCTCCTTCAACGCAGTACTTCTACAGTAGCTAAGACGTTTAAGTATAAAATAATAATGTAACTTACAGGTTTACTGTGATTTCTTCTATAATATAGTAGTGGTATATAATACGTTTTTGGAAATTTACCCTAGCATGATTCTGAAATGAAAACTGCTCGCCTATTTCAAACTTTTCAATCTCACTTAGCTCCATCAGCATCCTTAACAATAAATCCAAGTCTATTAAATAACTCCCCACCAGCAAAAATCACGTTTAAAAGCCTTAATTACACAACGAGGAATTAAACTGCATGAAGACAATGAATAACATCCTGTAAATAATCGGTTTTAATGCACAGGGAAATTTGATTAGCTGTGCTGATAATATACAATTTTATTCTAATGTATAATTCTAATATCTTACCATTTAAAAGTTCATCACAGCAGTCTCTTCTGCTGTCTCTCTATGGCGCTGATAGTATTAGCGCGAACTTCCGGGAACTATTGAGCGGCTCCACGATCCGCCATTGCTGAAAAAAACTGGTCCATTGGAGTCAACGGAGTTGTCGCAACTCTCTCTCTCTCTCTACGGCTTTGATCCCGGCCAGGGACAATATTCATTACGTCATCGCGAATGACGTCATTACGTTATAGAGTAAAAGAACCGGTGAACCGGTTCATTGAAATGAACTGTCCAAAAGAACCCGGTTCGCGGAAAAGAACTGGACTTCCCATCACTACTCTTTGTACAAAGGTGGCCAAAGGAGGAAATCTGGCGACGAAGCAAAGATTCTCCTGTTTGCAAAGCGGAAGGGATTCGATTCGCAGAGATGCTTCCTTGTGAGGATTTGGAGGAAAGGCAAAAGTTGTGGCCACAAATTGAACAAGCTAGAAGGGCGGGCAAGAAGGCTTTCTTTCGCGGTCCGTGTGGCTTCATTGAAGGACGACAGATTGATGTTGACGGATGATGTGTTTACATGTGTTTAGGACAGTGGGTAATTTTATTCATTGGACAACTGGAGCTCTATCTGTAAGTTCCAGGTTAAGCAGCGACTGAGTGTTAGTTGTCAAGCAGGTTCCCTGTCAATATTTTCACTCGTACTGCGTCGTAAGACGCTTGTATGGGAAAAACTCCTTTTTTCCTCTTCAACTGAAGCCTTTTCAATCATGCAGTGAAACTGCACGTCCATTGGTTCGTGCAGTGCTATAAAAACGAACTAATGGCTCGGCGGCGGCGACGAACGGGCGGGAACTGTGGCTATATAAGCGGCCGCTTCGCCGCCGCATCTCAGATTTCTTCTCTTCAGCGACGAAGCTTCTTCCTCGCTGACTCTTCGCTGACGCAGAGATTCGCCATTGAAACGCCTCAGCAGCCGGATTGGACCTTTTGTAACCGGTCTATCCCCTGCTGCCATCCGGCGACTATCTAAAAGAGCCTCACAAAAGAGCAAATTTTGACGGCGTTGTTTCAAATGCCGCGCCGTTATTGTAAGACGTGCAGGACTCCCCTGCACGCTGATGACGGTCACGCTGAGTGTGTGTCATGCTTGGGGAAATCCCACGCTGACGCTGTGCTCAGCAGGACTGATTGCTCTCATTGCGAGAGTTTCAGTCTTGCCTCTCTGCGCTCGCAGACAGCTTTCTTTTCAGAAAGCGACTCCGCCCCTCGCGCCCTCCCGTCTTCTTCCTCCCAGGGACCCGCGAGGAAAAGACAGCGGGGCAGAGAATTCAAACGGCCGGAGACGAGCGGGCAGAGAGAGGATTCGTCGGTCCTCTTCACTCAACCTGATCAGCATTCCTCCGTGGCTGCGAGCGACATGATCTCATTCAGTGGAAGTGACAATGAGATGGATGACAGCCTTTCTCTGGCGGCTTCAGACGCGGAGGAGTTATCGGGCTCGGTGTCTGACCCCGCCCTCTTGCCGCCGTCCTCTTCACGCAGCGCCAGACCCAGAACGGACGAGGAGCTCGTCCTTGTTATGACTAAGGCTGTCAGTGAGCTCGGGCTCGAGTGGTCTCCGCCTGAGGAGCCGTCTCACAGCAGGCTGGACGAGTGTTTCTCCCGGGGCGCAGCAAGCCCCCTGCCAAGGCTCGTCCCCTTTCTTCCCCGAAGTCCACGACGAGCTCACTAAATCGTGGTGCGCCCTCTACTCGTCTCGCATCCGTCCTTCTACTTCCTCTGCCCTCACCTCCTTTGACGCCGCTGAAGAGAAGGGATACGAGCACCTGCCCCCTCTGGATGAGTCCGTGGCCGCGCATCTCTGCCCGCCCACGGCTATCGGATGGAAAGCGAGGGCGAGCCATCCGTCCAAGCCGTGCAGAGTCATGTCTGCACTCGCTGAACACGCCTACTCGGCAGTTGGACAAGCGGCTTCGGCGCTGCACTCTATGGCTGTGCTTCAGGTCTTCCAGGCCAAGCTGTTCGCCAGTGAGGAGACCGGTCTCAATGCAGCTTCACTCAGGGACCTGAGGAGCGCGACAGACCTGGCCCTGCACGCCACCAAAGATACCGCCCAGGCTATCAGGCGGTCGATGTCCAGCCTGGTAGTGTTGGAACGCCAACTTTGGCTCACATTGACGGAGATGAAAGAGGCAGATAAAGTTACCTTCTTCGACGCTCCGGTCTCGTCAAACAGCCTGTTCGGGCCAGCTGTGGAGGGCTTTGCAGAGCGTTTTATGGAGGCTCAGAAGTCATCTCAAGCGATGCGACACTTCCTACCGAAATGCGCCAGCTCTTCTGCTGCTTCTATTCGCCCCAAGCCTGCGCCGACTCAGCAGCCTGCCAAGCCAAATGCCGGCCACTCCCGAGCCCCGACCTCCTAAGGATCGGCAGGATAGAGGGCGTTCCCGCTCAGCAAGATGCTACCCCTTCCCGAAGCGCCAAGGACCCCGGCCCAAGATCACCTTGGATCCGGCACCTCAGAAGTCCTCCTGATCAGCCAGGCAGGAAGAGGAGGGGCCCGAGTCTTGCTACCGCCGGACAACCCCACAAGCAGCCTCTAATGTGCCTCTTGTCACCCCGCTCAGCGCTGGGTGCAGAGGGAAGTGTGTTATTGGTTCCCCATGGGCCCACTCTAGCGCCCGGGCGTCCAACCGCTTTGATAGCGGACAAAATAATACACATACATTTTCAAAAAGAGAGCAAATATCCTCTTCTGCCTAACATAAGCGTCCTGCCCTTATGCAGCCAGTCTTTAGAGCCTATTCAGCCTCTTAACACATGGGCCGAGGCCTGGCAGGCCATCCCCGGTGTGTCAGAATGGGTATGGCTACGATAAGACGGGGTTATTCACTCCAATTTGCTCGAAGACCACCACACTTCCGCGGTGTGGTCGCCACCACAGTGCGCAGCGAGGATGCTCAAGTCCTGCGCGCAGAGGTGATGAATCTGCTGGTAAAGGGAGCCATAGAAGTCATTCTTCCAGCCCAGAGCGAGTCAGGCTTCTACAGCCGCTACTTCCTCATTACCAAAAAAGACGGCGGCCTGCGACCTAATCTAGATCGCAGACTCCTGAATCACGCCCTGGTAAAAAGGTCGTTCAGGATGATCACATTGAAGCAGATCCTCTCGCAAATATGCCCAGGGAACTGGTTCATGTCACTGGATCTGAAAGACGCATACTTTCACATCCAGGTAGCCCCCCATCACAAACGATTCTTGAGATTCACAATCGAGGGGGTGGCATATCAATACAGGGTCCTTCCGTTTGGGCTGTCCCTGGCTCCCTGTACTTTTACGCGATGCATGGATGCGGCTCTCTCCCCTCTGCGACAGATGGGAATCCGCATCCTCAACTACCTCGACGACTGGCTCATTCTAGCCCAGTCAGAGGCAGTTTCAACATCGCACAAGACCCTCCTCCTCAGCCACTTAGATTGCCTGGGGCTCAGGGTCAACTTTGCCAAGAGCGTACTGTCACCCAGCCAACGAGTGTCATTCCTGGGGACAGTTATCGACTCAGTGCAGATGACAGCAACTGTCTCAGCGGAACGAACCATGATGATTCAGCGCCGCGCGGCCTCCTTCAAGGAAGGGACCGCTCAGGGTGTGATCTTAGACACGGCGCACAGAAGGAAGGTTGTCACGACAGACGCTTCCAACAAGAGTTGGGGAGCGCTGTGCGAAGGCAAACTAACCTTCGGTCTTTGGTCCGAAGAAGAGTCTGGTCTGCACATCAACTGCCTAAAGATGCTAGCAGTGTGCCGTGCCTGTCAGTTCTTCCTGCCGGACATAAGGGGACACCATGTGCTAATACGCTCAGACAGCAGGTCCGTGGTGTCATACATAAATCACCAGGGCGGCCTCGTCTCGAAGCGCCTCTGCACGCTGGCGAACGACCTTCTTGTTTGGGCTCAGACCAATCTGCGCTCACTGAAGGCGACGCATGTGCCGGGCAAAATGAACCAAGGAGCGGACATGTTGTCGAGGAACAACGTCTCCTCGGAAGAATGGACGCTCCACCCACTCGCGGTTCAGAAAATCTGGGAAGTCTTTGGCAGAGCTCGAGTAGACCTCTTTGCCTCCGAAGACAACTCTCATTGCCCAACCTTTTTCAAGAAGAGCACAGATGCCCTGGCCCACGAGTGGCCCAGCCTCCCGCTCTATGCGTTCCCTCCAATCGCTCTGCTACCGCAGGTACTAAGACGAGTCAGGGAACAACGGCACAAGCTTCTTCTAATAGCCCCCCTCTGGAGGAACCAGCCGTCGGTTTCGGAGCTATTCCAGCTGCTCGAAGCAGCCCCGTGGCCCGTTCCCTTGAGACGGGACCTCCTCTCTCAAGCGAACGGCACGCTGTGGCATCCATGGCCCGAGTTATGGGCCCTGCATGTGTGGCCGCTCAATGGGAGCCTTTCAACCTCCCAGAGCGTGTCTTAAACACTATGGCAGAAGCTAGAGCCCCGTCTACCAGACGCCTCTATGCTCTGAAATGGTCTATTTTCTCAGCTTGGTGTCAAGACCGTGACTTAGATCCGGTTACCTCTGATGTATCAGTGGTTCTTTCGTTTCTGCAGGAGATGCTGAATGAACAGCGTTCCTCATCCACCATCAAAGTTTACGCGGCAGCCATAGCGGCTTTCCATGTCTCTATTGCTATCCGATCGGTGGGCAGGAATAGTGCGGTGGTCCAGTTTATACGAGGCGCCAGGAGAATTAACCCCCCGCGTCCTCGTACAGTTCCAACTTGGAACTTACTAACCGTACTAAGGGCCTTGAAAGGCCCCCCGTTTGAACCATTGCAAACCACGAGCCTCAGATTACTCTCATTTAAAACCGCCCTGCTGTTAGCGCTGGCGTCGGTTAAGCAAGTAGGAGACCTACAGGCCCTTTCCATCAACACTGCTTGCCTGGAATTCGGGCCTAACAACTCCAAGTTCGTCCTGAAACCAAGGCTGAGTTATGTACCTAAGGTGCTCTCCACTCCGTTCAGAGCCCAGGTCATAGCGCTTTCCGCGCTTTCCCCTTCGACGGATGACCAAGAATTATCCCTGCTCTGCCCCGTCAGGGCCCTGAGGGTGTACATTGAGCGTTCTGTCTCATACAGGAGATCAGAACAGCTTTTTGTCAGCTTCGGTAACCGCCCTAAAGGTCGCCCTGTTACGAAGCAAAGAATTTCCAGGTGGTTAGTGGATGCTATCATCCTAGCATACTCCTCCTCGGGCTTGCAGTGCCCCATTAGAGTCAGAGCCCATTCCACCAGAGGCATCGCATCTTTCTGAGCATGGTCCAGCGGGGTGTCCATTTCGGAAATTTGTGAGGCGGCCGGCTGGTCCTCGCCGTCCACATTTGTAAGGTTTTACAACCTGGACGTCCCTGCCTTACAGGCCAGAGTCCTTTCTGCTTAGTATGCCGCCTCCGGCTAGTTTAGCAGTCTTATGGGTTCACTTGACCAGCATTGTTCAAGTCCCTCCTTCACCTGGACGGTCCATATTATATGGATACCAGGTATAAACTATAGGGGACGACACCAAGGCCATGGATGACCCTGATGGCTCAGCCTGTGCTTGGTGTATTCCATTGACTCTCCCTGAGTCTTGGTTTTGAGTCGTTCCCTATCATAGCATGGCGTGATTGTACTGGTTCCCATACAAGCGTCTTACGACGCAGTACGAGTGAAAATATCGACAGGGAGCGTACTCGGTTACTTTCGTAACCTCGGTTCCCTTAGATATGGGAAAGAGTACTGCGTTCCTGCCCGTGCTATGAGCTGCACGCCTCAGTCACTTCATTTGAAGAAATCTGAGATGCGGCGGCGAAGCAGCCGCTTATATAGCCACAGTCTCCGCCCGTTTTGGCAGGCTACAGAGGGCTGCTCAGCCATATGTTCGCTCGTCGCCGCCGCCAAGCCACTGGTTCGTTTTTATAGCACTGCACGAACCAATGGACGTGCAGTTTCACTGCGTGATTGAAAAGGCTTCAGTTGAAGAGGAAAAAATGAGTTTTTCCCAAACAAGCGTCTTACGACGCAGTACTCGTTCCCATATCTAAGGGAACCGAAGTTACGAAAGTAACCGAGTACGTTTCTTAGTTTAATTTGTGTTTTATTTATTTGTTCTAGAGCTAATGGTTAAGGTCAAAATTGTTTTTGGTTCTCTTAATGTTAGGGGCTTGAAAGACATTGTTAAGAGGAAGGCAGTTTTTTTGTTTTGTAAAGGGCAAAAAGCTCATTGTGTGTTTTTACAAGAGACTCATTCGTCGGACTTGGATGCCTCTTTTTGGACTAATCAATGAGGTGATAAGATTTTTTTCAGTCATGGTGCTAACCGTTCTGGAGGTTTGGCAATATGCTTCAACAAATGTCCTGGGGAAGTCATTACTTCTAAACAGGGCTGCAACAAACGATTATTTTGATAATCGATTAATCTAACGATTATTAGAATGATTAATTGACTAATCATCGATTATTTCACTGATTAATCAATAGACTTTGATTGATTATTCAGCTTTTGCAATTAGTTAAAATATTGAGTTATACATATTCTAACAAATAAATAAAAGATAATCACTTCAGCTTTTGAAAATCATATGTGAAAACCAAATCATATGTACAAAACCAGTCATAAGTGTCAATTTTTTTAAAATTGAGATTTATACATCACCTGAAAGCTCAATAAATAAGCTTTGATGTATGGTTTGTTAGGATAGGGCAATATTTGGCTGAGATACAACTTTTTGAAAATCTGGAATCTGAGGGGTGCAAAAAAAAATAAAAAATCGAGAAAATCACCTTTGAAGTTGTCCAAATGAAGTTCTTAGCAATGCGTATTACTAATCAAAAATTAAGCTTCAATTGATCATGTTATTTACTTAATATACATTAAAGAAATATTGATCATTTTGACCCATACAATGTATTATTGGCTATTGCTACAAATATACCTGTGCTACTTATGACTGGTTTTGTGCTCCAGGGTCACTACTGCGTTAGTTAACATGATCTAATAATGAACAATACTTCTACAACATTTATTAATCTTAGTTAATGTTAATTTCAGCATTTACTAATGCATTACTAAAATCACAAGTTGTGTTTGTTTACATTAGTTAATGCACTGTGAATTAATATGAACTAACAATGAACGACTGTATTTATTAAATAACATTAACAAAGATTAATAGTGTAATAAATATATTGTTCATTCATGTTAGGTAATACATTATAACACCTTACTGTAAAAGCGTTACCAATTAATTTATATAAATAGATATATTTGGCACACAAAATGAGGTGACAGACAGAGAAACTCTCTTAATCACCATTTAATTAGCTATATGAAAAAATAACTGAATGACACATTCTGCCTAACATCTTATTTTGTAAGTCATATGGATAAGAAACAAAATAAAAGTGATAAGATGCTTTATTTATTTATTTTTATTTATTTATTTATTTATTTTTTGATAAACTGTTTTATTGACAACATATATCTCTCTTAAAATACCTTATAGGGTTATGATAGTCAAAACAGTCCTGAGCAAGATCAAGCTTTGATCTCTGTAAACCAAACTATCACTTTAATTAATTTACTTCCCCAACTAATAAAAAGATTTTATCATTAGCTAGCTCCACACTGGAGAGCTGCTTTATAACAGAAAAATCAAGTTGTAATTCTAACTGAAAGCGACACTAACTAAACTGCTTGATTTAAGTTTATCTCTTGCATAAAGTACTATATAAATAAACGTGATGTGATTTCTTTACTGAAGTACCGAACTGAAGAGCTCATGCCAACATTACTTTCTCACCGCTGTCAGTTTTTGTTGTTTAAACTGTTTTGTTTGTTGTTTATTGCGTTATTGAGAAGAAAACGCTGTGCTCTAAAGCGCTGTGTCTCTTCTTCTCTTGAACTGCATCAGAATGACAGTCTTGCACTACAGCGCCACACTGGTCCAACCACATTATTGCAGGCTCCTACATTAGGTCATATGGGATCAAACGACTACTCGACAACAGAAATATTTGTCGACAATTTTTTATTGTCGATAACGTCGACTAATCGTTTCAGCCCTACTTCTAAAGCTGATGGTAGTGGTCACTGGTTAATGGTGGTACTAAAAATGGATGGTCTTTTTTTCATTTTATTTAATATTTATGGCTTTAACAATGCAGCTCAAAATCAGAAATTAATAGAAGATGTTTCTATTATGATTACAGAAACTAAAGTACAGTACCCACCTGATAATGTTCTAGTAGGAGGGGATTGGAATATGGTTCCAGATGAGTGGAAGGACAGATGGCCTCCCAGACTTAACAAACAGCGGCTTAAGTCAAGTCGAGCTTTATTGTCATTCTGCTACATGTGTGGACATATAGTGGAACGAAATGTCGTGTCTCGCAGGACCACGGTGCTACATACTAGTTAAACCTAAGATAAACATACAACAATGCAAGTATAGGAAAAACAATAGAGCTATACAACAGTTAACTATCTGACTATACATATACTAAAAATACTATACCTGCTATTCCTAGTTGTCCACACATACACAAACTGAGACTGTACAAAAACTTTACATAAATACTGTACATGAAATTGTGTGAAAGAGATATATGTACATGAAATTGTGCAGAAAAATATATATTTTGTACATTAAATTATTGTGCAGAAGAGAGATTTTGTGGGAGACAGTGCATAGTGCAAAAAGATTTTGTAGTGCAATGCTCAAGTAAATGTGTATTATTTTGTAGTGCAATGTTCAAGTAGACATATTTTCTTAAGAGTCTTTGTGGCAGGGAGTGTTTGTAGAAAGTGTCTAGTGTGGATATAGTGGGATGAGTGCGTTACTACAGGTGGTTTGTATAGCCCACTCACCTGTGTGTAGCACATTCAGAATTGCACTTAGTAAAATTGTCAACAGTTTTTAATGAGTTGGGGGGTGGGAGGGCTGAGGTGTTCATGGTTTCAGAGGGGGACAGGGGGATTGGAGTTAAGAGCTCTCACAGCCTGGGGAAAAAAGCTGTTGAGCAATCTGACAGAGCGAGCTCTGATGCTCCGGTACCTTCTACCTGATGGCAGGAGCTAGAAGAGGTTGTGAGAGGGGTGGGTGGGGTCCTTCACGATGCTGGTGGCCTTGTTGGAGCATCGTGAAAGAAAAATGTCCAGGAGGGGAGAGGGGCACCGATGATCTTTGCGGCAGTGTTCACTGTCCGTTGTAGGGTCTTGCGGTCAGCAGCACTGCAGTTCCCATACCAGACAGTGATGCAGGTAGTCAGCACACTCTCAATGGTGCCCCTGTAAAAAGTGGTGAGGATGGGTGGAGGGAGACTTGCCCTTTTCAGCCGGCGGAGAAAGTGGAGGCGCTGTTGTCCCTTCTTGTTGAGTGACGTGACGTTGGTGGTCCAGGTGAGATCCTCTGTGATGTGCACTCCCAGGAATTTAGTGCTGCCGACTCTCTCCACGGTTGAGCCGTCGATGGTCAGTGGGGAGTGGTCAACGGAGTTTCTCCTGAAGTCCATCACAACCTCTTTCGTCTTACCCACATTGAGGGACAGGTTGTTAGCACCACACCATTCAGCCAGCTGTGCCACTTCCTCTCTGTAGTGCGTTTCATCGTTGTTGCTGATGAGGCCTACCACAGTTGTGTCATCAGCAAACTTGATGATGTGGTTGGAGCTGGACTTGGCAGTGCAGTCGTGGGTCAGCAGCGTGAAAGTGAAAAGTGAAAGTGAAAGTCGTGACGTATTGTCAAGTATGGTGACCCATACTCGAAATTGGTGCTCTGCATTTAACCCATCCAAGTGCACACACACAGCAGTGAATAGTGAACAAACGCGCACACACACACACACCGTGAACACACACCCGGAGCAGTGGGCAGCCATTGCTCCAGCGCCCGGGGAGCAATTGGGGGTTCGGTGCCTTGCTCAAGGGCACCTCAGTCATGGTATCGAAGGCAGAGAGAGTGCTGTTCATTCACAATCCCCACCTTCAATTCCTGCCGGTGTGAGAATCGAACCGGCAACTTTCGGGTTACAAGCCCAACTCTCTAACCATTAGGCCACGACTTCCCCGAGTCCAGGATCCAATTACAGAGGGAGGTGTTAAGGCCCAGCAGGTTTAGTTTGTGGATGAGCTGTTGTGGGATTATTGTGTTGAATGCTGAGCTGAAGTCAATGAACAGCATTCTAACATAAGAGTCTTTCTGTTCCAGATGGGTAAGAGCTAGGTGGAGAGTGGTGGATATTGCATCGTCCGTGGAACGGTTTGGACGGTATGCAAACTGGAGTGGGTCCAGCATGTTTGGGAGACTGGACTTGATGTGCTGCATGACTAACCTCTCAAAGCACTTCATCATGATTGGGGTCAGTGCTATGGGACGATAGTCATTCAGACAGGACACAGGTGACTTCTTTGGTACTGGAATTATGGAGGTGGATTTGAGACACGTGGGGACGACTGCCTGGCTCAGCGAGATGTTGAAGATGTCTGTTAGGACATCCGTCAGCTGTGCAGCACAGTCTTTCAGTACACGTCCAGGTATGTTGTCAGGGCCCGCAGCCTTTCGTGGGTTAATCCTGGATAGGGTCTTCCTTATGTCGACTGGAGAGAGACAGAGTACCTGGTCGTTTGGAGATGTGAGTAGTTTCTGTGCAGGTGTGTCATTCTGTATCTCAAATCGTGAGTAGAAGTGGTTGAGTGCCTCTGGTAGGGATGTGTCATCGTCCATTAATATTACCATTGAATTTTTGAAGACAGAAAATAATTTGAATGACATTTGGAGAGAGTTAAATCCTGATGCTGAATGTTTTTCCTGGTTTAAACCTAATGGAGAGAGCAAATCCAGAATTGGTTATTGGATGGTTAGTGATAATATTGTAAAATATGTGTCTCAATCTTCAATTTTTAAGGCTCTGTTAACAGATCATTGCTTTATAGATCTTGTTTTAGAACCCACATTTAAGCAATTTAGAAACAAAGGTTATTGGAAGTTCAATGCCATCTTTTACAAAATGAAGAATTCTGCAGTAAAAACAAGGAATTGATTAGGAGTGTATAAATAATTGATTCTTTTGATTGTAATGTAAGTAAATGGGAATTTTTAAAATTGAAAATTAGAGAATTCTCCATACATTTCTCTAAGAAAATAAATAAAGAAAAAAGGAGTTTGAAAATAACCTAATTCGTGAAATAAGTACGTGTTGTATTAAACCTGTTTTAAATAATGAGGAAAAAAATAGGGTGATGGAGCTTCAAAATAAATTAGATCATCTTTATCTGGTGAGGGCACAAGGGGCCTTTGTAAGGTCATGTGCCAGGTGGATTGAGGACGGAGAAAAGAGCTCTTCATATTTTAGTAATTTAGAAAAAAAATAGGCAGCAAAGAAACTCCACTGATAGTTTAATGATACAAGATGAAGAATGCAAAGATTCAAGAAGAATTGAAAAAGAAGTGTTTCTGTTTTATTCTAAATTATTTTCTTCAGATTTTTCCTCAGATGAGTCAGATCTTATTTTTTTTTTTTTTTTTTTTTTTGCTAAAATCCAAAACCATATTCCACATATTGAGAAAGTTTTGAGATATTTTAAAGTGTTATGTGATTCTGATCTTAGAATTGAAGAATTGGACTCAGTTGTTATGAAAATGCCTTTAAACAAATCTCCAGGGACAGATGGGCTCACCAATAATTTTATTTATTTTATTTATTTATTTTTTTTTGAGGGGGGGAGATTTATTGTTTAATGCCCTGACGGAATGTATTGAAATGAAAGAGCTGATAGAAAGTATGAAGCAAGGCTTAATTACACTTATTCCTAAAGCTGGTAAAAATAAAAGAGTTTTAGTGTAACATACTGCTCTGAGACTTGACAGGTTGGAGATCCAAATGCAGCTTTATTGGGACAAACCAGAGACGTGATCCAAAATACAGGCAACAGGTCAAAACACAGGCAGGCAATCCAAACAATAGACAAGGCAGGAAACTCAGGCAAAGGGTAAATCCAAAAAACAGGCAAGAGATCAAAAAACCAAGAGACATAAATCCAGGGAGAATGCTCAGAAATGCAGTAACAACTAACAAGACTTCGCAAAGAATAACAAACTAAACCAGGCTTATACAGAGTGAGCAGACAGGGTAAATGAGACACAGGTGAAAACAGTGAGTGCTGATGAGATTGGGCAAAGGATTATGGGAAATGAAGTCTTTGATGGAGTGGCATGTAACAGTCTGTGTGGTGTGAATGTCTATGTAATTGGAAGGCGGCCTCTGGTGGTGAGCAGGTGAAAGATCACGGACAGGATTCATGACATTTAGATAATTTGAGGCCTGTCACTTTACTTAACACTGATTATAATTTTTTTTCTAGGGCTATCGCTGCTAAACTGAAAAAAGGTATTTCTACCATAATTAGTGAAACTCAATCAGGCTTTTTGGAATGAAGGTCAATCCATAACAGTGTTAGATTGGTTTTAGATTTACTCAACTATAGTGAGGTGGTTCAGGGAAGTGGATTTCTTATATTTTTAGATTTCTATAAAGCATTTGATGCTGTGGAGCATCCATTTATTTTGAAAACTTTGAAGCACTTTGGTTTTGGAATAAGATTTATAAATCTAATTGAAATGTTATATAATGATATCAATAAAAAGAGGAATCCGTCAAGGTTGTGGTAGCTCCCCTTTATTGTTTATAATGGTAGCAGAATTATCTATATTGATTAAAAATAATGATATTGAAGGGTTAACAGTGTTAGATAGGCAAATAATAATAAGTCAGTTTGCAGATGACACAGCGTTGTTTTTAAAAAATGAACACCATTCCTTTAGCTTTACATTCTGTTAATATGTTTTCTAAAGCTTCAGGGCTGTATCTGAATTTAAAGAAATGTGAAATGTTAACTTTACACGAGTTTCCTCTGCAATCATTATCTAATATTCAAATTAAGAAGGAAGTCAAATATCTAGGGATTGTTATTTCTAGAGAGAGAGAAATAATGAAGAATAAGAATGTATGGAATAGCATAGATAAATGCAAATCAATATTGAATCGATGGCTGTAGAGGGATCTTACAATCTTTGGAAGAGTTCTTTTGTCCAAAATGGATAGTTTGTCCAGACTCATCTACCCAGCCTTCTCCTTACCCATTTCATCACGAATGATTAAAGCAATAAATAAAATGAATTTTAAATTTATTTGGAGGAATAAATGTCAGTAAACAAGAAAGGATGACATGATTAAAAAGTATGAAGATGGAGGGGTAAATGCGATTGATTTTGACATTATGAATGGTGTACTGAAATTAAATGGTTAAAATCATTCATTTGTAATAACCACTCCTTTTGTTTATTGTCCCCAGTGCAATTTTTAAAAAACTGGGTGGAACTAATTTCCTTCTACGTTGTGATTTTGAGTGTACCTCATTACCAGTGAAACTTTCTGACTTCTATCAGCAAGTGCTGCTTTATTGGAAATTATTGTTCAGGCATAACTTTACACCTCATAACACTCCAGTTTGGAATAATAGATACATAAAGCTTGGCAGAAAGTCAGTTTTTTTTTTTATTTATTTATTTTTTTTTTTTTTTTGAGGATTGGAAATCCAAAGGGATTTGGGCTATTGCCCATTTTTTGGATGATAATGGAAATTTGTTACTACATAGAGAGTTTTGTGAGAAATTCCATCTGCAGTGTACTGTTAATATTTACAATAGAATGATTAGAGCCATTCCAGTTGCTTTGAGATTAATGGTTAGAGAAAATATTGTGAACTCTCAAGTTTCCCCAGAATTGAGGCAGCTTTCCTTAGAAGGTTATGATTTTTGTGAGAAAAAAATGTTATAATAGAGTTATTAGAAATTTTATTTCACAGGCTTATTATCCAAACCCAATTAGACGGGAATATGTGTTTAAATATTTTGATATGGTTAAAATTTTAAAAGTTTAGAAAAAATTATTTGTCTTTCCCCCTCCCTCCAAAAGCTAAAGAGGTGAGCTTCAAGATTCTAAATGAGATTTACCCTACTAACAAATTTTTTAAATTAAAATTTAATTTTGATGTAAATAATTGTGTTTTTTGTGAAACAAGCATTGAAACTTCAGATCATGTGGTTTTTTTTGTTTTGTTTTGTTTTGTTTTTTTTTGTTTGTTTGTTTTTTGTGTGATATGGTACAACCCTTTTGGCCAGAGAGATGCAAAACTGATTATGTTCCAGAGATGTTGAATTCCCACCACTCAATGTGAGTCAGGTTCGGTATTTTTCTTGAAAATAAAGATTTTGAATTTGTTATTAAGTTCCTGGTATGTTTTGGGAAGTTTTTTTTATTCACAAATGCAGATGGTTTAAATCTAAACCCAACTTTATCCAATGGTGTAATGAGGTAAAACTCATTAATTAATAAATTTGTTAAGAATAAGAAAGCCCGGAAGTTGACTTCTCTGTTGGATTTGTATAATTTAATTTAAAAGGCCTTTTTGGTGTATTTTATTTTTGAAGCATCTTATGTTCTTATTTTTCTTTCTGGTTTAGTTTGGTTTATTTTGACGGTTTTTATTTTTTTTGTTTTTTTTTTTGTTCTATTTTGGTTATGCTCAACCAAGGCTGATTAAGATTGGATTTATTCTGGAATGTGATTATGTACCTTGTTTGGTTGTAAATCTGAATAAAAAAAAAATAAAAAAAATGCTGCTTTTTCCATTCCCTTCCTTCCGGGCATGTAACCTATCAACCTTACCGAAGAGATGTGTTGCGTTTAGTACGACAGATATCTCTCTCTCTCTCTCCCTCTCTCTCTCAATCCAATTCAATTCAATTAGCTTTATTGGAATGACAAAAGCACATTTTGCATGCATAGGAGAAGAGAACATATACAACAGTGTAATTTGGAACAATATAGCAATAATGAAATAACATTTGAACAAGTAATATTAAAAGAATGACATTAAAACATATGGATACATATGATATAGTAAAGGTTGTGTAACAAGATTATTTATGTATTATTTAACTAATAAACTGAATAACTGAAATCAACATCATCTACAGTTATGTGGTTGATTTCTCTCTCTCTCTCTCTCTTCCTTTTTATTTATTTATTTATTTATTTGCTTTGTTTTCATGTAAATACTGCTCTGACAAGTATCCCAGTACTCAGCACTTTGATTTGTAAATTTGTAGTTGTAAATGCTTGTAAAAAGTTGTAAATTTCTTTCTGTTATACTTAGTGTGTGTCAAATTAGTGATTCGACTGCATAATAAATTACTTTAATATTTAAAAATAATAAAGTACATTACACGTTTTTTTTTTTTTTGTTTGTTTGTTTGTTTTTTTTCCTCCTTACACTGTGTATTGCCTGGTTTTAGTCAGTTGTGCTTTCTATTAGTAAATCAACATTACAATGATTACAATATATACTATTTTATGGAATATTTATTAAAATATTTATTAAAATATTTGGCAAGAGCAAAGTACTCTATAACGTCTTTTATTTTGCTCTATGCAAACGTATTATTTCCGTTGCGGGCAGATTTTGAACTTTCACCCTGTATCTAATCCTTCCTCTTCCGTGTACAGTGATAGCAGGTATGGCGGATTGTCTTTGCGCTTAAAATGTGATTGAACTATCTATTGTCATCTGCCGTTTTTGAAGATCAAATATATGATATTAAGAGTTTTACGTATAGTTCGCATTCTATCGGAGAATATCCCTGCCATACTAAGTCAATTAATAATCTAATAGCGGATTTTGTTACTGCTTGAGTCGACGCTGGGAAGCAGTTACTATCTTACAACAGAGTGAAAGTGTAACGCTGTTATATTCGTTGATTTGGTTAAAACGTAACATATTTAACAGCAGTTTGGACATTTGTAAAAACGCATATTTAACAGATGTTTGGACATATGTAGCTTATAAGCTAAACGGTGCTTATTCCGCTACTTAGCCTGAACTCCACACAGGTTTGGTTGGTTGGTTACTGCATGATGATTGAAATCGCGCAAATGGCCTTGAGCTATTACCTAAATAAACTGGGAAAAGATTGTTTTCTAAAACATGGACGGAATGATCCTGAGAGCGCTGCACGAGCTCGCGGCGCCATCTGTAGGAACTTTCTATGAATCTGTAACTTTCTATGAATGGCGATGAGACTTTGAGATTGCTAGTGCTGTCATAAAATTCCCAACGGTTGTGATGTAATTATATAACAAGCTGTAGTCTGACGCGCTTCATGTCTGCTGTTACAGTACTGTTTTTAGTTTCGCTTCACTGTTAGTGCTAGCTGCGCTGTGCTTGGTTTGAGCCGCTTTAATTTGCGTTTAGGAACGCAACATTCGTCATTAGAAACGTTTATAAATCTGTTGTTGTTTACAAAGATAAGTTTCAGTGTCACATAATCCTTCAGAAATCATTCTAATTTGCCGATTTGCTGCTCAAGAAACATTTCTCATTATTATCAATGTTAAAAACAGTTTTGCTGTTTAATATTTTTGTGGAAACAATGATTCCATTCAAACATTTGTATAAGATTTTAAAAAGAGGGAAATTATTCATTTTATTCATGCACGAAATTGATTAAAAAAAAAAAGTGAGTGAAGACATTTAAAATGATTTCTATTTAATAAATGCATTAACAAATTTAATTCATATATTTGATAAATGCAAATAAATGCTGTTCATTAAACTTTACATTTATCGGAAAAATCCTGAAAAATAAAGTGAATCACCATTTCCACACAAAATATGAAGCAGCAAAATTGTTTTCAACATTGATAATAATCAGAAATGTTTCTTGAGAGTCCAATAAATTCTAATGATTTCTAAAAGATCATGCGACACTGAAAACTGGAGTAATGATGAAGAAAAATCTGCTTTGCATCTCAGAAATAACATTACGTTTTATAATATATTAAAATTGAAAACTTTTTTTTTTTAATTTGTAATTATATTTCACAATATTGCTTTTTTTTTTCTTTTTTTTTTTTTACTCAAATAAATTCAGCCTTGATGAGCAGATGATATTTATTTCAGAACCATTATTTGTAATGTTTCCAAACTTTTGGCAGGTACTTTAATAATAATAACAATTCTATATACTTTACTATAATATATTATAGTACTTAATTATAATATATTATATTGTTATCATGATTATTAAGTGCTGCTTTTTAATTTTTTTACAGTATAAGATATATCTTTTACTGTGCTAAAATATATATTTTTAATAAGTGCTGGGGGGGGGGGGGGGGGGCTTGGGGCGTGGTCAGATTTTCCTTCTTTTTTGTCTCTAGCTGATCACATGCCTGAATTTTTCAGGTCAAGATGGTGCAGCGCCTGACTTACCGACGTAGGCTTTCCTACAACACTGCTTCAAACAAGACCAGACTGTGAGTGTATTTTTTATATATAAACAATATAGTGTTTAATGCAGACTTCAAAGGCTGTACTTAACGATTGCATTGTCACTCAGGTCCCGTACGCCAGGTAACCGCATTGTGTACCTGTATACCAAGAAGACTGGCAAGGCACCCAAGTCAGCATGCGGAATCTGTCCCGGTAGACTGCGTGGTGTAAGTGGTGCACTATATACAGTTCTTTCCTGTGTACTTGGACTATCTGTTATCTTAAGTACGCTGATAGGACTGGTGTTTGAGGGTAGAAGCCAGTATATCTGGTGGAATCTTGAAAAGGAGCAGTGTTAGTTTCTTGGCTCTTGTTTATCGCATACAGCTTTGTTGTAGAGTAAATAGTATGTTTATAATGAGATTAAAAATATTTCGTAAAAAAATTCTTAGCTCTAGAGTATTTTTATAGTATTTCTAAATTCATATGGCACTTAGTGGCATAGTATATCTGTTAAAGATAAGATCAGTAATGTGTCTTTTGGGGTAGTTTATATCTAATATTAGGGAAATCAAGTAAAATGATCTACAACAGCAGATGTTAACATCTATTGAAAGTCTTGGTAGCTACATCAGATTGGATTACAGAATAGTTTTAATTTACATCAAACTAGACATAAGTGAACACATGATTTAAACATGTTCTAATGTTTGTTCCTCAATAGATCCGTGCTGTGAGACCCCAGGTTCTTATGAGACTCTCAAAAACCAAGAAGCATGTCAGCCGAGCTTATGGTGGTTCCATGTGTGCCAAGTGTGTACGAGACAGGTAACTGACTGAGACCATTGCATTAGCCTGTTTGTATATAATTAGACTGATAATGGGTTCATCAAAAAATTGTTTAATATGTAAAGTATATTTTATTTAGATTACACTACTCCGGCGTTTTCGAGGTCGAAAACGGTGACTTTTGAAAACGATGGCGTGGCTGCCCACATTCTCTCTGCGTATCCTTGACGACCGTGTAAACAATAACATCATGCTCATTATTGTACCCATAGATACAGTGCCTTGCGAAAGTATTCATACCCCTTCATTTTTTTCACGTTTTATGTTGCTGCCTTATGTTAAACCGCTTTATATTACTTTTTTCCACATAAATCTACACTCCATACACCATAATGGTAAAGGAAAAGAAATAGGTTTTTAACATCTTTGCAAATTTATTAACAATAAAAAACTTAAACGATTCCATTGCATAAGTGTTCATACCCTTATCTGGGACGGTTGAAATTTAGCTTAGAAGTATTTATATTGCTTGTAGATGTTACTACACTTCGAGTGAAGTTAACCTGTGGCAAATTCAATTGAATTGGTATGATTTGGAGGCACACACATCTTAATAAAAGGTTTAACAGCTGATAATGCATATCAGAGCAAAAACTAAGCCCTGAGGTCAAAAGAACTGCCTGTAGAGCTCAGAAACATGTCTGCGTCAAGCCACATATCTGGGGAAGGGTTCAGAAAAAAATTCTGCAGCATTGAAGGTTCACAGAAGCATGTAGTCTCTGTTACCCTTAATGAAATAAGTTTGAAATGACCATGACTCTTCCTAGAGCTGGCCTCCTGGCCAAACTGAGGAATTGATGGAGAAGGGCTTTGGTTAGTGTGGTGACCAAAAACCTGATGGTCACTCTACTTGAGCTCCATGATCATATGTGGAAACAGGAGAAATCTACAGGAGGTCAAACACCACTTCAACACTCCACCGATCTGGGCTTTATAGCTGTGTGGCAAGACTCAAACCTCTCCTCAGTGAAGACACATGAAAACACACTTGGAATTTGCAAAAAAGCACCTAAAGGACCCTCAGACTGTGAGAAACAAGATTATCTGGTCTGATGATCCTCAAATTCCAAACATCATGTTTGAAGGAAACCAGCTCTGCTCATCACCTGCAGAGTACCATCCCAAAAGTAAAGTGTGGTGGTAGCAGCCTCATGCTGTGGGGCTGTTTTTCAGCGGCAGGGACTGAGGGACACATCAGAGTAGAAGAAAGCTCAATGCACCAAAATATAGAGATAGCCTTAATGAAAACCTAGTCCAGAACATTCAGAACCTCAGACTGGGCAGAAGGTTCACCTTCCAAAAGGACAATGACCCTAAGCACACAGCAAGAATGGCTTATAGACAACTCTGTGAATGTCCTTGAGTGGCCCAGCCAGAGCCTGGGATTGAACCCAATCAAATATTTCTGGAGAAACCTGAAAATGTGCATTTGCCCCCATCCAACCTGACAGAGCTTGAGAGGTGAAGAGGCGAGGAGAAGAATGGCAGATAATTGCCAAATGCTGATGAGCAAAGCTTGTCACATCAAACAAAAAAGATTTGAGACTGTAAAGGTGCTTCAGCTAAATATTTAGTTAAGGGTATGAATACTTATGCAATGTACTTATTTCAATTTTTTTATTTTGAATAAATTTACGAAGTTGTGACAATTCTGGTTTTGCTTCGTCAATATGGTGTATGGAGTGTAGATTGATGTGGGAAATAAAGTAATTTAAAGCAGTTTAAAATAAGGCAGCAACATAACAAAACGTGAAAAAATTAAGGGGTATGAATACTTTTCACAAGGTACTGAATGTATGGGTAGATTCCCCATTTGACCGCTCCAAGCACCAGGGTTCGTATGGTCATGAAAAACCTGGAAAAGTCATGGAATTTTAAAACAGCAATTTCCAGGCCTGGAAAAGTTTTGGAAAAATAAATTAACCCAGAAAGTTTTGGAAAAGTCATGGAAATCTATTTCACAAATCTCTGTATAATATAATAATGTTTAATCAGGTCCTGAATTTCGGTGCGGGATTGCGCATATATCGCATAGTTTTACTCATTCCCGCAGCTTTCGACTTTAAAATGGATATTCACACATTTATTCAATAGCTTATAGCATGTAGGTTTGATGAGTAAATAAATCCACACAGAATATCAGATCAAATCAGACATTTGAAAACTACGTAAGTGATTCAGAAGTACCGCGTCTTCTCTCACTGACTTTATCTTAAAACGGCTTCACATCGGCACATCTCGTCTGCACTAAAGAGCTGCTGCACGCTGTGATACAAGATTTTCGCTCGTGTTTTGGTACAGTTGACAGAATTGTCACTTGCCTAATCGGGTCATTGTTGCATCGTCACAAAAATTTATTATTTATTTGCACGTCTTTTAAAGCCATTTGGTACTCTCGTGCTCCAGAGGCGGTTTCCTGTGCACTCAGTCACGTCCAAAGGGTGTGCATATAAAGCCGCCTTGCGAGTACCAAATTGAGTTTGGTACCAAACAAGCTCAGTAGAACCCTGTACAGACCTCAAACATATGCCCTAGTCAGGCCCTTGTCCAACAGCTTATCAGAATTACTGGCCCGAGTCAGACTGGAGCCCGTGTCTTTTTTTTTCTCTTTTTCTCTTCCCAGTTACACAGCTGCTGTTGGAGCCATTAAAATAGTTCAGTCTAGTTTTTAATGGCAAAGTGGTTATATTTATTTTCGTTTCTTTAAGTTAATTTAGAAATATGTTTGGAACATTTTTTTTGTTTGTTAAATTCAAGTTTTTGTTTTTAAAGTAGCCTAACGACCAAGTAGCCAGCTGCAGACAGTGAGTTAGCCTATATGTTTGATCAATTTAGCCTTCTAAAATCAGCACCACTTGACTCGAATAAAATCTATATATAAAATACTTAAAAAAGCATATCACAATGTTAGTTTACGTTTGTGCTAGGCGCGTATCCAATCGTTTGTGCGGAGAGTGGAAGCTAAAGCGCGCTCTGCAGGACTTGGGAGTCGCCAGACCAATCACTTGCATTTTTTTCTTATAACAGTAGAAACAATCGTCATTTTTGCTCATAAAGGTAAGAGTAATACTTCATTCGAGACTGTTAAGGGTTTACTTTTATTTGTGTGCACTCACAATATCAGCATACGTTGTGATTGTTTTTTTTTTTTTGTTTTTTTTAGAAAACAAACAGGATGCACTTTCTGCGTCACAAAAATGAACCGAAACTCAGCGAATATTTTATTTCCCCTGGCCCCGACACATTCATCATGGTAATTACTTGCTGGGGTTTTGCTGCAAGCTTTATTGCGTGCGCTTTAATGTGGAACTCTTCCAGCACTCGCTGCTGCTGCTGGACACTAAACACCATCCGAGCCGCTCTTGACAGTCGTGGTAGCATCGTGTTGTTTCCACCAGCGCGGGCAAATCCTTTTCGTCACCATAATAATTGATGGATATCTAAAATATAAAAATGAGGAGGAAGCCTAAAACTAGCCCGATGGCAGGCCCGCGTCTGAGCTATGACATGAAAACTGTCCCGAAGCCGTAAAGAAGTCTGGGCCCGTTGGGCTTGGGCTGAAATACAGGGCTCTAAACAAAATTAAGTGGCTTAATTTGCGCAGCTTGTTGCATTTCAGCGGCAAAAATACACACAAAATGACGTTAAAATGAGTATCCTTATAAGCAGTGTTGTTTTTTTCTTAAGTGAATGTAAACAGTTGCGAAAGAGAGAAGTTTCCAAAACGAAATTCAGGTCCTGCATTTAACGGAGTTAAATAAATGATAATATTGGGTGATGCGATATGTTCTCTGTGTGGAGTAAATGTCATTGCACACTGGCCCGAAATTTTCACAAGTTAAAAAAAAAAAAAATAAATATGACTTCACGTTGTCAAGTCACCTTTATTTATATAGTGCTTTAAACAATACAGATTGTCAAAGCAATTTTCTGATATCAATATAGGAAAATAGTGTGTCAAGATTAAACACTCAATTTTTAGTTAAAGGCATTTCATTATTGAATTCAGTGATGTCATCGTCCAGTTCAGTTCTAATAATATCTGTGCAATCAAGTCGACGATATCTCTGGAAATTAAGTGTCCCCAACTAAGCAAGCCAGAGGCGACAGCGGCAAGGAACCAAAACTCCATCGGTGACAGAATGGAGAAAATAAACGTTGTCAATCATGTTTACACGCTGCCTTCGAAACTTTCATCAGTCATAAAAAAAAATCGGATCAGGTTCGATTTTCTGCGTTTTCACATCCGTAGCATTCATTTTGATAGGAAAGGATGACGAATACGGAAAAAAATGAAAAAACGCATACGAAAATTTCGGACTCAGTGTGCAAGGACCTTCACGTCTGGCGCAGTTGCAGCTTGTATTTATTACTAAAACAAGAAAGCAAACAATAGCATTAATAGTCATTCATTTTAGTTAACATATGCTATGATAATTTGAACAGATTTTTATTCTTATTATAAAATAATGGAACATTAGGTCATGAATATTGTCTCAAAAGTCATGGAAATTTATTGGTAAAAATGTGTACGAACGAAATGTGTAATGAACGAAATGTGTACGAACGTCCGCCATCTAAATAATTGGGAATCTACCTATGCATATCTATGGTTGTACCTGCATGAATGGTCATGTGACATGCGTTTTGGGTTGTGTAGTGTAAACGGAGATCGTTTCTGAAACGCAGCGGAAACGGCAGTGTAGACGAGGATCGTTTTCATTGTAAAACGCCGTTTTAAAACGAAAAAGCACTAGTGTAAACGGGTCTTTAAAATACATAGTCTATTAAAATACATTTAGAATTACCCCAAATTCAAGGTAAGGGGGCAAATATGCCCCTGTATGAAGTTTGTGTCTTTTATATCTATATCATCTGTTACAGTTAATATCACACAAAGAGTAGCCTACAGTATTTTATTTATTTTTCTCTCCAAATATCCGCATGATTGAAAATGTGATACTGATTTTAGAAAGCAAGAAGTTAATAATAATTGATGTACATTTTAACAGTTCCTGTTTTTGCTTTATTTTGTCTACAAAAATAGTTTCAAACAAAGCCACAGCTGAACTGTTTTGCATCTCTGAGCAGCACAGCTCACTCGTGCAGTGATTTCCTGCCACCTACTTGCTTTTTTAGGTTTATATTTAAAGTATATATTTTGGCCTTTTTTTTCCTCAATCATTTCATTACGTTTTTTTTAAATCATTGAAACATCTCTGAATTTATAGTTGCAGGTTAAATGCATTCATGTCCTGCATTCAGTCTGTGTAAATGAACAGATTTTGTGCCACATCTGCATTGCAAGCACAAATTTTGTTGATACTGATTGAAATGTATTGATTGATTGCTAACAGTCCTATAGTGTGTTACTATTTGAGTTTATTGATTAAATTTAAGAATTTGAAACAAAAGGTGATGCATACATTTAATTAGGTTAGAAAAAAAAAATTGGCCTTAAAAGTTTCCATAAAAGGTAAAATTCAGTTTAAACTTAGGAAAATTTCATTTGTTACTCCTGCAAACTAAAAGCTTTGGAAGTCAGCTGTCCATGGCAGGACCAAACCTGCCGAAGTACCAGCATAATAACATGCAAACATAGTCTAATTATCGTTATCAACAAAATTTCAGAAAATATCGAGATATTATTTTTCATTATCTCACACCCCTACTGGGAGTAAAGATAAAGATGATCGTACAGAGTACTTCAACCTTCTTCCAAAGCACAAAAAGAGATGTCTTAAAGTTTTGTACTGGTTTCTCTTTTCCATGCAATTAAAATTGGTATCTCTACAATCTATCTCTACTTGTACATGGCTGATTTTCATAGTTGTAATTTACTGGATCCATACAGGGGGTTAACATTTCACTGGACTGGAGGATTGTCACTGAGTAACTTAAATTTAGTTCTGTTCCTCACACAAAGCTATTGTGTGACTTCAGAAGACTTTATATGGTGCAGTAGTCAACTTAAATGGTATGGTTCATCACGATATATGATATCGATTCTCGTACCCAGCAATACGATATTTGCCAATACCGCATAAAATTCTAAGATACAATTACAATACGATTTGATACAGGAGTATATTGATCAATTTATCGATATTATATTATATACCTATTTGAAACAACCATCTACATTTTTATTAACTCGCAAATGCAACCAAAATATAATCCATGAACATTTATCTGAAATTCTCATCCTGTACCTCAAATGGGACATTCGCAAACAAAAATATGCTTACACTTATTTATTTTTCTTTATTTAAAAAAAATAAATAATAATAATAAAAAAGTAATCTTATGACTTGACAACTTTCAAGAAAGTTTTTTTAGGCTTCAGTGTGTAAAATAGTGTAAATCCTCCTTAGGAAACAACTAAAACGAGGTACTCCAGTTGTAAGAAAAAAAGTACATGTAGAAAAATAAATATTAGAAAAAACTACAAAAACTTGTCTTTTGTTTTTTTTTTTTTGTTTTTTTTGCATGCTACTATGGGCTCAGTGCTAAAAATCTTTTCTACAGATAACCAAATTACAAGCAACAGCAGAAAATAAATACAATTGAACAAAGACACAAATTCAATAAACAGGGTTTTGAGCTCAGTCTAATAGAAATGTTCAGGTACAGAAATGTAATAATCAAATAAAATAACCGCATAGTAGTCTTCACTGTAAAAATTAAATATAGATTAATCATTATTGATGTTACAAAGGATATTTAGTCAGGAGCAGTGAGCACTACCTGTATTTTTCTTTGACAGCATTAGGTTTATTATTAGTTTGCTTTCACTTTAAGAACGAAAGCATGGTTCCAACATACTGATACACATGCGTTTTCTTTCTCAACTCTTTACGTTAAGACATATTGCTAACCGACTGTGTTTACTAGGATATTTGCGAAAACGCTCATTTTGATGTCATTTTATCTGTATTTGTTCATCCATGCCAGGGCTCGCAAAATTTAAAAATCCCTGGTACCCCTTCTGGCAGGTACTCTTCACATTTTGGTAGCCCAAAAATTAATTTAACTAGCCCAAATAAAAAAAAAAAGACCTTTTTTTAAGAAAATGTAGAAAATCAGATAGGAGTGTAAATGTCAATCAAAAATATTTTCAATACACAAATATCAACAAATATGAAGGAAGGAATTTTATTTCACTATTTACAGGGTATCTGCAGAATTTTTAAAAATAAATTTAAGGCAATTTATAAATCTTTTTAAGAGCTGCACAAGTAAAATGAACACAGTATGAGTGGGGTTGGGCAACCAGTGTTGCCAACTTAGCAATTGTTTTTGCTAAATTTAGCAACTTTCAGACTACCCTAGCAACTTTCTTCTTCCAAAAGCACCTAGCAACAAATTTAGCAATTTTTAAAATTTATTTGGCAACTTTTAGCAACTTTTGATAAGTGACTTAGACAATAAAAAGGTACACATTTTCCATCCAAATTACACAAAAAGAGGAAACCAAAGATGCCTAGCAGTACACACATCAAGTGAATTGAGTTTGCTGCTGTTTGCAATTGTTCAATTTAATTATAATAATAATAATAATAATAATAATAACAATAATAATAATTGAATAATTGTTCATTTATGATACACTTTATTAGTAGTTTGTACTTGTGATTGTAGATCAGTTAGTACAATGCAAAAGAGTCTAGTAATTTTCCAGGACATTATTATCCATTGTAACCCTGTAACCCGAAAACACAATGCGTAATTTAAAATCCAGTTAAAAAAACAATACGGAAAATTCTTTCATATGAACATACTGTAGTAGATTGTGCCCTACTTTTACAGACTTTTCTTGAAGTGTAGCATACTAACTATCTACTAATACACTGCTTAAATTGTTGAGAATGTGTAGTATTACTAGTTTACTAGCTATTAAAAAAACCTAAATTGTAATCTTTCAAAAATGTGTAAGTGTTCAATAATTCATAGTATTTAAAAAGTTATTTATATTTTAATATTATTTCATGCATATTATTTTACAAACAAATCTAAATTAGCATATATAAAATATATATTTTTGCTGAGATGTGATGATGTGACACAATTTTGCGCCATGATTACGCAATGACATCACGCAATGACATCACAATGTCATTTAGCAACTTTTTGCAACAAATTGACCTGAAAATTAGTTGGCAACACTGTGGACAAAGTCTATGGTAACGTACAGTATTAAGCCATAAAATGACACGATTTACAGTTCAGATACAGGTTTTCTCAAAAACAAAAATCTTATACAACAGCATTTCGGCCTTTAGACCATTTTTATGAAAAAGGATAAATCAAGCATATAAATTATTATATTTAAAACGAATAAATATTACTGTCTTAATTGTTTAGATTTTTAGAAGGCACATTAACTTCTTTCTCATTTACAACTCTATGTGTTTGCTGCGTAAAAACATGGGCCGATATTTGCATTGATCTGACCATAAACAGCAAGAAAAGCTTATTGGAAATGCAAATTCATTCTCTGCCACAAGGTGGCGCTTTAGGAGCGGCTTAATATAGCGGTTTCCCTCAGAGAAAAAACGTTAGCGGCCGTACACAAAGCAGCACCGTCCGCGCTCATAAACGCTGCTTTATCAGGCATTATAGGTAAGATGAAATAAAAATGCCAAGGACACATTTCTGAGGACAGTCGGTTCCCTTCAGATACATCCACATAAAGACATCTGTACTGCGTTTTGACTTGAAACGTGCAGCGCTCACATTTATTCAATTGCATCATTGCCTTTTGAAATTTAATCCAGCTGTATCGCCATTCTTGTCTTTCCATCCCCAACTGTAAGACCTTTTGAAATTATAGTTAAGACATTTCTTATACCATTTAACGTATTTAAAACTTTTTATGGCCTTAAGTTTGATACAACTAAATTGAAGAGTTTTTAAGGACCCGTGGGAGCCCTGTATTTAAGGTAGCCCGTCGGGCAGGGCATGATACATTTTGGTAGCCCGACTGGAAAACACAATAGCCCCGGGACGTCGGGCTAGCGATTTTGCGAGCCCTGAATGCACAAAAAAAGCAGAAGAGAGCTCAATTTTAGTATTCACGCGCTGTTGACACGGCTGTCTGTGTGCATGCGCTTCAGATGTGTGTACAGAAAACTTCTCACAGCGCTCAACAGCTCCGTCAACAATCCCGAGCGTCTTTTATGCTTGCCTTGTGCCTTCGGGCAGCCCTTATATCGAGTCTTGACACGTGAGTTTGAAGGAGAATGCATGCGTTGGCAGTAATGCATAGACAGACAATATGTGAAAATGTGGATAGTGCCAAAATAAAGGTGCCTATTTATACTACAGATATCGATATTTTACGCATGGCATCGATGCATTGTATCGTCAGACATTTGATTGATGTATCGATCAATATCAATGGATCGTTACACCCCTGTTAAATGGCATTTTTTCATGCTTTTGCATCCTTTTTGAACATTCAAGGCAGGATGAATGGATTAACTTGTTTTTTTTTTTTTTTTGATAAATACAGGTGCATCTCAATAAATTAGAATGTTGTGGAAAAGTTCATTTATTTCAGTAATTCAACTCAAATTGTGAAACTCGTATATTAAATAAATTCAGTGCACACAGACTGAAGTAGTTTAAGTCTTTGGTTCTTTTAAATGTGATGATTTTGGGTAATATTTAACAAAAACCCACCAATTCACTGTCAACAAATTAGAATACTTCATAAGACCAATAAAAAAAAAAAAACATTATTAGTGAATTGTTGGCCTTCTGGAAAGTATGTTCATTTACCGTATATGTACTCAATACTTGGTAGGGGCTCCTTTTGCTTTAATTACTGCCTCAATTCAACGTGGCATGGAGGTGATCAGTTTGTGGCACTGCTGAGGTGGTATTGAAGCCCAGGTTTCTTTGACAGTGGCCTTCAGCTCACCAGCAGATGACATTGCACTCCCTTAACACTGGACTTCAAGCAACTTGGGCTATGAGCTTCTCCACCCTTCCTCCAGACTCTAGGACCTTGGTTTCCAAATGAAAAACGAAACTTGCTCTCATCTGAAAAGAGGACTTTGGACCACTGGGCAACAGTCCAGTTCTTCTTCTCCTTAGCCCAGGTAAGACACCTCTGACGTTGTCTGTGGTTCAGGAGTGGCTTAACAAGAGGAATACGACAACTGTAGCCAAATTCCTTGACACGTCTGTGTGTGGTGGCTTTTGATGCCTTGACCCCAGCCTCAGTCCATTCCTTGTGAAGTTCACCCAAATTCTTGAATCGATTTTACTTGACTTTGCTTGACAATCCTCATAAGGCTGCGGTTCTCTCGGTTGGTTGTGCATCTTTTTCTTCCACACTTTTTCCTTCCACTCAACTTTCTGTTAATATGCTTGGATACAGCACTCTGTGAACAGCCAGCTTTTTTGGCAGTGAATATTTGTGGCTTACCCTCCTTGTGAAGGGTGTCAGTGATTGTCTTCTGGACAACTGTCAGATCAGCAGTCTTCCCCATGATTGTGTCGCCTAGTGAACCAAACTGAGAGACCATTTTGAAGGCTCAGGAAACCTTTGCAGGTGTTTTGAGTTGATTAGCTGATTGGCATGTCACCATATTCTAATTTATTGAGAGTGAATTGCTGGGGTTTTTTTTTTTTTTTTAATGTGAGCCAAAATCATCACAATTAAAAGAACCAAAGACTTAAACTACTTCAGTCTGTGTGCACTGAATTTATTTAATACACGAGTTTCACAATTTGAGTTGAATTAATGAAATAAATGAACTTTTTCACGACATTCTAATTTGAGATGTATATAAATAGCGGTTTATACTTCTGGTTTGATGCTTTTCGATTTAATTGGCTTTGTACTGTACTTTGCAAAAATGAAAAATTTTGTGGAAAGGAACGACCAGTAGGCTACAGTTCTCCTTTGGGTTTCGCAGAATAAGTAACAATAAAACAACACTAGTAAATGACATGTTTTTCATAAATTGGTAAACTATTGATTTAGGAATGCTGTAGTTAAACCCTTAAATGCTTTTGTGAGCTAATAATCCATATCTGTCTGCGTCACTTTTCAGGATCAAACGAGCTTTCCTTATTGAGGAGCAGAAGATTGTGGTCAAAGTACTGAAGGCACAGGCACAAAGCCAGAAGTCCAAGTAGAAGTTGATTTGTACTGTTCAAATAAAAGAATTGGAAAGCACTGTTTTGTGTTCTTATTTGCCTGTGAAGATGTATGACCATGACTGGATAGTGGCAGGAATTTAGTTAAGTATGAGAAATTAATTAATATTTTCGTGATAGTAGTATGGGAAGCTAAGTATGATTTGCCCTTTTTTTTTTTTTTTTTTTTTTAACAAATGATCCTGAGCTGAAGAAAACAGTTGTGATTGACATTCAGTAATGAGACAAACTCTTTATATATTCAAAATCCAGATGTATTGAAATGACACAAGGGCAGATTAAAACAATGACAAGTAGTCCTCGCACATACACAGTGTGCTCTACAGGCTTGTGCATACTTAACATACTATATAAAAAGAAACAAATTGATTAAACACTGCTGAATAAATTTACAGAAGGGCCTCACATTTATCAATTCATATGTGACAATGTCATGCTCATGTTCTTGCTACAGCTGTGGTCAAAAGTTTACATCCCTGCAAAATCTGTGAATGTTTATTTTTAACAAAATGGACTCATACATAACTGTTACTACTACAGATGCACAGATGCCATTTTTTGAAGACCGTACCGATATTTTCTCTCTGGTGCTTGCCGGTACCAAAAAGGACCAATACCTGTGCTTTTTTGTAATGTAACAGTAGCTATGTTTCCATCCAAAGATTTGAATTAAACTTATGCACGAAACTGGAATATCGCATAAAACATATGCGAATAAAGCACGTTTCCATCCAATGAGTCAAAGAAAACAAAATCGTCACTTCCTGGTAAACTGTGTGGCACTAAATGTCACTAACAATATAGGAGAAGCCACTGAATATAATAATTTTCTTATATGATATAAATTACTTGCACCTCAGTGTGAGCAGACGAAACAATGCGGTCATTGCTTTTGGAGGTGGATGCCAGCTGTTTGGGAACGCAGTCGTGTAAGACAATTATACAGAAATGCGTTGACGACAGATTTTGCTCAGGCTTTTCAGAATGACCATAACATACAGTGGGGAAAATAATTATTTGATCCCCTGCTGATTTTGTAAGTTTGCCCACTTTAAAAAAAATAATAAAAAGAGATGG
The DNA here is from genome assembly GCA_039654775.1 of Spinibarbus caldwelli. NCBI lineage: Eukaryota > Metazoa > Chordata > Actinopteri > Cypriniformes > Cyprinidae > Spinibarbus > Spinibarbus caldwelli. Next base: position 35,744,218 of record CM077220.1, read on the forward strand.
GTGTATCATTTTTATGGTAGGTTTATTTTAACTTATAGAGACAGAATATCAAACAAAAAAATCCTGAAAAAAGCAGCATACAAATGTTAAAAAAAAAGATTTACATTTTAGTAAGTCAAAGAAGTATTTGATCCCCAAGCAAAACATGACTTAGTACTTGGTGCAGAAACACTTCTTGTTAAGCACAGAGGTAAGACATTTCTTGTAGGTGGTCACCAGGTTTGCACACATCTCAGGAGGGATTTTGGTCCACTCCTCTTTACAGATCCTGTCTAAATCATTAAGGTTTCTTGGCTGTCTCTTGGAAACTCGAAGTTTCAGTTCCCTCCACAGATTTTCTATAGGATTAAGGTCTGGAGACTGGCTAGGTCACTCCATGACCTTAATGTGCTTCTTTTTGAGCCACTCCTTTGTTTCCTTGGTGGTATGTTTTGGGTCATTGTCATGCTGGAAGACCCATCCACGACCCATCCTCAGTGTTCTGGCTGAGGGAAGGAGGTTCTCGTCTAATATTTTACGGTACGTGGCCCCGTCCATTGGCCCTTCAATGTGGTGAAGTCGTCCTGTACACTTAGCAGAGAAACAACCCCCAAAGCATGATGTTTCCGCCTCCGTGCTTGATTGTAGGGATGGCATTCTTGGGATGATAGTCAGCATTTTTCTTCCTCCAAACACAACGAAAGAGCTCAATTTTGGTCTCATCTGACCACAGCGCATTCTCCCAAGCCTTCTCTGAATCATTTAGATGTTCATTGGCAAACTTCAGATGGGCCTGTACATTGCCTTCTTGAGCAGGGGACCTTGTGGGCGCTGCAGGATTTCAGTCCATTGCGGCGTAATGTGTTACCAATGGTTTGCTTGGTGATTGTGCTCCCAAATGCCTTGAGATCATTAACAAGCTCCTTCCGTGTAGTTCTGGGCTGATTTCTCACCTTTTTCATGATCATCCTTACTCCATGAGGTGAGAACTTGCATGGAGCTCCAGACCGAGGGCGATTGATGGTTATTTTGTATTTCTTCCATTTCCAAATAATCGCACCAACAGTTGTCTCCTTCTCACCAAGCTTCTTGCTGATGGTCTTGTAGCCCATTCCAGCCTTGTGCAGATCTACAATCTTGTCCCTGATGTCCTTTGACAGCTCTTTGGTCTTGCCCATGGTAGTGGAGAGGTTGGAATGGAAGATACAGATTCTATGGACAGGTGTCTTTTATACACACAACGAGCTGAAATTAGGAGTATCTTCTTAAAGTGACAGGACTAATCTGTGTTCCACGTGCACATAACCAATCTGTGGGAGCCAAAATTCCTGCTGGTTGGTAGGGGATCAAATACTTCTTTGACTTACGAATATGTAAATCTTTTTTTAACATTTGTATGCTGCTTTTTTCTGGATTTTTTGTTTGATATTTTATCAGTTAAAATAAACCTACCATAAAAAATGATAAACCCTTCTTTTTTTTAAGTGGGCAAACTTACAAAATCAGCAGGGGATCAAATAATTATTTTTGCCCACTGTAGATGCTGTGAGCGAGATCGGTCCGCTGCTAGTCAAGTTATCCCGTCTCATAGCGCAAAGTCACATGACTTTCGATGCGCATGGAGGAATTTATTCGGTAAATGTGTTTCCATCGTAGTTTATGCACATTTTTTCTTATCGGATAAAAAGTTTATCCTACTCAAATGTGCGCATAAGCTTTTTTTATGCACATTTTTAGAATTTATGCGCATCTTGGCGTTTCCATCCAGGGTTTTTTTTTTTTTTTTTTTAATGCAATATTCCAAAATGTGCATAAAAATAGGTGGATGGAAACACAGCTATTGTAACAAAATGTTAAACGCTCACTGATGCTCCAGAGGAAAAAACTATGCATTAAGAGCCGGGGGTGAAAACTTTTGAACAGAATGGAGGTGTACATTTTTCTTATTTTGTCTAAATATCATATTTTTCATTTAGTACTGCCCTTCAGAGGCTACTGAAGATAAAATAAGTTGAATTTACCCTGATCTTCAAATGCAAACATGCATGGTTTTTTTTTTTGTTTGTTTTGTTTTGTTTTTTCCCTTCTGGAGCATCAGTGAGCGTTTGAACTTTCTGTAATAGTTAAATAACTAAATCCCTCGGTTGTCCTCAGTGTGAAAAGATGGATCTCAAAATCATACAGTCATTGTTCAGGGTTCTTACGGTCATGAAAAACCTGGAAAAGTCATGGAATTTTAAAACAGCAATTTCCAGGCCTGGAAAAGTTTTGGAAAAATAAATTAACCCATAAAGTTTTGGAAAATTCATGGAAATCTATTTCACAAATCTCTGTATAATATAATTATGTTTAATCAGGTCCTGAATTTCGGTGCGTGATTGCGCATATATCGTATAGTTTTACTCATTCCCGCAGCTTTCGACTTTAAAATGGATATTCACACATTTATTCAATAGCTTATAGCATGTAGGTTTGATGAGTAAATAAATCCACACAGAATATCAGATCAGTCATTTGAAAACAGCCTGCATGATTCAGCTATACCGCGTCTTCTCTCTTTGACTTTATCTTAAAACGGCTTCACATCGGCGAATCTCATCTGCACTAAAGAGCTGCTGCACGCTGCGATACAAGACTTTCGCTCGCGTTTTGGTACAGTTGACAGAATTGTCATTTGCCTAATCGGGTCATTGTTGCATTGCCACAAAAATGTATTATTTATTTGCACGTCTTTTAAAGCCATTTGGTACTCGCGCGCTCCAGAGGCGGTTTCCTGTGCACTCAGTCATGTCCAAAGGGCGCGCGTATAAAGCCGCCTTGCGAGTACCAAATTGAGTATAGTACCAAACAAGCTCAGTAGAACCCTGTACGAACCTCAAAGATATGACCCAGTCCGGCCCTTGTCCAACAGCTTATCAGAATTACTGGCCCGAGTCAGACTGTAGCCCGTGTCTTTTTTCTCTCTCTCTCTTCCTAAATTACACAGCTGCTGTTGGAGCCATTAAAATAGTTCAGTTTCGTTTTTAATGGCAAAGTGGTTATATTTATTTTCGTTTCATTAAGTTAATTTAGAAATATGTTTGGAACATTTTTTTGTTTGTTAAATTCAAGTTTTTGTTTTTAAAGTAGCCTAACGACCAAGTAGCCAGCTGCAGACAGTAGCTATGTTTCCATCCACCTATTTTTATGCGCATTTTGGACTATCGCATAAAAAATTCGCTGGATGGAAACGCCAAGATGCGCATAAATTCTGAAAATGCGCATAAAAAAATTATGCGCACAACTGAGTAGGATAAACTTTTTATCCGATAAGAAAAAATGCGCATAAACTACGATGGAAACACATTTACCGAATAAATTCCTCCATGCGCATCAAAAAAGTCATGTGACTTTGTGCTATGAGACGGGATAACTTGACTAACCAGCTGACCGATCTCGTTCACAGCATCTATAAGTTGTTGTAGTCACTCTGAAAAGCCTGAGCAAAGTCTGTCATCAAAGTATTTCTGAATAATTGTCTTACACGACTGTGTTCCCAAACAGCTGGCATCCTCCGAACGCAGTGACAGCATTTATTGTGTTACGTCTGCTCTCTCTGAGGCACAAGTAATTTATATTATATATGAAAATTATTATATTCAATGGCTTCTCCTATATTCTTAGTGATATTTAGTGCCTCAGTTTACCAGGAAGTGACGATTTTGTTCTCTTTGACTCGTTGGATGGAAACGGTGCTTTATTCGCATATGTTTTATGCGATATTCCAGTTTTGCGCATAATTTAAATTCGAATCTTTGGATGGAAACATAGCTAGTGAGTTAGCCTATATGTTTGATCAATTTAGCCTTCTAAAATCAGCACCATTTGACTCAAATAAAATCTATCTATCTATCTATCTATCTATCTATCTATATATATATATATATATATATATATATATATATAATACTTAAAAAAGTATATCACAATGTTAGTTTACGTTTGTGCTAGGCGCGTATTCAATCGTTTGTGCGGAGAGTGGAAGCTAAAGCGCGCTCTGCAGGACTTGGGAGTCGCCAGAGCGATCACTTGCATTTTTTTCTTATAACAGTAGAAACAACCGTAATTTTTGCTCATAAAGGTAAGAGTAATACATCATTCGGGACTGTTAAGGGTCTACTTTTATTTGTGTGCACTCACAATATCAGCATACGTTGTGATTTTTTTAAGAAAAACAGGATGCGCTTTCTGCTTTCGTCACAAAAATGAATCGAAACTCAGCGAATATTTTATTTCCCCTGGCCCCGACACATGCATCATGGTAATTACTTTGCTGGGGTTTTGCGGCAAGCTTTATTGTATGCGCTTTAACGTGGAACTCTTCCAGCACTAGCTGCTGCTGTTGGACACTAAACACCATCCGAGCCGCTCTTGACAGTCGAGGTATGGTGTTGTTTCCACCAGCGCGGGCAAATCCTTTTCATCACCATAGTAAATGATGGATATCTAAAATATAAAAATAAGGAGGAAGCCTAAAACAAGCCCGATGCCCGGCCCGCGTCTGAGCTATGACATGAAAATTGTTCCGAAGCCGTAAATAAGTCGAGGCCCGTTGGACTTGGGCTGAAATACAGGGCTCTAAACAAAATTAAGTGGCTTCCCAGCTAACACAGTTACGTCGTGACGACGTAACTGGACCGGACCATATACGTCGCAGCAACGTACCAAATAACGTTCCAGCCACGTAACTTTGTGATTCCCACATTCGTTGTGGCGACGTTATTTGTTACGTCACTGGAACGCGCTGAGAACGTCCTAACGACCAAACTGGTACGTCGTGAGGACATCACTCTACTGGACCATATTGGTCGCAGCGACGTAACTTTGTGATTCCCATATTCGTCGTGGCGACGTTATAGTGGTACGTCGCTGGAACGTGGCGGGTACGTCCTAACGACCAAACTGGCACGTTGTGAGGACGTGACAGTACCGGATCATATTGGTCGCAGCGACGTACCAAATAACGTTCGAGCGACGTAACTTTGTGATTCCCATATTCGTCGTGGCGACGTTATTTGTTACGTCGCTGGAACGTGCTGAGAACGTCCTAACGACCAAACTGGCACGTTGACAGTACCGGATCACATTGGTTGCAGCAACGTACCAAGTATGTCCTAACGACTAAAATACCACTTTCACTTATTTTTAATATTTACACCTCACATTTAGTCCGGGTCCTGAGGATGTGCCAAATATTGCCAATGCCTTGAAATACATATAGAACTAATAAACTCATCTTTGGTGCAAAATAGAAAACTTTATAAAATCTAATAGTAATCTAATTATAGGGTATTTATAGTAAATACATTCATTACATACATGCAGTGCAAACCAATTCAAAAACACTAAATTCTAATAGAAACTAGACAAAAACACAATGCATTCATTCATGAATCAACATTTATTCAGTTCTACTTTTTACAAATACAAGCCAAGCCAAAACATTTTGAACATTACATCTGTTCTTTAAATATGCAAAGTGTTACAAGGTCATGAGCACAGAAAACTGAACACATAAATTCATAGATTGCACAATATAATCAACTGAAAAAGTTTGTCTCATTAAGTATGGGCATAGTTAAATAATGATGTTATCAGTGAAAATTATCAGTACTCTTATTGATACAACTCCCCATAATTTGATGCAAAAAAATAAAGACATGATAAAAAGATATGTGCTTTAATACTGCTTCACTATCAGAAGATAAACCTAAACAATATTACAATTAACAAAGAACCATAGTTCTTGAGCTTCTCAGAAGATAAAAGAAATAAAGAAAATTATAACATTCATAAAGAGTAAAGATATGTATAATGGACAAAATAGAGATTCATAGCATCTCTCCTGTATAATTTGGCCCACCCCAAAAAACATAAACCGTTTTTGTTTAGGAAAATGAGCGTGTTGACTTTCTCAGGAGAATCTGTGATCTCTGATTACTGTCTGTGGAGAATACTCTTTCAGATAGTGCTGAGGAGGCAGAGTTAGGTGCTGGATGGCTGTGAGAGAAGAGGAAGAGCGTCTTTCTTACCCCAGCAGCAGAAGGCAGGCTCTTCTGAGGGAAGGACAGGAAGGTGACACTTCACTCTTCATCTTTTCATAGAGGGTTGATCCAGTGTTTCACTGTAGAACAAGTCTCCTCCTCAGCACTTGATCTTCTTCAGCAAAGAGTTCCTCTAGTGCAGTCAGAGATTTCAGATTCATTGCAAACTGGAATCTTTTAATAAAATTTACCATATTATTGTAGTCAGGTTTATTGTTTTTATTATAACACATGGCAAAGGTATGAGAAAATTATGTTAAACATGTTCTTCCTCTTCTTCGCCATCCTGAGCCTGCACTGTCAATATCCTTCTCTGGCAGCTGAAAGGGAGGATATCATCTTGTTAAAGTTGCTAATGTATGTACACAACCATTCAAAAATCTGCAATCTTTGTGAGGGGTTGTTTTATGTTTTTCGAAAGAAATCTCTTCTGCTCACTGAGGCTATATTTATTTGATCAAAATTACAGTACAAAACAGTAATATTGTAAGATATACAGTCAGGTCCATAAATATTGGGACATCGACACAATTCTAACATTTTTGGCTCTATACACCACCACAATGGATTTCAAATGAAACGAACAAGATGTGCTTTAACTGCAGACTGTCAGCTTTAATTTGAGGGTATTTACATCCAAATCAGGTGAACGGTGTAGGAATTACAACACTTTGCATATGTGCCTCCCACTTGTTAAGGGACCAAAAGTAATAGGACAGAATAATAATCATAAATCAAACTTTCACTTTTTAATACTTGGTTGCAAAACATTGCAGTCAATTACAGCCTGAAGTCTGGAATGCACAGACATCACCAGACGCTGGGTTTCATCCCTGGTGATGCTCTGCCAGGCCTGCAACCGTCTTCAGTTCCTGCTTGTTCTTGGGGCATTTTCCCTTCAGTTTTGTCTTCAGCAAGTGAAATGCATGCTCAATCGGATTCAGGTCAGGTGATTGACTTGGCCATTGCATAACAATCCACTTCTTTCCCTTCAAAAACTCTTTGGTTGCTTTTGCAGTATGCTTTGGGTCATTGTCCATCTGCACTGTGAAGCGCCGTCCAATGAGTTCTGAAGCATTTGGCTGAATATGAGCAGATAATATTGCCTGAAACACTTCAGAATTCATCCTGCTGCTTTTATCAGCAGTCACATCATCAATAAATACAAGAGAACCAGTTCCACTGGCAGCCATACATGCCCACCACCACCATGCTTCACTGATGAGGTGGTATGCTTAGGATCATGAGCAGTTCCTTTCCTTCTCCATACTCTTCTCTTCCCATCACTCTGGAACAAGTTGATCTTGGTCTCATCTGTCCATAGGATGTTGTTCCAGAACTGTGAAGTCGTTTGGCAAACTCTAATCTAGCCTTCCTGTTTTTGAGGCTCACCAATGGTTTACATCTTGTGAACCCTCTGTATTCACTCTGGTGAAGTCTTCTCTTGATTGTTGACTTTGACACACATACAACTGCCTCCTGGAGAGTGTTCTTGATCTGGCCAATTGTTGTGAAGGGTGTTTTCTTCACCAGGGAAAGAATTCTTCGGTCATCCACCATAGTTGTTTTCCGTGGTCTTCCGGGTCTTTTGGTGTTGCTGAGCTCAACGGTGCGTTCCTTCTTTTTAAGAATGTTCCAAACAGTTGTTTTGGCCACGCCTAATGTTTTTGCTATCTCTCTGATGGGTTTGTTTTGTTTTTTCAGCCTAATGATGGCTTGCTTCACTGATAGTGACAGCTCTTGGATCTCATCTTGACAGTTGACAGCAACCGATTCCAAATGCAAATAGCACACTTGAAATGAACTCTGGACCTTTTATCTGCTCATTGTAATTGGGATAATGAGGGAATAACACACACCTGGCCATGGAACAGCTGAGAAGCCAATTGTCCTATTACTTTTGGTCCCTTAACAAGTGGGAGGCACATATGCAAAGTGTTGTAATTCCTACACCGTTCACCTGATTTAGGGGGAAGTCGTGGCCTAATGGTTAGAGAGTTGGACTCGTAACCTAAAGGTTGCGGGTTCGAGTCTCGGGCCGGCAGGAATTGTAGGTGGGGGGAGTTGAGTGTACAGCGCTCTCCACCCTCAATACCATGACTGAGGTGCCCTTGAGCAAGGCACCGAACCCCCAACTGCTCCCCAGGCGCCGCAGCATAAATGGCTGCCCACTGCTCCGGGTGTGTGTTCACGGTGTGTGTGTGTTCACTGCTGTGTGTGTGCACTTTGGATGGGTTAATTGCAGAGCACAAATTCCGAGTATGGGTCACCATACTTGGCCACATGTCACTTCACTTTCTTTTCACTTTCACTGATTTGGATGTAAATACCCTCAAATTAAAGCTGACAGTCTGCAGTTAAAGCACATCTTGTTCGTTTCATTTGAAATCCATTGTGGTGGTGTATAGAGCCAAAAATGTTAGAATTGTGTCGATGTCTGTGAGGCAAAGCTGAATTTTTCAGTAGCCTTTACTCCAGTCTTCAGTGTCACATGTGTGCATGTGCTCGTGACGTACATGAATGACGTGACACGCACCTGCAGGGGTGCGTTTCCCAAAATCATCGTTAGCTAACTATGGTCGTTAGTTCCATTGAACTCTATTGGTAACTATGGCGCTTGTGACCATAGTTGCTTTTGGGAAACGCACCCCAGATTAGAAATGATGGGGAAGAAATCTTTGCATTTCTGGAGAGCCGAATCGCTAAACTCTGTTAGTACAACTTGCTGCCACCAGTCTCTGCTCCTTATCCCAGCTGAAGTAGCATTGCCATCACATTTCTATGGTGCCGAAAAAGCATGAAATACAACCATACAAACGTGTTTTGCATTAGACATAAATTAAAACAGCGGCCAAGAACACACCTACTCTTTCTGAGTCCATCATTTGTGCTGTGCAGTGGGGTAACGTTATGTGAATAATGGTGGTAAAAAGATAACCACAATTCAAATAATACGAATAATGGAAATTGCATATAAACGGGAGTGAAGAGCTTTGCTCTTGACATGTAAACATCCTTACAAGTCCTTACTCTGATTATTGGAAATAATCACATTATTTATGCACATGTAAACATTCAGTGTTGGAAACAGTTGGGCTACTTAATATTTCTGTGTAAAACGTGATTATTTTTCTTCATGATTATTTTATGAATACAAGTTCAAAACATTCAAAAAAAAAAAAATCTTTTGTAACATAATAAAAGTCTTTTCCATCACTTTAATTCAATTGTATGTATCCTTGTTATTAATGTCTTCTCAAGTAAAAAAAGAAATCTTAATCACTCCAACTTTTTGAACCGTAGTGTAAAATAATGTTATGAGATTAATGTTTTAAATGCAATTTTGAATATACAAATAAGAAATTTTGGGGGGGGGGGGATACATAATAATAATAATAATAATATGTTTAATTTATATAGCGCCTTTCCCAGGCTCAAGGACGCTTTACCAAAGCAGGAACACAATGGACAGTCATTTCACGTAGTCACAAACAGTCAGCACAAATAATCAATTAAGTTGTACAGTAGACATTTGCCCAGTCCAAAAATAAAATGAAACAAGACGAATGCAGTTGCATATTATGATACGGCAAAGACACATAGAAACAACATAGCAACACATAACAACATACAAATACATACAAACAACACACTTTTAAACATACTAACCCCGCCAGTAGGTGGCGGTAAGTCACTCAATGAGTGAGTCATTATTGAGTCATTCATTCAACCATTCACTGAATCATTCAGTAAAAAACACGGCTGTGTGTTGCTTGGAGATTGCGCAATACTTCTGCTGTGATCTTTGGAACTATTTTAGTTGGTGAAACAGAACAAAAGAGTCAATATTGTGTCTAAAATGTAAGTAACAATTATGTAACTACTTGCTTATTTAACTAAAATCAATGTAACATTTGCAATCGTGAGAATATTCGGCAATTAGCTCCCTTGTCATGGTATGCTGCTTAACTACATCATGTTATAAATAAAAAAACTCAATATTATGAAATTTTACCTTAGTATGCTTCTTCTGTGAGTTTCTTTATGTGTCCCGTTCAGCTCTTTTGCTCATTTCATACAGTCATTTGATTTGATTTCTCCATAAAAGTATCTTACAAAGAAACAGACAGCGCGATGCTAAACAGCGTGACCTTGATACCAGAAATACACTATCCATTATCAATCGCTGTTTACGCTGAATGTAATAAAATGAGAAGAATAAATCTTGCGTTTCGATGCTTCACTGTTTTTTTTTTGTTTTTTGTTTTTTGTTGATTTTTTTTGTCACATAGGCTATTTGTCTGGTCGGGCAAGTAAAAATCTCAAGCCATTTTTCAGTAAACTTCATTTAACCCATTTTAAACTATCTAGGAAGCTGGTCAGCTAACTGTAGCATGCAGTAACTACAGCGGGGAAAAAATCTGTCTGTCCAATGATTGTAAACAGTCACAGGTCCGTCAGACTGGAGAAATTTTTGTGGAAAATATTTAAGACCCATCGAATCTGAATTTAAGACATTTTAAGGACCCGCGACCACCCTGTAAGCTTGTGTCAGTAAAGAGAGATGTATAAAATGTGCAGTGCTGTGTGTCCCCAGGTCCAGAATTGAAAACCACTATCATAAGGTACTCTGCTCAGCAGTAATTTTTCTCATACCAAGACCATATGAACATCAACGATTTCAACAAAATCCTCCTGACTGGGGAAAAACAAGGCTCTGGAATTAGACTATTAATTGATATCTATCTATTATCTACTGAATTGTGAAATCCAACTAGGGATGCATCTATCCGATACTCAGGATCGGTATCGGCTCCGATACTGGCATTTTCTGCCAGATTGGGTATCGGTCAGAGGAGCCCAATCCAAATCCGTTATTTTGCGTGTACTATACTGTGTTATTTTTAAGCCCCACAAAAGGCACAAAAACATTATAAAGCACCACAAAGTTTTGTGCACTATATTCCAAGTGTTCTGAAGCTGTTCCATAGTTCAGTGTGAGGTACAGAAGAGTATTCAAGTTCATGTAAACTCTTCTCTGCACAGCAGCTGTCTGTCATCCTCCATTCAGCGTTCAAACTGCGTGTTGCATTCGGTTACTACAGTCAAACTCTCTTCAAGAGCGCACAATAACTGAGATTTAAAACTGTTAAAAGAAAAGGCTCAAACTATCGCGCAGATTTAATACACTACACACCAATGTCTCTTTCCTTTGTGCTTTGAACATTTCTATGCATAGCGCTGCACGCTGTGACTCCGTGTTGCTTCAAGCGCATCATTCTGTGCACAGGTTGCACATTTGTGCCGCTACACGACATATGAAAGTAAATAGACATATGATAACAATATATTTTCTGTATGTGTTTTGTATACAGTTCATGGTATTTTTATAACAATAACGGATGTTGATGACATACATAGAGTCAGCCTATTCTATAGGGCTGCAACAACTAATCGATAAAATCGATTATTATCGATAATGAAAATCATCGACAACGATTCTCATTATCGATTAGTCGGGTCTGCCCACAGTGCACGTCCAACTTCAGCTGGTCATGTCAAATTAATGTTACAGCACTGAATAACGCATTTCTGTGGCCAAAATGCATCTAAAAATAGTGGAGGAAACAGAATGAGATGCTGCGGGAGAAGTATGTGATCCAAGCTGCACAAAACATGAGAATTCTTTATTTTAAGCTTTAAGCTAATGCATTAGCATAATGGCTTGTCTTGTCAGGCGCTTTGACAGATGCGTGTGCATCCTCAGCGTAAAAACGTTCAGTTTATGGTCATATCCTTATCTGTAAATGTCACAAATTCACGCGAGCAGTTCCATTTTTGCATAAAGTTCCGTCCTGGCAGTCTGCGTTAAGTTTAAATCTTTACTGAATGAGCACCGGCGCGGCGGGCGCATCAGAGAGGGATTAATAATCAGCGCAAAAACATACATTGTGCTGAAATATCTGTTGTTAAACGTTAAATTAAGGTTTAAAAGTCAACATGTAGTGCACGTATTTTATGAGAGTAGGAACTGTAAAGGGATAACTGCGTATAGTTGTCTGAATATAAATATCAGACGCTTCATACCCGCCTTTTACAGGATAAAGAAATTACAGTAAACGTAACTGTGATCAAAAAGTTGGTTAACACTGAGTTTGCGTTTTTATTCGTCTTTATTATCTTTATTATTATCTTAATTTTTGATGAAGAGATTTAAACTATAGGCCTATATACAGTGCTTAACAAATTTATTAAAATAAATGTATTTAAGGTTTATAACAAATAATGTAAGCTTTGTGCCACTGCTGCTCTAAACTAACAGTACTGGTGTTTACTAAAATAATTTTTTAGCTATCTGTATTGGTTAGTCCTCCAATATGTGTAAGCTCTTTAGTGGGCTATTTCTAATGCTATAATATAATTATTTCTGTTATCTACAAAAGAATGAAGATCTATGAAAGATTTTTTCAGATACCCAATTACAGTCAAAAAGTAGCTAAACAATGCCAGCAAGAATGCATGCTGTTATGAAAGGCAGGAGGCTATTTTTTTATTATGTGAATATATATTTAGTTGTTTCAGTTTGTTATTTGCCCAATAAATGACAATAACATTTTTAAATTTAAACAATTCTTTGACAGATTCCTAAAATATTTGTGTTTTCTCTTTATTATGACAGGTGGTCTAATAAATTAAGCACTGTATGTTTTCATAGCATTCAGCTGGCACGTTTGTTTGAAGGACATTGGACAGAATGTGTAAGTGTTTTTGTCAATAAAATAAAAGAAGAAAATTTTGCTTTTTTATCTGATTAATCGATTAATCGGGAAAATAATAATACAATTTTTTTTTTAATAATAATAATAATAAAAAATAATCGGCCAACTAATCGATTATCAAAATAATCGTTAGTTGCAGCCCTACTATTCTAATCAAAATCAACTATAGATCACAATCGGAAGTTATTAGAAGCACTCGATGATGGTTTAAAGTGACTTATAAACAAATACATTAATAATTACATAAATTTTCAAGTGTAGCTTGATGCTAATTGTACCTCTAGTTTTATTATAGGATATTCTTGTATTAAAGATATTTGTGTTTCTGGTGCAGAACCAAACTTTATTTATCAAAATTTAATGCTGTACAGTGCTCGACATTAACGCTTGTCCGCTTATCCAGGACAAGTGAGTGTTTTGGACGGGCAGTTGAAAGAGAAATTTACTTGCCCAATCGGACAAGTAACTTGAAAATGTCAATACCAAAAACAATAATAATTGCCTTTATTTGTGATATAGCCTCGCCTCGTTTGCGATAATATCGTTTTAACGATGTGCGGTTTGACGGCGAGTATATTGAGTATATTGCAAAAATCAAACAAAACACACCTACGGAATGCACATTATGTAAAGAGTAATGTAGGTTAGACTAGCGCACGTGCGAGTGCGTTCTTTCACTTCATGATTCAGTATTAAAATGCATGAAGAATGATCAGAAAATTCAAGATATGGGGGCAGAATATGTATATATTTATATAATTACATATAGTTAAACAATATCACACGAAGATCGAGCGCAGTTTTTTTTTTTTTTTTTTGCTCCAAAAATCTGCATGATTACAATTGTGATTTTATAACAGTTCAATAAACAAGAAGTTAATATTAAGAGACTTACGTTTTAGACACCATATTTCTTGTTTTTGCTCCATTCTCTCTGGGCAACTAACATTTATACTCGGACAAGTAAATGACAAATTTACTTGTCCGAAGGACAACCACATGAGAATGCTTAATGTCAAGCCCTGCTGTATACTGAGCAGCGGACGATGTTAAATCCATACACGAGATACACATCTGAGGAAAAATACATTGTTGGTCAGCGCCACCTAGCGTGCAGGCGTGAATTAGCAGAAGGCGAACAATTGTTTTGTGCTCGGTGTGAAAGCACCGTCATAGGTGATTCACCTCACCTTTTCGCATTGCGCTCAGTGTGGAACGGCCTTTAGTTCACTAAATGTTTAGATTTTATAAAATTATTGTGCACCCATGATTTTTCTAGAGTATCTTTTGCTGCTGAATTATCCAATAATCTAGTTTATAATAATATTTTTGTCATAGATTATGATCAGTGTTGGGTGTAACACGTTACTAAGTAACGTTACTGTAATTAAATTACTTATCCACTGAAAAAGTAAAGTAAGGGCTTACTGTTCATTTTTAGGTAATTTAATTAGAGTTACTTATAAAGTACTTGCGTTACATACAGCAAATAATTTCAACAGTTCTAAAATAAATATTGAATTTGAAATCTAAATTTACCGTCTAAAGATAAAATTGAATGCAGCGGCTTTAACCCTCCGCGCACCGGCTCGTTCACTTTCAGATTTTCCTGATTCACAGAGAAACAGGAAAAGCCCAACTAGTAAAATCCGTACAGGTTCATGTAAAAATAACACTTAACTAATGGTAAGAATAAATGACAGAAATGATCTTCTCTGCTGAATAAAGCCATGTCAGATCGCGCTGTTCTTATGAGGTATGTATCTGAGTATTTAACTCAGATACATAAGACTAAAATCAATAGAATCTAAAAAGCTTGAAGTGTCTACTTTTAAATGAACAAATTCAAATCAAAAACTAATATTTCTGATTATGTAATCCCTATGAAAGTAAAGCGAGACCAGTCTTTCCCGTATCTGAAAGCTTGAAATTTCTACTTTTAAATGAACGAATTCAAATCGAAAACGAATATTCCTGATTATGTAATCCGTATGAAACTAAAGCGAGGTACAGTCTTTCCTATATCTGAAAGCTTGAAGTGTCTACTTTTAAATGAAGGAATTCAAATCGAAAACGAATGTTATCTGATTATGTAATCCGAATGAAACTGAGGTACAGTCTTTCCCGTATGAGCTCATTATATGCAGTCACCTGTGCGCAAACGCCCTCACCTAAATACAAAAAAAAAAAAAAAAGATTAAAATAAGAAATCAAGATTCATCTAATTTTCATCATTGTTGAAAGAAGACCTACTATGAGGAATTTACCTCATAAGAACAGCGCGATCTGATATGGCTTTATTCAGCAGAGAAGATCATTTCTGTCATTTATTCTTACCATTAGTTAAGTGTTATTTTTACATGAACCTGTACGGATTTTACTAGTTGGGCTTTTCCTGAACATCTTGCCAAACTGAAATGTATTGTTTAACTTTTAAGCTTTTTTGTTATTCAGATATTTTGCAGAGTATTTCTATTTGTTAACCAAAGGAGGTTACATTTTTTCTAAAAAATAAAAAAAAAGTTTAAGTATTACAGTTGTTTTAAAGCTAACAGGCTAAACTATTCTATGTTTGACTCAAATTGAAAGAATAAAGTTTAATTTCTATTAAGGTTTATATGGATTTTAAGATGTAGCCTAATTAGCGATTTGAATAATTAAGTTACTTATTGAGTAACTAAGTTACTTTTCAGAGTAATTAGTAAATTAATTTAAATACAATATTGATGAAGTAATCAGTAACTGTAATTAATTACTTTTTGAAAGTAACTTACCCAACACTGATTATGACTATATATTTTTTCATTTGTTATTTTTCATTAAAATGAAGTTGTCTATTTAGCAGATTGTGTTTAACACACAAAAGAGCGATGATTAGGTTAACACACAGAAGTATAGAAATTCTACATTGATTTTTTTTTTAAAAAAACTGCACTGGTATCGGATCGGCATCAGCAGATACTCAGAATTTTCGGTATCGGATCGGTTCTAAAAAAAAATTGGTTTCGTTGAATCCCTAAATCCAACCCTATGGATTACCTGTCTCTCCTCCTGAGCCTTTAGTCGTGTGGGTCCAGGAAGGCTATTTATATGTCTGGATACTGCTGCACAAAATCTTTCAACCATGAGAAATGCAGTTCCAGCATGTATTCACATCCAGGACAACAGAATGGTCAGGATGACCTGAAACATATAACCAACTGAAATCAGTTTAAATGTATTTAGTCTTGCCTGAGTGATGCTGAAACGACCAGGTTTAGTTTTTCACCCAGGATTCACTGCTTCTTATGGTACAGTCTTCATGATGAATGATCTCTTGATCCTGGATCCTTGCTGCCACTCCGAAATGCATGGTCAATCTAGCCGCCGCGCTGTTTTGTTGTGCGCGCATATACAATGCATTACGGCGATCTTCCGCCGGTCTTTCGCCTGCATTCACTCAGCCAAATTATTATTTTTTTTTTTTACTGCTTAACTTATACATACAAACAAGAACAGGGAAATAAGAGTAAGGGTAATACATATTAAGAAAATTAATTATACTAATTAATAAAGTAATATCAGATTAACTGTCTCTAATATTATTATAATAATCTCTAAAAAAAAAACGTATTTAAAATACGCCTTATAAAATGAAATTGTCTAAAAGTGTTAAGTGACAGCCTAATATTTAAGGTTCAAACAAAATTATATCAAAATAACTGATGTTGAATTACAAAATAAAAGCCCCCCGAAATCTCATATCCAACCTGTTTTGCTTGGCATTTCAGATAGCTCTAAAAAGGAAAGTCCCTGTTACCACAGACTAGTTTTACTCCAGATTGATAGTAGACCTTGTCAGGTTGTCTCACACCAAAAATCAAGCAAGTCTGATGTTGCATTACAAAATAAAAGCCCTCCAAAATCTCATATAAAGGGTGTTTTATTTGGCATTTCAGATAGCTCTAAAAAGGAAAGTCCCTGTTACCACAGACTAGTTTTACTTCAGAATGATAGTAGACCTTCTCAGGTTGTCACTCACCCAAAATCACGTAAGTCTGATGTTGCATTACAAAATAAAAGCCCTCCAAAATCTCATATCCAACCTGTTTTGCTTAGCATTTCAGATAACTCTAAAAAGGAAAGTCCCTGTTACCACAGACTAGATTTACTCCAGATTGATAGTAGACCTTCTCAGGTTGTCACTCACCAAAAATCAGGCAAGTCTGATGTTGAATTACAAAATAAAAGCCCTCCAAAATCTCATATACAGGGTGTTTTACTTGGCATTTCAGATAGCTCTAAAAAGGAAAGTCCCTGTTACCACAGACTAGTTTCACTTCAGATTGATAGTAGACCTTCTCAGGTTGTCACTCACCAAAAATCAGGCAAGTCTGATGTTGCCTTCAAAATAAAAGCCTTGTGTATACATTAATAAACCCATAATATGAAATTCACAGAGTAAATTCACAGTTTAAACAGAGCAATTTCATCTCACATGTTCACATGTAAAAACATTTCATGACATTTTCATTTACAAACTCTTTTCCTATCTAGGCCCGCTTTGGGTTTCATATCGAATGTTCCTAAAGTTTTTGAACAGGGACACAGACCACAATTATCAAGACTAATTTAAAAGGAAAAAAATAAATAGTTTAAATAAAAAGAGATATATGTATTCAAATCCACTTGATCAAATGGATTAAAGTGTCAGAACACATCCAAAGATGAATATGAAGGTAGGTAATAAAAAACAATTGTTTATGGTTTATGGGGTTTTTTTTTCAACCACATCAGACATTCCTGAAATTATGCTATCTGAAGTTATCTGAAATGCTAAGCAAAACAGGTTGGATATGAGATTTTGGAGGGCTTTTATGTAACATCATACTTACTTGATTTTGGGTGAGTGACAACCTGAGAAGGTCTACTATCAATCTGGAGTAAAACTAGTCTGTGGTAACAGGGATTCCCTGTCGATACTCTACTCGTACTGCGTCTTGATAAAGACGCATATGGGAAAAAGCCTTTTTTCTCCTGAACTGAAATCTTATTCAATCACGCAGTGAAACTGCACAACCATTGGTTCGTGCAGTGTGTAAAAAAAGAACCAATGTGTCGGCAGCGGAGCTGCACAAGCCTATGGCGACGGAGTCCGCCAAAGCCTGCCAGAATGGGCGGAGCATCTGGCTATATAAGCGGCCGTTTCACCATAGGATCCTCAGATTTCTTCTCCTTCAGCGACGACGACTTCGCCTCACTGATCCCAGAAGCCTGCTCGCCGTTAACAAGCATCGCAGCTGGACCCAGCGGCCTCGAACTGCTCGGCTGATTCGCCTTTTCTCCGCGCTCCAGCATCGCGGCAGTTCCAGTCCTGTTCGCTGCCGCCATCCGGCGAATCTTACGCATTATCTAAAAGAGCAAATCGGCGTTGTTGCAAATGCCGCGCCGTTATTGCGGCTTGTGCAGGTCTCACCTGCACGCCGATGACGGCCACAGCGAGTGCGTGTCCTGTTTGGGGAAATCCCATGCAGACGTCGCGCTCGCCGGCTCTGATTGCTCTCACTGCGAGAACATCAGTCTCGCCTCTCTGCGCTCGCAGATCGCTTTCTTTTCAGAGAGCGACTCTGCCCCTCGCGCCCTCCCGTTTTCTTCCTCCCAGGGACCTGTGAGGAAAAAATAGCGGGGCAGAGGATCTCAGCGTCTGGCTGAGAGTGAGCTCACGTCGGCTCAGAGCCAGCGTGCCTCGCTCTCGCCACACAGAGAGGTTTCTCCCATCCTTTTTTCACAACCTGACCAGCGTCCCTCTGCAAGCGCGAGCGATCTGGTCTCGTTCGGGGGAAGTGACGAAGAGCTGTCTGATGACAGCATGTCATTGGCAGCTTCGGACGCTGAGGAGCTGTCGGGCTCAGTAGCTGACCCTGCCCCCCTGCATTCGTCCGCGCCCAGCGCCGCCAAAGCCGGGGTGGATGCCGAACTTTTCTGTGTCGTCTCAAAAGCGGTTGAAGAGCTGGGATTGGAGCGGTCTCCACCAGAGGAGCATTCTCGCAGCCGTCTTGACGAATGGTTCCTGCCGGGGCACCGTCAGGCTCCTCGCCAGCGACCCTCGCCGTTCTTCCCTGAAGTTCACAACGAGCTCACGAGATCTTGGTGCTCCCCTTACTCTGCTCGCCTCCGTACTTCCGCTTCATCCGCCCTCACTACAGTTGACGGCGCTGAAGAAAAGGGGTACGAAAGGATGCCTCAACTAGATGAGTCAGTGGCTGCGCACCTCTGCCCACCCACTTCCATCGGTTGGAAGGCAAAGGTTGCCCACCCGTCCAAGCCATGCAGGACCACTTCAGCGCTCGCTGGACGCTCCTATGCTTCAGCTGGACAGGCGGCTTCGGCGCTTCACTCAATGGCGGTTCTACAGGTCTATCAGGCCAAACTCCTCTCTGCCATGGACGAGTCTGAGCCTGATCCTGCGACTCTCAGAGAGCTGAGAAGTGCAACAGACCTGACCCTGCGCGCCACTAAGACCACCGCCCAGGAAATAGGGAGGTCCATGGCCAGCCTAGTGGTGCTCGAGCGCCACCTGTGGCTCACGTTGACGGAAATTAAGGACGCAGACAAGGTCCCCTTCCTTGATGCCCCGATTTCCCCCAACGGCCTCTTTGGACCTGCGGTGGAAGGATTTGCTGAGCGCTTCACAGAGGCACAGAAGGCGTCGCAGGCCATGCAACACTTCCTGCCAAAGCGCTCCAGCTCCGCAGCTGCTTCGAGTCGCCCTAAACCTGTGCCGACTCAGCAGCCAGCGAAGCCTGCACCTGCCGTTCCCCCCCCTCAGTCTGCCAAGATTCAGCAGACGCGAGGGCGTTCCCGCTCGGCCAGATGCCACCCCTTTCCGAAGCGCCAGGGCACCCGACCCAGGATAGCGTTGGACCCTGTGCCTCCGGCGTCTTCCTGATCTGCGGGGCAGGAAGAGGAAAGGGCCAAGTCCCGCCACGGCCGGACCGCCCACCAAGCAGCCTCTCTTAAATCTCTTCTCACCCCGTTCATTTCCGGGTGCAGAGGGAAGTGTGTTTGTTGCAAATACAGGGCCCGTACAAGCGCCCAAGCAACCATCCGCTGTGATAGTGGAAAAAATAAAACACAAACATTTTCAAAAAGAGAGCAGATTTCCTCTTCCGTCCCTCACGAGTGCCCTGCCTCCGTGCAGTCAGTCATTCGAGTTTATCCAACCCCTTGCCACGCGGGCCGAGGCCTGGCAGGCCATCCCCGGAGTGGCAGAATGGGTTATGGGGATAATAAAATGAGGCTATTCATTCCAATTTGCTCGAAAACCCCCACGCTTCAGCGGCGTGGTCTCCACCTCAGTACAGGGCGAGAACGCTCGCGTTCTACGCTCAGAGGTGATGATGCTGTTGGAAAAAGGAGCCATAGAAAAGGTTCCTCCAGCACAGAGCGAATCAGGCTTTTACAGCCGTTACTTCCTCGTCCCCAAAAAGGATGGAGGCCTCCGGCCCATCCTCGATCTCAGACGCCTGAATCACGCCCTCATGAAGAGGTCGTTCAGGATGATCACGCTGAAGCAGATCCTCTCGCAGATTTGCACAGGGGACTGGTTCTGTTCTCTGGACCTGAAAGACGCATACTTTCACATCCAGATAGCCCCCCATCACAGACGATTCTTGACATTCGCCTTCGAGGGAGTGGCTTATCAGTACACAGTCCTCCCCTTTGGACTGTCTCTGGCCCCCCGCACTTTTACGAAGTGCATGGACGCGGCTCTTTCCCTCTACGACAGATGGGAATCCGCATTCTCAACTACCTCAACGACTGGCTCATTCTGGCCCAGTCAGAGGTGGAGCTACTCTCACACAGGGCCCTCCTCCTCAGCCACTTAAAGTGCCTGGGGCTCAGGGTCAATTTCGCCAAGAGTGCACTGTTCCCCAGCCAATGAGTATCGTTCCTGGGAACAATTCTGGACTCGGCTCGGATGAGAGCGGTGGTAGCGCCAGAACGCGCTCTGGCCATTCAGAAACTCGCGGCCTCCTTCAAGAGCGGCACCGCTCGCCCCCTCAAAGCGTTTCAGAGAATGCTGGGCCTCATGGCAGCAGCATTGCCAGTGTTACAGATGGGCCTGCTTCGCATGCGGCCCCTCCAACGCTGGTTGAAACCACGGGTTCCACCCCACGCATGGCGTCACAGACGCCTGCATATCAGGGTGAGCCAGGCCTGTGTGACAGCCCTGGCCCCCTGGAAGAACCCACAATGGGTGGAGAAGGGCGTGGCTATGGGAATGGTCTGCAACAGGAAGGTTATCACGACAGACGCCTCCAACACAGGTTGGGGGGCGCTGTGCGAAGGCAAACCGACCTTTGGCCATTGGTCGGAAGCGGAGAACAGCCTCCACATGAACTGCTTGGAAATGCTAGCAATATGTCGAGCCTGCCGTTTTTTTCTGCCAGACCTAATAGGACGCCATGTGCTGATTCGCTCAGACAACATGTCAGTGGTGTCCTATATAAATCACCAAGGAGGTCTCTCCTCGAAGCGCCTCTTCATTCTGGTAGAGCGCCTTCTGGAGTGGGCTCAGCGCAATTTGCGCTCGCTGAGGGCAGCACACTTGCCGGGCAGATTGAACCAAGGAGCGGATATGCTATCTAGGAGCAATGTCCCCTCAGAGGAGTGGATGCTCCATCCGCGGACGGTTTAGATTATCTGGAAGATCTTTGGCAGGGCAAAAGTAGATCTTTTCGCCTCCAAAGACAGCTCTCACTGCCCAACTTATTATTCGAAGGTCAGGGACGCGTTGGCCCACGATTGGCCCAACCTCCTCCTTTATGCATTCCCTCCGATCGCCCTGATCCCTCAGGTCATCAGGCGGCTCAAGGAACAGGGACACAAGGTTCTATTGGTGGCCCCCTTGTGGGAAAATCAACCTTGGTTGTCAGAGCTGGTTCAGCTGCTGATAGCAGCCCCCTGGCCCGTGCCCCTGAGACGGGATCTCTTCTCTCAGGCGAACAGAACAATATGGCACCCTCAGCCCGAGCTGTGGGCCCTCCACCTGTGGCCGCTCAACGGGGGCCTACCAGCCTCCCAGAGCGAGTGTTAAACAACATTTCTGAGGCTAGAGCCCCGTCTACGAGATGCCTCTATGCCCTTAAGTGGTCTGTTTTCTCCACTTGGTGCCTAGACCGCGGTGAAAACCTGTCTACCTCCGAGTTAGCGGTGGTTCTGTCCTTCCTGCAAGAGCTGCTGGATAAAGGACGTTCCCCCTCCACACTCAAGGTGTTCGTAGCAGCTATAGCGGCCTTTCATGCCCCTATAGCAGGCCAATCGGTAAGCAGAGACAACTCAGTTGTCCGTTTTCTGAGGGGAGCCAAGAGGCTGAATCCGCCTCGGCCCCTCACCATCCCTACATGGGACCTGCCCACTGTATTGAGGGCCCTGAAGAGCCCTCCTTTTCAGCCGCTTCAGTCTACGAACCTTCGGTCGCTGTCGCTGAAAACTGTTCTGCTACTGGCACTAGCATCGGTTAAGCGAGTAGGAGACCTACAGGTGCTCTCTGTTAGCCCTGCCTGCCTGGAATTCGGGCCCAACGACTCCAAGGTCGTCCTGAAACCAAGGCATGGTTACGTACCCAAGGTACTTTCAACTCCATTCAGAGCTCAGGTAATCACACTCTCCGCGTTTCCTCCTTCTGAGGAAGACCGGGAGTTGTCCTTGTTATGCCCTGTCAGAGCTTTGAGGATCTACTTCGAGCGTTCCGCCTCATTTAGGCGTACAGAACAGCTCTTTGTTAGCTTCGGTAACCGCGCCAAGGGGCATCCGGTCACGAAGCAGAGGCTCTCTAAGTGGATAGTGGATGCTGTTACGCAGGCGTACTCTTCCTTGGGCCTACAATGCCCCATTGGAGTACGAGCCCATTCTACTAGAGGCATCGCCTCGTCATGGGCCTGGTCTAGCGGTGTGTCCATTACAGAGATTTGTGCGGCGGCCGGCTGGGCCTCGCCATCCACATTTGCTAGGTTTTATAACCTGGATGTACCAGCCTTACAGGCCAGGGTCCTCTCTGCTTAGATGAGCGTACATGTATACGTTATGGGAACAATCCTGACAGAGAATTCTTGACCACAACGCGCTCAAGCTCTCTAGTTGGTTTCTTGCATACTTCGGTCCTGGAAGTACTGAGTATGTAAGAGTCAAAAGGAATGATCACCCCAGGCCGAGCATAACCTCTATGAGTTTAGCTCGCTTAGCCCGGAGCATACTATTGCACTTCCCTATGGGCATTAAATGCTTATGGAGTAATATTATGCAGTCGTTCCTCTGCTTAAGCACGGCGTGATTGAACTGAGTTCCCATATGCATCTTTATCAAGACGCAGTACGAGTAGAGTATTGACAGGGAACGTACTCGGTTACTGTCGTAACCTCGGTTTCCTGAGATACAGAACGAGTACTGCGTACTTTGCCGTGCCAGACAGCTGCACGACTAAGTCGTAGCTTCAGTCGAAGTAACCTGAGGATCCTATGGCGAAACGGCCGCTTATATAGCCAGATGCTCCGCCCATTCTGGCGGACTTTGGCAGGCTCCGTCGCCATAGGCTTGTGCAGCTCCGCTGCCGACACATTGGTTCGTTTTTTACACACTGCATGAAACAATGGTCGTGCAGTTTCACTGTGTGATTGAATAAGACTTCAGTTCAGGAGAAAAAAGGCTTTTTCCCATATGCATCTTTATCAAGACGCAGTACTCGTTCCGTATCTCAGGGAACCGAGGTTACGACAGTAACCGAGTACGCTTTCCTTTTTAGAGCTATCTGAAATGCTAAGCAAAACAGGTTGGATATGAGATTTTGGAGGGCTTTTATTTTGTAATGCAACATCAGACTTGCCTGATTTTTGGTGAGTGACAACCTGAGAAGGTCTACTATCAATCTGAAATAAAACTAGTCTGTGATAAAAGGGACTTTCCTTTTTAGAGCTATTTGAAATGCAAAGTAAAACACCCTTTATATGAGATTTTGGAGGGCTTTTATTTTGTAATGCAACATCAGACTTGCCTGATTTTTGGTGAGTGACAACCTGAGAAGGTCTACTATCAATCTGAAATAAAACTAGTCTGTGCTAACAGGGACTTTCCTTTTTAGAGCTATCTGAAATGCCAAGTAAAACACCCTTTATATGAGATTTTGGAGGGCTTTTATTTTGTAATGCAACATCAGACTTACCTGATTTTGGGGAGTGACAATCTGAGAAGGTCTACTATCAATCTGAAGTAAAACTAGTCTGTGGTAACAGGGACTTTCCTTTTTAGAGCTATCTGAAATGCCAAGTAAAACACCCTTTATATGAGATTTTGGAGGGCTTTTATTTTTTAATTCAAAATCAGACTTGCCTGATTTTTGGTGAGTGACAACCTGAGAAGGTTTACTATCAATCTGGAGTAAAACTAGTCTGTGGTAACAGGGACTTTCCTTTTTAGAGCTATCTGAAATGCCAAGTAAAACACCCTTTATATGAGATTTTGAAGGGCTTTTATTTTGTAATGCAACATCAGACTTGCCTGATTTTTGGCGAGTGACAACCTGAGAAGGTCTACTATCAATCTGAAATAAAACTAGTCTGTGGTAAAAGGGACTTTCCTTTTTAGAGCTATTTGAAATGCAAAGTAAAACACCTTTTATATGAGATTTTGGAGGGCTTTTATTTTGTAATGCAACATCAGACTTGCCTGATTTTTGGTGAGTGACGACCTGAGAATGTCTACTATCAATCTGAAATAAAACTAGTCTGTGGTAACAGGGACTTTCCTTTTTAGAGCTATCTGAAATGCCAAGTAAAACACCCTTTATATGAGATTTTGGAGGGCTTTTATTTTTTAATTCAAAATCAGACTTGCCTGATTTTTGGTGAGTGACAACCTGAGAAGGTTTACTATCAATCTGGAGTAAAACTAGTCTGTGGTTACAGGGACTTTCCTTTTTAGAGCTATCTGAAATGCCAAGTAAAATACCCTTTATATGAGATTTTGAAGGGCTTTTATTTTGTAATGCAACATCAGACTTGCCTGATTTTTTGGTGAGTGACAACCTGACAAGGTATACTATCAATCTGGAATAAAACTAGTCTGTGGTAACAGGGACTTTCCTTTTTAGAGCTATCTGAAATGCCAAGCAAAACAGGTTGGATATGAGATTTTGGAGGGCTTTTATTTTGTAACGCAACATCAGACTTGCCTGACTTTGGGTGAATGACAACCTGAAATATTAGGCTGTCACTTAACACTTTTAGACAATTTCATTTTATAAGGCCTTATTTAAATACATTTTTTTAGAGATTATTATAATAATATTAGAGACAGTTAATCTGATATTACTTTATTAATTAGTATAATTAATTTTCTTAATATATATTACCCTTACTCTTATTTCCCTGTTCTTGTTTGTATGTATAAGTTAAGCAGTAAAAAAAAAGAAAAAAAAAAAAGAAATTGGGCTGAGTGAATGCAGGCGAAAGACCGGCGGAAGATCGCCGTAATGCATTGTATATGCGCGCACAACAAAACAGCGCGGCGGCTAGATTGACCATGCATTTCGGAGTGGCGGCTGGCTTGACCGCAGTATGGTTTGGATGATGTGTGGTTGTGTCTAAGGGGTAATGAATCAGCGTTACTAAAATACTGATAGCAGCACTATTGATCCTGTAGCTTATATCCATTTTTCAGCACTGAACAAGTCAGGAACCAAAGTATTACCAGTTCTTGAAACCCATCTCTACTTGTAATAGTTGTCTTGTTGCTGCTGCCCAGACTGTCTCTCCACCTGATGGCAAAAAAAATAAATAAATAAAAATAAAAAAACTTAGTTTTACAGCAATGAATAAAACATTCATAATACTAGGTAGTAACAAATGAGCATCTTTTCTTATAAGCAACTCACTGAATCATAGACTCAACTGGTGGCAGTCAGGACCTAAAAAAAGTGAACCATTTGTTTATTAAAGATTTGTTGAAACTAAAGTATCAGATCTTTAACGTTATTTGAGAATGAAACTCGCATGAAAAGCATGCATGTGAAAAACACCATTAACGAGCAGATGACACAGTTTACAGGCCTGTCACTTGAGGAGGAAAGGTGGAAATTATTAATCCCACAGACACTGAACATGATTTCGGCAGCCTCGGTCTAATTAAACTTTATACAGCGGTTTATATTCAAGTTTACAATATGGTTTAGCATGAGCATCATCGAGCGGCAGGTAGTCAAACAAACTAATTAACTTTACTACGGTTAAAGTTTAAAGAATTTGAAAGTGAATACTGTATAGTTTATCGTGTTAAATTTCAAATAACTAAAAGAAAGGTATACAATTTTATCTCAAGGTTTAAACAGTTAACAGTTAACCTTACCTCAGACCGCCAGACTGCTCGTGAGCTAACTAACCGAACAGGGCATTTATTAATTAAATTAAATTAGAAAACCTACAAAAATACAAAACACTACTCATCTTTGGTGACATCTAACATTATATCAGTAAAACTATGAATACAAGTAGATTTATAGCGCTTACCTTTTCCTCCGTGTCCGTCTGCTGGAAGTTGACCGTTAATGATGGGCACGAGACACTCTAGCGCAGTACTCAGACAGTGACGCGCGCTGCTGGTTTAAATGATAATTTGATTTGTCCCGCGCCCTCTTTCAATAAATCTCATTCTCAGTCAGTGTTGCCAATTTAGCAATTTTGTTGGTAGATTTAGCAACTTTTCAGACTACCCTAGCAACTTTTTTTTCCAAAAAGCACCTAGCAACAAATATAGCTTAAAATGTATTTGGCAACTTTTGAAGATTGGCGCAAAAATAAAAAAGGCATGCATTTTTCCTCTTAATCAAGCAGTTACTAAGCAGTGCCTAGCAGTACACACATCAAATGTGAATCAAGTTGCTAGTTGCACTTGTTAAAAAATAATTGTTCATTTATGAAACACCTCAGTTGTTATTTTGTTTGTTATTCAGTTAGGTACACTGTTGATCTTATATCAAAATCTGTCTGTCTACACTCTTAAAAATAAAGGTGCTTCAAAAGGTTCTTCAAGCGATGCCATAGAAGAACCATTTTTGGTTCCACAAAGAACCATTCAGTCAAAGGTTCTTTGAAGAACCATCGCTTCCTTACCTTTTTATAATCTAAAGAAACTTCTTTCACCACTTCTTTGTGAAACAGAAAGGTTCTTCAGATGTTAAAGGTTCTTTATGGGACCATTTAGACAAAAAGGTTCTTCTATGGCATCGTGAAGCTCCTTTATTTTTAAGAGTGTATGTATCTGTCTGTCTGTCTATGTATTTATCTGTCTGTCTGTCTATCTATCTATCTAAATGCACTTCCATTTAAAATATTCTGGTGAAAAATTAATACAGAAAATTCCTTCATATTAACATATGAAATACACTGTGCCCTATTTTATGGACTTTTGTTAGAGTGTAACATTTAACTTACTACCAGTTCACTGCTTAAAACTGTATTTGTTAATCGTGTAGTTTTACTAGTTATTTGGAGAAGACATAAAATGTAGTTGATCAGAAATGTGTAACTTTTCAATAATCCAATGTTTTATTTAAAAATTATTTAAAAACTAAATGTGTTCATTTTGATTTTACAAATTATATATTAAATGTTTATTTTTACAAACAAATCTAAATGAACATATTTCAAATAATATTCTTTGCTGAGATTTCAGTAATTTCAATGTGTATACTACGCAATGATGCAGTTTTGCGTCATGGTTACATAATGACATCATCATTCAATGACATCACGTCATTTAGCAACTTTTAGCAACAAATCGACCTGCCTTTAGCAACTTTTCCTGAAAATTAGTTGGCAACACTGTTCTCAGTCATTCACAAACATGTAATTAACAATGATCACCATTTGCTAAGCAAACTATTGGTTTTTGTTTTGTCCTTGGTGACAAATATTTTATATATACAAATATAATTCATGCCATCTTTTAAAATGCTTATGAATTAAGTATATTTCCCAAAATATAGGCTATCCAAATGGTATCTTAACATGATAATACATGTAGTGCAATAATATGAAAAGTTATCATGAGACCAGCTGACCACGTCGCTACAACGTTCTTCATGGGACTAACTAGCGACGTCTTTTGAGGACGTGCCCACGACGTTTCTGGGACGTTAGCCGTGATTCTAAAAAATGGAACTTTACCATGACGTCCTCACAACGTTCTGTGTTTGCTGGGTTAATTTGCGCAGCTTGTTGTGTTTCAGCGGCAAAAATACACACAAAATGACGTTAAAATGAGTACATAAGCATTGTTGTTTTTTTCTTAAGTGAATGTAAACAGTTGCGAAAGAGAAAAGTTTCCAAAACGAAATTCAGGTCCTGCATTTAACTGAGTTAAATAAATGATAATATTCGGTGATGCAATATGTTCTCTGTGTGGAGTAAAGGTCATTGCACACTGGTCCGAAATTTTCTCACGGTAAAAAAAAATAAATAAATATGACCTCACGTTGTCAAGTCACCTTTATTTATATAGTGCTTTTAACAATACAGATTGTCTCAAAGCAACTTTCCGATATCAAAATAGGAAAATAGTGTGTCAATGTAAAATGACAAGATTAAAATCCCAATTTTCAGTTAAAGGCATTTCATTATTGAATTCAGTGATGTCATCCAGCTCAGTTCAGTTTAAATAGTATCTGTGCAATCAAGTCGTCGATATCGCTGGAAATTAAGTGTCCCCAACTAAGCAAGCCAGAGGCGACAGCGGCAAGGAACCAAAACTCTATCGGTGACAGAATGCAGAAAAAAAAAAAAAAAAAAAACCTTGTGTCAATCACGTTTACACACTGCCTCCGAAACTTTCGTCAGTCATGAAAAAAAACAAATCGGATCAGGTTCGATTTCCTGCATTTTCACATCTGTAGCAAGCATTTTGATAGGAAAGGATGACGAATACAGAAAAAAAAAAATGAAAAAACGCATACGAAAATTTCGGACTCAGTGTGCAAGGACCTTAATGGCTGGCGCGGTTGCAGCTTGTATGTATTACTAAAACAAGAAAGCAAACAATAACATCAATAGTCATTCATTTTAGTTAACATATATATGCTATGATAATTTGAAAAGATTTTTATTCTTATTGTAAAATAATGGAACATTAAGTCATGAATATTGTCTCAAAAGGGTTCAAATGCACAAAAATGCTGGAAAACCGAAGAATTTGTGGGACCTGAAGGATTTTTTCAGAAGAACAGCAGGCAGTTTAACTGTTCAGGACAAACAAGGGACTCATGAGCAACTATCACTAAACAAAAGTAAATAAATAAATAAAAGCTGTAGATCATTCAGGTAACAACACAGTATTAAGAATCAAGGGGATGTCAACTTTTGAATGGGGTCATTTTATAAATTCAACTTATTTTCTCTTGAGGACTATATGTTAACATATTTTATGTGAAATCTTATTCAGGTCAGTACTAAATAAACAATAACATGCATTTTGTATGATCCCTCTTATTTTGGTAAAATAATTAACATTTTTGCAGATGCTGAAAGGGGGATGTAAACTTTTGACCTAAACTGTATTTAGTATGTTTATTATTCGGAACCCAAAAGACTTTATGGAAAAATAAATAGTGTCATTTTTATCTTCTTGTCACACAGTTGTAAAAACTCAAACAACTGTCTAACTTCCACTACAAACTAAGGGCTTGATCCAAAAATAAATAATTCTATAAATAAATCAACTGTCTCTCACAAAGCTGTCAAGAAGTCCAAAATAAATTTTCCATGTTTATAGCAACAACTTAGTCACAACCAATAGTGAAATACATTAATGCCATTAATCATGGCAACAACATAACTGAAGGAGTGTTTATTGGAATTAAAAGGTATAAGCTAAAGATGTTCCTCAGAGCAGTTGTACAGCATATTTTTAATAGCTAATGAAAAAAATTGTCAGGATTTTTAAAAAGTAGGTGGCGGTTTCTTTTTAAGGAACCAAATCATCTCTGCGTGTTCTGTTTTAAACCTGTTTCTGTTTTTATTCAGAATGTGACACTGAGCTGAACAATCTTTCACTTTCCACACTGCTGCATGCATATTTTTAACCATTTGTGCCAGAGCTGGTTTAAATGAGATTTGCCAGATTTGTCTGAACAAGGCACTGTGGTCTATCCAAGGTATGCTTCCAGCTTGGAGCACTCCTTATAGATGTAGATGCACATTCATCTGCAATTTCTTCAAACATACTGTCAAACTGGTACCTGCCTGGATACTATGAGGCCTTTTTGAAAGCTGGTTCCCCGTGCACCTTAGGTATCCTCTCCAATAGTTTTTGCAGTTGCAGTACCTACATTTCTTTGACCTGAAAATGTCTTTGACCTTTGGCAAATCAAAGCTTGTTCATTTTAATGAAATTTAATAGCAAGTATGAAAAATTTATTACCTTGGAGTCAAGTTGCCTTCATTTATATAGCTGAGGTCAGTTCAGTATTGATTTAGTTCTGTTAAAACTGTAAAAATCATTGATTATGAAATGAGTTTGATGTACATGTTTAATGAAAAGCAGCACCACATGAAGACCACATGGTGCTACACAGAAAAGTGATTTTATTGCTCTTAAATATTTGATCATTTCAACTTTTCATGGCACAATTTTGTAACAATTGTAAAAAAAAAAAAGAAAAAAAAATATTTACAGTTTTATGTTTATTTATATTTCAGATAAACAAGGAAGGTTTAACCCTGACAAATATGTTAAACATTCTTGTCAGCCTAATGTTATTGCAGTTTTTTAATTGTTTTATTTGTCACTGATTTATTTTGGATGTCCACAAACTCCTGAAATGGCTCACTGTAAAAAACAAAAAGTTGAGTCAACTTAAAAAATTAAGGTAACCAGCTGCAAAGAAATTGAGTTTACTCAACTTCAGTAATTAAATTTATGTCAAATCATTTTAGAAAGTTGACACAAGGATTGCAAACAATACTGTAAACACAATACAAAAGACTGTCATTATTACTCAAATATTGATTTGACAATTCTGCCAAGTGACATTTTCTGTCAGCATGAAATGCAAAACATTGGAATCAGATATAGTTCTACTCCAGTTATCAAAAAATAAATAAAATAAAATAAGATATAATATAAAATTAAATAAAATTTAAATAAAAGGCAAAAGAGGTTAAAATCTTAATCCTTTAATCTTGTAATGCCTTTAAAGTGCTGGAGCAATACAACACAAACTCTATTAAAGTGCTGGAGAAACAAATTTGTTCTCAAAGTGCCAGAGTAACAATCTTAAAACGCTGCAGCAATAAACCAGAGTTTTTTTTAACACGTGTTAGAGCAATCAAGTATTACAACTGTTAAAACAATACTTGAGAGTCATAAAACCTTACGGTAAAACTCAAAACTGTCTTTTTTGGCATATGTTGTACTGTTACAAATACAGCTACTGAACAAACAGGAACTTTTAATAATTTTAGTTTGCACTTTTGATTAGCCATATGAACTGCAGCTAATTAAACTTTAAAAATTTGTTTTTGAAGGACTGGACTCTTGCAGAGCACTGGGGGTCAAGGCCAATAAACACTTTCTGAATTGTTTCAAAAGTATACTTTAGTTCTTTAGGATAACTCATGTTGAGGGCATAAATCAAGCCAAATAGCAACAGCTGTAGGGAGGTCTTGCACATTATCCAGCACAACTTGCTCCTCTAGAACTACAGACAGGCACCTTACATTTAGGTTTGAATTGATGGTGGCAACGTCATCTTCAACAACAGTAAGGACCCCCATCTTCATCTCTTTTGTGTGAGTGTCTTCTGGGTCTGTGTCCTGCAGTAAAAAGCAGCATAAAGACAGAATCAAAACCCATTTTGTGATTGAATTCTGCTAGACCACAAACAGCTTTTTATATTGTTTGCGATAGGTTACCCAAAAATCACACGTGCAGTAATTTTCCATTGTGTTTGCTTGGATATAACACTTGTTGAATTAGTGCTGTCAGACTTATCACTGAGAAGGATTCAACTAAGATTATTCAATACATACATTTTTACCAACACTGTCTCCTCTTTTCTGCTCTTTCCCCTACCTTTTGGCTTATAGAACAGATAGCAGATTAGTTTCGGACACCAGACAAAACTGTTTACTCTTTACAGGATCTGGTTAGTACCTCAGGTATGAGTGTAGATGCTGATAACAGACTGATAACACACACTTACCAGGCAAGTCTTAAGGAAGTTTCCAGACTTTTCCCTCATAAACAAAGGTAGACCTTTGAGAGCTGTAGCCTTTCTTTGAGCAAGCACATCAGAAGCCTGAAAGACAGAAAAAGTTATATGCATATTATATTCAACCAGAAGCTTAGGACTTACTTTTAAAGGGCAGTATTATGCTCATTCACAGGTTACAAATTTCATAATATGTTTACATGATTTAACACTAAATAATTACTTATCAAGATGGTAATTACTTGATTATCAAGTTGGTCTAGGAGGGTCTTCATTTCATCTCCATAGACACCACCACGTGTTCGGTACAACATTGTAGGATATCAGAGCAAATCAGACCATTTAAGATTCGATCAGATTGGTGTTAGAACCACCAAAAGAGCCAAATTCCACAAAGAGGCCCATCCAGAGACAACAGGATGTTCGTCATAAATCAGTCCACGGTACCCTGGCGCCTTGAGCCTGGAGCAACCCAGCAAGCCTCTTTCTCAGAACAGCTTGCAACATTAAAACAAAAGGAACACTTATTGATAAGTCCAATGAAGGAAGGAAACTGTCAAATTTGAGGCAAGTAATCAGGACTGATGGTCAAAGAGATGGCCGTCACTTGTAAATCTGTGATCGAAATCACGAGCTAGAGACTTCATTGGGTGGGTCACCCCAGCTCTCCACATAGAAGACAAAGACTGAGACTGAAATTCCTTAGGAGACCTTTTAACCTCGCTAGTCTTCACAGAACATGTCCTTATGTTCACAGAACGGTACAGAAACTGCCTTTTCACATATAGATGCATCAAAATCATCTTAAAAGGACTTATGAGACTTATCATGTTTATGCATAAACCCATATCATGTATGTAACCCACACAATTAACTATCATGTTTTAATCACATATTATGTATGTATTTAACTAGGGAATAGTTAAAGAGTTCATATCCTTGTTTGGTATGTATGAGTTTGAAAAATCATGCTTTAAATGTTTCTTCCAATCAATTCTTTGTCAAATGTACCATAGTCTTGTTAGAGAAATCATGTCCAAAATTGTACTCTGTAAGAGCGGGACAATTCGGACCATATGACTGATAAGATAACATGTTAGATTTATGAATGGGGAGGAGAAACATACAACACCACGAGCCAAGATCATTTCTAATTGGTCAAGACGTCCAGATAGGGCGGTTTAGAAGCCGAGTTTAAATACTCAGGACACCTCTTGGTTCCTTCTCTTAGCTCTTAGCTCTTAGCTCTCTTAGCTCGTGGCTCTTCCTCTGCTTCTCAGATCTCTTCTCTTTTGCCACCGCGTTTTGACGCTGCTCTTTGAGCGTGCTCTGGCCTACGTGCCAGCTGCCAACACAATGCGACCCTGATCGTCGCCGGAGGCCGGACACCTGGATGAGCCCCGGGGACATATCCCCAGTGAAGACCTCGACTTAAATACAATAGAACTTAAAATTAAACAAAATAACTATAAATATAATAAAATACCTAACTACATAATACTATTATTGTTAGAAATTGCAACAATATAAAAATAGAAATATAATACATTTATACATTTAACATTTAATTAAAACAATAAGTAAAAAAATAAATAATAATATCCTGGCCAGAGGAGAACTGGCCCCCCGACTGAGCCTGGTTTCTCCCAAGGTTTTTTTTCTCCATTCTGTCACAGAGGGAGTTTTGGTTCCTTGCCGCTGTCGCCTCTGGCTTGCTCAGTTGGGGACACTTAATTTTTTACGATTAACGTCAATTTTATTTCATAGATACTATTTAAACTAAACTGAGCTAGACAATGACATCTCTGAATTCAATAATGAAATGCCTTTAACTGAAAATTGAGTGTTTAATCTTATTATTATACATTACTGACACTCTATCCTCCAATTTGATACTGTTAAGTGCTTTGACACAATCTGTATTGTTAAAAGCGCTATATAAATAAAGGTGACTTGACTTGACTTGACAATGAGAAGAAAACCCACCTAGTCTCGTTACATTCTTTTATTCTTTTACTTTAATTTCTTGTCTTTCTGTGAGAGTTTTGTTAAGTTAAGTTTGCAGTCCAAAGTCCAGCTCCGACTGCACCCGCCCAAACTTCAACCAGACCAACTCCGCATCAAGAGCCATCTTTCTCCAAAGATGACAAGGACACAAGGGAATTCCTTAAGGCAACACAAGCAAGTACAACCTCCAGACTTTTGCTGAGTCGGTGCAGTTTAATATAAATTTTAGCCTCATTGAGAAACTCAATGCGAGGGTCAAATGATTGATGGTTCAGGTCTATAGGCAATTGCACATATTGCTGTAAACTTGGGATTTCACATTTTCATTCTGTAAACTCATCCTTTCCTCACTTTCTCTTTCTGCAACGTGTGAATGTGTGAATGCGTGTGTTCATGTGTTAGATTAGATTAGTTTACATGTCTTAGGTTTATATAAATAAAGTCTTATTTATATTGAAAAGAGAAGTATCATGTGTTTTGTGCTTACAAGTTAATGTCTTAATCTGCCGATCTTGTTACTGTGCTATTAAAAAGTGTTTTCACTATATTTTGGATTTTAATATCCAGTGCAGAGTTGATGTTATACGGCTCGTTCACTGAACCGCTGCCGACTCAGTGATCCGCCGTGAAACAGTGATTCTGTTCAAATTCCCTATAAAATCATAAATGATTTCCTTTGAGCTAAATTGACTTGTTTCCCTTATATATATTACTTATTTACATATATTTTTACAACATGATCATCTTTGACGCATATTCATCCAAAGAAGAGAAAAAGGTACTCTTCAGGTTGGTTTGTGTAATTCTGTAAAACTCAGCAAAGACCTTTAAAACACACACACACACACACAGTGAACAGTTTAATTAAGATTACACCAGTTAATTCATTTTAAATAAAAAATAAATTTTAAATAAATAATCTCAAATACATAAACTCACCTGATCTTCCAAAAACAATGCTGGCCATTGTTTTAGGACATCAGCCACAAGAGGTTCTTCATCAACTATCTCCTTCCTTCTCAGAGAGAATGTCAGTTTCATTTTGGAGTCAACAAATGCCATGCTGAAATGTTTCTTCTTCATTTCTTCCTGTAGTGCATCTTTTTCCTTCTGTAAGGAATAATCTCTCTGCCCTACTGGGTTGTCTGGGAGGAAGTTTACCTCGCATCTCTTTGCTTTCTTTAAACATCTAGAGTCCTTGTTCACTCTTTTTTGGTTCACAGTGACTTCAGAGCAACCTGCCGATCGTAGTGTCTGACGGTAGTTCCCAACCTTATATTTGATGCTCATAGTCCAGCTGTGATAACCTGTTCCTGAGCCTGGGTCCTTAAGACATGGATACTTTTCAATCAATGCAGCAGACATGGACTCCAGCTCTTGATTGTTTGGGTAAGCTTTGAATGAAAAGATTTCCTGAGCTATGCTATCCAGGATGTCCATTTTCATTTCTCTTGGTACTGTGAGCAGTGTTCCATCTTCTTTAAAATTCACATTCACCCTTCTCAAGCCGCAACTCAACATCATAAGAGAATTTGGGAATCGGGACAGGAGAGGGCCACTGAGAATTTTCATGCTGTCTCACAAACACAAGGGGGGAACTCTGGTTTGAGCTATCAGATTGGGATGACATACTGGCAGTGTCTAAAAAGGAAATCGAGGTCTCAGGTTCTGATTCTTCAGGTACTTTCTGGAGTATCTTCAACACTGCTCTTTCTGGTGGAAGCTCTGTTATATTGGTCAAGTTACAGAGTTCATTTCCGAACTCAGGATCCTCAAACTGAATCAGAAAATCATTCTTGATTTCAAGCCTTTCTTGAGGAGCTGTTTTCAAGTGTTCAACCGAAGTGAGATTTTCCAAAATATCCAGCCTCCAACCCAACACGGAGCCGGATATTCTGTAAAACAATTTTCTGATTAAAAATAAATCAAGTACATTAAGTATATGGCACACCCATATATTAAAACTTTCATAAGTTGCTAAGCCTTGCCAAGTCATGTCATTCCAAATCTGACTTACTTTCTAATGCAAAAGAAACAAAATAAGATTTTTTAGAATAAATATTACTGTCCGTCTTTTCAACACAACAGCAGTGCATACTGATTTGCTTAAAGGTTCCAAAAACATTACAAAACTTGAAAAATAACGCACAAGTAAAATGGACCACTTTTGAGATTTTTGTGTCTTTAAAGTTAGATATATGGCGCCTATAGAAAAAAGGAGACTGTTAAATTCAGTGAAGGAATAGTTCACCAAAAATGAAAACTCTGTCATTAATTACTCACTCTCATGTCATTCCAAATCCGTAAGAACATTGTTCCGTCCTCTGAACACAAATTAAGATATTTTTTGATTAAACCCGAGAGCTCTCTGACCCTCCAAAGACAGGAGTCCTACCACATTCAAGGTCCAGAAAGATACCAAGAACATTGACAAAATAATCCATGTGACATCAGCGGTTCAACCGTAATGTTATGAAGCTACGAGAATACTTTTTGTGCAAAAAAATAAAATACCTTTATTCAACAATTCTTCTCCGCATCACCCTGCTGCAATTTTGGAGAGTACCAACAAAAAATATTCTCGTAGCTTTATAAAATTACGGTTGAACCACTGATGTCACATGGACTATTTTGTAAATGTTCTTGGTACCTTTCTGGACCTTAAACGTGGTAGGACCCTTGCTGTCTATGGGAGGGTCAGTGAGCTCTCAAATTTAATCAAAAATATCTTAATTTGTGTTCCGAAGATGAACAAAGGTCTTACGGGTTTGGAACGACATGAGGGTGAGTAATTAATGACAGACTTTTCATTTTTTGGGTGAACTATCCCTTTAAAACACTCGCTTTTCTGCATTAGGAAATCATACGGCTTTAAAATGTAATTTACATTTTGGTGAACAGTTCCTTCAACCTGTGACATACTTTGTCAAGTTCAAATCGGAATACAGTGAACCACTTTTAATGTACACTGTGTGGGTATGTGAAAAACAATTAATGGAGAAGGAATCTCTTTAGCACAATCATGTTCCTTCCCTGAACTGTATACGATGTGAGAGGATGAGGATCATTAAGGTCCTCTGGCTCAAGTATTTCAATTGAACTTGTTTCAGAAACCTCGTAACACCTGTAGTGCTCAATGTACCATGACGAAAGCCTTTTGCAAAGAAATGCCACCCTGTTAGCATTGACAAGTACACTGAGTATTCTGAAAAATTCAGGCAAGCCACTGCACTGACCTGAGGACAAAATCATGCCTTCACTGTGCCTTCAAGTGAATTCCATGCAAATGCATATCAGGAGCAAGTGACAAAACCTCTTTGTGCGGGTATTTTTTTTTTTTGAACTGCAGTCTTCTGTAGTTCTTCCAATGTACGTGTTCTTACAGTTTTTACCTTCTGCACAGACAAAGGTGATGAAAAAAGACTTGGACCATTGAGATAATGGGCCATCATAAGCTGATGCTTAGTTGCCAAGGTAAGTGGAATGTTTTTGTAATTGTGGACATCACGTACAACACCTTTGAAATAGCTGTGCTTCGCCTCAAATCTGAATGTCCAGAGCTCGACTAATGGCCCAAAACAGCGAATCAGGTGTGGGTAGTGCTCCACGTAGTGGGTGTTTCGGTCGCAATTTCAGGTTTGGGAATGTGTCTTTGAGTAGTTGTCAGTGTTCTAAAATGTTTCGTTCTAAAAAGCACAGGGTTGCTTCTGAGAACTTGACTGATATGACCAACTCCACTATCTCTCTCAAGTCCATCAAAATTTCCCAAGCAGGCTCAGAATTGGGTACAAGATTACCAATCAATAATGGTAATATGCGTAGTAATGCCCATTCCCACCTATGGTTTTCTTTGAAAAACTGGACTGGGAAATTACTTGGGGTCTGTTTACTCTGTCGGAGTACTTATAAGGAAAGGACTTAATACATTTGTTCAGAGTATCAAGAGTAAAACGTCCCTTTGTGATGAGCTCTTTCAAGCAAACTGATAACTCAAATGGAACAATTCCCTCCAAAGTGTCATGCAGGACATCTGGTGGGAACCCAGTTATTGGATGAAAAAAAAAAGGTGCTTACTGAGGACACATTCTTTTTTTTACACCCAGTCTGTTCTGAGGCTCACTGTGGTCTCTCAGTTCATTTGTAATGAAGTTGTGCTGTTCCACTGTTCGAAGCTGAAAACAACTAGCATATTGTGTCTGTATCTCATCTTTACTGACTTGGCAAAATCTACACAGATTTTGAGCCTGAAAGCTTTCTTGAAAGCCAGCAAGACTGTGAGCCCCAAGATTATCAGCACATACACAAAACACTGTTCCTCTGAGATGTGCATTCAGTGCATCAACACACACACCTTTCTGCTCCAGGTCTTTCAAGTCTTTTAACAGTGGATCGAAAAATTTGTCATAGCCAAACTGCTTTATATCACTGCTTTTTCCGAGTAGAGCAAGTTGTATTGAGGGAAGTGTAGAACGGAATTTGGCAGGCAAATTCAGAAGCACCCAATAAACTGCTGTGATTTTGTGAATCTTTTTTGAAGTGCCCAAGGGATTGCAAACCTCAAATTCATTCATCAGTGTAGATCGCCACTGAAATGCAATTACTTTGAACCCCTAAAAGTTGGTTTTCTTTGTAATACTGCCCACTATGAGTTGATGTGTACTGTCCTGGTAAATCCTCCCCAACAAAAACTGCTCTTTCCAAGACATCTGCTCTGTTCAGCAACACTTCAAGAACTCCCAACACTGGGACATACACAAAGGTATTTAGTTGTAGTCTATCAAAGCGGTACTCCACAGGATCAATTACTTGAAAATGCTCTTTAAAATAAGCATTCCATCTATATTCTGTGGAGAGAGTACCATTCTTTGCAGTGGCTGTAAAAACAGGATTTGTTTTGAACACTTCTGCTGATATCAATTCAGCAAGCTCCTCTGCCAATGACTCATCAATGTGGCTTTCATACTTTCTTAAAATATCCCTGATCGATTGTTTTGCTGTATACCTAGACAACGAAACAATATCACACATCCAACTTAATATCTCCTGAGTTGCACTTTTTGAAACATGCAAAATTGTCTGCATATAAAAGATCAATGATGCAAGTTTGGCTCTAGAACTCTATACTCTACAGGCTCTAAATGCAAGTTTGTTTCATGTTCAGAAGGAATTGCAGGAACAGTGACATCAGTAACATTTGACTGCGGATTCTGCATCGGATCTCCTGACTCTTCCAAGACTCTTCTTGACTCTTCATTGCTTTCCAAATTATCAGTTCGCAATGTAACAGAAGAGCTAAAATCTTCAAAACCTCGAGATTTGTGTTTACGAGTTATGTGACTACTAAAAGTTGAAAGGACATTGGTTGTCAGCTCACAATCTTTAAAAGGACATTTGACTGTGTCATGACTCCTCAAATGATTTCTGAGATGGTTTAAAAACTGGAATGGCTGTAAAACCCCTTTAAAATTACATAACTCACATGAAAAATTAAAGTGGTCAGTAACTGCAGCAGTCTGTTTGTGTGATCTTGTCAAATGTGTTTTTAACGCATCTATGGTTTTAAAAGTGCAGACGCAGTCAGTATACAAGCAAGGATGCTGCCAGGATCGCCCTTGATAGTGCCGAAGCCTGTAGTGTTTCAAGAGGACCGCTCTGCTACTGTGGGAAAATTTGCAAAACTTACACTGCATTCCAAACCAATGAAAAGAAAAACAAAAACAGTTTGACAACTGCAGTGTTAAATTTCAAATAAATTGACATTAATTGTTTAAAACACAACATAAATAAATATTATGTACAAAAAAGGAGAAAATTAGATGAATAACATTCAATCCAAAGTAGTAACGCCAAGTTTACTTACATTTGACTAGTTAAATGGTTTTAAGATTAGATTAGATTAGATTAGATTAGATTAGATTCAGCTTTATTGTCATTGCACATGTAAGGTACAAGGCAACGAAATGCAGTTAGCATCTAACCAGAAGTGCAATAAGCAGTAAGTGCAGGATATACAGTGTCTACAGTGGGGGGGTCAACGGGCAGAATTCAGTAAGGAGACAGCTGTAGGGAAAAAGCTGTTCCTGAGTCTGCTGGTCCTTGTCCGGAGGCTCCTGAAGCGCCTCCCGGAGGGCAGGAGGTTAAGCAGTCTATGGTCAGGGTGAAAGGAGTCCTTAAGAATGCTGCGAGCTCTACATAGACAGCGTTTTCTCTGGACATCCTCAATAGCAGGAAGTGGTGTTCCTGTGATGCGTTGGGCGGTTTTCACCACCCTCTGCAGTGCCTTGTGGTCAGCAACTGAGCAGTTCCCATACCAGACTGTGATACAACTGGTCAGGATGTTCTCGATCGCACACCGGAAGAAGTTCACCAGGATGGCAGAAGATAACTGGTTCTTCTTAAGTGTCCTAAGGAAGAAGAGGCGCTGGTGAGCCTTCTTGACCAGGCTGGAGATGTTTGTGGTCCAAGACAGGTCCTCCGAGATATGGGTTCCCAGGAACTTGAAGCTGGAGACACGTTCAACAACCATCCCGTTAATGTGGATGGGGTCATGCGTGCTTCCTTTCTTCTTCCTGAAGTCCACAATAAGCTCCTTTGTCTTACTGGTGTTAAGGAGCAGGTTATTGTCAGCGCACCATGCGGCCAGGTGCTGTACCTCCTCACTGTAGGCAGTCTCATCATTGTCTCTGATGAGGCCAATCACCGTGGTGTCATCTGCAAACGTAATGATGGAGTTGGATCCATGCACAGGCCTGCAGTCGTGGGTGTAGAGGGAGTAGAGGAATGGGCTCAGCACACAGCCCTGTGGTACGCCGGTGTTGAGTGTGATGGTGGTGGAGCAGGTGTGGCCTGACCTAACATGCTGAGGTCTGTTGGTCAGAAAGTCCATAATCCAGTTGCAGAGGGAGGTGTTAATGCCCAGGTCTCCAAGTTTAGTGGTCAGCTTGGAGGGAATGACAGTGTTGAATGCTGAGCTGAAGTCAACAAACAACATTCGTACATAAGTGTTGTTATTGTCCAAGTGTGTGAGTACCGAGTGCAGCACTGTGCATACTGCATCCTCCGTGCTCCTATTGCTATGGTAGGCAAATTGGTGTGGGTCCAGTGAGGGTGGAAGGCAGTTCTTGAGGTGTGCCAGGACCAGTCGCTCAAAGCACTTCATAACAATGGGTATGAGTGCTACGGGACGGTAGTCATTCAAGCATGTCAGGGAGGAGTGTTTCGGCACTGGCACAATGGATGTGGACTTAAAGCATGTTGGCACAGTTGCTTGGGTGAGGGACAGGTTGAAAATGTCCGTGAAGACCCCTGCGAGCTGCTCTGCACATGTCCTGAGCACACGTCCAGGAATGCCGTCAGGGCCAGCAGCCTTGCATGCATTGATCCGACTCAATGCTGTGTAGACATCTGTGGAGGTGAGTTTGAGGGTTTGATGATCTGCTGAGAGTGTGATCTTGGTGGCCGTCTCCTTGTTGTTATTGTCAAAGCGAGCAAGAGTCATTTAGCTCATTAAGGAAGGAGATGTCTGTGACTGTCGTAATGGAGTTACATGGTTTGTAGTCACTGATGACCTGGATGCCCTGCCACATGCGTCAGGGGTCAGAGTTGGAAAAATGTTCCTCTACCTTTAGCTTGTAGCAGTGCTTGGCCTTCATGATGCCCCTCTTCAGGTTAGCCCTGGATTTGCTGTAGACCTGAGCGTCATCTAATCTGAAAGCAGTGTTGCGGGTTTTCAGCAGGAGCTGTACCTCCTTGTTCATCCATGGCTTCTGATTAGGGTACGTTGTGATCTGTTTCTCTGTCATAACACTGTCAATGGTGGTGTTGATGTAATCCAGTACAGAGGAGGTATAGATATCAATGCCAATGTCCGTGTGAGAGCCACTGGCTGCCTGAGAAGTAAACATACTCCAGTCTGTGTGTTGAAACTTATCCCTGAAGTACAGACTCTGCTCCCATTGGACACACTTTCATGGTTCTCACTGATGGCTTCACACGGTTGATGAGGGGTGAATACTTGGGGGTGAGAAACAAAGAAAGGTGATCTGACTGTCCCAGGTGGGGGAGGGGAGTCGCGATGTAAGCTCCAGCAATGTTTGTGTAAACATGATCCAAAGTTTTGTCTCCTCTAGTGTGGCAGGAGACATGCTGATGGAATTTGGGGAGCACTGTCTTTAAGTTGGAGTGATTAAAATCACCTACAACAATAAATGCAGCCTCCGGGTGTGCAGTCTGTTGTTTACTAATGGCCGCATGCAGTTCGTTCATAGCAAGCTTGGCATTAGCATCCGGAGGAATATAAGCTGCAGTTATAATGGTGGAAGTGAACTCCCGCGGCAGATAAAAGGCTATGCTTAAAAAAAAAATAAAAATAAAAAAACCTAAGGTCCTGAAACACTAGACATTTACTGATAATTCAACATGATTATATTTTCGGTGTTTTAGACCAGATGTTATGTAAAGCACGTTGCTATATTGTATGTCTATAAGACAACGACAAGGTTAACAAGGTTAAGAATACCCTATTACTTACTTAAATGTAACATGCTATTTTTTCCCCTCTCTTTAACTATACTAACTTACAATAGTGACGACTTCCCTTGTTGATCGTGTATTTACTCAGGTAGATTCCATTTTTTCCCCCAAGTAGTGCTCTGTTTTTGGCGTGGCTGGATGAACAATAATCACGTTTTTACATTAGCCACAACTGATTTCCCGAAATCAAAACAAGGATGGTAAAATGGAATTGACCAGCCGGCCGAGGATTCTGCTTGGTCTTAAAGCTTTCTTCTAACGCAAATCAAGCAGCGATTTATCCAAAAAGAAAGATTAATTCTCAATTTAGACTTTGTAATTCGCATTAGGCGTATGACTACGTAAACGGGAAAAAATGCGTTCCGTATGGCTTTCGTATACTTCTTTAGTGCCTTGAATACTTCAGTACAGCATGACAAAACCAAAAAAGACATTAATGAACGAAATTAACTCCAACTATAACACACAATCTACTTAAATATAACGCATT
Source organism: Spinibarbus caldwelli (assembly GCA_039654775.1). NCBI lineage: Eukaryota > Metazoa > Chordata > Actinopteri > Cypriniformes > Cyprinidae > Spinibarbus > Spinibarbus caldwelli. The sequence goes on from CM077220.1 coordinate 35,787,328, forward strand.
TTGATACATTTAATTAAAATTTTACAAAGTAAACTGAACATGGCCTTCAAATGAAGCATGTGAGTGAACTACGAAGATCGCTAAATCTGAGCTCGTTGGAAAATATCATTAACTTACATTCCTTACAATTGTCTTTTCAAAACACAACGTTACATTTTACGTTAAGTATTTGTGTAATTTATTTAGGTTATTTTCAATAATAAAACTAAAAGACAGCTTACCTGAACCAGAGGTTCTTTGTCCATTGTTTATTTTCAATAGACAAAGTAGTAGTAAACATGCAGTTAAATCTTTTTTATAAGTAAATAATAATTTTAATCCAAAATGCCACTGCAAGATTAATCTTTAATGAGCCAAAAAGAATGCACATCACACCTCTGTTAATCAATTTGTACTGGCTACCAATAGTGGCTCGCATAATATTCAAGGCATTAATGTTTGCATACAAAACCACCTTTGGCTCTGCACCCCTTTACCTAAATTCAGTACTTCAGACCTATGTGCCCTCTAGAAACTTGCATTCTGCAAGTGAACGCCGCATTATTGTGCCATCCCAAAGAGGCACAAAATCACTTTCTCTGACTTTTTCATTAACTGTTCCCATCTGGTGGAATGACCTGCCCAACTCAATCCGAGCAGCTGAATCCTTAGCCATCTTCAAGAAACAGCTAAAAACCCATCTCTTCCATCTTTATTTGACCCTCTAACTCTAGCATTCTCTTTTCTAATTTTATTTTATCTATCTCCCTTCTTTTTATTAAAAAAAAAAACCACACACACACACACTTGACCCTCTATCAATTGCATATTTATTCTCTAATTGCTAGCTTTTCTTAAAACTAAAACTAAAACACTAGCTTTCTTTTCTATATTCTATCTACTTGTTTAAAAAAAAAAAAAAAAAAAAAAACCTTGCTACGTGTACTGCGTTAGGCTAACCAAGACTTGTCATAGCACTTGCATGTTGTTGCTCTTTTGTTGGTTTTGATTGCTTCTATTGTCCTCATTTGTAAGTCGCTTTGGATAAAAGCATCTGCTAAATGACCAAATGTAAATGTAAATGTAAACTCAACACTGTGCTCAAAAATTTGTCCACCTAACTTATCATTTTAAACTGAGTTAATTTGCAAGTTGGATTTTTTACAGTGTAAGGATGCAGGACGGTGTATTGTACCATCAGTGCCACCAATCCCAGGGTGATGAGGCTTTTCTTCAGCTTTTGCTTCTAGCATCTTTAAAGACTACAGTGATGCAGCAGCTTCATGATGAGCACAGCCATCAGAGAGGATGTAAAGTGATGGTGCCAACAATTTGAACACTGTTCTCTTGCTAAGGATGTTTTTTCCTCAGGAGCGTCGTTGACGCAGGTGACAAGGGGGACATGACCCGAAAAGACAGCAGTCAACCCCCGTACTTTTGATAAGGGAAAATAGTTAACTAAAACTTCCGACAACGAACATCACATTCATTGTAATTCAAGCCATACACCAATGTTGTTTTAAAATGTTTATTTCTTTTTGTGACAAGGAGAAAATAAATTACTATTACGTTTGGTGTTAGCCTACATGTATGTAGCCTATTCCTATTTGACAGTGAACGGTACTTCGTGTTCTTCTGGTAATAGTGCTTCTGATAGCGGGATGCACTTTTTTCCAGGGGGATTCAGAACAGCGTAATCGAAACTGTGCCATCAGGCAGGCGTGGCTTATTTGATAATCTGCATAGGTCACCAATCATGCGCAGTTGGGGAAAAGCCATTTACTTCAAATACCTGTCCTGATCACAGGGGTTTCAAGTTAAATACCTTTTATATTCATATACAGTACCTTGAAATACCTGTCCTGATCGCAGGTGTTTCGTGTTAAATACCTTTTATAAACAGTAATGTCAGATACCTGTCCTGATCGCAAGTGTTTCATGTCAAATACCTTTTATATTATATACAGTACCTTCAGATACCTTCAGGCACGCTGTGTGTATGTCTTATTTACCGTTGTCTGTCACTATTCAAAACAATAAAGCCATAGGCTTTAGGCTGTGTGTTCCTCCCTGCCCTCGCTACATCACGGGCGGGGATACACATAGCCTTTGCATTGTTTGCTTGGGGGCGAAGCATGCCAAGTCAGCTCTCGAGGTCCCACGTCTGCTGAGGCAGCACGTCGATTGCGGTCGTGGGGTTCGCAGATGGATCTGGTGGAGGGAACGGAGATGAGCGAGTCCTTTTCTTCTTCCTCTGCCACTGGATCCAGCGCCACCTCCCAGGGTTTGGAAGCATTTCTTTCCCTCGGGGAGAGGGCTCGGCGCTCAGACTGTCGAGAGCGCCGATGAACCACCCCAGTCCGCCCAGATTGAGGAGCTTGTGGAGGTGATAACTCACGCTGTGGCCAAATTAAATCTAGACTGGCCCACCGAGAAACAGGCTGAACCAACTATAAAAGCAAGTTAGACGAACACTTTCTAAGATCAAAGCCGCTCCCTCCATGCCGGGGCTTGCCTTTTTTCCCCAATCTCGATCGTGGTCGAGACCATATTAGTCTCATTAGTCGTCGCTCATTGATTACAGCAATGTTACGGGACTAAATGAGCGCGGTCACAGGGCGATGCCCCGGGTTGAACAGACGCTCACGAGTTATCTGTCTCCCGGCGTGGCATCGTCCCTGAAAGCCCCGGCATTGCCCACCAAGCCGCTTGGTACTACATCAGCGCTGGTGGGCAAAGGGTACACGGCAGCAGGTCAGGCTGGTGCTTGCCTTCACACCATGGCAGTACTACAAACCTACCAAGCAGACCTGCTGAAAGAGCTAGATGATGGCGAGGAAGTTAAAGCAGAAGATATTAAAGAACTTCGTAGAACCACTGATCTGTCTATCTGCGCCACGAAAGAGACCGCCAAAGCAATAGGGCGGTCTATGGCAGCCTTAGTGGCCGCAGAGAGACATCTTTGGTTGACCCTGTCAGAAATAAAAGAGAAGGACAAGGTCTTCCTTCTCGACGCTCTCTAGCTCATGGGGCTGCTGGACGGGAGCAGCCCCAAGTGTGTGCTTGCTCCTCATACAGAGAGGTGCAAAAATTGAGCATCGCGACCCGTACTCCCCCACGTGGGGATCGGGGGTCACGAAATGAGTGATACTCACGGTTGAAGGCCGATCTGAGGACTATCCTTCTCACTAAGAAGTCTTTGAACAAGAAGCCCTGTGCTTTCTCCGTCACAGAGGAACACTTATCTGGGCGTGGTGTGGGATTTGACGATCCTCACTGCAGTCGCGAGAGTCAAAGAAGGCCAGTCACTCACTGTCAAGCAGTTTCAAAAATTGCTGGGTTTGATGGCAACTGCATCCAACATGATACCTTTTGGCCTGCTGTACATGAGACTCCTACAGTGGTGGCTCAAGACCAAGGGGTTTTCCCCGAGGGGAAATCCGCTTCGCATGATCAAGTCAAGTCAAGTCAAGTCACCTTTATTTATATAGCGCTTTTAACAATACAGATTGTGTCAAAGCACTTAACAGCATCAAATTGGAGGATAGAGAGTCAGTAATGTATAATAATAAGATTAAACACTCAATTTTCAGTTAAAGGCATTTCATTATTGAATTCAGAGATGTCATTGTCTAGCTCAGTTTAGTTTAAATAGTATCTATGAAATCAAATTGACGATAATCATTAGAAATTAAGTGTCCCCAACTGAGCAAGCCAGAGGCGACAGCGGCAAGGAACCAAAACTCCCTCTGTGACAGAATGGAGAAAAAAAACCTTGGGAGAAACCAGGCTCAGTCGGGGGGCCAGTTCTCCTCTGGCCAGGATATTATTATTTATTTTTTTACTTATTGTTTTAATTAAATTTTAAATGTATAAATGTATTATATTTCTATTTTTATATTGTTGCAATTTCTAACAATAATAGTATTATGTAGTTAGGTATTTTATTATATTATAGTTATGTTGTTTAATTTTAAGTTTTATTGTATTTAAGTCGAGGTCTTCACTGGGGATATGTCCCCGGGGCTCATCCAGGTGTCCGGCCTCCGCCGACAGTCAGGGTTGCAGACATCATCTCCCGGCACCGATCCACCATCTGATCCGGACACGGACTGAGAAACAGAATAATAAAGAAACAGACAAATATTAGCGTAGATGCTATTCTTCTTATGATGTAACGAGTACATCGTGTGTTATGAGGAGTGTTCCCGGTTCCGGTTGATCTAATTAATGCAGCCTAACAATCCTTTAACGGATTTGAATAATAGAAGTGTATTAGTGTATGTGTAAGCCAGGTTAAAGAAATGTGTCTTTAATCTAGATTTAAACTGACAGAGTGTGTCTGCCTCCCGAACAGTGTTAGGTAGATTGTTCCAGAGTTTGGGCGCTAAATAGGAAAAGGATCTGCCGCCCACAGTCGATTTTGATATTCTAGGTATTATCAAATGGCCAGAGTTTTGAGAACGCAGCAGACGTGGAGGACTATAATGTGATAAGAGCTCGCTCAAGTACTGAGGAGTTAAGCCATTCAGGGCTTTAAAAGTAATTAACAAGATTTTAAAATCTATCCGATGTTTGATAGGGAGTCAGTGCAGTGTTGACAGAACCGGACAAATATGGTCATACTTCCTGGTTCTAGTAAGGACTCTAGCTGCTGCATTTTGGACCAACTGTAGTTTATTGATCAAGCGTGCAGAACAACCACCCAGTAAAGCATTACAATAGTCTAACCTTGAGGTCATAAACGCATGAATTAGCATTTCTGCATTTGACGTTGAGAGCATAGGTCGCAATTTAGATATGTTTTTGAGATGGAAAAACGCAGTTTTACAGATACTAGAAACATGGCTTTCAAATGAAAGATTGCTATCAAACAGCACACCTAGGTTCCTAACTGATGAAGAAGAATTGACAGAGCAGCCGTCAAGTGTTAGATAGTGTTCTAGGTTATTACATGTGGGGTTTTTAGGTCCGATAATTAACACCTCTGTTTTTTCAGAATTTAGCAGTAAGAAGTTACTCGTCATCCAGTTTTTTATATCGACTATACATTCCGTTAGTTTCTCAATTTGGTGTGTTTCACCGGGCCGTGAAGAAATATAGAGCTGAGTATCATCAGCATAACAGTGAAAGCTAACACCATGTCTCCTGATAATATCTCCCAAGGGTAACATGTAAAGCGTGAAAAGTAACGGCCCTAGTACTGAGCCTTGAGGTACTCCATACTGCACTTGTGATCGATATGATACCTCTTCATTTACTGCTACGAACTGATGGCGGTCAGATAAGTATGATTTGAACCATGCTAAGGCACTTCCACTAATGCCAACTAAGTTTTCTAGTCTATTCAAAAGAATGTTGTGGTCGATAGTGTCGAACGCAGCGCTAAGATCCAGTAGAACTAATAAAGAGATACAACCATGATCAGATGATAGAAGCAGGTCATTTCTAACTCTAATGAGAGCAGTCTCAGTACTATGATACAGTCTAAATCCTGACTGGAATTCCTCACAGATACCATTTTTCTCTAAGAAGGAATATAATTGTGAGGATACTACCTTTTCTAGTATCTTTGACAGAAAAGGGAGATTTGAGATCGGTCTGAAATTAACTAGATCTTTGGGGTCAAGTTGTGTTTTTTTAATGAGAGGCTTAATAACAGCCAATTTGAAGGTTTTGGGGACATATCCTAATGACAATGATGAATTAATAATAGCCAAAAGAGGATCTATGACTTCTGGAAGCAGCTCTTTTAGTAGTTTAGATGGAATAGGGTCTAACATACATGTTGTTGGTTTAGATGATTTAACAAGTTTATACAATTCTTCCTCTCCTATAATAGAGAATGAGTGGAATTGTTCCTCAGGGGATCTATAGTGCACTATCTGATGCGATACTGTAGCTGACGACTGCATGGTTACAATTTTATCTCTAATAGTATCGATCTTGGAAGTAAAGTAGTTCATAAAGTCATTACAGCTGTTACATCAAGGTCATGCGGCGATGCTTTCTTGCCTTAGACATGTGGAGAAAACCTTGGTTCTTGTCACAGATTCCGGTGCTGGGAGTTCCTTGTTGTCGTGTAACATTAACAACCGATGCATCCCTCACCGGTTGGGGTGCGGTCATGAGCGGTCTGTGGAGCGGCCGCCATCTCACATGGCGCATCAATTGCCTGGAGATGTTGGCCTTGTTTCGAGCACTCAAACACTTCCTCCCAGACCTGAGAGACTGCCATGTGTTGGTGCGCATCGACAACACAGCGGTGGTCTCGTACATCAACGACCAGGGAGATCTGCATTTGCGCCGCTTGTACAAGCTGGCGCACCAGATCCTTGAATGGGCCCAAGGAAAACTACTTTCACTAAGAGCAGCTCACATCCCTGGGCATCTCTATCAGGGAGCAGACAACCTGTTGAGCCCGGGGAATGGAGACTCCACCCAGATGTGGTGTGTCAGATTTGGAGAATGTCCGGCCAGGCTCAGGTGGATCTGTTTGCAACTCGGGAGACATCGCACTGTCCCCTCTGGTTCTCTCTGACCCATCCAGCTCCTCTCGGACTGGACACCATGGTACAGACGTGGCCGAGGCTTCATCTGTACGCCTTCCCCCCGATTGCTTTGCTCCCAGGAGTTCTGGAGAGAGTGTGCCGGGATGGAGTCCATCTGCTGCTAGTAGCTCCATTCTGGTCGGGCCGAGTATGGTTCTCAGACTTGATTTCCCTTCTTGACGGCTCTCTATGGGAGATTCCCGTCAGGAGGGATCTCCTCTCACAGGCGGAGGGTTGATCTTTCACCCCCGCCCGGAGCTGTGGAAGCTGTGTGAGGGGGCACAACTCGTAGCTTCCAGTCTCTCAACCAAGGTTGTTGACCATCCTCCAATCCAGAGCTCCCTCAACGAGGAAACTGAATGCCCTGAAGCGGAAACTCTTCATTTCTTGGTGCACAGATCACCAGCTTGACCTAGTTAACTGCCCAGTCAGTTCAGTGCTGGAGTTCTTGCAAGCTCGATTCTCTGCAGGGTTGACCCACTCCACCCTGAAGTCAAGTCAAGTCAAGTCAACTTTATTTATATAGCGCTTTTAACAATACAGATTGTGTCAAAGCACTTAACAGTATCAAATTGGAGGATAGAGTGTCAGTAATGTATAATAATAAGATTAAACACTCAATTTTCAGTTAAAGGCATTTCATTATTGAAATCAGAGATGTCATTGTCTAGCTCAGTATAGTTTAAATAGTATCTATGAAATCAAATTGATGATAATCGCTAGAAATTAAGTGTCCCCAACTGAGCAAGCCAGAGGCGACACGTGTACGTGGCAGCCATAGCTGCTTACCACGCCCCTCTTGGTGGTCAGTCTTTGGGAAGACACACCCTGGTTACACGTTTCCTCCGTGGTGCGCTGAGACTGAGGCCTCCTGTACGATCTCATGTTCCCCCGTCGGACCTGGCCGTGGTCCTGGAGGCTCTCTGTAAACCTCCGTTTGAACCAGTAGAGGAGGTTTCAGATCGAGTTCTTACACTTAAGACTGTCTTCCTGTTAACTTTAGTCTTAACATTGCATAAAAACACTCTTTCTTACAGAGAAAAAAGGTTTTCAGCATAAGTGGGCTTGCATTCTCTTCATTTGCTTAGTTGCACTAACATAGTGTTACTGTTCACAGAAGCACGAAACTAAGCTTCTTGTGCTTAGAAGTTCTAACATAACTTTATGACTGCAAAAGTCCTAACACATTAAAATCGGTCTTTCTGCATTGAAAATAACAGCAACACTTTATAATAACATTCAGTTGTAAGTCATTTATAAGTGATTAGTTAATGATGAACTAATCATTTACAAAACATTCATAAGCAATTAGTAAGTGATATGCTAACAGTTTGTGTATTTTTTGTTAATTCATTTACAAGCCATTTACAAGTAATTAGTTAATGATGAACTAATCATTTACAAAACATGACTATGCATTCATAGATGATTAATAAGTGATATGTTAATGTTTTTATCTATGTTTTGTAGATTAAGTTATAAATCATTTACAAGTGATTAGATGATGATGAACTAATCATTTATAAAACATGACTACACATTCACAAATGATTAAGTAAAATGCTAACGATTTACAAATCTGTCATAAGTTATCTTTAAAAAATAGCATCATGAAATAATCAAACAGATCCTCAATGGTCAATAGTTACTAGTTAATATATTATTAATCACTTGTAAATCATTGAAATGTCAATATTGTACTATTATTTCAATAAACATTATGAATAATTTACAAAGCTTTCTGCATCCCCTAATCTAAAGTGTAAGCTACTCATTGCTTGAAAATGTGTTACACATCTCGATTGCTTCAGTCTGTTCCTGTCTGTTGTGCTGCTGAGAGGTTTGCGATTGTAGCTCCGTGTAGCTTCGCTTTTTATTGAATCTCTACCTTACTTTCACTCCCTGTTGTTTAAAGTGATAATATATAACTTAATTCCCACCATATTTCTGGTGTTATCTTTTAAGCTAATCTAACTAATTTGATCATTCGCTTTTAAAACCGTGAGTGCAGCGCTCTCTCGCTCTGTTTTTCATGAGTTCATCAAACAACAGTGGTAAGTGGTAAGTTAAGTTGGTATCATTCATCAATCACGTTGAGTAATGGCTTCTTCTCTTGCTATTGTTGTTTGCACTGTTTGCCACATGTACAGTTTATTTGTCTCTGTCAGCAGCAAGGGATTCACATGTGATAAATGCAGGGAAATAGTTAGGCTGACAGAGAAGGTTTTAGAACTAGAGACGGGCATCCAAACTTTAGTTGAGGATAGTAAGAATCTGAGGGCTGTAGATACTGCTTTGGATGCGACTAGCTCAGGGAGTCCTGTACATTGTTCGGTTCCGGTTGAGCCCCTGCAGCAGGGCAACTGGGTGACTGTGAGGCGGCCTAGTCGCGGGTCAAAACACCGCTCTTCCGTTCCGATCAAAACATCAAACAGGTTCTCCCCACTCAGTGAAGCACCCACTGAGAAACCTGATGGAAGTCCTCTAGTTATTGGCGATTCTATTGTACGGAATGTGAAAATAGAGACAACAGCCACCATAGTTCAATGTTTACCGGGAGCCAGAGCGCCTGACATCTTGGCAAATTTAAAAGTGCTGGCTAATGCTAAACATAAATTCAGTAAGATTGTTATCCACGTTGGCGCTAATGATGTTCGACTTCACCAGTTGGAGATCACTAAAAATAATGTTAAAGAGGTGTATGAACCTGCAAGTACGATGTCAGACACTGTAATATGCTCTGGTCCGCTCCCTGCTTACCGTGGCGATGAGATTCATAGCAGATTGTCGTCACTCAATGGCTGGATGTCTAAGTGGTGCCCGCAGAATAACATAGGCTTTATAGACGATTGGAAGAATTTTTGGGGCAGACCTGACCTGTTGAAAAGAGATGGTCTTCGCCCCTCCTGGGGTGGTGCCGCTCTTCTCTCTAGAAATATGGCACATAGTCTTAGAGTTCGTATTTTGACTGGGGCCCAGGTCAGGAAGCAGACAGACTGGCTAAGTGCCTTAGCATGGTTCAAATCGTACTTATCTGACCACCATCAGTTCGTAGCAGTGAATGAAGAGGTATCATATCGATCACAAGTGCAGTATGGAGTGCAGTATGGAGTACCTCAAGGCTCAGTACTAGGGCTGTTACTTTTCATGCTTTTCATTACTTTTCATGCTGTTTCATGCTGTTGTCTCTATTTTCACATCCTACAACATGTCCTCTAGACCCAATCCCCTCGTACCTTCTCCAAGCAATCTCTCCCACACTCTTACCAGCACTCACACACATCATAAACACATCTTTCCTCACAGGCATTTTCCCCACTGCGTTCAAGCAGGTTCGGGTAACCCCACTGCTCAAGAAATCTACATTAAACACTTCTCTTATAGAAAACTACAGACCTGTCTGTTGTCTTCGACAGTTGTCTTCAACCAGGTCTCAATGTTTCTTTCACAGAACAACAAACTGGATGCTAAACAGTCAGGTTTCAGGAGTGGCCATTCAACTGAGACTGCGGTACTCTCAGTCACTGAAGCCCTGCGAATTGCAAAAGCAGACTCCAAATCATCAGTCCTCGTTCTGCTGGATCTATCTGCCGCGTTTGACACTGTTAATCATCAGATCCTCCTGTCTACCCTCTCATCTCTGGGCATCACTGGGATTCCACTTCGCTGGTTTGAATCCTATCTCACTGGTAGGTCTTTCAGGGTGGCCTGGGGAGGGGAGGTATCCAAAGCACATCAACTGGTCACTGGGGTTCCTCAGGGATCGGTTCTTGGACCCCTCCTCTTCTCCACATACACGACATCACTGGGTCCCATCATACAGGCACATGGCTTCTCCTACCATTGCTACGCTGATGACACACAGCTCTATCTCTCTTTTCAACCAGATGATCCAACAGTAGCTGCACGGATCTCAGGCTGCCTGGTGGACATCTCGGCATGGATGAAAGAACATCACCTACAGCTCAACCTGGCAAAGACTGAGCTTCTTGTCTTCCCTGCTACTCCAACTCTACAGCATGACTTCACGATTCAGTTAGGTTCATCAACAGTTGCCCCATCAACTTCGGTCAGAAATCTTGGTGTAATCTTTGATGACCAGTTGACCTTCAAAGAGCACATTGCAAAGACTGCTCGATCTTGCAGGTTTGCACTACACAACATCAGAAAGATCAGGCCCTTTCTGACAGAGCATGGTGCACAACTTCTTGTCCAGGCCCTTGTCATTTCTAGGCTGGACTACTGCAATGCTCTTCTGGCTGGACTTCCATCAAACACAATCAAACCTCTACAAATGATTCAGAATGCAGCGGCACGACTGGTATTCAATGAGCCCAAAAGAGCCCATGTTACACCTCTCTTTATTTCCTTACACTGGCTACCAGTTGCAGCTCGGATCAAGTTCAAGACACTGATGCTTGCATATAGAACAACCACAGGATCAGCACCCGCCTACTTCCACTCACTATTACGAATCTACACCCCCTCCAGAAGTCTGAGATCTGCTAGTGAGCGACGCCTCGTGGTACCATCAGAGCTTTTTTCCAGTGCAAGTTATGTTAGAGGTTCAATGCTGAGAATCACTAGTTAAGAGCTTCTAAGAACACTAATTATTGCAACTAAGCTTCTATCTCTAAAACATATCTCTGTTAGAGAAAGTTGGTTAATGCAATTTTTAGAGTAAAGATTCAGTACATAAAATATGTTTCTTTCTCGTGAAATGAAATGTTATTTGCAATGAAGACAGATTTTCATGTGTTAGAGCTTTTTTCCAGTGCAAGTTAAGAAAGAGCTTCAATGCTCAGAATCACTAGTTTAGAGCTTCTAAGAACACTAAATGCTGTGTAATACTGCGTTAGTTCCAATAAGCAAAAGAAGAGAATTCAAGGCCACAGATGATGAAAAGCTGCTTTCTCAGTGAGAGAAAGATGGTTAATGCAATTTTAAGAGTAACGCTTCAGTACATAAAATATGTTTCTTTCTCATGCAATGAAATGTTATTTGCACTGCAGAAGAAAGATTTTCATCTGTCAGAGCTTATTTCCAGTACAAGTTATGAAAGAGCTTCAATGCTCAGAATCACTAGTTTAGAGCTTCTAAGAACACTACTTATTGCAACTAAGCAAATGAACAGAATGCAAGGCCACAGATGCTGAAAAGATTCTTTCTCAGTGGAGAATAAGTTGGTTAATGCAATTTTAAGAGTAAAGCTTCAGTAGATGAGACTTGTTTCTTTCTCATGAAATGAAATGTTATTTGCACTGCAGAAGAAAGATTTTCATCTGTCAGAGCTTATTTCCAGTACAAGTTATGAAAGCGCTTCAATGCTCAGAATCACTAGATTAGAGCTTCTGAGAACACTAGTTATTGCAACTAAGCAAATGAACAGAATGCAAGGCCACAGATGCTGAAAAGCTTCTTTATCAGGGAGAGAAACTTGGTTAATCCAATTTTAAGAGTAAAGATTCAGTACATGAAAGGTATTTTTTTCTCATGAAATGAAATGTTGTTTGCAATGCAGACGACAGATTTTCATGTATTAGAGGTTTTTTCAGTGCTAGTTATGTTTGAGCTTCAATGCTGAGAATCACTAGTTAAAAGCTTCTAAGAACACTAGTTATTGCAAATAAGCAAATGAACAGAATAAAAGGCCACAGATGCTGATAACCTTCTTTCTCAGTGGAGAGTAAGTTGGTTAATGCAATTTTAAGAGTAAACCTTCCGTACATGAGACTTGTTTCTTTCTTATGAAATGAAATGTTATTTGCAATGCAGAAGACAGATTTTTATTTGTTAGAGCTTTTTTGCAGAGCAAGTTATGTTAGGAGGAAGTATTATGGATGTGGATCCACTTTAAGAAGGAGAGCAAATACACAAAAGTACAGTGGTTATTATGTTGTGCTTGCAATACAAGTCAAGATTTTGAATAGTTTTGCTCTCCAAGAAATTGTATTAAAAGAAAAACCTTGAAAACAAATGGCTTGGATTCTAAATCTGTTGTACCTACTGGAGTTTTGTGATGTTGTTAGGAGGAAATATTATGGATGTGGATCCACTTTAAGAAGGAGAGCAAATACACAAAAGTGCAGTGGTTGTTATGTTGTGTTTGCAATACAAGTCAAGATTTTGAATAGTTTTGCTCTCCAAGAAATTGTATTAAAAGAAAAACCCTGAACACAAATGGCTTGGATTCTAAATCTGTTGTACCTACTGGAGTTTTGTGATGTTGTTAGGAGGAAATATTATGGATGTGGATCCACTTTAAGAAGGAGAGCAAATACACAAAAGTGCAGTGGTTATTCTTATGTGTAAAGCAATGCTAGTCAAGACTTTGAGTAGTTTTGCTCTCCAAGAAATTGTATTAAAAGAAAAACCCTGAACACAAATGGCTTAGATTCTAAATCTGTTGTACCTACTGGAGTTTTGTGATGTTGTTAGGAGGAAATATTATGGATGTGGATCCACTTTAAGAAGGAGAGCAAATACACAAAAGTGCAGTGGTTATTCATATGTGTAAAGCAATACTAGTCAAGACTTTGAGTAGTTTTGCTCTCCGAGAAATTGTATTAAAAGAAAAACCTTGAACACAAATGGCTTGGATTCTAAATCTGTTGTACCTACTGGAGTTTTGTGATGTTGTTAGGAGAAAATATTATAGATATGGATCCACTTTAAGAAGGAGAGCAAATACACAAAAGTGCAGTGGTTATTATGTTGTGTTTGCAATACAATCCAAGATTTTGAATAGTTTTGCTCTCCAATAAATTGTATTAAAAGAAAAACCCTGAACACAATTATGTGTAAAGCAATACTAGTCAAGACTTTGAGTAGTTTTGCTCTCCAAGAAATTGTATTAAAAGAAAAACCCTCAACACAAATGGCTTGGATTCTAAATTTGTTGTACCTACTGGAGTTTTGTGATGTTGTTAGGAGGAAATATTATGGATGTGGATCCACTTTAAGAAGGAGAGCAAATACACAAAAGTGCAGTGGTTATTATGTTGTGTTTGCAATACAATTCAAGATTTTGAATAGTTTTGCTTTCCAATAAATTGTATTAAAAGAAAAACCCTGAACACAATTATGTGTAAAGCAATACTAATCAAGACTTTGAGTAGTTTTGCTCTCCGAGAAATTGTATTAAAAGAAAAACCTTGAACACAAATGGCTTGGATTCTAAATCTGTTGTACCTACTGGAGTTTTCTGATGTTGTTAGGAGAAAATACTATGGATATGGATCCACTTTAAGAAGGTGAGCAAATACACAAAAGTGCAGTGGTTATTATGTTGTGTTTGCAATACAATTCAAGATTTTGAATAGTTTTGCTCTCCAATAAATTGTATTAAAAGAAAAACCCTGAACACAATTGTGTAAAGCAATACTAGTCAAGACTTTGAGTAGTTTTGCTGTCCAAGAAATTGTATTAAAAGAAAAACCCTGAACACAAATGGCTTGGATTATAAATCTATTGTACCTACTGGAGTTTTGTGATGTTGTTAGTAGGAAATATTATGGATGTGGATCCACTTTAAGAAGGAGAGCAAATACACAAAAGTGCAGTGGTTATTATGTTGTGTTTGCAATACAAGTCAAGATTTTGAATAGTTTTGCTCTCCAAGAAATTGTATTGAAAGAAAACCCTTGTACACAAATGGCTTGGATTCTAAATCTATTGTACCTACTGGAGGTTTGTGATGTTGTTAGGAGGAAATATTATGGATGTGGATCCACTTTAAGAAGGAGAGCAAATACACAAAAGTGCAGTGGTTGTTATTATGTGTAAAGCAATACTAGTCAAGACTTTCAGTAGTTTTGCTCTCCAAGAAAATGTATTAAAAGAAAATCCTTGAACACAAATGGCTTGGACTCTAAATCTGTTGTACCTACTGGAGTATTGTGATGTTGTTAGGAGGAAATATTATGGATGTGGATCCACTTTAAGAAGGAGAGCAAATACACAAAAGTGCAGTTGTTATTATGTTGTGTTTGCAATACAATTCAAGATTTTGAATAGTTTTGCTTTCCAATAAATTGTATTAAAAGAAAAACCCTGAACACAATTATGTGTAAAGCAATACTAATCAAGACTTTGAGTAGTTTTGCTCTCCAAGAAATTGTATTAAAAGAAAAACCCTGAACACAAATGGCTTCGATTCTAAATCTGTTGTACCTACTGGAGTTTTGTGATGTTGTTAGGAGGAAATATTATGGATGTGGATCCACTTTAAGAAGGAGAGCAAATACACAAAAGTGCAGTGGTTATTCTTATGTGTAAAGTAATACTAGTCAAGATTTTGGATAGTTTTGCTCTCCAAGAAATTGTATTAAAAATAAAAACCTTGAACACAAATGGCTTGGATTCTAAATCTGTTGTACCTACTGGAGTTTTGTGACGTTGTTAGGAGGAAATATTATGGATGTGGATCCACTTCAAGAAGAAGAGCAAATACCCAAAAGTGCAGTGGTTATTATGTTGTGTTTGCAATACAAGTCAAGATTTTGAATAGTTTTGCTCTCCAAGAAATTGTATGAAAAGAAAAACCCTGAACACAAATGTCTTGGATTCTAAATCTGTACTACCTACTGGAGTTTTGTGATGTTGTTAGGAGGAAATATTATGGATGTGGAACCACTTTAAGAAGGAGAGCAAATACACAAAAGTGCAGAGGTTATTCTTATGTGTAAAGTAATACTAGTCAAGACTTTGAGTAGTTTTGCTGTCCAAGAAATTGTATTAAAAGAAAAACCCTGAACACAAATGGTTTGGATTCTAAATCTATTGTACCTACTGGAGTTTTGTGATGTTGTTAGGAGAAAATACTATGGATATGGATCCACTTTAAGAAGGTGAGCAAATACACAAAAGTGCAGTGGTTATTATGTTGTGTTTGCAATACAATTCAAGATTTTGAATAGTTTTGCTCTCCAATAAATTGTATTAAAAGAAAAACCCTGAACACAATTGTGTAAAGCAATACTAGTCAAGACTTTGAGTAGTTTTGCTGTCCAAGAAATTGTATTAAAAGAAAAACCCTGAACACAAATGGCTTGGATTATAAATCTATTGTACCTACTGGAGTTTTGTGATGTTGTTAGTAGGAAATATTATGGATGTGGATCCACTTTAAGAAGGAGAGCAAATACACAAAAGTGCAGTGGTTATTATGTTGTGTTTGCAATACAAGTCAAGATTTTGAATAGTTTTGCTCTCCAAGAAATTGTATTGAAAGAAAACCCTTGTACACAAATGGCTTGGATTCTAAATCTATTGTACCTACTGGAGGTTTGTGATGTTGTTAGGAGGAAATATTATGGATGTGGATCCACTTTAAGAAGGAGAGCAAATACACAAAAGTGCAGTGGTTGTTATTATGTGTAAAGCAATACTAGTCAAGACTTTCAGTAGTTTTGCTCTCCAAGAAAATGTATTAAAAGAAAATCCTTGAACACAAATGGCTTGGACTCTAAATCTGTTGTACCTACTGGAGTATTGTGATGTTGTTAGGAGGAAATATTATGGATGTGGATCCACTTTAAGAAGGAGAGCAAATACACAAAAGTGCAGTTGTTATTATGTTGTGTTTGCAATACAATTCAAGATTTTGAATAGTTTTGCTTTCCAATAAATTGTATTAAAAGAAAAACCCTGAACACAATTATGTGTAAAGCAATACTAATCAAGACTTTGAGTAGTTTTGCTCTCCAAGAAATTGTATTAAAAGAAAAACCCTGAACACAAATGGCTTCGATTCTAAATCTGTTGTAACTACTGGAGTTTTGTGATGTTGTTAGGAGGAAATATTATGGATGTGGATCCACTTTAAGAAGGAGAGCAAATACACAAAAGTGCAGTGGTTATTCTTATGTGTAAAGTAATACTAGTCAAGATTTTGGATAGTTTTGCTCTCCAAGAAATTGTATGAAAAGAAAAACCCTGAACACAAATGTCTTGGATTCTAAATCTGTACTACCTACTGGAGTTTTGTGATGTTGTTAGGAGGAAATATTATGGATGTGGATCCACTTTAAGAAGGAGAGCAAATACACAAAAGTGCAGAGGTTATTCTTATGTGTAAAGTAATACTAGTCAAGACTTTGAGTAGTTTTGCTGTCCAAGAAATTGTATTAAAAGAAAAACCCTGAACACAAATGGTTTGGATTCTAAATCTATTGTACCTACTGGAGTTTTGTGATGTTGTTAGGAGGAAATATTATGGATGTGGATCCACTTTAAGAAGGAGAGCAAATACACAAAAAGTGCAGTGGTTATTCTTATGTGTAAAGCAATACTAGTCAAGACATTGAGTAGTTTTGCTCACCAAGAAATTGTATTAAAAGAAAAACCTTGAACACAAATGGCTTGGATTCTAAGTCTGATGTACCTACTGGAGTTTTGTGATGTTGTTAGGAGGAAATATTATGGATGTGGATCCACTTTAAGAAGGAGAGCAAATACACAAAAGTGCAGTGGTTATTATGTTGTGTTTGCAATACAAGTCCAAATATGAAATGTTATTTGCAATGCAGAAGACAGATTTTCATGTATTAGAGCTTTTCTCCAGTGCAAGTTATTTTAGAGCTTTAATGCTCAGAATCACTAGTATAAAGCTTCTAAGAACAGTAAATGCTGTGTAATGCTGTGTTAGTTCAACTAAGCAAATGAAGAAAATTCAAGGCAACAGATGCTGAAAAGCTTCTTTCTCAGTGAAAGAAAGTTGGATAATGCAATTTTAAGATTTAAGCTTCAGTACATGAAAGGTATTTCTTTTTCACAAACTGAAATGTTATTTTCACTGCAGAAGAAAGATTTTCATCTGTCAGAGCTTTTTTCCAGTGCAAGTTATGAAAGAGCTTCAATGCTCAGAATCACTAGTTTAGAGCTTCAAAGAACACTAAATGCTATGTAATGCTGTGTTAGTGCAACTAAGCAAATGAAGAGAATTCAAGGCCACAGATGCTGAAAAACTTCTTTCTCAATGAAAGAAAGTTGGATACTGCAATTTTAAGATTTAAGCTTCAGTACATGAAAGGTATTTCTTTTTCACGAAATGTAATATTTTCACTGCAGAAGAAAGATTTTCATCTGTCAGAGCTTTTTTCCAGTGCAAGTTATGAAAGAGCTTCAATGCTCAGAATCACTAGTTTAGAGATTCTAAGAACACTAAATGCTGTGGAATGCTATGTTAGTGCAACTAAGCAAATGAAGAGAATTCAAGGCTACAGATGCTGAAAAGCTTCTTTCGCAGAGAGAGAAAGTTGGTTACTGCAATTTTAAGAGTAAAGCTTCTGTACATGAGACATGTATCTTTCTTATGAAATGAAATGTTATTTGCAATGCAGAAGACAGATTTTCATGTATTAGAGCTTTTTTCCAGTGCAAGTTATTTTAGAGCTTTAATGCTCAGAATCACTAGTTTAGAGCTTCTAAGAACAGTAAATGTTGTGTAATGCTGTTTTAGTTCAACTAAGCAAATGAAGAGAAATCAAGGCCACAGATGCTGAAAAGCTTCTTTCTCAGTGAGAGAAAGTTGGTTAAAGCAATTTTAAGAGTCAAGCTTCAGTAGATGAGACATGTATCTTTCTTATGAAATGAAATGTCATTTGCAATGCAGAAGACAGATTTTCATGTGTTAGAGCTTTTTTCCAGTGCAAGTTATTTTAGAGCTTTAATGCTCAGAATCACTCGTTTAGAGCTTCTAAGAATACTAGTTATTGCAACTAAGCAAATGAACAGAATAAAAGGCCACAGATGCTGCAAAGCTTCTTTCTCAGAGAGAGAAAGTTGGTTAATGCAATTTTAAGAGTAAGGCTTCAGTACTTAAAATATGTTTCTTTCTCGTGCAATGAAATGTTATTTGCACTCGAGAAGAAAGATTTTCATCTGTCAGAGCTTATTTCCAGTACGTTATGAAAGAGCTTCAATGCTCAGAATCACTAGTTTAGAGTTTCTAAGAACACAAGTTATTGCAACTAAGCAAATAAACAGAAATGTAAGGCCACAGATGCTGAAAAGCTTCTTTCTCAGTGGAGAGTAAGTTGGTTCATGCACTTTTAAGAGTAAAGTTTCCGTACATGAAACTTGTGTCTTTCTTATGAAATGAAATGTTATTTGCAATGCAGAAGAAAGATTTGCATTTGTTAGAGCTTTTTTGCAGAGCAGGTTATGTTAGAGCTTCATTGCACATAATCTCTAGATTAGAGCTTCTAAGAACACTAAGTGCAGTTAGTTCAACTAAGCAAATGAAGAGAATTCACGGACACAGATGCTGAAAAGCTTCTTTCTCAGAGACAGAAAGTTGGTAAATGCAATTTTAAGAGTAAAGCTTCTGTACATGAGACATGTATCTTTCTTATGAAATGAAATG
This sequence comes from Spinibarbus caldwelli, assembly GCA_039654775.1. Classification (NCBI taxonomy): domain Eukaryota; kingdom Metazoa; phylum Chordata; class Actinopteri; order Cypriniformes; family Cyprinidae; genus Spinibarbus; species Spinibarbus caldwelli. Next base: position 35,806,225 of record CM077220.1, read on the forward strand.
TTATTTGCAATGCAGAAGACAGATTTTTATGTATTAGAGCTTTTTTCCAGTGCAAGTTATTTTAGAGCTTTAATGCTCAGAATCACTCGTTTAGAGCTTCTAAGAATAGTAGTTCTTGCAATTAAGCAAATGACCAGAATAAAAGGCCACAGATGCTGAAAACCTTCTTTCTCAGTGGAGAGTAAGTTGGTTAATGCAATGTTAAGAGTAAAGCTTCCGTACATGAGACTTGTTTCTTTCTTATGAAATGAAATGTTATTTGCAATGCAGAAGACAGATTTGCATTTGTTAGAGCTTTTTTGCAGAGCAAGTTATGTTACAGCTTCAATGCACAGAATCTCTAGTTTGGAGCTTCCAAGAACACTAAATGCTGTGTTAGTTCAACTAAGCAAATGAAGAGAATTCAAGGCCACAGATGCTGAAAAGCTTCTTTAGCAGAGAGAGAAAGTTGGCTAATGCAATTTTAAGAGTAAAATTTCTGTACATGAGACGTATCTTTCTTATGAAATGAAATGTTATTTGCAATGCAGAAGACAGATTTTCATGTATTAGAGCTTTTTTCCAGTGCAAGTTATTTTAGAGCTTTAATGCTCAGAATCACTAGTTTAGAGCTTCTAAGAACACTAAATGCTGTGTAATGCTGTGTTAGTTCCAATAAGCAAATGAAGAGAATTCAAGGCCACAGATGATGAAATGTTTCTTTCTCAGTGAGAGAAAGTTGGAAATGCAATTTTAAGAGTAACGCTTCAGTACTTAAAATATATTTCTTTCTCATGCAATGAAATGTTATTTGCACTGCAGAAGAAAGATTGTCATCTGTTAGAGCTTATTTCCAGTACAAATTATGAAAGAGCTTCAATAATCAGAATAACTAGTTAAGAGTTTCTAAGAACACAAGTTATTGCAACTAAGCAAATGAACAGAAATGTAAGGCCACAGATGCTGAAAAGCTTCTTTCTCAGTGGAGAGTAAGTTGGTTCATGCAATTTTAAGAGTAAAGTTTCCGTACATGAGACTTGTTTCTTTCTTATGAAATGAAATGTTATTTGCAATGCAGAAGAAAGATTTGCATTTGTTAGAGCTTTTTTGCAGAGCAGGTTATTTTAGAGCCTTAATGCACATAATCTCTAGTTTAGAGCTTCTAAGAACAGTAAATGCTGTGTAATGCTGTGTTAGTTCAACTAAGCAAATGAAGAGAATTCAAGGCCACAGATGCTGAAAAGCTTCTTTCTCAGAGGCAGAAAGTTGGTTAATGCAATTTTAAAAGTAAAGCTTCAGTAGATGAGACATGTATCTTTCTTATGAAACGAAATGTTATTTGCAATGGAGAAGACAGATTTTCATGTATTAGAGCTTTTTTCCAGTGCAAGTTATTTTAGAGCTTTAATGCTCAGAATCACTCATTTAGAGCTTCTAAGAATAGTAGTTCTTGCAACTAAGCAAATGAACAGAATAAAAGGCCACAGATGCTGAAAACCTTCTTTCTCAGTGGAGAGTAAGTTGGTTAATGCAATGTTAAGAGTAAAGCTTCCGTACATGAGACTTGTTTCTTTCTTATGAAATGAAATGTTATTTGCAATGCAGAAGACAGATTTGCAATTGTTAGAGCTTTTTTGCAGAGCAAGTTATGTTACAGCTTCAATGCACAGAATCTCTAGTTTGGAGCTTCTAAGAACAGTAAATGCTGTGTTAGTTCAACTAAGCAAATAAAGAGAATTCAAGGCCACAGATGCTGAAAACCTTCTTTCTCAGTGGAGAGTAAGTTGGCTAATACAATTTTAAGAGTAAAGCTTCTGTACATGAGACATGTATCTTTCTTATGAAATTAAATGTTATGTGCAATGCAGAAGAAACATTTACATGTATTAGAGCTTTTTTCCAGTGCAAGTTATTTTAGAGCTTTAATGCTCAGAATCACTAGTTTAGAGCTTGTAAGAACAGTAAATGCTATGTAATGCTGTGTTAGTCCAACTAAGCAAATGAAGAGAATTCAAGGCCACAGATGCTGAAAAGCTTCTTTCTCAGTGAGAGAAAGTTGGAAATGCAATTTTAAGAGTAACGCTTCAGTACTGAAAATATGTTTCTTTCTCATGCAATAAAATGTTATTTGCACTGCAGAATATAGATTTTCCTCTGTCAGAGCTTATTTCCAGTACAAGTTATGGAAGAGCTTCAATGCTCAGAATCACTAGTTTAGAGCTTCTAAGAATACTAAATGCTGTGTTAGTTCAACTAAGCAAATGAAGAGAGTTTAAGGCCACAGATGCTGAAAACCTTCTTTCTCAGTGGAGAGTAAGTTGACTAATGCAATTTTATGAGTAAAGCTTCCGTACATGAGATTTGTTTCTTGCTTATGAAATAAATTTTATTTGCAATGCAGAAGACAGATTTTCATGTATTAGAGCTTTTTTCCAGAGCAAGTTATTTTAGAGCTTTAATGCTCAGAATCACTAGTTTAGAGCTCGTAAGAACAGTAAATGCTATGTAATGCTGTGTTAGTCCAACTAAGCAAATGAAGAGAATTCAAGGCCACAGATGCTGAAAAGCTTCTTTCGCAGAGAGAGAAAGTTGTTTAATGCAATTGTAAGAGTAAAGCTTCCGTACATGAGGCTTGTTCCTTGCTTATGAAATGAAATGTTATTTGCACTGCAGAAGACAGATTTGCATTTGTTAGAGCTTTTTTGCAGAGCAAGTTATGTTACAGCTTCAATGCACAGAATCTCTAGTTTGGAGCTTCCAAGAACACAAAATGCTGTGTTAGTTCAACTAAGCAAATGAAGAGAATTCAAGGCCACAGATGCTGAAAAGCTTCTTTAGCAGAGAGAGAAAGTTGGCTAATGCAATTTTAAGAGTAAAGCTTCTGTACATGAGACATGTATCTTTCTTATGAAATTAAAACTTATGTGCAATGCAAAAGACAGATTTTCATGTATTAGAGCTTTTTTCCAGTGCAAGTTATTTTAGAGCTTTAATGCTCAGAATCACTAGTTTAGAGCTTCTAAGACCAGTAAATGCTATGTAATATTGTGTTAGTCCAACTAAGCAAATGAAGAGAATTCAAGGCCACAGATGCTGAAAAGGTTCTTTCGCAGAGAGAGAAAGTTGGTTAATGAAATTTTAAGAGTAAAGCTTCCGTACATGAGACGTGTTCCTTGCTTATGAAATGAAATGTTATTTGCAATGCAGAAGACAGATTTGCATTTGTTAGAGCTTTTTTGCAGAGCAAGTTATGTTACAGCTTCAATGCACAGAATCTCTAGTTTGGAGCTTCTAAGAACACTAAATGCTGTGTTAGTTCAACTAAGCAAATGAAGAGAATTCAAGGCCACAGATGCTGAAAACCTTCTTTCTCAGTGGAGAGTAAGTTGCCTAATGCAATTTTAAAAGTAAAATTTCTTTACATGAGACGTATCTTTCTTATGAAATGAAATGTTGTTTGCAATGCAGAAGACAGATTTTCATGTATTAGAGCTTTTTTCCAGTGCAAATTATTTTAGAGATTTAATGCTCAGAATCACTCGTTTGGAGCTTCTAAGAATAGTAGTTCTTACAACTAAGCAAATGAACAGAACAAAAAGGCCACAGATGCTGAAAACCTTCTTTCTCAGTGGAGAGTAAGATGGTTCATGCAATTTTAAGAGTAAGGCTTCAGTACTTAAAATATGTTTCTTTCTCATGCAATGAAATGTTATTTGCACTGCAGAAGAAAGATTGTCATCTGTCAGAGCTTACTTCCAGTACAAGTTATGAAAGAGCTTCAATGCTCAGAATAACTAGTTTAGAGTTTCTAAGAACACAAGTTATTGTAACTAAGCAAATGAACAGAAATGTAAGGCCACAGATGCTGAAAAGCTTCTTTCTTAGTGGAGAGTAAGTTAGTTCATGCAATTTTAAGAGTAAAGTTTCCGTACATGAGATTTGTTTCTTTCTTATGAAATGAAATGTTATTTGCAATGCAGAAGAAAGATTTGCATTTGTTAGAGCTTTATTACAGAGCAGGTTATGTTAGAGCCTCAATGCACATAATCTCTAGTTTAGAGCTGCTAAGAACACTAAATGCAGTGTTAGTTCAACTAAGCAAATGAAGAGAATTCAAGGCCACAGATGCTGAAAAGCTTCTTTCTCAGAGACAGAAAGTTGGTTAATGCAATTTTAAGAGTAAAGCTTCAGTAGATGAGACATGTATCTTTCTTATGAAATGAAATGTTATTTGCAATGCAGAAGACAAATTTTCATATATTAGAGCTTTTTTCAAGTGCAAGTTATTTTAGAGCTTTAATGCTCAGAATCACTCGTTTAGAGCTTCTAAGAATAGTAGTTCTTGCAACTAAGCAAATGAACAAAATAAAAGGCCACAGATGCTGAAAACCTTCTTTCTCAGTGGAGAGTAAGTTGGTTACTGCAATGTTAAGAGTAAAGCTTCCGTACATGAGACTTGTTTCTTTCTTATGAAATGAAATGTTATTTCCAATGCAGAAGACAGATTTGCATTTGTTAGAGCTTTTTTGCAGAGCAAGTTATGTTACAGCTTCAATGCACAGAATCTCTAGTTTGGAGCTTCTAAAAACACTAAATGCTGTGTTAGTTCAACTAAGCAAATGAAGAGAATTCAAGGCCACAGATGCTGAAAACCTTCTTTCTCAGTGGAGAGTAAGTTGGCTAATACAATTTTAAGAGTAAAGCTTCTGTACATGAGACATGTATCTTTCTTATGAAATTAAATATGTGCAATGCAGAAGACAGATTTCATGTATTAGAGCTTTTTTCCAGTACAAGTTATTTTAGAGCTTTAATCCTCAGAATCACTAGTTTAGAGCTTGTAAGAACAGTAAATGCTATGTAATGCTGTGTTAGGCCAACTAAGCAAATGAAGAGAATTCAAGGCCACAGATTCTGAAAAATTTCTTTCGCAGAGAGAGTAAGTTGGTTAATGCAATGTTAATAGTAAAGCTTCCGTACATGAGACTTGTTTCTTTCTTATGAAATGAAATGTTATTTGCACTGCAGAAGACAGATTTGCATTTGTTAGAGCCTTTTTGCAGAGCAAGTTATGTTACAGCTTCAATGCATAGAATCTCTAGTTTGGAGCTTCTAAGAACACTAAATGCTGTGTTAGTTCAACTAAGCAAATGAAGAGAATTCAAGGCCACAGATGCTGAAAAGCTTCTTTAGCAGAGAGAGAAAGTTGGCTAATGCAATTTTAAGAGTAAAATTTCTGTACATGAGACGTATCTTTCTTATGAAATGAAATGTTATTTGCAATGCAGAAGACAGATTTTCATGTATCAGAGCTTTTTTCCAGTGCAAGTTATTTTAGAGCTTTAATGCTCAGAATCACTAGTTTAGAGCTTGTAAGAACAGTAAATGCTGTGTTAGTTCAACTAAGCAAATGAAGAGAATTCTAGGCAACAGATGCTGAAAAGCTTCTTTCTCAGTAAAAGAAAGTTGTATAATGCAATTTTAAGATTTTAGATTCAGTACATTAAAGGTATTTCTTTTTCACGAACTGAAATGTTATTTTCACTGCAGAAGACAGATTTTCATCTATCAGAGCTTTTTTCCAGTGCAAGTTATGAAAGAGCTTCAATGCTCAGAATCACTAGTTTAGAGCTTCAAAGAACACTAAATGCTATGTAATGCTGTGTTAATGCAACTAAGTAAATGAAGAGAATTCAAGACCACAGATGCTGAAAAACTTCTTTCTCAATGAAAGAAAGTTGGATACATCAATTTTAAGATTTAAGCTTCAGTACATGAAAGGTATTTCTTTTTCACGAAATGTAATATTTTCACTGCAGAAGAAAGATTTTCATCTTACAGAGCTTTTTTCCAGTGCAAGTTATGAAAGAGCTTCAATGCTCAGAATCATTAGTTTAGAGCTTCTAAGAACACTAAATGCTGTGTAATGCTGTGTTAGTTCAACTAAGCAAATGAAGAGAATTCAAGGCCACAGATGATGAAACGCTTCTTTCTCAGTGAGAGAAAGTTGGTCAATGCAATTTTAAGAGTAAGGCTTCAGTACTTAAAATATGTTTCTTTCTCATGCAATGAAATGTTATTTGCACTGCAGATTAAAGATTGTCATCTGTTAGAGCTTATTTCCAGTACAAGTTATGAAAGAGCTTCAATGATCAGAATAACTAGTTTAGAGTTTCTAAGAACACAAGTTATTGCAACTAAGCAAATGAAGAGAATTCAAGGCCACAGATGCTGAAAAACTTCTTTCTCAGTGGAGAGTAAGTTGGTTCATGCACTTTTAAGAGTAAAGTTTCCGTACATGAGACTTGTTTCTTTCTTATGAAATGTTATTTGCAATGCAGAAGACAGATTTGCATTTGTTAGAGCTTTTTTCCTGTTCAAGTTATGAAAGAGCTTCAATGCTCAGAATCACTAGTTTAGAGCTTCAAAGAACACTAAATGCTATGTAATGCTGTGTTAGTGCAAGTAAGTAAATGAAGAGAATTCAAGGCCACAGATGCTGATTAACTTCTTTCTAAATGAAAGAAAGTTGGATACTGCAATTTTAAGATTTAAGCTTCAGTACATGAAAGGTATTTCTTTTTCACGAAATGTAATATTTTCACTGCAGAAGAAAGAGTTTCATCTGTCAGAGCTTTTTTCCAGTGCAAGTTATGAAAGAGCTTCAATGCTCAGAATCACTAGTTTGGAGCTTCTAAGAACACTAAATGCTGTGGAATGCTATGTTAGTTCCAATAAGCAAATGAAGAGAATTCAAGGCCACAGATGCTGAAAAGCTTCTTTCGCAGAGAGAGAAACTTGGTTACTGCAATTTTAAGAGTAAAGCTTCTGTACATGAGACATGTATCTTTCTTATGAAATGAAATGTTATTTGCAATGCAGAAGACAGATTTGCATTTGTTAGAGCTTTTTTGCAGAGCAAGTTATGTTACAGCTTCAATGCACAGAATCTCTAGTTTGGAGCTTCCAAGAACACTAAATGCTGTGTTAGTTCAACTAAGCAAATGAAAAGAATTCAAGGCCACAGATGCTGAAAAGCTTCTTTAGCAGAGAGAGAAAGTTGGCTAATGCAATTTTAAGAGTAAAATTTCTGTACATGAGACGTATCTTTCTTATGAAATGAAATGTTATTTGCAATGCAGAAGACAGATTTTCATGTATTAGAGCTTTTTTCCAGTGCAAGTTATTTTAGAGCTTTAATGCTCAGAATCACTAGTTTAGAGCTTCTAAGAACAGTAAATGCTGTGTAATGCTGTGTTGGTTCAACTAAGCAAATGAAGAGAATTCAAGGCCACAGATGCTGAAAAGCTTCTTTCGCAGAGAGAGAAAGTTGGTTACTGCAATTTTAAGAGTAAAGCTTCTGTACATGAGACATGTATCTTTCTTATGAAATTAAATGTTATTTGCAATGCAGAAGACAGATTTTCATGTATTAGAGCTTTTTTCCAGTGCATATCATTTTAGAGCTTTAATGCTCAGAATCACTCATTTAGAGCTTCCAAGAATAGTAGTTCTTGCAACTAAGCAAATGAACAGAATAAAAGGCCACAGATGCTGAAAACCTTCTTTCTCAGTGGAGAGAAAGTTGGTTAATATAATGTTAAGAGTAAAGCTTCCGTACATGAGACTTGTTTCTTTCTTATGAAATGAAATGTTATTTGCAATGCAGAAGACAGATTTGCAATTGTTAGAGCTTTTTTGCAGAGCAAGTTATGTTACAGCTTCAATGCACAGAATCTCTAGTTTGGAGCTTCTAAGAACAGTAAATGCTGTGTTAGTTCAACTAAGCAAATAAAGAGAATTCAAGGCCACAGATGCTGAAAACCTTCTTTCTCAGTGGAGAGTAAGTTGGCTAATACAATTTTAAGAGTAAAGCTTCTGTACATGAGACATGTATCTTTCTTATGAAATTAAATGTTATGTGCAATGCAGAAGAAACATTTACATGTATTAGAGCTTTTTTCCAGTGCAAGTTATTTTAGAGCTTTAATGCTCAGAATCACTAGTTTAGAGCTTGTAAGAACAGTAAATGCTATGTAATGCTGTGTTAGTCCAACTAAGCAAATGAAGAGAATTCAAGGCCACAGATGCTGAAAAGCTTCTTTCTCAGTGAGAGAAAGTTGGAAATGCAATTTTAAGAGTAACGCTTCAGTACTGAAAATATGTTTCTTTCTCATGCAATAAAATGTTATTTGCACTGCAGAATATAGATTTTCCTCTGTCAGAGCTTATTTCCAGTACAAGTTATGGAAGAGCTTCAATGCTCAGAATCACTAGTTTAGAGCTTCTAAGAATACTAAATGCTGTGTTAGTTCAACTAAGCAAATGAAGAGAGTTTAAGGCCACAGATGCTGAAAACCTTCTTTCTCAGTGGAGAGTAAGTTGACTAATGCAATTTTATGAGTAAAGCTTCCGTACATGAGATTTGTTTCTTGCTTATGAAATAAATTTTATTTGCAATGCAGAAGACAGATTTTCATGTATTAGAGCTTTTTTCCAGAGCAAGTTATTTTAGAGCTTTAATGCTCAGAATCACTAGTTTAGAGCTCGTAAGAACAGTAAATGCTATGTAATGCTGTGTTAGTCCAACTAAGCAAATGAAGAGAATTCAAGGCCACAGATGCTGAAAAGCTTCTTTCGCAGAGAGAGAAAGTTGTTTAATGCAATTGTAAGAGTAAAGCTTCCGTACATGAGGCTTGTTCCTTGCTTATGAAATGAAATGTTATTTGCACTGCAGAAGACAGATTTGCATTTGTTAGAGCTTTTTTGCAGAGCAAGTTATGTTACAGCTTCAATGCACAGAATCTCTAGTTTGGAGCTTCCAAGAACACAAAATGCTGTGTTAGTTCAACTAAGCAAATGAAGAGAATTCAAGGCCACAGATGCTGAAAAGCTTCTTTAGCAGAGAGAGAAAGTTGGCTAATGCAATTTTAAGAGTAAAGCTTCTGTACATGAGACATGTATCTTTCTTATGAAATTAAAACTTATGTGCAATGCAAAAGACAGATTTTCATGTATTAGAGCTTTTTTCCAGTGCAAGTTATTTTAGAGCTTTAATGCTCAGAATCACTAGTTTAGAGCTTCTAAGACCAGTAAATGCTATGTAATATTGTGTTAGTCCAACTAAGCAAATGAAGAGAATTCAAGGCCACAGATGCTGAAAAGGTTCTTTCGCAGAGAGAGAAAGTTGGTTAATGAAATTTTAAGAGTAAAGCTTCCGTACATGAGACGTGTTCCTTGCTTATGAAATGAAATGTTATTTGCAATGCAGAAGACAGATTTGCATTTGTTAGAGCTTTTTTGCAGAGCAAGTTATGTTACAGCTTCAATGCACAGAATCTCTAGTTTGGAGCTTCTAAGAACACTAAATGCTGTGTTAGTTCAACTAAGCAAATGAAGAGAATTCAAGGCCACAGATGCTGAAAACCTTCTTTCTCAGTGGAGAGTAAGTTGCCTAATGCAATTTTAAAAGTAAAATTTCTTTACATGAGACGTATCTTTCTTATGAAATGAAATGTTGTTTGCAATGCAGAAGACAGATTTTCATGTATTAGAGCTTTTTTCCAGTGCAAATTATTTTAGAGATTTAATGCTCAGAATCACTCGTTTGGAGCTTCTAAGAATAGTAGTTCTTACAACTAAGCAAATGAACAGAACAAAAAGGCCACAGATGCTGAAAACCTTCTTTCTCAGTGGAGAGTAAGATGGTTCATGCAATTTTAAGAGTAAGGCTTCAGTACTTAAAATATGTTTCTTTCTCATGCAATGAAATGTTATTTGCACTGCAGAAGAAAGATTGTCATCTGTCAGAGCTTACTTCCAGTACAAGTTATGAAAGAGCTTCAATGCTCAGAATAACTAGTTTAGAGTTTCTAAGAACACAAGTTATTGTAACTAAGCAAATGAACAGAAATGTAAGGCCACAGATGCTGAAAAGCTTCTTTCTTAGTGGAGAGTAAGTTAGTTCATGCAATTTTAAGAGTAAAGTTTCCGTACATGAGATTTGTTTCTTTCTTATGAAATGAAATGTTATTTGCAATGCAGAAGAAAGATTTGCATTTGTTAGAGCTTTATTACAGAGCAGGTTATGTTAGAGCCTCAATGCACATAATCTCTAGTTTAGAGCTGCTAAGAACACTAAATGCAGTGTTAGTTCAACTAAGCAAATGAAGAGAATTCAAGGCCACAGATGCTGAAAAGCTTCTTTCTCAGAGACAGAAAGTTGGTTAATGCAATTTTAAGAGTAAAGCTTCAGTAGATGAGACATGTATCTTTCTTATGAAATGAAATGTTATTTGCAATGCAGAAGACAAATTTTCATATATTAGAGCTTTTTTCAAGTGCAAGTTATTTTAGAGCTTTAATGCTCAGAATCACTCGTTTAGAGCTTCTAAGAATAGTAGTTCTTGCAACTAAGCAAATGAACAAAATAAAAGGCCACAGATGCTGAAAACCTTCTTTCTCAGTGGAGAGTAAGTTGGTTACTGCAATGTTAAGAGTAAAGCTTCCGTACATGAGACTTGTTTCTTTCTTATGAAATGAAATGTTATTTCCAATGCAGAAGACAGATTTGCATTTGTTAGAGCTTTTTTGCAGAGCAAGTTATGTTACAGCTTCAATGCACAGAATCTCTAGTTTGGAGCTTCTAAAAACACTAAATGCTGTGTTAGTTCAACTAAGCAAATGAAGAGAATTCAAGGCCACAGATGCTGAAAACCTTCTTTCTCAGTGGAGAGTAAGTTGGCTAATACAATTTTAAGAGTAAAGCTTCTGTACATGAGACATGTATCTTTCTTATGAAATTAAATATGTGCAATGCAGAAGACAGATTTCATGTATTAGAGCTTTTTTCCAGTACAAGTTATTTTAGAGCTTTAATCCTCAGAATCACTAGTTTAGAGCTTGTAAGAACAGTAAATGCTATGTAATGCTGTGTTAGGCCAACTAAGCAAATGAAGAGAATTCAAGGCCACAGATTCTGAAAAATTTCTTTCGCAGAGAGAGTAAGTTGGTTAATGCAATGTTAATAGTAAAGCTTCCGTACATGAGACTTGTTTCTTTCTTATGAAATGAAATGTTATTTGCACTGCAGAAGACAGATTTGCATTTGTTAGAGCTTTTTTGCAGAGCAAGTTATGTTACAGCTTCAATGCATAGAATCTCTAGTTTGGAGCTTCTAAGAACACTAAATGCTGTGTTAGTTCAACTAAGCAAATGAAGAGAATTCAAGGCCACAGATGCTGAAAAGCTTCTTTAGCAGAGAGAGAAAGTTGGCTAATGCAATTTTAAGAGTAAAATTTCTGTACATGAGACGTATCTTTCTTATGAAATGAAATGTTATTTGCAATGCAGAAGACAGATTTTCATGTATCAGAGCTTTTTTCCAGTGCAAGTTATTTAGAGCTTTAATGCTCAGAATCACTAGTTTAGAGCTTGTAAGAACAGTAAATGCTGTGTTAGTTCAACTAAGCAAATGAAGAGAATTCTAGGCAACAGATGCTGAAAAGCTTCTTTCTCAGTAAAAGAAAGTTGTATAATGCAATTTTAAGATTTTAGATTCAGTACATTAAAGGTATTTCTTTTTCACGAACTGAAATGTTATTTTCACTGCAGAAGACAGATTTTCATCTATCAGAGCTTTTTTCCAGTGCAAGTTATGAAAGAGCTTCAATGCTCAGAATCACTAGTTTAGAGCTTCAAAGAACACTAAATGCTATGTAATGCTGTGTTAATGCAACTAAGTAAATGAAGAGAATTCAAGACCACAGATGCTGAAAAACTTCTTTCTCAATGAAAGAAAGTTGGATACATCAATTTTAAGATTTAAGCTTCAGTACATGAAAGGTATTTCTTTTTCACGAAATGTAATATTTTCACTGCAGAAGAAAGATTTTCATCTTACAGAGCTTTTTTCCAGTGCAAGTTATGAAAGAGCTTCAATGCTCAGAATCATTAGTTTAGAGCTTCTAAGAACACTAAATGCTGTGTAATGCTGTGTTAGTTCAACTAAGCAAATGAAGAGAATTCAAGGCCACAGATGATGAAACGCTTCTTTCTCAGTGAGAGAAAGTTGGTCAATGCAATTTTAAGAGTAAGGCTTCAGTACTTAAAATATGTTTCTTTCTCATGCAATGAAATGTTATTTGCACTGCAGATTAAAGATTGTCATCTGTTAGAGCTTATTTCCAGTACAAGTTATGAAAGAGCTTCAATGATCAGAATAACTAGTTTAGAGTTTCTAAGAACACAAGTTATTGCAACTAAGCAAATGAAGAGAATTCAAGGCCACAGATGCTGAAAAACTTCTTTCTCAGTGGAGAGTAAGTTGGTTCATGCACTTTTAAGAGTAAAGTTTCCGTACATGAGACTTGTTTCTTTCTTATGAAATGTTATTTGCAATGCAGAAGACAGATTTGCATTTGTTAGAGCTTTTTTCCTGTTCAAGTTATGAAAGAGCTTCAATGCTCAGAATCACTAGTTTAGAGCTTCAAAGAACACTAAATGCTATGTAATGCTGTGTTAGTGCAAGTAAGTAAATGAAGAGAATTCAAGGCCACAGATGCTGATTAACTTCTTTCTAAATGAAAGAAAGTTGGATACTGCAATTTTAAGATTTAAGCTTCAGTACATGAAAGGTATTTCTTTTTCACGAAATGTAATATTTTCACTGCAGAAGAAAGAGTTTCATCTGTCAGAGCTTTTTTCCAGTGCAAGTTATGAAAGAGCTTCAATGCTCAGAATCACTAGTTTGGAGCTTCTAAGAACACTAAATGCTGTGGAATGCTATGTTAGTTCCAATAAGCAAATGAAGAGAATTCAAGGCCACAGATGCTGAAAAGCTTCTTTCGCAGAGAGAGAAACTTGGTTACTGCAATTTTAAGAGTAAAGCTTCTGTACATGAGACATGTATCTTTCTTATGAAATGAAATGTTATTTGCAATGCAGAAGACAGATTTGCATTTGTTAGAGCTTTTTTGCAGAGCAAGTTATGTTACAGCTTCAATGCACAGAATCTCTAGTTTGGAGCTTCCAAGAACACTAAATGCTGTGTTAGTTCAACTAAGCAAATGAAAAGAATTCAAGGCCACAGATGCTGAAAAGCTTCTTTAGCAGAGAGAGAAAGTTGGCTAATGCAATTTTAAGAGTAAAATTTCTGTACATGAGACGTATCTTTCTTATGAAATGAAATGTTATTTGCAATGCAGAAGACAGATTTTCATGTATTAGAGCTTTTTTCCAGTGCAAGTTATTTTAGAGCTTTAATGCTCAGAATCACTAGTTTAGAGCTTCTAAGAACAGTAAATGCTGTGTAATGCTGTGTTGGTTCAACTAAGCAAATGAAGAGAATTCAAGGCCACAGATGCTGAAAAGCTTCTTTCGCAGAGAGAGAAAGTTGGTTACTGCAATTTTAAGAGTAAAGCTTCTGTACATGAGACATGTATCTTTCTTATGAAATTAAATGTTATTTGCAATGCAGAAGACAGATTTTCATGTATTAGAGCTTTTTTCCAGTGCATATCATTTTAGAGCTTTAATGCTCAGAATCACTCATTTAGAGCTTCCAAGAATAGTAGTTCTTGCAACTAAGCAAATGAACAGAATAAAAGGCCACAGATGCTGAAAACCTTCTTTCTCAGTGGAGAGAAAGTTGGTTAATATAATGTTAAGAGTAAAGCTTCCGTACATGAGACTTGTTTCTTTCTTATGAAATGAAATGTTATTTGCAATGCAGATGACAGATTTGCTTTTGTTAGAGCTTTTTTGCAGAGCAAGTTATGTTACAGCTTCAATGAACAGAATCTCTAGTTTGGAGCTTCCAAGAACACTAAATGCTGTGTTAGTTCATCTAAGCAAATGAAGAGAATTCAAGGCCACAGATGCTGAAAAGCTTCTTTAGCAGAGAGAGAAAGTTGGCTAATGCAATTTTAAGAGTAAAGCTTCTGTACATGAGACATGTATCTTTCTTATGAAATGAAATGTTATTTGCAATGCAGAAGACAGATTTGCATTTGTTAGAGCTTTTTTGCAGAGCAAGTTATGTTACAGCTTCAATGCACAGAATCTCTAGTTTGGAGCTTCCAAGAACACTAAATGCTGTGTTAGTTCAACTAAGCAAATGAAAAGAATTCAAGGCCACAGATGCTGAAAAGCTTCTTTAGCAGAGAGAGAAAGTTGGCTAATGCAATTTTAAGAGTAAAATTTCTGTACATGAGACGTATCTTTCTTATGAAATGAAATGTTATTTGCAATGCAGAAGACAGATTTTCATGTATTAGAGCTTTTTTCCAGTGCAAGTTATTTTAGAGCTTTAATGCTCAGAATCACTAGTTTAGAGCTTCTAAGAACAGTAAATGCTGTGTAATGCTGTGTTGGTTCAACTAAGCAAATGAAGAGAATTCAAGGCCACAGATGCTGAAAAGCTTCTTTCGCAGAGAGAGAAAGTTGGTTACTGCAATTTTAAGAGTAAAGCTTCTGTACATGAGACATGTATCTTTCTTATGAAATTAAATGTTATTTGCAATGCAGAAGACAGATTTTCATGTATTAGAGCTTTTTTCCAGTGCATATCATTTTAGAGCTTTAATGCTCAGAATCACTCATTTAGAGCTTCCAAGAATAGTAGTTCTTGCAACTAAGCAAATGAACAGAATAAAAGGCCACAGATGCTGAAAACCTTCTTTCTCAGTGGAGAGAAAGTTGGTTAATATAATGTTAAGAGTAAAGCTTCCGTACATGAGACTTGTTTCTTTCTTATGAAATGAAATGTTATTTGCAATGCAGATGACAGATTTGCTTTTGTTAGAGCTTTTTTGCAGAGCAAGTTATGTTACAGCTTCAATGAACAGAATCTCTAGTTTGGAGCTTCCAAGAACACTAAATGCTGTGTTAGTTCATCTAAGCAAATGAAGAGAATTCAAGGCCACAGATGCTGAAAAGCTTCTTTAGCAGAGAGAGAAAGTTGGCTAATGCAATTTTAAGAGTAAAGCTTCTGTACATGAGACATGTATCTTTCTTATGAAATTAAATGTTATGTGCAATGGAAAAGACAGATTTTCATGTATTAGAGCTTTTTTCCAGTGCAAGTTATTTTAGAGCTTTAATGCTCAGAATCACTAGTTTAGAGCTTCTAAGACCAGTAAATGCTATGTAATATTGTGTTAGTCCAACTAAGCAAATGAAGAGAATTCAAGGCCACAGATGCTTAAAAGCTTCTTTCGCAGAGAGAGAAAGTTGGTTAATGAAATTTTAAGAGTAATGCTTCCGTACATGAGACGTGTTCCTTGCTTATGAAATGAAATGTTATTTGCAATGCAGAAGACAGATTTGCATTTGTTAGAGCTTTTTTGCAGAGGAAGGTATGTTACAGCTTCAATGCACAGAATCTCTAGTTTGGAGATTCCAAGAACACAAAATGCTGTGTTAGTTCAACTAAGCAAATGAAAAGAATTCAAGGCCACAGATGCTGAAAAACTTCTTTCTCAGTGGAGAGTAACTTGGTTCATGCACTTTTAAGAGTAAAGTTTCCGTACATGAGACTTGTTTCTTTCTTATGAAATGAAATGTTATTTGCAATGCAGAAGACAGATTTGCATTTGTTAGAGCTTTTTTGCAGAGGAAGGTATGTTACAGCTTCAATGCACAGAATCTCTTGTTTGGAGCTTCCAAGAACACAAAATGCTGTGTTAGTTCAACTAAGCAAATGAAGAGAATTCAAGGCCACAGATGCTGAAAAACTTCTTTCTCAGTGGAGAGTAAGTTGGTTCATGCACTTTTAAGAGTAAAGTTTCCGTACATGAGACTTGTTTCTTTCTTATGAAATGAAATGTTATTTGCAATGCAGAAGACAGATTTGCATTTGTTAGAGCTTTTTTGCAGAGCAAGTTATGTTACAGCTTCAATGCACAGAATCTCTAGTTTGGAGCTTCCAAGAACACTAAATGCTGCATTAGTTCAACTAAGCAAATGAAGAGAATTCAAGGCCACAGATGCTGAAAAGCTTCTTTAGCAGAGAGAGAAAGTTGGCTAATGCAATTTTAAGAGTAAAATTTCTGTACATGAGACGTATCTTTCTTATGAAATGAAATGTTATTTGCAATGCAGAAGACAGATTTTCATGTATCAGAGCTTTTTTCCAGTGCAAGTTATTTTAGAGCTTTAATGCTCAGAATCACTAGTTTAGAGCTTGTAAGAACAGTAAATGCTGTGTTAGTTCAACTAAGCAAATGAAGAGAATTCAAGGCAACAGATGCTGAAAAGCTTCTTTCTCAGTAAAAGAAAGTTGTATAATGCAATTTTAAGATTTTAGATTCAGTACATTAAAGGTATTTCTTTTTCACGAACTGAAATGTTATTTTCACTGCAGAAGACAGATTTTCATCTGTCAGAGCTTTTTTCCAGTGCAAGTTATGAAAGAGCTTCAATGCTCAGAATCACTAGTTTAGAGCTTCAAAGAACACTAAATGCTATGTAATGCTGTGTTAATGCAACTAAGTAAATGAAGAGAATTCAAGACCACAGATGCTGAAAAACATCTTTCTCAATGAAAGAAAGTTGGATACATCAATTTTAAGATTTAAGCTTCAGTACATGAAAGGTATTTCTTTTTTACGAAATGTAATATTTTCACTGCAGAAGAAAGATTTTCATCTTACAGAGCTTTTTTCCAGTGCAAGTTATGAAAGAGCTTCAATGCTCAGAATCATTAGTTTAGAGCTTCTAAGAACACTAAATGCTGTGGAATGCTATGTTAGTTCCAATAAGCAAATGAAGAGAATTCAAGGCCACAGATGCTGAAAAGCTTCTTTCGCAGAGAGAGAAAGTTGGTTACTGCAATTTTAAGAGTAAAGCTTCTGTACATGAGACATGTATCTTTCTTATGAAATGAAATGTTATTTGCAATGCAGAAGACAGATTTTCATGTATTAGAGCTTTTTCCAGTGCAAGTTATTTTAGAGATTTAATGCTCAGAATCACTACTTTAGAGCTTCTAAGAACAGTAAATGTTGTGTAATGCTGTGTTAGTTCAATTAATAAGCAAAAGAAGACAAATCAAGGCCACAGATGCTGAAAAGCTTCTTTCTCAGTGAGAGAATGTTGGTTGAAGCAATTTTAAGAGTCAAGCTTCAGTAGCTGAGACATGTATCTTTCTTATAAAATGAAATGTTATTTGCAATGCAGAAGACAGATTTTCATGTATTAGAGCTTTTTTCCAGTGCAAGTTATTTTAGAGCGTTAATGCTCAGAATCACTAGTTTAGAGCTTCTAAGAACAGTAAATGCTGTGTAATGCTGTGTTAGTTCAACTAAGCAAATGAAGAGAATTCAAGGCCACAGATGCTGAAAAGCTTCTTTCTCGGAGACAGAAAGTTGGTTAATGCAATGTTAATAGTAAAGCTTCCGTACATGAGACTTGTTTCTTTCTTATGAAATGAAATGTTATTTGCAATGCAGAAGACAGATTTGCATTTGTTAGAGCTTTTTTGCAGAGCAAGTTATGTTACAGCTTCAATCCACAGAATCTCTAGTTTGGAGCTTCTAAAAACACTAAATGCTGTGTTAGTTCAACTAAGCAAATGAAGAGAATTCAAGGCCACAGATGATGAAATCCTTCTTTCTCAGTGGAGAGTAAGTTGGCTAATGCAATTTTAAGAGTAAAGCTTCTGTACATGAGACATGTATCTTTCTTATGAAATTAAATGTTATGTGCAATGCAGAAGACAGATTTTCATGTATTAGAGCTTTTTTCCAGTGCAAGTTATTTTAGAGCTTTAATGCTCAGAATCACTAGTTTAGAGCTTGTAAGAACAGTAAATGCTATGTAATGCTGTGTTAGTCCAACTAAGCAAATGGGCCACAGATGCTGAAAAGCTTCTTTCGCAGAGAGAGCAAGTTGGTTAATGCAATTGTAAGAGTAAAGCTTCCGTACATGAGGCTTGTTCCTTGCTTATGAAATGAAATGTTATTTGCACTGCAGAAGACAGATTTGTATTTGTTGGAGCTTTTTTGCAGAGGAAGTTATGTTACAGCTTCAATGCACAGAATCTCTAGTTTGGAGCTTCCAAGAACACAAAATGCTGTGTTAGTTCAACTAAGCAAATGAAGAGAATTCAAGGCCACAGATGCTGAAAAACTTCTTTCTCAGTGGAGAGTAAGTTGGTTCATGCACTTTTAAGAGTAAAGTTTCCGTACATGAGACTTGTTTCTTTCTTATGAAATGTTATTTGCAATGCAGAAGACAGATTTGCATTTGTTAGAGCTTTTTTCCAGTGAAAGTTATGAAAGAGCTTCAATGCTCAGAATCACTAGTTTGGAGCTTCTAAGAACACTAAATGCTATGTAATGCTGTGTTAGTGCAAGTAAGTAAATGAAGAGAATTCAAGGCCACAGATGCTGATTAACTTCTTTCTAAATGAAAGAAAGTTGGATACTGCAATTTTAAGATTTAAGCTTCAGTACATGAAAGGTATTTCTTTTTCACGAAATGTAATATTTTCACTGCAGAAGAAAGAGTTTCATCTGTCAGAGCTTTTTTCCAGTGCAAGTTATGAAAGAGCTTCAATGCTCAGAATCACTAGTTTGGAGCTTCTAAGAACACTAAATGCTGTGGAATGCTATGTTAGTTCCAATAAGCAAATGAAGAGAATTCAAGGCCACAGATGCTGAAAAGCTTCTTTCGCAGAGAGAGAAACTTGGTTACTGCAATTTTAAGAGTAAAGCTTCTGTACATGAGACATGTATCTTTCTTATGAAATGAAATGTTATTTGCAATGCAGAAGACAGATTTGCATTTGTTAGAGCTTTTTTTACAGAGCAAGTTATGTTACAGCTTCAATGCACAGAATCTCTAGTTTGGAGCTTCCAAGAACACTAAATGCTGTGTTAGTTCAACTAAGCAAATGAAAAGAATTCAAGGCCACAGATGCTGAAAAGCTTCTTTAGCAGAGAGAGAAAGTTGGCTAATGCAATTTTAAGAGTAAAATTTCTGTACATGAGACGTATCTTTCTTATGAAATGAAATGTTATTTGCAATGCAGAAGACAGATTTTCATGTATTAGAGCTTTTTTCCAGTGCAAGTTATTTTAGAGCTTTAATGCTCAGAATCACTAGTTTAGAGCGTCTAAGAACAGTAAATGCTGTGTAATGCTGTGTTAGTTCAACTAAGCAAATGAAGAGAATTCAAGGCCACAGATGCTGAAAAGCTTCTTTCGCAGAGAGAGAAAGTTGGTTACTGCAATTTTAAGAGTAAAGCTTCTGTACATGAGACATGTATCTTTCTTATGAAATTAAATGTTATTTGCAATGCAGAAGACAGATTTTCATGTATTAGAGCTTTTTTCCAGTGCATATCATTTTAGAGCTTTAATGCTCAGAATCACTCATTTAGAGCTTCCAAGAATAGTAGTTCTTGCAACTAAGCAAATGAACAGAATAAAAGGCCACAGATGCTGAAAACCTTCTTTCTCAGTGGAGAGAAAGTTGGTTAATATAATGTTAAGAGTAAAGCTTCCGTACATGAGACTTGTTTCTTTCTTATGAAATGAAATGTTATTTGCAATGCAGATGACAGATTTGCTTTTGTTAGTGCTTTTTTGCAGAGCAAGTTATGTTACAGCTTCAATGAACAGAATCTCTAGTTTGGAGCTTCCAAGAACACTAAATGCTGTGTTAGTTCATCTAAGCAAATGAAGAGAATTCAAGGCCACAGATGCTGAAAAGCTTCTTTAGCAGAGAGAGAAAGTTGGCTAATGCAATTTTAAGAGTAAAGCTTCTGTACATGAGACATGTATCTTTCTTATGAAATTAAATGTTATGTGCAATGGAAAAGACAGATTTTCATGTATTAGAGCTTTTTTCCAGTGCAAGTTATTTTAGAGCTTTAATGCTCAGAATCACTAGTTTAGAGCTTCTAAGACCAGTAAATGCTATGTAATATTGTGTTAGTCCAACTAAGCAAATGAAGAGAATTCAAGGCCACAGATGCTTAAAAGCTTCTTTCGCAGAGAGAGAATGTTGGTTAATGAAATTTTAAGAGTAAAGCTTCCGTACATGAGACGTGTTCCTTGCTTATGAAATGAAATGTTATTTGCAATGCAGAAGACAGATTTGCATTTGTTAGAGCTTTTTTGCAGAGGAAGGTATGTTACAGCTTCAATGCACAGAATCTCTAGTTTGGAGATTCCAAGAACACAAAATGCTGTGTTAGTTCAACTAAGCAAATGAAAAGAATTCAAGGCCACAGATGCTGAAAAACTTCTTTCTCAGTGGAGAGTAAGTTGGTTCATGCACTTTTAAGAGTAAAGTTTCCGTACATGAGACTTGTTTCTTTCTTATGAAATGAAATGTTATTTGCAATGCAGAAGACAGATTTGCATTTGTTAGAGCTTTTTTGCAGAGGAAGGTATGTTACAGCTTCAATGCACAGAATCTCTTGTTTGGAGCTTCCAAGAACACAAAATGCTGTGTTAGTTCAACTAAGCAAATGAAGAGAATTCAAGGCCACAGATGCTGAAAAACTTCTTTCTCAGTGGAGAGTAAGTTGGTTCATGCACTTTTAAGAGTAAAGTTTCCGTACATGAGACTTGTTTCTTTCTTATGAAATGAAATGTTATTTGCAATGCAGAAGACAGATTTGCATTTGTTAGAGCTTTTTTGCAGAGCAAGTTATGTTACAGCTTCAATGCACAGAATCTCTAGTTTGGAGCTTCCAAGAACACTAAATGCTGCATTAGTTCAACTAAGCAAATGAAGAGAATTCAAGGCCACAGATGCTGAAAAGCTTCTTTAGCAGAGAGAGAAAGTTGGCTAATGCAATTTTAAGAGTAAAATTTCTGTACATGAGACGTATCTTTCTTATGAAATGAAATGTTATTTGCAATGCAGAAGACAGATTTTCATGTATCACAGCTTTTTTCCAGTGCAAGTTATTTTAGAGCTTTAATGCTCAGAATCACTAGTTTAGAGCTTGTAAGAACAGTAAATGCTGTGTTAGTTCAACTAAGCAAATGAAGAGAATTCAAGGCAACAGATGCTGAAAAGCTTCTTTCTCAGTAAAAGAAAGTTGTATAATGCAATTTTAAGATTTTAGATTCAGTACATTAAAGGTATTTCTTTTTCACGAACTGAAATGTTATTTTCACTGCAGAAGACAGATTTTCATCTGTCAGAGCTTTTTTCCAGTGCAAGTTATGAAAGAGCTTCAATGCTCAGAATCACTAGTTTAGAGCTTCAAAGAACACTAAATGCTATGTAATGCTGTGTTAATGCAACTAAGTAAATGAAGAGAATTCAAGACCACAGATGCTGAAAAACTTCTTTCTCAATGAAAGAAAGTTGGATACATCAATTTTAAGATTTAAGCTTCAGTACATGAAAGGTATTTCTTTTTCACGAAATGTAATATTTTCACTGCAGAAGAAAGATTTTCATCTTACAGAGCTTTTTTCCAGTGCAAGTTATGAAAGAGCTTCAATGCTCAGAATCATTAGTTTAGAGCTTCTAAGAACACTAAATGCTGTGGAATGCTATGTTAGTTCCAATAAGCAAATGAAGAGAATTCAAGGCCACAGATGCTGAAAAGCTTCTTTCGCAGAGAGAGAAAGTTGGTTACTGCAAATTTTAAGAGTAAAGCTTCTGTACATGAGACATGTATCCTTTCTTATGAAATGAAATGTTATTTGCAATGGCAGAAGACAGATTTTCATGTATTAGAGCTTTTTTCCAGTGCAAGTTATTTTAGAGAATTTTAATGCTCAGGAATCACTACTTTAGAGCTTCTAAGAACAGTAAATGTTGTGTAATGCTGTGTTAGTTCAATTAATAAGCAAAAAGAAGACAAATCAAGGCCACAGATGCGGAAAAGCTTCTTTCTCAGTGAGAGAATGTTGGTTAAAGCAATTTTAAGAGTCAAGGCTTCAGTAGATGAGACATGTATCTTTCTTATGAAATGAAATGTTATTTGCAATGCAGAAGACAGATTTTCATTTATTAGAGCTTTTTTCCAGTGCAAGTTATTTTAGAGCGTTAATGCTCAGAATCACTAGTTTAGAGCTTCTAAGAACAGTAAATGCTGTGTAATGCTGTGTTAGTTCAACTAAGCAAATGAAGAGAATTCAAGGCCACAGATGCTGAAAAGCTTCTTTCTCGGAGACAGAAAGTTGGTTAATGCAATTTTAAGAGTAAAGCTTCAGTAGATGAGACGTATCTTTCTTATGAAATGAAATGTTATTTGCAATGCAGAAGACAGATTTTCATGTATTAGAGCTTTTTTCCAGTGCAAGTTATTTTAGAGCTTTAATGCTCAGAATCAGTAGTTTAGAGCTTCTAAGAACAGTAAATGCTGTTCAATGCTGTGTTAGTTCAACTAAACAAATGAAGAGAATTCAAGGCCACAGATGCTGAAAAGCTTCATTCTCAGTGAGAGAAAGTTGACTAATGCAATTTTAAGAGTAAAGCTTCTGTACATGAGACATGTATATTTCTTATGAAATTTAATGTTATTTGCAATGCAGAAGACAGATTTTCATGTATTAGAGCTTTTTTCCAGTGCAAATCATTTTAGAGCTTTAATGCTCAGAATAACTAGTTTAGATCTTCTAAGAACAGTAAATGCTGTGTAATGCTGTGTTAGTTCAACTAAGAGAATTCAAGGCCACAGATGCTGAAAAGCTTCATTCTCAGTGAGAGAAAGTTGACTAATGCAATTTTAAGAGTAAAGCTTCAGGAGATGAGACATGTATCTTTCTTATGAAATGAAATGTTATTTGCTATGCAGAAGACAGATTTTCATGTATTAGAGCTTTTTTCCAGTGCAAGTTATTTTAGAGCTTTAATGCTCAGAATCACTCGTTTAGAGCTTCCAAGAATAGTGGTTCTTGCAACTAAGCAAATGAACAGAATAAAAGGCCACAGATGCTGAAAACCTTCTTTCTCAGTGGAGAGAAAGTTGGTTAATATAATGTTAAGAGTAAAGCTTCCGTACATGAGACTTGTTTCTTTCTTATGAAATGAAATGTTATTTGCAATGCAGACGACAGATTTGCATTTGTGTAGAGCTTTTTTGCAGAGCAAGTTATGTTACAGCTTCAATGCACAGAATCTCTAGTTTGGAGCTTCCAAGAACACAAAATGCTGTGTTAGTTCATCTAAGCAAATGAAGAGAATTCAAGGCCACAGATGCTGAAAAGCTTATTTAGCAGAGAGAGAAAGTTGGCTAATGCAATTTTAAGAGTAAAGCTTCTGTACATGAGACATGTATCTTTCTTATGAAATTAAAACTTATGTGCAATGCAAAAGACAGATTTTCATGTATTAGAGCTTTTTTCCAGTGCAAGTTATTTTAGAGCTTTAATGCTCAGAATCACTAGTTTAGAACTTCTAAGACCAGTAAATGCTATGTAATATTGTGTTAGTCCAACTAAGCAAATGAAGAGAATTCAAGGCCACAGATGCTGAAAAGGTTCTTTCGCAGAGAGAGAAAGTTGGTTAATGAAATTTTAAGAGTAAAGCTTCCGTACATGAGACGTGTTCCTTGCTTATGAAATGAAATGTTATTTGCAATGCAGAAGACAGATTTGCATTTGTTAGAGATTTTTTGCAGAGCAAGTTATGTTACAGCTTCAATGCACAGAATCTCTAGTTTGGAGCTTCTAAGAACACTAAATGCTGTGTTAGTTCAACTAAGCAAATGAAGAGAATTCAAGGCCACAGATGCTGAAAACCTTCTTTCTCAGTGGAGAGTAAGTTGCCTAATGCAATTTTAAAAGTAAAATTTCTTTACATGAGATGTATCTTTCTTATGAAATGAAATGTTGTTTGCAATGCAGAAGACAGATTTTCATGTATTAGAGCTTTTTTCCAGTGCAAGTTATTTTAGAGCTTTAATGCTCAGAATCACTCGTTTGGAGCTTCTAAGAATAGTAGTTCTTACAACTAAGCAAATGAACAGAACAAAAAGGCCACAGATGCTGAAAACCTTCTTTCTCAGTGGAGAGTAAGTTGGTTCATGCAATTTTAAGAGTAAGGCTTCAGTACTTAAAATATGTTTCTTTCTCATGCAATGAAATGTTATTTGCACTGCAGAAGAAAGATTGTCATCTGTCAGAGCTTACTTCCAGTACAAGTTATGAAAGAGCTTCAATGCTCAGAATAACTAGTTTAGAGTTTCTAAGAACACGAGTTATTGTAACTAAGCAAATGAACAGAAATATAAGGCCACAGATGCTGAAAAGCTTCTTTCTCAGTGGAGAGTAAGTTGGTTAATGCAATTTTAAGAGTAAAGCTTCAGTAGATGAGACATGTATCTTTCTTATGAAATGAAATGTTATTTGCAATGCAGAAGACAAATTTTCATGTATTAGAGCTTTTTTCAAGTGCAAGTTATTTTAGAGCTTTAATGCTCAGAATCACTCGTTTAGAGCTTCTAATAATAGTAGTTCTTGCAACTAAGCAAATGAACAAAATAAAAGGCCACAGATGCTGAAAACCTTCTTTCTCAGTGGAGAGTAAGTTGGTTACTGCAATGTTAAGAGTAAAGCTTCCGTACATGAGACTTGTTTCTTTCTTATGAAATGAAATGTTATTTGCAATGCAGAAGACAGATTTGCATTTGTTAGAGCTTTTTAGCAGAGCAAGTTATGTTACAGCTTCAATGCACAGAATCTCTAGTTTGGAGCTTCTAAAAACACTAAATGATGTGTTAGTTCAACTAAGCAAATGAAGAGAATTCAAGGCCACAGATGCTGAAAACCTTCTTTCTCAGTGGAGAGTAAGTTGGCTAATACAATTTTAAGAGTAAAGCTTCTGTACATGAGACATGTATCTTTCTTATGAAATTAAATATGTGCAATGCAGAAGACAGATTTCATGTATTAGAGCTTTTTTCCAGTACAAGTTATTTTAGAGCTTTAATCCTCAGAATCACTAGTTTAGAGCTTGTAAGAACAGTAAATGCTATGTAATGCTGTGTTAGTCCAACTAAGCAAATGAAGAGAATTCAAGGCCACAGATTCTGAAAAATTTCTTTCGCAGAGAGAGTAAGTTGGTTAATGCAATGATAATAGTAAAGCTTCCGTACATGAGACTTGTTTCTTTCTTATGAAATGAAATGTTATTTGCAATGCAGAAGACAGATTTGCATTTGTTAGAGCTTTTTTGCAGAGCAAGTTATGTTACAGCTTCAATGCATAGAATCTCTAGTTTGGAGCTTCTAAGAACACTAAATGCTGTGTTAGTTCAACTAAGCAAATGAAGAGAATTCAAGGCCACAGATGCTGAAAACCTTCTTTCTCAGTGGAGAGTAAGTTGGTTCATACACTTTTAAGAGTAAAGTTTCCGTACATCAGATTTGTTTCTTTCTTATGAAATGAAATGTTATTTGCACTGCAGAAGACAGATTTGCATTTGTTAGAGCTTTTTTGCAGAGCAAGTTATGTTACAGCTTCAATGCATAGAATCTCTAGTTTGGAGCTTCTAAGAACACTAAATGCTGTGTTAGTTCAACTAAGCAAATGAACAGAATTCAAGGCCACAGATGCTGAAAAGCTTCTTTCTCAGTGGAGAGTAAGTTGGTTCATATACTTTTAAGAGTAAAGCTTCTGTACATGAGACTTGTTTATTGCTTATGAAATACATTTTATTTGCAATGCCGAAGACAGATTTTCATGTATTAGAGCTTTTTTCCAGTGCAAGTTATTTTAGAGCTTTAATGCTCAGAATCACTAGTTTAGAGCTTGTAAGAACAGTAAATGCTATGTAATGCTGTGTTAGTCCAACTAAGCAAATGAAGAGAATTCAAGGCCACAGATGCTGAAAAGCTTCTTTCGCAGAGAGAGAAAGTTGGTTAATGCAATTTTAAGAGTAAAGGTTCCGTACATGAGACGTGTTCCTTGCTTATAAAATGAAATGTTATTTGCAATGCAGAAGACAGATTTGCATTTGTTACAAGCTTTTTTGCAGAGTACGTTATGTTAAAGCTTCAATGCACAGAATCTCAAGTTTAGTGCTTCTAAGAACACTAAATGCTGTGTTAGTTCAACTAAGCAAATGAAGAGAATTCAAGGCCACAGATGCTGAAAAGCTTCTTTAGCAGAGAGAGAAAGCTGACTAATGCAATTTTAAGAGTAAAGCTTCTGTACATGAGACGTATCTTTCTTATGAAATTAAATGTTATTTGCAATGCAGAAGATAGATTTTCATGTATTAGAGCTTTTTTCCAGTGCAAATTATTTTAGAGCTTTAATGCTCAGAATCACTAGTTTAGAGCTTCTAAGAACACTAAATGCTGAGTAATGCTGTGTTAGTACAACTAAGCAAATGAAGAGAATTCAAGGCCACAGATGCTGAAAAGCTTCTTTCTCAGAGACAGAAAGTTGGTTAATGCAATTTTAAGAGTAAAGCTTCAGTAGATGAGACATGTATCTTTCTTATGAAATGAAATGTTATTTGCAATGCAGATGACAAATTTTCATGTATTAGAGCTTTTTTCAAGTGCAAGTTATTTTAGAGCTTTAATGCTCAGAATCACTCGTTTAGAGCTTCTAAGAATAGTAGTTCTTGCAACTAAGCAAATGAACAAAATAAAAGGCCACAGATGCTGAAAACCTTCTTTCTCATTGGAGAGTCAGTTGGTTACTGCAATGTTAAGAGTAAAGCTTCCGTACATGAGACTTGTTTCTTTCTTATGAAATGAAATGTTATTTGCAATGCAGAAGACAGATTTGCATTTGTTAGAGCTTTTTTGCAGAGCAAGTTATGTTACAGCTTCAATGCATAGAATCTCTAGTTTGGAGCTTCTAAGAACACTAAATGCTGTGTTAGTTCAACTAAGCAAATGAAGAGAATTCAAGGCCACAGATGCTGAAAACCTTCTTTCTCAGTGGAGAGTAAGTTGGTTCATACACTTTTAAGAGTAAAGTTTCCGTACATGAGACTTGTTTCTTTCTTATGAAATTAAATGTTATTTGCACTGCAGAAGACAGATTTGCATTTGTTAGAGCTTTTTTGCAGAGCAAGTTATGTTACAGCTTCAATGCATAGAATCTCTAGTTTGGAGCTTCTAAGAACACTAAATGCTGTGTTAGTTCAACTAAGCAAATGAACAGAATTCAAGGCCACAGATGCTGAAAAGCTTCTTTCTCAGTGGAGAGTAAGTTGGTTCATATACTTTTAAGAGTAAAGCTTCTGTACATGAGACTTGTTTATTGCTTATGAAATAAATTTTATTTGCAATGCCGAAGACAGATTTTCATGTATTAGAGCTTTTTTCCAGTGCAAGTTATTTCAGAGCTTTAATGCTCAGAATCACTAGTTTAGAGCTTGTAAGAACAGTAAATGCTATGTAATGCTGTGTTAGTCCAACTAAGAAAATGAAGAGAATTCAAGGCCACAGATGCTGAAAAGCTTCTTTCTCAGTGGAGAGTAAGTTGGTTAATGCAATGTTAATAGTAAAGCTTCCGTACATGAGACTTGTTTCTTTCTTATGAAATGAAATGTTATTTGCAATGCAGAAGACAGATTTGCATTTGTTAGAGCTTTTTTGCAGAGCAAGTTATGTTACAGCTTCAATGCACAGAATCTCTAGTTTGGAGCTTCTAAAAACACTAAATGCTGTGTTAGTTCAACTAAGCAAATGAAGAGAATTCAAGGCCACAGATGATGAAAACCTTCTTTCTCAGTGGAGAGTAAGTTGGCTAATGCAATTTTAAGAGTAAAGCTTCTGTACATGAGACATGTATCTTTCTTATGAAATTAAATGTTATGTGCAATGCAGAAGACAGATTTTCATGTATTAGAGCTTTTTTCCAGTGCAAGTTATTTTAGAGCTTTAATGCTCAGAATCACTAGTTTAGAACTTCTAAGACCAGTAAATGCTATGTAATATTGTGTTAGTCCAATTAAGCAAATGAAGAGAATTCAAGGCCACAGATGCTGAAAAGGTTCTTTCGCAGAGAGAGAAAGTTGGTTAATGAAATTTTAAGAGTAAAGCTTCCGTACATGAGACGTGTTCCTTGCTTATGAAATGAAATGTTATTTGCAATGCAGAAGACAGATTTGCATTTGTTAGAGCTTTTTTGCAGAGCAAGTTATGTTACAGCTTCAATGCACAGAATCTCTAGTTTGGAGCTTCTAAGAACACTAAATGCTGTGTTAGTTCAACTAAGCAAATGAAGAGAATTCAAGGCCACAGATGCTGAAAACCTTCTTTCTCAGTGGAGAGTAAGTTGCCTAATGCAATTTTAAAAGTAAAATTTCTTTACATGAGACATATCTTTCTTATGAAATGAAATGTTGTTTGCAATGCAGAAGACAGATTTTCATGTATTAGAGCTTTTTTCCAGTGCAAGTTATTTTAGAGCTTTAATGCTCAGAATCACTCGTTTGGAGCTTCTAAGAATAGTAGTTCTTACAACTAAGCAAATGAACAGAACAAAAAGGCCACAGATGCTGAAAACCTTCTTTCTCAGTGGAGAGTAAGTTGGTTCATGCAATTTTAAGAGTAAGGCTTCAGTACTTAAAATATGTTTCTTTCTCATGCAATGAAATGTTATTTGCACTGCAGAAGAAAGATTGTCATCTGTCAGAGCTTACTTCCAGTACAAGTTATGAAAGAGCTTCAATGCTCAGAATAACTAGTTTAGAGTTTCTAAGAACACGAGTTATTGTAACTAAGCAAATGAACAGAAATATAAGGCCACAGATGCTGAAAAGCTTCTTTCTCAGTGGAGAGTAAGTTGGTTAATGCAATTTTAAGAGTAAAGCTTCAGTAGATGAGACATGTATCTTTCTTATGAAATGAAATGTTATTTGCAATGCAGAAGACAAATTTTCATGTATTAGAGCTTTTTTCAAGTGCAAGTTATTTTAGAGCTTTAATGCTCAGAATCACTCGTTTAGAGCTTCTAATAATAGTAGTTCTTGCAACTAAGCAAATGAACAAAATAAAAGGCCACAGATGCTGAAAACCTTCTTTCTCAGTGGAGAGTAAGTTGGTTACTGCAATGTTAAGAGTAAAGCTTCCGTACATGAGACTTGTTTCTTTCTTATGAAATGAAATGTTATTTGCAATGCAGAAGACAGATTTGCATTTGTTAGAGCTTTTTTGCAGAGCAAGTTATGTTACAGCTTCAATGCACAGAATCTCTAGTTTGGAGCTTCTAAAAACACTAAATGCTGTGTTAGTTCAACTAAGCAAATGAAGAGAATTCAAGGCCACAGATGCTGAAAACCTTCTTTCTCAGTGGAGAGTAAGTTGGCTAATACAATTTTAAGAGTAAAGCTTCTGTACATGAGACATGTATCTTTCTTATGAAATTAAATATGTACAATGCAGAAGACAGATTTCATGTATTAGAGCTTTTTTCCAGTACAAGTTATTTTAGAGCTTTAATCCTCAGAATCACTAGTTTAGAGCTTGTAAGAACAGTAAATGCTATGTAATGCTGTGTTAGTCCAACTAAGCAAATGAAGAGAATTCAAGGCCACAGATTCTGAAAAATTTCTTTCGCAGAGAGAGTAAGTTGGTTAATGCAATGTTAATAGTAAAGCTTCCGTACATGAGACTTGTTTCTTTCTTATGAAATGAAATGTTATTTGCAATGCAGAAGACAGATTTGCATTTGTTAGAGCTTTTTTGCAGAGCAAGTTATGTTACAGCTTCAATGCATAGAATCTCTAGTTTGGAGCTTCTAAGAACACTAAATGCTGTGTTAGTTCAACTAAGCAAATGAAGAGAATTCAAGGCCACAGATGCTGAAAACCTTCTTTCTCAGTGGAGAGTAAGTTGGTTCATACACTTTTAAGAGTAAAGTTTCCGTACATCAGATTTGTTTCTTTCTTATGAAATGAAATGTTATTTGCACTGCAGAAGACAGATTTGCATTTGTTAGAGCTTTTTTGCAGAGCAAGTTATGTTACAGCTTCAATGCATAGAATCTCTAGTTTGGAGCTTCTAAGAACACTAAATGCTGTGTTAGTTCAACTAAGCAAATGAACAGAATTCAAGGCCACAGATGCTGAAAAGCTTCTTTCTCAGTGGAGAGTAAGTTGGTTCATATACTTTTAAGAGTAAAGCTTCTGTACATGAGACTTGTTTATTGCTTATGAAATACATTTTATTTGCAATGCCGAAGACAGATTTTCATGTATTAGAGCTTTTTTCCAGTGCAAGTTATTTTAGAGCTTTAATGCTCAGAATCACTAGTTTAGAGCTTGTAAGAACAGTAAATGCTATGTAATGCTGTGTTAGTCCAACTAAGCAAATGAAGAGAATTCAAGGCCACAGATGCTGAAAAGCTTCTTTCGCAGAGAGAGAAAGTTGGTTAATGCAATTTTAAGAGTAAAGGTTCCGTACATGAGACGTGTTCCTTGCTTATAAAATGAAATGTTATTTGCAATGCAGAAGACAGATTTGCATTTGTTACAAGCTTTTTTGCAGAGTACGTTATGTTAAAGCTTCAATGCACAGAATCTCAAGTTTAGTGCTTCTAAGAACACTAAATGCTGTGTTAGTTCAACTAAGCAAATGAAGAGAATTCAAGGCCACAGATGCTGAAAAGCTTCTTTAGCAGAGAGAGAAAGCTGACTAATGCAATTTTAAGAGTAAAGCTTCTGTACATGAGACATGTATCTTTCTTATGAAATTAAATGTTATTTGCAATGCAGAAGATAGATTTTCATGTATTAGAGCTTTTTTCCAGTGCAAATTATTTTAGAGCTTTAATGCTCAGAATCACTAGTTTAGAGCTTCTAAGAACACTAAATGCTGAGTAATGCTGTGTTAGTACAACTAAGCAAATGAAGAGAATTCAAGGCCACAGATGCTGAAAAGCTTCTTTCTCAGAGACAGAAAGTTGGTTAATGCAATTTTAAGAGTAAAGCTTCAGTAGATGAGACATGTATCTTTCTTATGAAATGAAATGTTATTTGCAATGCAGATGACAAATTTTCATGTATTAGAGCTTTTTTCAAGTGCAAGTTATTTTAGAGCTTTAATGCTCAGAATCACTCGTTTAGAGCTTCTAAGAATAGTAGTTCTTGCAACTAAGCAAATGAACAAAATAAAAGGCCACAGATGCTGAAAACCTTCTTTCTCATTGGAGAGTCAGTTGGTTACTGCAATGTTAAGAGTAAAGCTTCCGTACATGAGACTTGTTTCTTTCTTATGAAATGAAATGTTATTTGCAATGCAGAAGACAGATTTGCATTTGTTAGAGCTTTTTTGCAGAGCAAGTTATGTTACAGCTTCAATGCATAGAATCTCTAGTTTGGAGCTTCTAAGAACACTAAATGCTGTGTTAGTTCAACTAAGCAAATGAAGAGAATTCAAGGCCACAGATGCTGAAAACCTTCTTTCTCAGTGGAGAGTAAGTTGGTTCATACACTTTTAAGAGTAAAGTTTCCGTACATGAGACTTGTTTCTTTCTTATGAAATGAAATGTTATTTGCACTGCAGAAGACAGATTTGCATTTGTTAGAGCTTTTTTGCAGAGCAAGTTATGTTACAGCTTCAATGCATAGAATCTCTAGTTTGGAGCTTCTAAGAACACTAAATGCTGTGTTAGTTCAACTAAGCAAATGAACAGAATTCAAGGCCACAGATGCTGAAAAGCTTCTTTCTCAGTGGAGAGTAAGTTGGTTCATATACTTTTAAGAGTAAAGCTTCTGTACATGAGACTTGTTTATTGCTTATGAAATAAATTTTATTTGCAATGCCGAAGACAGATTTTCATGTATTAGAGCTTTTTTCCAGTGCAAGTTATTTCAGAGCTTTAATGCTCAGAATCACTAGTTTAGAGCTTGTAAGAACAGTAAATGCTATGTAATGCTGTGTTAGTCCAACTAAGAAAATGAAGAGAATTCAAGGCCACAGATGCTGAAAAGCTTCTTTCTCAGTGGAGAGTAAGTTGGTTAATGCAATGTTAATAGTAAAGCTTCCGTACATGAGACTTGTTTCTTTCTTATGAAATGAAATGTTATTTGCAATGCAGAAGACAGATTTGCATTTGTTAGAGCTTTTTTGCAGAGCAAGTTATGTTACAGCTTCAATGCACAGAATCTCTAGTTTGGAGCTTCTAAAAACACTAAATGCTGTGTTAGTTCAACTAAGCAAATGAAGAGAATTCAAGGCCACAGATGATGAAAACCTTCTTTCTCAGTGGAGAGTAAGTTGGCTAATGCAATTTTAAGAGTAAAGCTTCTGTACATGAGACATGTATCTTTCTTATGAAATTAAATGTTATGTGCAATGCAGAAGACAGATTTTCATGTATTAGAGCTTTTTTCCAGTGCAAGTTATTTTAGAGCTTTAATGCTCAGAATCACTAGTTTAGAACTTCTAAGACCAGTAAATGCTATGTAATATTGTGTTAGTCCAATTAAGCAAATGAAGAGAATTCAAGGCCACAGATGCTGAAAAGGTTCTTTCGCAGAGAGAGAAAGTTGGTTAATGAAATTTTAAGAGTAAAGCTTCCGTACATGAGACGTGTTCCTTGCTTATGAAATGAAATGTTATTTGCAATGCAGAAGACAGATTTGCATTTGTTAGAGCTTTTTTGCAGAGCAAGTTATGTTACAGCTTCAATGCACAGAATCTCTAGTTTGGAGCTTCTAAGAACACTAAATGCTGTGTTAGTTCAACTAAGCAAATGAAGAGAATTCAAGGCCACAGATGCTGAAAACCTTCTTTCTCAGTGGAGAGTAAGTTGCCTAATGCAATTTTAAAAGTAAAATTTCTTTACATGAGACATATCTTTCTTATGAAATGAAATGTTGTTTGCAATGCAGAAGACAGATTTTCATGTATTAGAGCTTTTTTCCAGTGCAAGTTATTTTAGAGCTTTAATGCTCAGAATCACTCGTTTGGAGCTTCTAAGAATAGTAGTTCTTACAACTAAGCAAATGAACAGAACAAAAAGGCCACAGATGCTGAAAACCTTCTTTCTCAGTGGAGAGTAAGTTGGTTCATGCAATTTTAAGAGTAAGGCTTCAGTACTTAAAATATGTTTCTTTCTCATGCAATGAAATGTTATTTGCACTGCAGAAGAAAGATTGTCATCTGTCAGAGCTTACTTCCAGTACAAGTTATGAAAGAGCTTCAATGCTCAGAATAACTAGTTTAGAGTTTCTAAGAATACGAGTTATTGTAACTAAGCAAATGAACAGAAATATAAGGCCACAGATGCTGAAAAGCTTCTTTCTCAGTGGAGAGTAAGTTGGTTAATGCAATTTTAAGAGTAAAGCTTCAGTAGATGAGACATGTATCTTTCTTATGAAATGAAATGTTATTTGCAATGCAGAAGACAAATTTTCATGTATTAGAGCTTTTTTCAAGTGCAAGTTATTTTAGAGCTTTAATGCTCAGAATCACTCGTTTAGAGCTTCTAATAATAGTAGTTCTTGCAACTAAGCAAATGAACAAAATAAAAGGCCACAGATGCTGAAAACCTTCTTTCTCAGTGGAGAGTAAGTTGGTTACTGCAATGTTAAGAGTAAAGCTTCCGTACATGAGACTTGTTTCTTTCTTATGAAATGAAATGTTATTTGCAATGCAGAAGACAGATTTGCATTTGTTAGAGCTTTTTTGCAGAGCAAGTTATGTTACAGCTTCAATGCACAGAATCTCTAGTTTGGAGCTTCTAAAAACACTAAATGCTGTGTTAGTTCAACTAAGCAAATGAAGAGAATTCAAGGCCACAGATGCTGAAAACCTTCTTTCTCAGTGGAGAGTAAGTTGGCTAATACAATTTTAAGAGTAAAGCTTCTGTACATGAGACATGTATCTTTCTTATGAAATTAAATATGTACAATGCAGAAGACAGATTTCATGTATTAGAGCTTTTTTCCAGTACAAGTTATTTTAGAGCTTTAATCCTCAGAATCACTAGTTTAGAGCTTGTAAGAACAGTAAATGCTATGTAATGCTGTGTTAGTCCAACTAAGCAAATGAAGAGAATTCAAGGCCACAGATTCTGAAAAATTTCTTTCGCAGAGAGAGTAAGTTGGTTAATGCAATGTTAATAGTAAAGCTTCCGTACATGAGACTTGTTTCTTTCTTATGAAATGAAATGTTATTTGCAATGCAGAAGACAGATTTGCATTTGTTAGAGCTTTTTTGCAGAGCAAGTTATGTTACAGCTTCAATGCATAGAATCTCTAGTTTGGAGCTTCTAAGAACACTAAATGCTGTGTTAGTTCAACTAAGCAAATGAAGAGAATTCAAGGCCACAGATGCTGAAAACCTTCTTTCTCAGTGGAGAGTAAGTTGGTTCATACACTTTTAAGAGTAAAGTTTCCGTACATCAGATTTGTTTCTTTCTTATGAAATGAAATGTTATTTGCACTGCAGAAGACAGATTTGCATTTGTTAGAGCTTTTTTGCAGAGCAAGTTATGTTACAGCTTCAATGCATAGAATCTCTAGTTTGGAGCTTCTAAGAACACTAAATGCTGTGTTAGTTCAACTAAGCAAATGAACAGAATTCAAGGCCACAGATGCTGAAAAGCTTCTTTCTCAGTGGAGAGTAAGTTGGTTCATATACTTTTAAGAGTAAAGCTTCTGTACATGAGACTTGTTTATTGCTTATGAAATACATTTTATTTGCAATGCCGAAGACAGATTTTCATGTATTAGAGCTTTTTTCCAGTGCAAGTTATTTTAGAGCTTTAATGCTCAGAATCACTAGTTTAGAGCTTGTAAGAACAGTAAATGCTATGTAATGCTGTGTTAGTCCAACTAAGCAAATGAAGAGAATTCAAGGCCACAGATGCTGAAAAGCTTCTTTCGCAGAGAGAGAAAGTTGGTTAATGCAATTTTAAGAGTAAAGGTTCCGTACATGAGACGTGTTCCTTGCTTATAAAATGAAATGTTATTTGCAATGCAGAAGACAGATTTGCATTTGTTACAAGCTTTTTTGCAGAGCACGTTATGTTAAAGCTTCAATGCACAGAATCTCAAGTTTAGTGCTTCTAAGAACACTAAATGCTGTGTTAGTTCAACTAAGCAAATGAAGAGAATTCAAGGCCACAGATGCTGAAAAGCTTCTTTAGCAGAGAGAGAAAGCTGACTAATGCAATTTTAAGAGTAAAGCTTCTGTACATGAGACATGTATCTTTCTTATGAAATTAAATGTTATTTGCAATGCAGAAGACAGATTTTCATGTATTAGAGCTTTTTTCCAGTGCAAATTATTTTAGAGCTTTAATGCTCAGAATTACAAATTTAGAGCTTGTAAGAACAGTAAATGCTATGTAATACTGTGTTAGTCCAACTAAGAAAATGAAGAGAATTCAAGGCCACACATGCTGAAAAGCTTCTTTCTCAGTGGAGAGTAAGTTGGTTAATGCAATGTTAATAGTAAAGCTTCCGTACATGAGACTTGTTTCTTTCTTATGAAATGAAATGTTATTTGCAATGCAGAAGACAGATTTGCATTTGTTAGAGCTTTTTTGCAGAGCAAGTTATGTTACAGCTTCAATGCACAGAATCTCTAGTTTGGAGCTTCTAAAAACACTAAATGCTGTGTTAGTTCAACTAAGCAAATGAAGAGAATTCAAGGCCACAGATGATGAAAACCTTCTTTCTCAGTGGAGAGTAAGTTGGCTAATGCAATTTTAAGAGTAAAGCTTCTGTACATGAGACATGTATCTTTCTTATGAAATTAAATGTTATTTGCAATGCAGAAGATAGATTTTCATGTATTAGAGCTTTTTTCAAGTGCAAATTATTTTAGAGCTTTAATGCTCAGAATTACAAGTTTAGAGCTTCTAAGAACACTAAATGCTGTGTAATGCTTTGTTAGTTCAACTAAGCAAATGAAGAGAATTCAAGGCCACACATGCTGAAAAGCTTCTTTAGCAGAGAGAGAAAGTAGACTTATGCAATATTAAGAGTAAAGCTTCTGTACATGAGACATGTATCTTTCTTATGAAATTAAATGTTATTTGCAATGCAGAAGACAGATTTTCATGTATTAGAGCTTTTTCCAGTGCAAATCATTTTAGAGCTTTAATGCTCAGAATAACTAGTTTAGATCTTCTAAGAACAGTAAATGCTGTGTAATGCTGTTTTAGTTCAACTAAGAGAATTCAAGGCCACAGATGCTGAAAAGCTTCATTCTCAGTGAGAGAAAGTTGACTAATGCAATTTTAAGAGTAAAGCTTCAGGAGATGAGACATGTATCTTTCTTATGAAATGAAATGTTATTTGCTATGCAGAAGACAGATTTTCATGTATTAGAGCTTTTTTCCAGTGCAAGTTATTTTAGAGCTTTAATGCTCAGAATCACTCGTTTAGAGCTTCTAATAATAGTAGTTCTTGCAACTAAGCAAATGAACAAAATAAAAGGCCACAGATGCTGAAAAGCTTCTTTCTCAGTGGAGAGTAAGTTGGTTACTGCAATGTTAAGAGTAAAGCTTCCGTACATGAGACTTGTTTCTTTCTTATGAAATGAAATGTTATTTGCAATGCAGAAGACAGATTTGCATTTGTTAGAGCTTTTTGCAGAGCAAGTTATGTTACAGCTTCAATGCACAGAATCTCTAGTTTGGAGCTTCTAAAAACACTAAATGCTGTGTTAGTTCAACGAAGCAAATGAAGAGAATTCAAGGCCACAGATGCTGAAAACCTTCTTTCTCAGTGGAGAGTAAGTTGGCTAATACAATTTTAAGAGTAAAGCTTCTGTACATGAGACATGTATCTGTCTTATGAAATTAAATATGTGCAATGCAGAAGACAGATTTCATGTATTAGAGCTTTTTTCCAGTACAAGTTATTTTAGAGCTTTAATCCTCAGAATCACTAGTTTAGAGCTTGTAAGAACAGTAAATGCTATGTAATGCTGTGTTAGTCCAACTAAGCAAATGAAGAGAATTCAAGGCCACAGATTCTGAAAAATTTCTTTCGCAGAGAGAGTAAGTTGGTTAATGCAATGTTAATAGTAAAGCTTCCGTACATGAGACTTGTTTCTTTCTTATGAAATGAAATGTTATTTGCAATGCAGAAGACAGATTTGCATTTGTTAGAGCTTTTTTGCAGAGCAAGTTATGTTACAGCTTCAATGCATAGAATCTCTAGTTTGGAGCTTCTAAGAACACTAAATGCTGTGTTAGTTCAACTAAGCAAATGAAGAGAATTCAAGGCCACAGATGCTGAAAACCTTCTTTCTCAGTGGAGAGTAAGTTGGTTCATACACTTTTAAGAGTAAAGTTTCCGTACATCAGATTTGTTTCTTTCTTATGAAATGAAATGTTATTTGCACTGCAGAAGACAGATTTGCATTTGTTAGAGCTTTTTTGCAGAGCAAGTTATGTTACAGCTTCTATGCATAGAATCTCTAGTTTGGAGTTTCTAAGAACACTAAATGCTGTGTTAATTCAACTAAGCAAATGAACAGAATTCAAGGCCACAGATGCTGAAAAGCTTCTTTCTCAGTGGAGAGTAAGTTGGTTCATATACTTTTAAGAGTAAAGCTTCTGTACATGAGACTTGTTTATTGCTTATGAAATACATTTTATTTGCAATGCCGAAGACAGATTTTCATGTATTAGAGCTTTTTTCCAGTGCAAGTTATTTTAGAGCTTTAATGCTCAGAATCACTAGTTTAGAGCTTGTAAGAACAGTAAATGCTATGTAATGCTGTGTTAGTCCAACTAAGCAAATGAAGAGAATTCAAGGCGACAGATGCTGAAAAGCTTCTTTCTCAGAGACAGAAAGTTGGTTAATGCAATTTTAAGAGTAAAGCTTCAGTAGATGAGACATGTATCTTTCTTATGAAATGAAATGTTATTTGCAATGCAGATGACAAATTTTCATGTATTAGAGCTTTTTTCAAGTGCAAGTTATTTTAGAGCTTTAATGCTCAGAATCACTCGTTTAGAGCTTCTAAGAATAGTAGTTCTTGCAACTAAGCAAATGAACAAAATAAAAGGCCACAGATGCTGAAAACCTTCTTTCTCATTGGAGAGTCAGTTGGTTACTGCAATGTTAAGAGTAAAGCTTCCGTACATGAGACTTGTTTCTTTCTTATGAAATGAAATGTTATTTGCAATGCAGAAGACAGATTTGCATTTGTTAGAGCTTTTTTGCAGAGCAAGTTATGTTACAGCTTCAATGCATAGAATCTCTAGTTTGGAGCTTCTAAGAACACTAAATGCTGTGTTAGTTCAACTAAGCAAATGAAGAGAATTCAAGGCCACAGATGCTGAAAACCTTCTTTCTCAGTGGAGAGTAAGTTGGTTCATACACTTTTAAGAGTAAAGTTTCCGTACATGAGACTTGTTTCTTTCTTATGAAATGAAATGTTATTTGCACTGCAGAAGACAGATTTGCATTTGTTAGAGCTTTTTTGCAGAGCAAGTTATGTTACAGCTTCAATGCATAGAATCTCTAGTTTGGAGCTTCTAAGAACACTAAATGCTGTGTTAGTTCAACTAAGCAAATGAACAGAATTCAAGGCCACAGATGCTGAAAAGCTTCTTTCTCAGTGGAGAGTAAGTTGGTTCATATACTTTTAAGAGTAAAGCTTCTGTACATGAGACTTGTTTATTGCTTATGAAATAAATTTTATTTGCAATGCCGAAGACAGATTTTCATGTATTAGAGCTTTTTTCCAGTGCAAGTTATTTCAGAGCTTTAATGCTCAGAATCACTAGTTTAGAGCTTGTAAGAACAGTAAATGCTATGTAATGCTGTGTTAGTCCAACTAAGAAAATGAAGAGAATTCAAGGCCACAGATGCTGAAAAGCTTCTTTCTCAGTGGAGAGTAAGTTGGTTAATGCAATGTTAATAGTAAAGCTTCCGTACATGAGACTTGTTTCTTTCTTATGAAATGAAATGTTATTTGCAATGCAGAAGACAGATTTGCATTTGTTAGAGCTTTTTTGCAGAGCAAGTTATGTTACAGCTTCAATGCACAGAATCTCTAGTTTGGAGCTTCTAAAAACACTAAATGCTGTGTTAGTTCAACTAAGCAAATGAAGAGAATTCAAGGCCACAGATGATGAAAACCTTCTTTCTCAGTGGAGAGTAAGTTGGCTAATGCAATTTTAAGAGTAAAGCTTCTGAACATGAGACATGTATCTTTCTTATGAAATTAAATGTTATGTGCAATGCAGAAGACAGATTTTCATGTATTAGAGCTTTTTTCCAGTGCAAGTTATTTTAGAGCTTTAATGCTCAGAATCACTAGTTTAGAACTTCTAAGACCAGTAAATGCTATGTAATATTGTGTTAGTCCAATTAAGCAAATGAAGAGAATTCAAGGCCACAGATGCTGAAAAGGTTCTTTCGCAGAGAGAGAAAGTTGGTTAATGAAATTTTAAGAGTAAAGCTTCCGTACATGAGACGTGTTCCTTGCTTATGAAATGAAATGTTATTTGCAATGCAGAAGACAGATTTGCATTTATTAGAGCTTTTTTCCAGTGCAAGTTATTTTAGAGCGTTAATGCTCAGAATCACTAGTTTAGAGCTTCTAAGAACAGTAAATGCTGTGTAATGCTGTGTTAGTTCAACTAAGCAAATGAAGAGAATTCAAGGCCACAGATGCTGAAAAGCTTCTTTCTCGGAGACAGAAAGTTGGTTAATGCAATTTTAAGAGTAAAGCTTCAGTAGATGAGACGTATCTTTCTTATGAAATGAAATGTTATTTGCAATGCAGAAGACAGATTTTCATGTATTAGAGCTTTTTTCCAGTGCAAGTTATTTTAGAGCTTTAATGCTCAGAATCAGTAGTTTAGAGCTTCTAAGAACAGTAAATGCTGTTCAATGCTGTGTTAGTTCAAACTAAACAAATGAAGAGAATTCAAGGCCACAGATGCTGAAAAGCTTCATTCTCAGTGAGAGAAAGTTGACTAATGCAATTTTAAGAGTAAAGCTTCTGTACATGAGACATGTATATTTCTTATGAAATTTAATGTTATTTGCAATGCAGAAGACAGATTTTCATGTATTAGAGCTTTTTTCCAGTGCAAATCATTTTAGAGCTTTAATGCTCAGAATAACTAGTTTAGATCTTCTAAGAACAGTAAATGCTGTGTAATGCTGTGTTAGTTCAACTAAGAGAATTCAAGGCCACAGATGCTGAAAAGCTTCATTCTCAGTGAGAGAAAGTTGACTAATGCAATTTTAAGAGTAAAGCTTCAGGAGATGAGACATGTATCTTTCTTATGAAATGAAATGTTATTTGCTATGCAGAAGACAGATTTTCATGTATTAGAGCTTTTTTCCAGTGCAAGTTATTTTAGAGCTTTAATGCTCAGAATCACTCGTTTAGAGCTTCCAAGAATAGTGGTTCTTGCAACTAAGCAAATGAACAGAATAAAAGGCCACAGATGCTGAAAACCTTCTTTCTCAGTGGAGAGAAAGTTGGTTAATATAATGTTAAGAGTAAAGCTTCCGTACATGAGACTTGTTTCTTTCTTATGAAATGAAATGTTATTTGCAATGCAGACGACAGATTTGCATTTGTTAGAGCTTTTTTGCAGAGCAAGTTATGTTACAGCTTCAATGCACAGAATCTCTAGTTTGGAGCTTCTAAAAACACTAAATGCTGTGTTAGTTCAACTAAGCAAATGAAGAGAATTCAAGGCCACAGATGATGAAAACCTTCTTTCTCAGTGGAGAGTAAGTTGGCTAATGCAATTTTAAGAGTAAAGCTTCTGTACATGAGACATGTATCTTTCTTATGAAATTAAATGTTATGTGCAATGCAGAAGACAGATTTTCATGTATTAGAGCTTTTTTCCAGTGCAAGTTATTTTAGAGCTTTAATGCTCAGAATCACTAGTTTAGAACTTCTAAGACCAGTAAATGCTATGTAATATTGTGTTAGTCCAATTAAGCAAATGAAGAGAATTCAAGGCCACAGATGCTGAAAAGGTTCTTTCGCAGAGAGAGAAAGTTGGTTAATGAAATTTTAAGAGTAAAGCTTCCGTACATGAGACGTGTTCCTTGCTTATGAAATGAAATGTTATTTGCAATGCAGAAGACAGATTTGCATTTATTAGAGCTTTTTTCCAGTGCAAGTTATTTTAGAGCGTTAATGCTCAGAATCACTAGTTTAGAGCTTCTAAGAACAGTAAATGCTGTGTAATGCTGTGTTAGTTCAACTAAGCAAATGAAGAGAATTCAAGGCCACAGATGCTGAAAAGCTTCTTTCTCGGAGACAGAAAGTTGGTTAATGCAATTTTAAGAGTAAAGCTTCAGTAGATGAGACGTATCTTTCTTATGAAATGAAATGTTATTTGCAATGCAGAAGACAGATTTTCATGTATTAGAGCTTTTTTCCAGTGCAAGTTATTTTAGAGCTTTAATGCTCAGAATCAGTAGTTTAGAGCTTCTAAGAACAGTAAATGCTGTTCAATGCTGTGTTAGTTCAACTAAACAAATGAAGAGAATTCAAGGCCACAGATGCTGAAAAGCTTCATTCTCAGTGAGAGAAAGTTGACTAATGCAATTTTAAGAGTAAAGCTTCTGTACATGAGACATGTATATTTCTTATGAAATTTAATGTTATTTGCAATGCAGAAGACAGATTTTCATGTATTAGAGCTTTTTTCCAGTGCAAATCATTTTAGAGCTTTAATGCTCAGAATAACTAGTTTAGATCTTCTAAGAACAGTAAATGCTGTGTAATGCTGTGTTAGTTCAACTAAGAGAATTCAAGGCCACAGATGCTGAAAAGCTTCATTCTCAGTGAGAGAAAGTTGACTAATGCAATTTTAAGAGTAAAGCTTCAGGAGATGAGACATGTATCTTTCTTATGAAATGAAATGTTATTTGCTATGCAGAAGACAGATTTTCATGTATTAGAGCTTTTTTCCAGTGCAAGTTATTTTAGAGCTTTAATGCTCAGAATCACTCGTTTAGAGCTTCCAAGAATAGTGGTTCTTGCAACTAAGCAAATGAACAGAATAAAAGGCCACAGATGCTGAAAACCTTCTTTCTCAGTGGAGAGAAAGTTGGTTAATATAATGTTAAGAGTAAAGCTTCCGTACATGAGACTTGTTTCTTTCTTATGAAATGAAATGTTATTTGCAATGCAGACGACAGATTTGCATTTGTTAGAGCTTTTTTTGCAGAGCAAGTTATGTTACAGCTTCAATGCACAGAATCTCTAGTTTGGAGCTTCTAAAAACACTAAATGCTGTGTTAGTTCAACTAAGCAAATGAAGAGAATTCAAGGCCACAGATGATGAAAACCTTCTTTCTCAGTGGAGAGTAAGTTGGCTAATGCAATTTTAAGAGTAAAGCTTCTGTACATGAGACATGTATCTTTCTTATGAAATTAAATGTTATGTGCAATGCAGAAGACAGATTTTCATGTATTAGAGCTTTTTTCCAGTGCAAGTTATTTTAGAGCTTTAATGCTCAGAATCACTAGTTTAGAACTTCTAAGACCAGTAAATGCTATGTAATATTGTGTTAGTCCAATTAAGCAAATGAAGAGAATTCAAGGCCACAGATGCTGAAAAGGTTCTTTCGCAGAGAGAGAAAGTTGGTTAATGAAATTTTAAGAGTAAAGCTTCCGTACATGAGACGTGTTCCTTGCTTATGAAATGAAATGTTATTTGCAATGCAGAAGACAGATTTGCATTTATTAGAGCTTTTTTCCAGTGCAAGTTATTTTAGAGCGTTAATGCTCAGAATCACTAGTTTAGAGCTTCTAAGAACAGTAAATGCTGTGTAATGCTGTGTTAGTTCAACTAAGCAAATGAAGAGAATTCAAGGCCACAGATGCTGAAAAGCTTCTTTCTCGGAGACAGAAAGTTGGTTAATGCAATTTTAAGAGTAAAGCTTCAGTAGATGAGACGTATCTTTCTTATGAAATGAAATGTTATTTGCAATGCAGAAGACAGATTTTCATGTATTAGAGCTTTTTTCCAGTGCAAGTTATTTTAGAGCTTTAATGCTCAGAATCAGTAGTTTAGAGCTTCTAAGAACAGTAAATGCTGTTCAATGCTGTGTTAGTTCAACTAAACAAATGAAGAGAATTCAAGGCCACAGATGCTGAAAAGCTTCATTCTCAGTGAGAGAAAGTTGACTAATGCAATTTTAAGAGTAAAGCTTCTGTACATGAGACATGTATATTTCTTATGAAATTTAATGTTATTTGCAATGCAGAAGACAGATTTTCATGTATTAGAGCTTTTTTCCAGTGCAAATCATTTTAGAGCTTTAATGCTCAGAATAACTAGTTTAGATCTTCTAAGAACAGTAAATGCTGTGTAATGCTGTGTTAGTTCAACTAAGAGAATTCAAGGCCACAGATGCTGAAAAGCTTCATTCTCAGTGAGAGAAAGTTGACTAATGCAATTTTAAGAGTAAAGCTTCAGGAGATGAGACATGTATCTTTCTTATGAAATGAAATGTTATTTGCTATGCAGAAGACAGATTTTCATGTATTAGAGCTTTTTTCCAGTGCAAGTTATTTTAGAGCTTTAATGCTCAGAATCACTCGTTTAGAGCTTCCAAGAATAGTGGTTCTTGCAACTAAGCAAATGAACAGAATAAAAGGCCACAGATGCTGAAAACCTTCTTTCTCAGTGGAGAGAAAGTTGGTTAATATAATGTTAAGAGTAAAGCTTCCGTACATGAGACTTGTTTCTTTCTTATGAAATGAAATGTTATTTGCAATGCAGACGACAGATTTGCATTTGTTAGAGCTTTTTTGCAGAGCAAGTTATGTTACAGCTTCAATGCACAGAATCTCTAGTTTGGAGCTTCTAAAAACACTAAATGCTGTGTTAGTTCAACTAAGCAAATGAAGAGAATTCAAGGCCACAGATGATGAAAACCTTCTTTCTCAGTG
The DNA here is from genome assembly GCA_039654775.1 of Spinibarbus caldwelli. Classification (NCBI taxonomy): domain Eukaryota; kingdom Metazoa; phylum Chordata; class Actinopteri; order Cypriniformes; family Cyprinidae; genus Spinibarbus; species Spinibarbus caldwelli. Next base: position 35,850,002 of record CM077220.1, read on the forward strand.
GAGAGTAAGTTGGCTAATGCAATTTTAAGAGTAAAGCTTCTGTACATGAGACATGTATCTTTCTTATGAAATTAAATGTTATGTGCAAAAATGCAGAAGACAGATTTTCATGTATTAGAGCTTTTTTCCAGTGCAAGTTATTTTAGAGCTTTAATGCTCAGAATCACTAGTTTAGAACTTCTAAGACCAGTAAATGCTATGTAATATTGTGTTAGTCCAATTAAGCAAATGAAGAGAATTCAAGGCCACAGATGCTGAAAAGGTTCTTTCGCAGAGAGAGAAAGTTGGTTAATGAAATTTTAAGAGTAAAGCTTCCGTACATGAGACGTGTTCCTTGCTTATGAAATGAAATGTTATTTGCAATGCAGAAGACAGATTTGCATTTATTAGAGCTTTTTTCCAGTGCAAGTTATTTTAGAGCGTTAATGCTCAGAATCACTAGTTTAGAGCTTCTAAGAACAGTAAATGCTGTGTAATGCTGTGTTAGTTCAACTAAGCAAATGAAGAGAATTCAAGGCCACAGATGCTGAAAAGCTTCTTTCTCGGAGACAGAAAGTTGGTTAATGCAATTTTAAGAGTAAAGCTTCAGTAGATGAGACGTATCTTTCTTATGAAATGAAATGTTATTTGCAATGCAGAAGACAGATTTTCATGTATTAGAGCTTTTTTCCAGTGCAAGTTATTTTAGAGCTTTAATGCTCAGAATCAGTAGTTTAGAGCTTCTAAGAACAGTAAATGCTGTTCAATGCTGTGTTAGTTCAACTAAACAAATGAAGAGAATTCAAGGCCACAGATGCTGAAAAGCTTCATTCTCAGTGAGAGAAAGTTGACTAATGCAATTTTAAGAGTAAAGCTTCTGTACATGAGACATGTATATTTCTTATGAAATTTAATGTTATTTGCAATGCAGAAGACAGATTTTCATGTATTAGAGCTTTTTTCCAGTGCAAATCATTTTAGAGCTTTAATGCTCAGAATAACTAGTTTAGATCTTCTAAGAACAGTAAATGCTGTGTAATGCTGTGTTAGTTCAACTAAGAGAATTCAAGGCCACAGATGCTGAAAAGCTTCATTCTCAGTGAGAGAAAGTTGACTAATGCAATTTTAAGAGTAAAGCTTCAGGAGATGAGACATGTATCTTTCTTATGAAATGAAATGTTATTTGCTATGCAGAAGACAGATTTTCATGTATTAGAGCTTTTTTCCAGTGCAAGTTATTTTAGAGCTTTAATGCTCAGAATCACTCGTTTAGAGCTTCCAAGAATAGTGGTTCTTGCAACTAAGCAAATGAACAGAATAAAAGGCCACAGATGCTGAAAACCTTCTTTCTCAGTGGAGAGAAAGTTGGTTAATATAATGTTAAGAGTAAAGCTTCCGTACATGAGACTTGTTTCTTTCTTATGAAATGAAATGTTATTTGCAATGCAGACGACAGATTTGCATTTGTTAGAGCTTTTTTGCAGAGCAAGTTATGTTACAGCTTCAATGCACAGAATCTCTAGTTTGGAGCTTCCAAGAACACAAAATGCTGTGTTAGTTCATCTAAGCAAATGAAGAGAATTCAAGGCCACAGATGCTGAAAAGCTTATTTAGCAGAGAGAGAAAGTTGGCTAATGCAATTTTAAGAGTAAAGCTTCTGTACATGAGACATGTATCTTTCTTATGAAATTAAAACTTATGTGCAATGCAAAAGACAGATTTTCATGTATTAGAGCTTTTTTCCAGTGCAAGTTATTTTAGAGCTTTAATGCTCAGAATCACTAGTTTAGAACTTCTAAGACCAGTAAATGCTATGTAATATTGTGTTAGTCCAACTAAGCAAATGAAGAGAATT